>JARUPY010000535.1:2000817-2667757 GCA_029817715.1 Melastoma dodecandrum
TGACGCCGTCGGCGGTGGTGGCGAGGCCGTAGCCGCTCGCGATCCGGCCGTCGGGCTCCGTGTCGCCGGGGGTCTCGGTGTCGTCGGAGGCGGCATGGGTCACGGGGTCCGAGGGTAGTGGGTGGGTCCGCCCGCTACCGTCGCGTGATGCTCGACCTCAGCCAGGACGGTGTCGCGCTGACCGCGGCCCTCGTCGACGTGTGGTCGGTCTCGGGCGACGAGCAGCCGCTGGCCGACCTCGTCGAGACGGCCCTGCGCGGGCTCGGCGGAGCCCTCGCGGTCGAGCGCGACGGTAACGTCGTGCTGGCCCGGACGGCGACCGGTGCGCCCACCCGGATCGCGCTCGCGGGCCACCTCGACACCGTGCCGGTGGCCGACAACCTGCCGTCGCGGCTCGAGGGCGACCGGCTGTGGGGCTGTGGCAGCACCGACATGAAGTCCGGCCTCGCGGTGATGCTCCGGCTCGCGGCGGCGGTGGCCGCGGGCGAGCTGCGGCCGGCCTGCGACCTCACCTGGGTCTTCTACGACGGCGAGGAGGTCGAGGCGGCCCGCAACGGCCTGGGCCGGCTCGCGCGCGAGCGCCCGGCGGTGCTCGCCGCCGACGCCGCCGTGCTCCTCGAGGGCACCGACGGCCTGGTCGAGGCGGGTTGCCAGGGCACGCTGCGGGCGGTGGTCACGGCGTCGGGGCACCGGGCGCACTCGGCGCGGTCGTGGAAGGGCGTCAACGCGATCCACCGGTTGGCGCCGATCCTCGACCGGCTCGCCGCGTACGAGGCCCGGGTGGTCGACATCGACGGCTGCACCTACCGCGAGGGCATGAACGCGGTGCGGGTCGAGGGCGGCGTGGCGGGCAACGTGGTGCCGGACCTCGCGTCGCTGACCGTCAACCACCGCTTCGCGCCGGACCGGACGGTGGAGCAGGCGTCGGCGCACCTGGTCGAGGTGTGCTCGGCGCCGGGCGTCACCGTCGAGATCGTCGACGCCGCACCCGCCGCCCCACCGGGGCTCACGCACCCGTTCGCCCGTGCGCTCGTCGCCACGACCAGCGGGCCGCCGCGCGCCAAGCTCGGGTGGACCGACGTCGCCCGCTTCGCCACCCTCGGCATCCCCGCACTCAACTTCGGCCCCGGCGACCCGGAGCTCGCGCACACCCGCGAGGAGTACGTCACGACCGCGCGGATCGGCGAGGTCGAGGCGGCCCTCGCGCGCACGCTCGCGGGCGGGGTGCTGTCAGGGACGGATGAGACGATGTCGCCGTGGTGACCGTGTTCGTCTACGTCGTGCTGGCCGTCGTGGTCATGGCGGCGTTGGTCGCGCTGGCCGTGCTGGTCCTGCCCGGCACCGAGGAGCTCGCACCCGCCACCCCTGACCGCACCCCGTGGGCGTTGCCGGCCGAGCGTGCGATGACCGGCCCCGACGTCGGCCGGCTGCGGCTGCCGGTGACGCTGCGCGGGTACCGGTTCGCCGAGACCGACGCCGTGCTCGACCGGCTGGGCGAGGAGATCGCGTACCGCGACACCGTGATCGCGACCCTGCGCGCCGAGCTGGAGAGCCGGCAACCGCTCGGCGACCCCGCCGCCGAGGTGCTCGCCGACGCCTCCGACCTCGACCGCGAACGCGACGACCGCCTCGTCGACGACGAGCGCCGGGTGGAGCTGGGTGAGACCCCGGAGGAGACCGAGGGCGACGCCCCAGGCCAGGAGGCCGTCGGCGAGGAGGTCGTGCTCGTGGCGGCGGCGGACGACGAGTCGGTCGTCGTCGAGGTGGTCGAGGTCGTGGCCGACGCCGGTGCCGACGGCAGCCCGCGGGTGGTCGCGCTCGACGACGACCTGCCCGAGCTCGACGAGGCGCACCTCGACGAGCCTGGCGCCACGCCGCCGCCGCGGCCGTGACCGACGCCCGGCCGCGGTGCAGCTGGGCCGATCCCGCGACCGCGCCGCCGGACTACGTCGCGTACCACGACGACGAGTGGGGTCGCCCGGTCCACGGCACGGCCGCGTTGTTCGAGCGGTTGAGCCTGGAGGCGTTCCAGTCGGGCCTGTCGTGGCTGACCATCCTGCGCAAACGGCCGGCGTTCCGGGCCGCGTTCGCGCACTTCGACCCGGAGGTGGTGGCGGCCTTCGACGACGCCGACGTCGCCCGCCTGCTGGCCGACGCGGGCATCGTCCGCAACCGCCTCAAGGTCGACGCCACCATCACCAACGCCCGCCGGATCGCCGACGCCGTGCCCGAGGGCCTCTACGCGTTGCTGTGGTCGTTCGCCCCGCCGCTGCGTCAGCGCCGCCCGGTGGGCCACGGCGACATCCCGGCCGTCACGCCCGAGTCGACGGCGATGGCCAAGGAGCTCAAGAAGCGCGGGTTCGCCCACGTCGGACCGACCACGAGCTACGCGCTGATGCAGGCCACCGGGATGGTCGACGACCACCTGCGCACCTGCTTCGTCCGGATCTGACGACCCTCACGCGACGACGTCCCGAACGCGATGACGTGCGCGCACGGGTGCCTGGCCGCGCGGCGGGGTCCGTGGCCGCCGCCCCAGAGAGACAAAAGTGCACGGTTTGCACGCTGACAAGCCCGCCCAGCGACCACACAGTGCACTTCTGCGCGTCGGGAGAGGGCGGGCGGGAGGGGAGAGGGGGAGAGGGCAGGGAGATCGGGCGGGCGCGGGGGCGGGGAGGCCGACCGCGGTCAGCGGCCGGTGAACCGCGGCTCCCTCTTCTCGACGAAGGCGGCGGTGCCCTCGCGGTGGTCGGCGGAGACGCCGAGGCCGTTCTGCAGCCGGCCCTCGGTGGCGAGCGCCTCGTCAAGGGTCGAGGTGGCGGCGGTGTGCAGCGACTCCTTGATCGCGGCGTAGGCAGCGGTCGGCCCCTTCGCCAGCCGGGCGGCCAGTTCCCAGGCGGCGGTGGGGAGGGCGTCGTCGGGGAAGACACCGTTGACCAGGCCCATCTCGAGCGCCGCCTCGGCCGAGACCGGCTCGGCGAGCAGGGCGAGCGCGGTCGCGCGGGCCGAACCGATGAGGCGCGGCAGCGTCCACGAGGCGCCGGTGTCGAGCGTGAGCCCGACGCCCGCGAACGCGAGCAGGAACCGGGCCGACTCCGCGGCGAGCCGGAAGTCGCACGCGAACGTCAGCGACGCGCCCGCGCCGGCCGCCATGCCGTTGACGGCCGCGATCACGGGCTTCGGCATCGTCACCAGCGCCGAGCAGATCGGGTTGTAATGGGCCTCGACGGTCGACAGCGGCGCCGGGTCGCCCGCCTCGAGCAGGGCCAGGTGCTCGCGGAGGTCCTGCCCCACGCAGAACATCCGGCCGTTCGCCGTGAGCACCACCGCGCGGACCGCCGGGTCGTGCCGGACGTCGGCGAGGACGTCGAGCAGGCTCTCCTTGAGGGCGACGTCGAGCGCGTTCATGGCCTGCGGCCGGTTGAGCGTCACGGTGGCGACGCCCTCGGTGCGGTCGAGGGTGACGACGGGAGCGGCGGTGGACGTCATGGGCGTCAACCTACGGCCCGCGCCCGGCCCGCTCGACCCGTCGTCCGCCCCGGTTGGGCGGCAGCGCGTCCATCAGGGACAATGGTCCGACAGGCCCGGCCGCCGCGTGCGGCCCGGGTCATCGATGAGGCGGCCGTCCGGAACCGGACGTGCATTCACGAGGAGGCAGCAGATGGCGGCCATGAAGCCGCGGACCGGCGACGGTCCGCTGGAGGTCACCAAGGAGGGCCGGGGCATCGTCATGCGGGTCCCGCTCGAAGGTGGCGGCCGGCTGGTCGTGGAGATGAACGCTGACGAGGCCGCAGAGCTCGGCGACAAGCTCAAGAACGTGGTGAGCTGACCGCCATCGTGCCCACTGCACGCGCCCGGACGACCCCTTCCCGCACCCGGCGGGGAGGGGTCTGATGGTCTCCGGAGCCGTTCCGCCCGTCGTCCCGCCCGTCGACGGCGCCGCGCCGCTGCTCGCCGTCGAGGCGGTGCCGGTCGCCGCGGCGTCGCGGGCCGCCGTGGCCGTCGGTGTCACCGGCGGCGACGACCCCGCCGCGTTCACCGACGGCCTGCTCGCGCCCGTCGACCTCGACGCCGCCCGGTCGTTCCTCGCGGCCCTCGGTGCGAAGGCGGCCGAGATCGGGACCGTGCGTGACCTCCCGCGGCCCGGGGCGACGCCCGGCCGGCTGTGGTTCGTCGGCACCGGCGACCCCGGCTCCGGTTCGAGCGGCCCGAGCCCGACAAGCCCGGGCCCCACCGACTCCGACCTCGCAGGCCTGCGCCGCGCCGGAGCCGCGCTCGCCCGCAGCGCCCGCGACGTGCCCGTCCTGACCCTCTGGGCGGGCCTCGCCGGCCCCGCGCTCACCGCGCTCGTCGAGGGCCTCGTGCTCGGCGCCTACCGGTTCCCGGCCGGCTCGCACTCGACGCCGCCGGCGCTCACCCGCGTCGAGGTCGTCGGTGAGGACGCCGAGGCGGCCGTGGCCGCGGCGGTGCGCGCGGCCGCCACCGCGTGCTGGGCGCGCGACCTCACCAACACCCGCGCCTCGACGAAGACCCCGCAGTGGGTGGCCGACCAGGCGACCACACTGCTCACGCCACTCGGCGTCGAGGTGGTCGTCCGCGACGACGCCTGGCTCGCCGGCCACGGCTTCGGCGGGGTGCTGGCCGTCGGTGGCGGGTCGAGCCGCCGCCCGCGGCTCGTCGAGGCCCACTACCGGCCCGACGCCGCGAGCGGACCCCCGGTCCTGGTCGTCGGCAAGGGCATCGTCTACGACACCGGCGGCTACAACCTCAAGCCCGGGACGTCGATGGCGACCATGTACACCGACATGGCAGGCGGGGCCGCCGCCCTCGCGGCGCTGGCCAGCCTCGCGGCGGCGCGGCACCCGGTCGCGGTGAGCGTGCTCGTGCCGCTCGCCGACAACGTGGTCTCGGCCGAGGCGTACCGGCCGGGCGACGTCGTGGTCCACCACGGCGGCCGCACCAGCGAGATCACCAACACCGACGCCGAGGGCCGGCTGGTCCTCGCCGACGCGATCGCGTACGGCGTCGCGGCGGTCTCACCGCGGTGCGTCGTCGACATCGCCACCTTGACCGGGGCGATGAACGCCGCCCTGGGCGGCAAGATCGCCGGGATCATCGGCGACGACCAGCCCCTCGTCGACGCGCTGGTGGCCGCGGGTTCCGCGACCGGTGAGCGACTCTGGCAGCTGCCGTTGGGCCGCGAGGAGTACGCGTCGGAGATCGAGTCGCCGGTCGCCGACGCCGTGAACTCCGCGGGCGGGCCGCCGGGTGCGATCACGGCCGCGCTGTTCCTGCGACCGTTCGCCGGCGGCGTGCCCTGGGCGCACCTCGACATCGCCGGCACGGCGCGGGCGAAGTCCGACGACGGCGTCACCGTCAAGGGCGCCACCGGTTTCGGCGCCCGCCTGCTGGCGAGCTGGCTCGCGTCGCTCGCCTGACGCCCGGTCAGACCAGCAGCGTGCGGTACAGCTCCACCGTCTGCCGGGCGATCGCGGCCCAGCCGAACTCGGCGACCGCCCGGACCCGGCCGGCCTCGCCGTAGGCCGTCGCCTTCGCGGGGTCGCGGCACAGCTCGTTGACGGCGGCGGCGAGGTGCTCGCGGAAGGCGCCCGGGTCGGCGTCGTCGAAGTGCACGAGCGTGCCGGTGCGGCCGTCGACCACCACCTCGGGGATGCCGCCGACGTCGCTCGCGACGACCGCCGTGCCGCAGGCCATCGCCTCGAGGTTGACGATGCCGAGCGGCTCGTAGATCGACGGGCAGACGAAGACCGTTGCAGCGGTCAACAGTGCCACGACCTGGTCGCGGGGCAGGTGCTCGCGGATCCAGATGACGCCGGTGCGCGCCTCGGCGAGGGCCGCCACGGCCGCCTCGGTCTCGGCGGCGATCTCCGGCGTATCCGGCGCACCGGCGCAGAGCACCAGTTGCACCTCGGGGTCGAACGCGGCGGCGGCGGCCAGCAGGTGGTCGACGCCCTTCTGCCGGGTGATCCGGCCCACGAACACGACCGTCGGCCGGTCGGGGTCGACGCCGTGGCGCTCGCCGACCGAGGGGTCGTCGACCGGGCGGTACAGGCCGGTGTCGATGCCGTTGTAGATGACGTGCACCCGGTCGGGCTCGACGAACGGGTAGGCGGCGAGGATCTCGTCCTTCATGCGGGCGCTCACCGCCACGATCGCCTGCGCCTGCAGGTAGCCCTCGCGCTCGGCCCACGACGACACCCGGTAGCCGCCACCGAGCTGCTCGGCCTTCCACGGCCGCGACGGTTCCAGCGAATGGGCCGACAGCACGTGCGGTGCACCGTGCAACAGTGACCCGATCACGCCGGCCAGGTTGGCGTACCAGGTGTGCGAGTGCACCAGGTCGGCGTCGCCGAGCCGGGCCGCGATGTCGAGGTCGACGCCGAGGGTCTGCAGGGCGGGGTTGGCGTCGGTGAGCCCGGCGGGAACGGCGTACGCCGTGACGCCCGCTTCGTCGCGCGGGGCCCCGAACGCGTGGACGTCGACCTCGACCCCCGGGAGCCGGCGCATCTCGCGGACGAGGAACTCGACGTGGACGCCCGCGCCGCCGTAGACCTCCGGCGGGTACTCCTTGCTGAGGATGTCGACGCGCACAGCTCTGAACCCTAGGCCAATCCTGCGTGACCCCCACCACAGGTCTTGATCGCCCTGGCTAGGGTGAGGCCATGGCCTTGCAGCCGCGCATCCTCGGCATCGTCCTCGCAGGCGGCGAAGGCAAGCGGTTGTGGCCGCTTACCGCCGACCGTGCCAAGCCCGCTGTGCCGTTCGGCGGCAGCTACCGGCTCGTCGACTTCGTGCTGTCGAACATGGTGAACGCGGGGTATCTGCGCATCTGCGTGCTGACGCAGTACAAGTCGCACAGCCTCGACCGGCACATCACGCAGACCTGGCGGATGTCCACCGCGCTCGGCAACTACGTCACCTCCGTCCCCGCGCAGCAGCGGCTCGGCCCGCGCTGGTACACCGGCAGCGCCGACGCGATCCTGCAGTCGGCGAACCTGATCTATGACGAGAACCCCGACATCGTCGTGGTCTTCGGCGCCGACCACGTCTACCGCATGGACCCCCGGCAGATGGTCGAGCAGCACATCGCCACCGGGGCCGGCGTCACCGTCGCCGGCATCCGCGTCCCGCGCCGCGAGGCCACGGCGTTCGGCGTCATCGACTCGACCGCCGACCACCGGGTCAAGGCCTTCCTCGAGAAGCCCGCCGACCCGCCCGGTCTGCCCGACAACCCCGACGAGACCTTCGCGTCGATGGGCAACTACGTCTTCTCGACCAAGGCGTTGATCGAGATCCTGCGGGCCGACGCCGAGGACGAGAACTCGGTGCACGACATGGGCGGCAGCATCATGCCGGCGATGGTCGACAAGGGGAACGCCTACGTCTACGACTTCGCCGACAACGACGTGCCCGGCGCCGAGGAGCGCGACCGCGGCTACTGGCGCGACGTCGGCACCATCGACGCGTACTACGACTCGCACATGGACCTCGTGGCGGTGCACCCGATCTTCAACCTCTACAACGGGCACTGGCCGATCTTCACCAACCACCCGCAACTGCCGCCGGCCAAGTTCGTCGAGGGCGGTCTCGCGCAGGAATCCATCGTGGGCGTCGGGTCGATCGTCTCCGGATCCACCGTGCGGCACAGCGTGATCTCGCCGAACGTGCGCATCCAGAACGGCGCGTACGTCGAGGGTTCGGTGCTCATGGACAACGTCTCGGTCGGGGCCGGCGCCGTGGTGCGCCGGGCGATCCTCGACAAGAACGTCGTGGTGCCGCCCGGCGCCCACATCGGCGTCGACCTCGAGAACGACCGCCACCGCTACCACGTGACCGACAGCGGCGTGGTCGTCATCGGCAAGAGCGAGATCGCCCACCTCTGACCCGGAGCGCGTGATGCCGGTGTGAGGTGCGATTGTCCGGGGAGCAGCACGTCGCGGTCACGGTTCGGTTCCGGTGCGCGCCGCGCGGCGACGCGTTCACCCCGGCGTCACGACGACTCGGCTAACCTCCCCCCACCATTCGCACCGAGGGGGAGATCCACCAGTGTCCGTCCGCTCCGCACGCCTGATCCGCACCGGCGGGCTGCTCGCCGCCGGAGTCGTCCTCGCCACCGGTCTGACGGCGTGCGTCAACAACTCGACCGGCGGCGCCGGCACCACGACCGGCTCGGCGACGACGAGCGGGAGCGGGACGAGCGGCGCCGTGTCCAAGGACGCCGCGCTCGCGGCCAAGGTGCCCGCGGACATCGCGTCCAAGGGCACGCTGCTGGTGGGCACCGACGCGACCTACGCGCCCAACGAGTACAAGGACTCCTCGGGCAAGATCGTCGGCTTCGACGTCGACCTGTTCAACGCCGTCGCCGCCAAGCTGGGGCTGACGGCCACCTACACCGCGTCGAAGTTCGACAACATCATCCCCGGCATCCAGGGCGGCAAGTACCAGGTCGGCGTCTCCTCGTTCACCGACAACGCCGACCGCGAGAAGGTCGTCGACTTCGTGACCTACCTCAGCGCCGGCACCCAGTGGGCCCAGGTCGCCGGTGGATCGGTCGACCCGAACAACGCCTGCGGCCTCACGGTCGCGGTGCAGACCGGCACCGTCCAGGACACCGCCGACCTGCCGGCCCGCTCGAAGAAGTGCACCGACGCCGGCAAGCCCGGGATCACGGTGAAGCGCTTCGACGACCAGGGCCTCGCCACCAACGCCGTCGTCCAGGGCCAGGCCAAGGCGATGCTCGCCGACTCGCCGATCACGGCGTATGCGGTCAAGCAGAGCAACGGCGCGCTGGCGCTCGACGGCCCCGTCTACGACGCCGCGCCGTACGGCTACGCCATCGCCAAGACGTCCGGCACGCTCAAGGACGCCATCCAGGGAGCGGTGCAGGCGCTCATCGACGACGGCACCTACAAGAAGATCCTCGACACCTGGGGCAACGCGGCCGGAGCGATCACGACGGCCAAGATCAACGCCGCCGCCGGCTGAGGTGACACTCCCGGGAGGGCCGCCGCCCATCAAGGCGGTGCCGCTGCGCCGACCCGGCCGGTGGGTCAGCGCGGTCGTGCTGGTCGTGCTCCTCGCCCTGTTCTGCTACGGGGCGGCGAGCAACCAGGCCTACCAGTGGTCGGTCTACGGCAAGTACCTGTTCGACCAGCGCATCTCCCGCGCCGCCGTCGTGACCCTCGCGATCACCGGGATCGCGATGGGCGCGGCCATCCTGCTCGGCGTCGTGCTCGCGATCATGCGCCGCTCGGACAACGTGGTGCTGCGGTCGCTCGCCTGGCTCTACCTGTGGCTGTTCCGCGGCACGCCGGTGTACGTGCAGCTGGTCTTCTGGGGCCTGGTCACCGTCATCTACAAGCAGTGGTCGTTCGGTGTGCCGTTCTCGCAGCAGCTGTTCTCGGTCGACACCACCTTCGCCACCCTCGACCTGGCCTCGTTCGGGCAGCAGTCGATCGCGCCGTTCGTGTTCGCCTGCGTGGGGCTCGCGCTCAACGAGGCCGCGTACATGGCCGAGATCGTGCGGGCGGGCTTCAACTCCGTCGACGAGGGGCAGGCCGAGGCCGCGTTCGCGCTCGGCATGTCACGTGGGCAGACCACCCGCCGGGTCGTGCTGCCGCAGGCGATGCGGGTGATCATCCCGCCCACGGGCAACGAGGTGATCAGCATGCTCAAGACCACCTCGCTGGTGGTCGCCGTGCCGTACTCGGGTGACCTCTACGCCAAGGCCAACGAGATCGCGATCCCGATCTTCCGGCCGGTGCCGCTGCTGCTCGTCGCCGCGACCTGGTACCTCGCGATCACCTCGGTGCTCATGGTCGGGCAGTACTTCCTCGAACGGCACTACGCCCGCGGGTCGTCGCGGACCGCGGCGACCACGGTCGCCGAGGCCGTCACGGTCGCCCCGGGCGCCCGGACCGAACAGGGAGCAGGCGGCGCATGAGCGGACCGGCAACCCCTCAGGGCGGCGGCGAGTTCGCCGACATCACCCCGGTGCGCTCGCCGGCCGACCGCCGCGCCATCGTGTCGGCCCAGGCCGTCTGCAAGAACTTCGGCGCTCTCAAGGTGCTCAAGGGCGTCACGCTCGACGTCCACGCGGGCGAGGTGCTCTGCCTGGTCGGGCCGTCCGGGTCGGGGAAGTCGACCTTCCTGCGCTGCATCAACCACCTCGAGACCGTCAACGCGGGCCGGCTGTACGTCAACGGCGAGCTCATCGGCTACCACCAGCGCGGCGACAAGCTGCACGAGATGCACCCGCGTGACATCGCCAAGCAGCGCCGCTCGGTCGGCATGGTGTTCCAGCGCTTCAACCTGTTCCCGCACATGACGGCGCTGGAGAACGTGATCGAGGCGCCGATGCTCGTGCAGAAGCGCAAGAAGAAGGACGTCGCGGCGCAGGCCCGCGACCTGCTCGCGCGGGTCGGTCTCGCCGAGAAGGCCGGCAACTACCCGGCGCAGCTGTCCGGCGGGCAACAGCAGCGGGTCGCGATCGCACGCGCCCTGGCGATGCGCCCGGCGGTGCTGCTGTTCGACGAGCCGACGTCCGCGCTCGACCCCGAACTGGTAGGCGAAGTGCTGGACGTCATGCGGCAGCTGGCCGAGGCGGGCATGACGATGATCGTGGTCACCCACGAGATGGGCTTCGCCCGCGAGGTGGGCGACTCGGTGGTGTTCATGGACGGCGGGGTCGTCGTCGAGTCCGGCAACCCGCGTGAGGTGCTGGTCAACCCGCAGCACGAGCGCACGAAGGCGTTCCTCTCCGCGGTCCTGTAGACCTGAGCGCATGTCGCTCGCCGGGCTGCGTCGCTCGCCGTGGGGTTCGGTCGGCTGGGACCGTGATCCCGGGGTGCGGGCGTGGCCCGGGCGCCCGCCGCTCGCCGGCGACGTCACCGCCGATGCGTGTGTCGTGGGCCTGGGGGCGTCGGGCCTCGCCGCGGTCGAGGAGCTCACCGCGCGGGGACTCTCGACGGTGGGCGTCGACGCCGGCCGGGTGGGCGCCGCGGCCGCCGGGCGCAACGGCGGTTTCCTGCTCGCGGGCCCGGCGCCCGGCGTTGTCTCAGCGGCGCAGGAGTGGGGGCGTGACGCCGCGGTCGACCTCCACCGCGCCACGGCGGCGGAGCTGGACCGGCAGGAGGAATTGCTCGGCCCCGGCGTCATCCGTCGGGTCGGGTCGATCCGCCTGGCCGGGCTGCCCGGACCCGACACCGACGCGAGCGAGGCGGCCGACCGCGCCGCCGAGCTCGAGGACTGTGAACGGCAGGCCGTGCTGCTGCGGCAGATCGGGTCGCCGGTCGAGTGGTACGACGGCCTGCTCGGGCGCGGGCTGTTCCTCCCCCGTGACGCCGCGTGCAACCCGGCGCGCCGCGTCGTCGCACTCGCCGCCCGTTCGGCGGGAACGTTGCATGAGCGAACGGTCGTCAGGTCGGTCGCACCCGGGGTGGTCGAGTGCGAGACCGGCACGGTCCGGGCACCGGTCGTGGTCGTCGCCGCCGACGGCCGACTCCGTGCGCTCGTACCGGGTGTGCCGGTGCGGACCGCGCGCCTGCAGATGCTCGCCACCGCGCCGCTGGCCGACCGCGACCGCCTGCCGTGCCCGGTGTACGCCCGCTGGGGGATGGACTACGCGCAGCAACTGCCCAACGGCACGCTGTTCGTCGGCGGCGGCCGCGACCGGCACGTCGACGCCGAGTGGACCGACGACTCCGACCCGACCGGCGAGGTCCAGGACGACATCGACGTCGTCGCCGCCCGGATGGCCGGCGGACCGGTCCAGGTGACCGACCGCTGGGCGGCGTCGGTGGGGTTCACGGCCGACGGCCGGCCGGTCACCGGCGTCGTCGCGCGCGACGGCGACGACGTCCTCGCCGCGTGTGGCGGCTACAGCGGCACCGGCAACCTGGTCGGCCCGGTCGCGGCGCGCGTGGCTGTCGCCGCCGCGCTCGACGGCACCCCGCCTCCTGCCTGGGCCCGCGACCCGCACGACTGACCACGTCCCCCCTCCCTGTCGAGTGGCGCGCACCGCGATGAGTGGCGCGCGATTTGTCCCGATTCGGCGCGCCACTCGGTCGTCTGCGCGCCACTCGACGGCAAAGGGGAGGGGCGGGTCAGGGAGGATGACGGCGTGACCGAGTTGCTCGCCCCGGACGCCGCCGCCTCGCTGCGGCGGGCGGGGATCGCCACCGACACGGCGACCCGACGCCGGGCCGAGTACAGCTCCGACGCCGGCAACTACCGGGTGGTGCCGGAGGTGGTCGCCTTCCCCCGGCACGTCGACGAGGTGCTCGCCGCCGTCGAGGTCTGCCGGGCCACAGCCACACCGCTCACGATGCGCGGCGCGGGCACGTCGATCGCGGGCAACGCGGTGGGCCCGGGTGTCGTCCTCGACCTGTCCCGCCACCTAGGCCGGGTGGTGTCGGTCGACCCCGAGTCGGCCACCGCGGTCGTCGAACCCGGCGCGGTCCTCGACACCATCAGTGCCGCGGCGCGACCGCACGGGCTGAAGTTCGGGCCCGACCCCTCCACGCACGCGCGCGCCACCATCGCGGGCTCGATCGGCAACAACGCCTGCGGCGCCCACGCGATGTCGGCCGGGCGCACCGGCGACCAGGTGGTCGAACTCGACGTCGTGACGGTCGGCGGCGACCGGTTCACGGCACGGCGCGGTGCCGCCGGCCCGTTCACCGCCCCGCTGCAGGATCTGGTCGGCGCCGACCCTCGCGAGCGTGCGGACCGAGTTCGGCCGATTCGGCCGGCAGGTCTCCGGGTACGCGATGGAGCATCTGCTGCCGGAGAACGGCTTCGACGCCGGCCGGTTCCTCGCCGGCACCGAGGGCACGCTCGCGGTGTTGCTGGGTGCAACGGTCCGCCTGGTGCCGGTGCCGCCGGCCGTGGCGCTGCTGGTGCTGGGCTACGAGGACATGCCCGCGGCGGCCGACGCCGTCCCCGCCCTGCTCCCGTTCGCGCCGCTCGCCGTCGAGGGCATGGACGCCCGCATGATCGACGTCGTCCGCCGGCGCCGCGGGGCGTCCGCCGTCCCCGACCTCCCGCGCGGCGCGGGCTGGACCTTCGTCGAGGTCGGTGGCGAGACGCCCGCCGCCGCGACGGCCGCCGCCCACGAGATCGCCGCCGCCGCGCACGCGCTCGACCACACCGTGGCCCACGGCCCGGTGGCCGCGGCGTTGTGGCGCATCCGTGAGGACGGCGCGGGGCTCGGCAGCCGCACGCCCGCGGGCGAGCTGGCCTGGCCGGGGTGGGAGGACGCCGCCGTGCCGCCGGAGAAGCTGGGTGCGTACCTGCGCGAGTTCGAGGCGCTGATGTTGGCCGTGACGGGCTCGACGCGCTCGTGTACGGACACTTCGGCGACGGCTGCGTGCACGCCCGGCTGGACTTCCCGTTCGCCACCCGTCCGGCGGTGTTCCGCGAGTTCCTCGAGGCCGCGGGCGACCTGGTGGCCACCTTCGGCGGGTCAATGTCGGGCGAGCACGGCGACGGCCGGGCCCGCAGCGAGCTGCTGCCGAAGATGTACTCGCCGCGCGCGATCGGGTTGTTCGGCGCGGTCAAGGAGCTGTTCGACCCCGGCAACCTGCTCAACCCCGGCGTGCTGGTGGACCCCGCGCCGGTGGACGCCGACCTGCGGATGCCGCAGTCGAAACCCCTGCTGAGCAGAGGCTTCTCGCTCGCGCACGACCGCGGCGACCTCGGCCTGGCCGCGCACCGGTGCGTGGGGGTCGGCAAGTGCCGGGCCGACACCACCGCCACCGGCGGCGTCATGTGTCCGTCGTACCTCGCCACCCGGGACGAGAAGGACTCCACCCGGGCCCGGGCCCGCGTGCTGCAGGAGGCCGCCAACGGCACGCTGGTGCGCGGTCTCGCCGACCCGGCCGTCGCCGAGTCGCTCGATCTGTGCCTCTCGTGCAAGGGGTGCTCGGTCGACTGCCCCACCGGGGTCGACATGGCCACCTACAAGGCCGAGGCGTTGTACCAGAAGTACAAGGGGAAACTCCGCCCACCCGCTCACTACTCGCTGGGGTGGCTGCCGCGTGCGGCGAGAGTCGCCGCGCTCGTGCCGAAGCTGGCGAACGCTGCCCTGAGCAACGGTCTGCTGGCCAAGCTCGTCAAGGCCGGTGGCGGCATCGACCAGCGGCGACCGCTGCCGCGCTTCGCCGATCAGACCTTCCGGTCGTGGTTCGCGGCGCGGGCCACGCCGTCGGGCGGCGACCCGGTCGTGCTGTTCGTCGACACCTTCAACGGCCACTTCTCGCCGGAGGTCGGCCGCGCCGCGGTCGCGGTGCTCGAGGACGCCGGGTTCGCCGTGCAGGTCACCGCGGAACCCGTGTGCTGCGGGCTGACCTGGATCTCCACCGGGCAGCTGGACGGCGCCCGCCGGCAGGTGCGCCGCACCGTGCGGGCGCTCGCCGCCGCCGGGGGGGACGTCCCGGTCGTGGGCCTCGAGCCGTCGTGCACCGCCGTGCTGCGCTCCGACGCCGTCGAACTGCTCACCGGCGCCGACGCCGAGCTGGCCGGGAGCGTCGCCGCCCGTACCCACACGCTCGCGGAGCTGCTCGCCACGCGCACGGGGTGGCAGGCCCCGGACCTCACCGGCGTCACCGGCGTCGCGCAGCCGCACTGCCACCAGCACGCAGTACTGGGCTGGGACGCCGACAAGCGGCTGCTGGCCGGGGCCGGTGCCGAGGTCGAGGCGGTCGGCGGCTGCTGCGGCCTGGCCGGCAACTTCGGCGTCGAGCGCGGCCACTACGAGGTGTCCCGTCGCGGTCGCGGAGACGAACCTGCTGCCCGCGGTACGCGCCGCGGGCCCCGAGGCCACCGTGCTCGCCGACGGATTCTCCTGCCGCACCCAACTCGAGCAGCTCGCCGACCGCCGGGGACGGCACCTGGCCGAGGTGCTCGCTGAAGCGGTTGCGGCGCGGAGGACGATCGAGAAGTGACCGGTTTCGTTCCGCCCCCGTACCCCTACGACCGGCTCGGGGAGATCGCGGCGATCGCGGCCGCGCACGACGGCGGCGCGGTCGACCTGTCGATCGGCACGCCGTGCGACCCGCCGCCGGCCGACGTCATGGCCGCCCTCTCGGGTGTCGCCGCCGCCCGCTCCTACCCGCCCGCCACGGGCACGCCCGCGTTCCGGGAGGCGGTCGCGGGCTGGGCCGCGCGCCGCCTCGGCGTCACGGTCGACCCCGCCACCGAGGCGGCCGCGTGCGTGGGCAGCAAGGAGTTCGTGGCCTCGGTGCCGCAGTACCTGCACCTGCGCACACCCGGTCGCGACACCGTGCTGTACCCCGCGATCAGCTACCCCACGTACGAGATGGGCGCGACGCTCGCGGGCCTGCGCGCCGTGCCGTACCTGACGCTCGACGACATCGCCCCCGACGACGCCGGGCGCGCGCTGCTCATCTGGGTCAACTCGCCGGCCAACCCGACCGGTGAACTGGTCGACCTCGCCGCCGCCGCCGCGTGGGGCCGTCGCCACGGCGTCCCGGTCCTCTCCGACGAGTGCTACGTCGAGTTCACCTACGACGGCGCGCCCACGAGCGTGCTGCAGAGCGGGCACGAGGGGGTCGTCGCCCTGCACTCGTTGTCCAAGCGCGACAACTTCGCCGGTGCCCGGATCGGTTTCTACCTCGGCGACTCCGAGCTCGTGCACTACCTCAGCGAGGTCCGCAAGCACGCCGGCCTGATGCCGCCCGGACCGGTGCAGAGTGCAGCGATCGTGGCGCTGGCCGACGACCGCCACGTCACCGAGCAGCGCGAGCGGTACCGACGCCGGATGCAACGGTTGATCGAGGTGCTGGCGGCGGTCGGCATCGAGGCCCACCTGCCGCAGGGCGCGTTCTACCTGTGGGTGGCCGTCCCCGGGGGCGACGAGTGGAAGGCCGCCCGCCTGCTCGCCGAGCGCGCCGGGATCGTGAGCTCGCCCGGCGAGTTCTACGGCGAGGCCGGCCGGGGCTTCCTCCGCCTCGCCGCGGTCCAGCCCGACGACCGGATCGAACTCGCCGCCCGCCGCGTCGGGGTGTCGGCGACCTGAACAGCGTGACGACAGGCGGCAGCGCTGCTCGCACGGAGAGCGGCCCGAGACAACACGCGTGAAACTCGGAGAGGCGGCATGGAAAACAAGCATGCGTGCTTGCTTCGGTGTCGGGTCGGTGGCACGCTCGCGGCGTGACCGCGCACACCGACGTGCTGGCGCCGCTGCTGACCGACCTCGCTGCCGAGAGCGCCGGGCTCGACGCGGTGCTGGCCCACGTGCCCGCCGCGACGTGGGCCACGCCCACCCCGGCGGCGGGCTGGACCGTCGGCCACCAGATCGGGCACCTCGCGTGGACCGACGAGATCGCCCTGCTCGCGGTCACCGACCAACGGGCGTTCGCCGCCGCGCTGCAGGCCGCAGCTGCGGGCGATCCCGTGCGGTTCGTCGACGACGCCGCGGCCGAGCGCGCCGCACGGCCGCCAGAGCTGCTGCTCGCCCAGTGGCGGAGCGGTCGCTCCGCGCTCGCCGCGGCCCTCGCCGAGGTGGCGCCCGGTGCGAAGCTGCCCTGGTTCGGCCCGCCGATGGGCGCCGCCTCGATGGCGACCGCACGCCTGATGGAGACGTGGGCGCACGGGCAGGACGTCGTCGACGCCCTCGGCATCACCCGCCCCGCCACGGCCCGGCTGCGGCACGTCGCGCACATCGGGGTGCGCACCCGCGACTTCGCGTACGCGCTCCGTGACCTCACCCCGCCGGCCGACGCCTTCCGGGTCGACCTGGTGGCGCCGGGCGGCGACCACTGGACGTGGGGCCCCGCCGACGCGGCGCAGCGGGTCACGGGTCCCGCGCTCGACTTCTGCCTGCTGGTCACGCAGCGGCGGCACCGCGACGACCTCGCCGTGCGGGCCGAGGGCGCCGACGCCGACGCCTGGCTCGACATCGCGCAGGCGTTCGCCGGTGCGCCCGGGCCCGGCCGCCCGCGTGCGGGTGCGGTCCCGGCGTGACCGCGCTCGCCTCGCGGCTCGACACCGCCACCCCCGAGTTCGCGGCCCACCGTGCCGCCATGCTGACGAAGCTCGACGAACTCGACGCCGCCCACGCCGAGGCCGTCGCCGGTGGCGGGGAGAAGTACGTGCACCGGCACCACGGCCGCGGCAAGTTGCTGGCGCGCGAACGGATCGAGTTGCTCGTCGACCCGGGCTCGGCGTTCCTCGAACTCTCACCGCTGGGCGCCTGGGGCAGCGCCTTCAAGGTCGGCGCCAGCACGGTCACCGGCATCGGCGTGGTCGAGGGCGTCGAATGCATGATCGTCGCCAACGATCCGACGGTTAAAGGCGGCACCAGCAACCCGTGGACACTGAAGAAGATCCTGCGCGCCAACGACATCGCGCTCCAGAACCGGCTCCCGCTCATCAGCCTCGTGGAGTCCGGCGGCGCGCGGATCTGCCGACCCAGAAAGAGATCTTCATCCCCGGCGGTCGGTTGTTCCGGGATCTCACCCGGCTGTCGGCGGCGGGAGTCCCGACCGTGGCCATCGTGTTCGGCAACTCCACGGCGGGTGGTGCGTACGTGCCGGGGTTGTCCGACCCTGTGGTGCTGATCCGCGAGCAGTCCAAGGTGTTCCTCGGCGGGCCGCCGCTGGTCAAGATGGCCACCGGTGAGGAGTCCGACGACGAATCCCTCGGTGGTGCCGAGATGCACACGCGGGTCTCGGGGCTCGGCGACCACCTCGCCGCCGACGAGCAGGACGCCATCCGGATCGGCCGACGGATCGTCGCCCGGTTGAACTGGCGCAAGGCCGGCCCGCCGCCCGCGCCCGGGGTCCGGCCACCGCGGTACGACGCCGAGGACCTGCTCGGGATCGTGCCGCCCGATCTGAAGGCGCCCTTCGATCCGCGCGAGGTGATCGCCCGGATCGTCGACGCCTCGGACTTCGACGAGCACAAGGCGCGGTACGGCACCAGCCTGGTCACCGGTTGGGCCCGGCTGCACGGCTACCCGGTCGGCGTGCTCGCCAACGCGCAGGGCGTGCTGTTCAGCCAGGAGGCGCAGAAGGCGACACAGTTCATCCAGCTCGCGAACGCCTATGACACGCCGCTGCTCTTCCTGCACAACACGACCGGCTACATGGTCGGCCGGGAGTACGAGCAGAGGGGGATCATCAAGCACGGCGCGATGATGATCAACGCGGTCTCCAACTCGACGGTCCCGCACCTCAGCGTGCTGATCGGTGCGTCCTACGGCGCCGGCAACTACGGCATGTGCGGAAGGGCGTACGACCCGCGCTTCCTGTTCGCCTGGCCGAGCGCCAAGTCCGCCGTCATGGGCCCGGCCCAACTCGCCGGCGTGCTGTCGATCGTCGCGCGGGCGGCGGCCGAATCGCGTGGCAACCCCTACGACGAGGACGCCGACGCCTCGATGCGCGCCTACGTCGAGCAGCAGATCGAAGCCGAGTCGTTGCCGATGTTCCTCTCGGGCCGGCTCTACGACGACGGCGTCATCGACCCGCGCGACACCCGCACCGTGCTCTCGCTGTGCCTCTCGGCGTTGCACAGTGCACCGGTCGAGGGGACGACGCGGTACGGGGTGTTCCGCCCGTGATCACCCGCCTGCTGGTCGCGAACCGCGGCGAGATCGCCCGCCGGGTGTTCCGCACCTGCCGCGACCTCGGCGTCGGGACCGTCGCGGTGTTCTCCGACGCCGATGCCGACTCACCCCACGCGCGGGAGGCCGACCGCGCGGTCCGGTTGCCGGGAGCCGCGCCGGCCGACACCTACCTGCGGATCGACCTGATCGTCGACGCCGCGCTGCGGTCCGGCGCCGACGCGGTGCACCCGGGGTACGGCTTCCTGTCGGAGAACGCCGCGTTCGCGCGGGCGGTCGAGGCGGCCGGACTCATCTGGATCGGCCCGCCGCCCGCGGCGATCGAGGGCATGGGCCGCAAGGTCGAGGCCAAGCAGGCCATGGCCGCCGCGGGCGTGCCGGTGCTCGGCAACCTCGAGCCGGACGCCGTGACGACCGCGGACCTCCCGGTCCTGGTCAAGGCGTCGGCCGGTGGTGGCGGGCGCGGCATGCGCGTCGTGACCGACCTGGCCGAGCTCGCCGAGCAGGTCGAATCGGCGCAGCGCGAGGCGGAAGCCGCGTTCGGCGATGGGACGGTCTTCATCGAGCCGTACGTCGAACGCGGCCACCACGTCGAGGTGCAGATCATGGCCGACACCCACGGCACGGTGTGGGCGGTCGGCGAACGTGAGTGCTCGATCCAGCGCCGGCACCAGAAGGTCGTCGAGGAAGCGCCGTCGCCGCTGGTGGAGCGCACCCCTGGGATGCGGGAGAAGCTGTTCGCCGCCGCGACGGCCGCGGCCGAGGCGATCGGCTACGTGGGCGCGGGCACCGTCGAGTTCCTCGCGGCCGACGACGGCCGGTTCTGGTTCCTCGAGATGAACACCCGCCTGCAGGTCGAGCACCCGGTCACCGAGGCGACCACCGGGCTCGACCTCGTCGCCCTGCAACTCGCCGTGGCGGACGGCGAGCGGCTCGCGCCGGAACCGCCGCGCGCCCACGGCCACGCCATCGAGGTCCGCCTCTACGCCGAGGACCCGGGCCAGGGATGGAAGCCGGAAAGTGGCACGGTGCAACGGTTCGACCTCGACGGCGTCACTGCCCGCTTCGGAGCTGCCCCGGGCGACGACGGCCTGCGCCTCGACGCCGGTGTCGAGGCCGGGTCGGTGGTCGGGGTGCACTACGACCCCATGCTCGCCAAGGTCATCAGCGTCGCGCCGACGCGTCGGGCGGCGATCCGGCGGCTCGCCGGTGCGCTCGAGCGGGCCCGGCTGCACGGGGTGGCGACCAACCGGGACCTCTTGGTGCGCGTGCTGGGCGATCCCGACTTCCTCGCGGGCGACACCACGACCGGCTTCCTGCAGACGCACCAGGTGTACGAACCGCTGGCGGCGCCGGGGTCCGTGCACCTCGCGGCCGTCGCCGCGGCCCTCGCCGCCGAGGCGGCCGACCACGCGGCGCTCCCGGTCCAGCGCACGCTGCCGACCGGGTGGCGCAACGTCGCGAGCGTCCCGCGATCGCGCACGGTCACGGCTCCGGACGACACGGCACTGGAGGTGCGGTGGCGGGCGGGACGGTCCGGCGTCACCGACCTCTCCGTCGCGGGCGAGCCGCCCGTGGCGCCGACGACCATCGTGTCGGCGACGCCCGACCTCGTCGTCCTCGAGGTCGACGGCGTCCGCGGCCGGTACGAGGTCAGCCGGTACGACGATCTCGTGCACGTCGACGGTCCCGACGGCCCGGTCGCCCTGCGCGAGTCGCCGCGGTTCGTCGACCCCGAAGGCGTGGCGCTCCCGGGTTCGCTGATCGCGCCGATGCCCGGAACCGTCGTGCGGGTCGGGGTTTCCGTCGGCGACACCGTCGAGGCGGGGCAGCCGGTGCTGCGGCTCGAGGCGATGAAGATGGAGCACGTCGTCCGCGCTCCCGTCGACGGCGTGGTCGAGGAACTGGCTGTGACCCCTGGCCGCACGGTCGACGTCGGCTCCATACTGGCGCGCGTCGCCGCTGACACCGAGGAGTAACAAGCACCATGGACTTCGTCGAATCCGAGGAACGGCAGGCCTTGCGCAAGGCGGTCGCCGAGCTGGGCAAGCAGTACGGCTACGAGTACCTCGTCGAACGCGCACGCGCGGGCGAGCACATGGACCAGATGTGGAACGAGGCCGGGAAACTCGGTCTGCTCGGGGTCAACCTGCCCGAGGAGTACGGCGGCGGGGGCGGGGGCATCTACGACCTCGCCCTGGTGCTGGAGGAGTTCGGCGCGGCCGGCTGCGGGATGCTCATGATGGTCGTCTCGCCCGCGATCTGCGGCACCATCATCAGCCGGTTCGGCACCGACGCGCAGAAGCAGGACTGGCTGCCGCGCCTGGCCGACGGTTCGGCGACATGGCCTTCGCCATCACCGAACCCGACGCCGGATCCAACTCGCACAAGATCACCACCACGGCGACCCGCCGCGACGACGGCGGCTGGACGCTCACCGGCCGCAAGGTCTATGTCTCCGGCGTCGACCAGGCCGACGCCGTGCTGATCGTCGGGCGCACCGCCGACGCCCGGCCCGGCAAGCTCAAACCCGCCCTGTTCGTGGTCCCCGCCGACGCGCCCGGCTTCGAGTTCCGCCCGATCCCGATGGACCTCGTCATGCCCGACCGGCAGTTCTCGCTGTTCCTCGACGACGTCCGGCTGCCCGCCGATGCGCTCGTCGGCGCAGAAGATGCTGCCATCGCGCAGCTTTTCGCCGGCCTCAACCCCGAGCGGATCATGGCGGCGGCGCTGTCGGTCGGCACCGCGCGGTACGCGCTCGACAAGGCCGCGACCTACGTCAACGAGCGGCAGGTGTGGGGCGTGCCGATCGGGGCCCACCAGGGCCTCGCGCACCCGCTGGCCCAGGTCAAGATCGAGACCGAGCTGGCGAAACTCATGATGCAGAAGGCCGCGAGCCTCTACGACTCCGGTGACGACATGGGTGCGGGCGAGGCGGCCAACATGGCCAAGTACGCCGCCGCCGAGGCCGGCGCCCGCGCGGTCGACCAGGCGGTCCAGAGCCTCGGCGGTAACGGGCTGGCCAGTGAGTACGGCCTCGGCACGCTCATCGCCACCTCCCGGGTGGCCCGCATCGCGCCGGTCAGCCGCGAGATGATCCTCAACTTCGTGGCGCAGTTCTCGCTGCGCCTGCCCAAGTCGTACTGACCTCTTCGCCGCGACCAGCCAGGAAAGGGCCGACGATGTCCCGACTCCTCACCGACGACCACGACCACTGGGGCGACGTCACGCCCGACGCCACCGCGATCACCTTCGGCGACCGCACCTACACCTGGGCGCAGTGGCGCGACCGGGTGCGTCACACCATCGGTGCACTGTGCAACGACGGCGTGCAGCGGGGCGACCGGGTCGCCTTCTACGACAAGAACCACGTCGCGTGCGTCGAACTCAACCTGGCCGCGGCCGGGATCGGAGCGATGAACGTCGTCGTCAACTTCCGGCTCGCGCCCGACGAGGTGGCCTACATCCTGCGCGACTGCGGCGCCCGCACGGTGTTCGTCGGCGCCGAGTTCCTGCCGGTGTTGGAGCGGATCCGCCCGGAACTGCCGGACCTGCAGCAGGTGGTCGTGGTCGGCGGCGACGCCGACGAGTACGAGGCGTGGGCCGCCGCTGCGCCGGCCACGGTGCCGTCGGCCGACGTCGACCCCGACGACCCGGCCCTGATCCTCTACAGCAGTGGCACCACGGGTTTCCCGAAGGGCGTGATGCTGACCCACCACAACTTCGACGCCCACACCACGGCGAACATGGCCGACTTCGACTTCGCGCCCGGCAGCGTCAACATGGTCGCGATGCCGCTGTTCCACGTCGGCGGCAGCAGCTACGTGCTGCTCGGCATCCGGGCGGGCGTGCCCACCATCCTGGTGCGCGAGCCCGACGCGCCGTCGTTGTTCGCCGCACTGCAGGGCGGCGCCACGCACGCCTTCCTCGTGCCGGCCGTCATCGCCGGGATCCTGCAGGCCGGACCCCAGGCCATGCAGGCGTTCTCGGTGATGAAGCGGGTCGGGTACGGTGCCTCGCCGATGCCGCTACCGGTGCTGCGTGCAACGCTCGCTGCGTGGCCGCACACCGAACTCCTGCAGGTGTACGGGATGACCGAGTGCGCGGGCGTGGTCACCACGCTCGACTCCGCTGCCCACCGCGACCCGGATCACCCCGAGCGGCTCGCCTCGGCCGGTACCCCGCTGCACGGCGTCGAGTTGCGGATCGTCGACCCGCTCACCGGCGACGACGTGGCGCCCGGCGAGACCGGTGAGATCTGGGTGCGCACCGAACAGCGGATGGCCGGGTACTTCGGGAAGCCCGAGGCGACGGCCGACACCGTCACCGCCGACGGGTGGGTCCGCAGCGGTGATCTCGGGGAGGTCGACGACGGCGGCTTCGTGTTCGTCGTCGACCGGGTGAAGGACATGATCATCACCGGCGGCGAGAACGTGTATTCGGCCGAGGTGGAGCGCGTCATCGCCGAGTTCCCCGACGTCGCCGAGGTCGCGGTGGTGGGCGTCCCCGACGAACGGTGGGGCGAGGCCGTCCTGGCGTTCGTCGCGCCGTACCCCGACGCGACGATCGACGTCGACAAGCTCCAGGCGTACTGCCGCGAGAACCTCGCGCACTACAAGTGCCCGTCGGCGGTCGAGGTGCTGCCGCTGCTGCCGCGCAACGGCACCGGCAAGGTCCTCAAGCGCGACCTCCGCGCCCCCTACTGGGTCGGGCACGACCGCAACGTCTCGTGACCCCGCCCCGCCCGCGATGACGGCCACCCGGGAGCCACAGCAGGACCGCAGCCGGGCCACCCGCGCGCGACTGCTCGACGCCACCGTGGAGGCGCTGGCCGAACTGGGCTGGGCGGGGACGACCGTCGCGGTGGTCGCCGAACGCGCCGGGGTGTCGCGCGGAGCGGCGCAACACCACTACCCGACCCGCGAGGACCTCGTCGCCGCCGCGGTCGCGCACATGGCCCAGGCGCGGATGGCCGACCTGCCCGCTCGGGGGTCACGGGCGGACGGCCCGGCGCTGACACTCGCGACCGTCGAGGCCGCGGTGCAGTTCTACGTCGGGCCGCTGTTCCGTGCGGCCGTGCAGGTGTGGTCGGCCGCGGCGTCCGACCCCGTGCTGCGCGAGCAGATCGTTCCGCTGGAGGCGGCGCTCGGGGCCGGTGCGCACCGCGCGGTGGTCGCGATGCTCGGTGTCGACGACACCCGGCCGGGAGTGCGGGAGGCCGTCCAGACCACGCTCGACCTTGCCCGCGGCCTCGGGCTCGCCGACCTGCTCACCGACGACGCCGCCCGCCGCGAGCGGGTCGTCCACCGGTTCGCCGCGATGCTGCACGCCGAACTGGACGCGCTCGGGGCGGGCATCGGTGACGACTGTGAGCAACCAGATCCGATGTGATCGAACGGGGCGAGACGGGCAGGCCTTCAGGTGTACGGCTTCCGCGCCCCGCTCGCTCGGGCGGTGGTGGGAGGCGTACGTGGAGTTTCCGCGACCGAAGAGGAGCACACGCCATGAGCGCCACCGACAAGCTCAAGAACGCCGTGACCGACGCCGCCGGCAAGGCCAAGGAAGGCCTGGGCAAGGCGACCGGCGACCGTTCGACCGAGGCCGAGGGCCAGCGCGACCAGAGCAAGGCCGACCTCAAGAACGCCGGCGAGAAGGTCAAGGACGCGTTCAAGCACTGAGTCGATCCGCGGCCCTGTCGGGTCGCAGGCACGACCGGTGACCCTGGAAGCCGTTGCTCCAGGGACCCAGTAGCCCCGGGAACCGATCCGTCGATCGGTGCCCGGGGCTTCGTGGTGTCCGGTGCCGTCCGCGCCGTCCGCGCCGCCCCTTGGCGCACCGGCCGTGGTCACCTACCGTGCCACCGTGTCGCGGTTGCGCTTCGAGGTGCTCGGCCCGCTGCGGGTGACCCGCGACGACCGCGAGGTCGAACTCGGCCCCGCCCGGCGCCGGGCCGCCCTGGCCGCGCTGCTCGTCGACCCCGGCGCCACCGTGGCGGTCGACACCCTGATCGACCGGGTCTGGGACTCCCGGCCACCGTCGAACGCGTCGGCATCGCTGCAGAGCTACATCTCCCGGTTGCGGGCCGTGCTCCGCGACTCCGACGGCGCGGCCACGGCCGGCGACACGTCGGGATCGGTGTTGCTGACCGCCCCACCCGGGTACCGCCTCGACATCGACCCGGGTGACGTCGACGCCACCCGCCTGGACCTCGCGCTGACGTCCGCCCGCGACCTGCGCGCCGCAGGTGACCTGCGGGCCGCACGTGACGTCCTGGCCGAATCCCTCGCCGCCTGGCGGGGCGAGCCCTACGCCGACCTGACCACTGCCTTCGTCGACCTCGAGCGCACCCGGCTGCGCGGCCGCCGCGACGCCGCCCTCGAGCTGCGTGCCCTCCTCGACCTCGACCTCGGCGATCCCGACCGTGCCGCCGAGGATCTCGCTACGCTCGTGGAGCGCCACCCGCTGCGTGAACCGTTGCATGCTGCACTGATGCTGGCGTTGTACCGCAGCGGCCGACCGGCCGAGGCGTTGCAGCACTTCGCCACGGCCCGCGAGCGACTCGCCGACGAACTCGGTGTCGACCCGGGTGTCGAACTGCGCGACCTGCACGCCCGGCTGCTGCGCGAGGACCCGTCGCTGGCCGCGGCCACGCCGCCACCCGCCGAACCGGCCGCACCCGCCGCCGCCGTGTCGGAGCTGCCCCCGGCCGCCACGCTCGGACGTGCCGACCCCGCGGCCCCGGCCGGTCGGGCGATGGTCGGCCGGGATGCCGAGTTGGCCCGCGCCCTCGCTGCGCTGGCGAACACCTGGGCCACCGGAGCGGTGAGCGCGATCGCGCTGGTGGGCGAGGCGGGCATCGGCAAGAGCCGGCTGGCCGAGGAGATCGCGGCGCGGGCGGCGGCGGACGGCGCCACGGTCGTGTGGTCGCGCACCTGGCAGCACGGCGAGGCGCCCGTGTTGTGGCCGTGGGTGCAGGCGGTGCGGCGGCTCGGCGAACTCGCCGGGCCGGAGGCGGCGGCGCAGGCCCTCACCGGACGCGCTGCGCCCCTCCGCCCGCTGGTACCGGACCTGCCCGGTGGCCAGCCCGGCGTCGAGGACCCGGACGCGGTCGACTCCCGCTCGCCCGACGTCGAACTCCCGGTGTTCGAGGCCGTCGGGGCGTTCCTGCGCGCGGTGACCGGTGACCGGCACGTCGTGGTCGTCCTCGAGGACCTGCACTGGGCCGACCCGGCCAGCCACCGGCTGCTGGAGTACCTGCTCGACCACACCGACGGCGTCCGGATCGGGTTCGTCGCCGCCGTCCGCTCCCCGGCCGGTGCCGGCGGCCGCGGCCCCGATCTGTTGGCGGCGCTCGCCCGCAGCGGGCGCGTCACGCGGATCGACCTGACCGGCCTGGCGCCCGACGACGTCCGCCGCTACGTCGCCGACCGCACCGGGGACGACCTCGACGACCGCACCGCGACCGCGCTCGTCGAACGGACCGGAGGAAACCCCTTCTACGTCGGGGAACTCGTCGCGCTGCTCGCCGACGGATCGTCCGTGTCCGACACCGGGAGCATGCAGGTGCCGACGAGCGTGCGCGACGTCGTCCGCCGCCGCGTCGCCGATCTCGGCGAGGCCGCGGGCGAGGTGCTCGCCACCGCGTCGCTCCTGAGCCGCACCTTCGATCTCGACCTGTTGGAGCAGGTGACGCGCCTCGACGGCGACGCCGTCGACGAAGCGGTCGACCGGGCCACCGCGGCCGGGCTGCTGGCGTCCGAGCCGGGCGCCCCGGGCGTGCACCGGTTCACCCACGCGCTCGTCGCGGACGCGCTGGCCGAGACCGTGGGCCCGGCCCGGCGGCGCCGGGTGCACGCGCGGACCGCCGACGTCCTCGAACAGCGCCTCGCGACCGGCGCCCTGGCGGGCACAGCGCAGCTGGTCCACCACCTGATCGAGACCGGTTCGCCGGACCGGGTGGAGCGGGCGGTCGCGCTCAGTTGCGAGGCGGGCGCCCGTGCCCGCCAGCGACGCGACCTGGGCGAGGCCGAGGCGTCGTTGCTGACGGCGGTCGAGCTGACCGCCCGGCTGCCACCCGCGTCGGCCGAGCGCTGGGAGCTCACCGCCCGCAGCCGGCTCGGCGCGCTGTACGTCCTGCTCCACGGCGCCCACCACCCGAGCGCCGTGGCCCAGCGTCGGCGCAGCCAGGAGTTGCTCGCGGGGACCGGCCCGGCCCGGGAGATCGCCGTGCTGCAGGCGCACCGGTGGGCCGAGGCGATGATGCGGGCGGACTTCCCCGCCGCCGGGATCGTCGTGGAGGAGATGATGGCGACGGCGGCGGTGGCCGAGGACGACCTGCTGCTCGCGGCCGGGGCCGCCGCCGAGGGCGAGGTGCTCCTCCACCGCGGCCGGCCCCGCGACGCGCTCGGCCGGTTCGACGAGGCCTGCCGCCGGCTGCAGCTCGCCGGCCCGGTCCCCGTCGACATCGCGGTCGCGCTGCCGTCGCCACCGCCCGCGTGGGAGCTGTGGCGGGAGGTGACCCGCGTCCTGCTGGGCGAGATCGACGACGTGCCCACGGCCGTCGTCGACCGTGCGCTCGCCGACGCCGAGCGCGACCTGCAACTCGCCGCCTTCGTGCACGGACCGCTCGCGGTCGTCGCCTGCCACCGCGACGACCCCGCCGCGGCGCTCGGTCCGGCGCAGGTGTGCGAGGACCTCGCCGACCGCGCGGGCCTCGCGCACCTCGGCGGCTACTACCGGCTCATGGCGTGGTGGGCCCGCATCCGGCTCGCGGAGCACCCCGATGCGACGTCGATCGAGGCGATGCTGGCCGAGCTCGCGGCGTTCGAGGTCTACCCCGACCTGCTCATGCGCTCGTTCCACCTCGGCCTGTGCGCCGACGCCCTGCTGGCCGCCGGACGGCCCGCGGAGGCCGCGGACCTGCTGGACCGCGCCGTCGAGGTCGCCGGCCGGACCGGCAACGCGCAGGTGCTCTCGCCGAACCACCGGCTGCGCGCGGTCGCGTGGTCGCGGCTGGGTCGGCCCGACGCCGAGGTGGCCGCGGAGTTGGCGACGGCCGCCGCGGTCGCGGTCGACCAGGGCACCGTGCTGTTCGGCCGTCGGGTCGAGGCGACCGCGGCCGAACTGGGGTCTCAGCTGCCGTCGGCGAGCAATGCGGCGATGGTGCGGGAGCCGGTCGACGACATCCACGGGTTCGTCACGCGGTAGTAGTGGACCGCGCCGATACCGGTGACGACCGACCAGGCGCGTCCACGCCGCCAGGTCTCGTCGTCGACGTCGACCGCCTCGCGGAACACCGCCCGCGCCGCCGAACCGAACAGGTTCCACGCCGGAGCGAGGTCGACGGCCGGGTCGGCGACACCCGCGAGTTCGACGTCGAGCACGGCCAGCAGCTGGCCCGGCGCGACCAGCAGGTTGCCGGGCATGAGGTCGCCGTGCGTGAAGGTGTCGCGGGACGGCTCGTGCGGGGTGTCGCGGAGGTCGTGCCACAGGCGGGTGACGGCGTCGGTGTCGACGAGGCCGCGGGCGTCGGCGATCCAGCCCGCCACGGTGTCGTCGTGGTCGCGCAGCCGGCCCCCGCGACGGCCGCCCGGGAAGCTCTCACCCTCGGTCGGAACAGCCCGCAACCCGCGCACGAACGCGGCGAGGTCGCGGGCCACGCCGAGGTCGTCGGACACGTCGAGGTCGTAAGCGGTGTCGCCGGGGATCCAGCGCCACACCGACCACGGCAGCGGGTAACCGTTGCCAGGTGCACCGATCTCGAGCGGCTCCGGGGTGGCGGCGGGCAGGCGCGCACCGAGCAGGCGTCGAGCCGTCCGCGCCTCGTGCTCGATCGTCGCCCGGACCTCGTCCACGCCACCCGGGTTCAGCGGCAGCCGCGCGACCAGGTCGTCACGACGCGGAACAGGGCGTTGACGGTGCCGGGTGAGTCGACCTCGCGCACGGGAAGGCCGGCCCACCGTGGGAACTGGCCGCCGACCAGGGCGGCGACGCCGTCGGCGGTCGGCGTCAGTTGCCCCGCGTGCATGGGCGGACGTGACGGCACAGCGGCGACCGTAGGCGGCGCGGTCGCGCAGGTCACGTCGATTGCTGCGAGGATGAACGCAACGACCGCGGGACGGGGGTGCCATGGCCGAGGAATCCGGTTCCGAACCGGCCGTCGTCCCGCGCGCAGCGGTCTTCGAGGTCCTGCCGACCCCCTACGTCGTGCTCTCGCCGGAACTGCTCGTGCTCGACATGAACGCCGAGTACCTCGCGGTGACCGGACGCACCCGGGAGGGCCTGCTGGGCCGGCAATTCCTCTCCGCCTTCCCGCCGCCCGTGGACACCCTCGGCCCCGATGGCCGGTCCGAACTGCAGGTCTCGCTGGAGACCGTCCGTGACACCGGCCGGCCGGACACCCTGCCGGTGCAGAAGTACCCCCATCGCCGGCGCCGACGGCGTCATGTCCGAACGGCACTGGCTCGCCGTGCACGTCCCGGTCCTCGACGCCGAGGGTCGGGTGCGCGCGATCGTCCAACGCACCGAGGACATCACCGAGTTCTCCCTCGAACGCGAACGGGTGGAATCGCTGGCCCAGGGCCGCGACGACGACGCCTGGCGCCGGCGGGCCGAGCGGGTCGAGGCCGACCTGTTCGTCCGCGCGCGCGAACTCGCCGACGCGCTCGCCGCGAAGGACGTCGTCGCCCGTCAGGTCGCGGCCCAGGCCGACGTCGCGCTCGCCCTGACCAGCGCGGCGACCTTCGAGGAGGTCGAGGCGATCGTGGTCGGGCGCGGGCTGCCCGTGCTCGGCGTCGACGGCGGCGGCATCGTCACCCCCGATCCCGACGGCGGCTGGCGGATCACGGTCAACGCCGCGCTCGGCGAGATCACGCAGGTCACCTACCCGTCGGCGCCGTGGGACAGCATGATCCCGGGTTGCTACGTGGCCCGCACCGGCCGCCGGTTGCTGCTCGGCTCCCGCGCCGCCGGGATGGCTTACGACGCCGAGGTCATGGCCGGCGTCTACGACACCACCGACCGGATGGCGTGGGCGCTGATCCCGATGGCGGTCGGGGACCAGCGGCTCGGTTCACTCGCCGCCGCCTGGATCGAGGAGCGCGAGTTCGAGCCGGCGGAACTCGACCTGCTCGACGCGTTCGCCGCGCAGTGCGCCCAGGCCCTGCTGCGGATCCGCACCACCCGGGAGCAGGAGGCGGCCGTCGCGGAACTGCAGCAGCTCGCGGCCTCGTTGCAGCAGGCACTGCTCACCCCGCCGCCGCAGCCGGAGGGGCTGCAGATCGCGGCGCGGTACCGCCCGGCCGGTCACCACGCGCAGGTCGGCGGCGACTGGTACGACGCCCTCGTGACCCCGTCCGGCGCGACGGTGCTGGTCATCGGCGACGTCGTCGGGCACGACAGCGAGGCCGCGGCGTCGATGGGGCAGCTGCGCGGCGTGCTGCGCACCCTCGCGTACGACTCCGACCGGTCCGGCGTCCCGGACCCGCCGGCGGCGATCCTCACCCGGCTGGAGCACGCGGCGGTCGGTCTCGCCATCGACACCATGGCCACCGTGGTGCTGGCGCAGATCGACCCCCGCGAGCCCGCTCCCGCCGCGACGCGACGGCTGCGGTGGACCAACGCCGGCCACCCGCTGCCGGTGCTGCTCCGCCGCGACGGCACCGTGGAGTTCCTCGACACCAAGCCCGACGTCCTCATCGGTGTCACCGCCGACGTCGAACGCCACGACCACGAGGTGGACGTGCCGCCCGGGTCGACGTTGCTGCTCTACACCGACGGCCTGGTCGAGCGCCGCGACGAGGGCGAGGAGATCGGGCTGGACACCCTGCGGGAGGTCCTCGCCCCGCTGGCGGAACTCGACCTCGACGACCTCTGCGACGCGGTGCTGACCCGGCTCGCACCCGACCCCGGCGAGGACGACATCGCGTTGCTCGCCGTACGGGTCGTCGACGCGCCGCCCACGGCCGGCCCCGGAGACCTCTCCGACGCCGTCGCCACGGACCTGCCGTTCTCGCCCGACGCGCCGTCGCTGGCGCGGAGGTTCCTCGCCGACCACGGCGCGCCGCTCGCGGGCCCGCTGCGGGAGACGGCCGCGTTGCTCGTGTCGGAGCTGGTCAGCAACGCCGTGCGGCACGGGTCGCCGGCGATCCGGCTGCGGGTCCGGCTCGACCCGGACCGGCTCGTCGTCGCCGTGGACGACGACGGTCCCACGTTGCCGTCGCGGACACCGGTGCCGTCCGACTCCGGCGCGCGGACCCGGACGACCGGGCGGGGACTGCTCATCACGAACGTGCTCGCCGACGCGTGGGGCGTCGTGCCCGCCGCGGTCGGCGCCGGCAAGTCGGTCTGGTTCGCCCTCGCCCGCTGACCGCCGCGCTCGGTCAGACGTCGAATCTGACGCCCTGCGCGAGCGGCAGCTCGGTCGAGTAGTTGACCGTGTTTGTGCTGCGGCGCATGTACGCCTTCCAAGCGTCCGACCCGGACTCGCGGCCGCCACCGGTCTCCTTCTCGCCGCCGAAGGCGCCACCGATCTCGGCGCCCGACGGGCCGATGTTGACGTTGGCGATGCCGCAGTCCGAGCCGGTGGCGGCGAGGAAGCGTTCGGCCTCGCGCAGGTCGGTCGTGAAGATCGACGAGGCGAGCCCCTGCGGCACGTCGTTCTGGAGGGCGATCGCCTCCTCGAGCGTCTCGTACGTGAGCACGTAGAGGATCGGCGCGAACGTCTCGGCCTCGACGATCGCGGTCTGGCCGGGCATCCGGACCAGCGCCGGGCGCACGTAGTAGGCGTCGGCCGCGGCGTCCTCGTCGACCCGCTCGCCGCCCACGACGACCTCGCCGCCGTCGGTGCCGGCGGTCTCCAACGCCTTGACGAAGCCCGCGTACGCGCCGGCGTCGACGAGCGGCCCGACCAGGGTGCCGTCGGCGAGCGGTGACCCGATCGGCAACGACGCGTACGCCGCGCGCAGGCGTTCGACGAGGTCGTCGGCGATCGAGGAGTGCGCGATCAGCCGGCGCAGCGTGGTGCAGCGCTGCCCGGCGGTGCCCGCCGCCGCGAACACGATGCCGCGCACGGTCAGGTCGAGGTCGGCTGACGGTGCCACGATCACCGCGTTGTTGCCGCCCAGTTCCAGCAGGAGACGGCCGAACCGGCCGGCGACCTTCGGAGCCACCTGACGTCCCATGCGGGTCGAACCGGTCGCCGAGACCAACGCGACGCGGGCGTCGTCGACCAGCGCCTCGCCGACCTCGGCGGTGCCGAGCACGACGGCGGTCAGCCCGGCCGGCGCACCGACCTCGGTGACGGCCTGCTCCATGAGCGACTGGCAGGCGAGCGCGGTGAGCAGCGTCTTCTCCGACGGCTTCCACACCACGGCATTGCCGCACACCAGCGCCAGCGCGGCGTTCCACGACCAGACGGCGACCGGGAAGTTGAACGCGGTGATGACGCCGACGACGCCGAGCGGGTGCCACTGCTCCATCATCCGGTGGCCGGGGCGCTCGGTGGCGATGGTGAGCCCGAACAACTGCCGGGACTGACCGACCGCGAGGTCGCAGATGTCGATCACCTCCTGGACCTCGCCGAGGCCCTCCGAGCGGATCTTGCCGGCCTCGATCGAGACCAACGCGCCGAGATCGGCCTTGTGGGCACGGAGTTTCTCGCCGAACACGCGGACCAGCTCGCCGCGCACCGGGCCGGGGACGAGCCGCCACTGCGCGAAGGCGTCGGCGGCCTCGCCGACGATCCGCGCGACGTCGGCCGCGGTGTGCCGTGTGACGGCGCCGAGCGCGCCGCCGGTGATCGGCGTGCGGGCGGTCAGGCCGCCCTCGGTCGGCAGTTCGACGCCGAGTCGGCCGAGGATCTCGGTCGTCTCGCGGGCGAGGTCGTCGTGCGCAGGGATCGTTGCAGTGGGCATCAGAGCATCACACCTGTCCGAGTTCGGCGAAGCGGGCACCGTTCTGCGTGTCGAGCAGGGCGGCGAAGGGGATCTCCTCCTGCTTGACGAAGCCGCTCTGCTGCAGCCGGCCGTCGGCCACCAGTTCGACCACGGCGGCGGCCGAGGCGGCGGTGGTCCAGGAGATGGCGCGCCACAGCCGGCCGTCGATGCGCAACGGCTGGTAGGCGCGGACGTACTGCATGCGCGTGAGCTGACCGGCCGCGGTGTCGCCCTCGCCGGTGGCCGTGCCCTCGACCGCCGCGTACAGGTACACGACGTCGTCGTCGACCGGCGGCTTGGCGTCGACCAGGATCTGACCGGCGAGCTCGCGGCGATCGCGCAACCCCAGCTCGTCGAAGTAGAACTTCATGAGCTCGAAGTGGCCCGGGTAGCGCATGGTCTTGTAGTCGAGCCGGCTGGTGCTGCCCTGGTAGGTCTCGCACATCGTGCCGAGCCCGCCCGAGGTCAACGCCGCCTCGAGCTCGATGCCGCCGATGACGACCCGCTCGTGCTCGGTCATGGCCGGCACCATCTGCCGCCGGCCGCTCCGCAGCACCTCGCAGTCGTTGAGGTACTCGTTCACCACGCCCTCGGCCGACCAGTTGAACGCGTAGCCGAGCAGGCCCGTGGGGTGCCGCGGCAGCGCGCCGACCTTGAGCTCCATCGAGCGGATGGTCTCGAAGTGGCGGGTGAGCGAGGCGCCGACGATGCCGATGAGGCCCGGTGCGAGGCCGCACTGCGGGGCGAGCACGGTGTCGGTGCCCTGCGCCGCGAGCTCGAGCACACGGGTGGTCGTGGGGACGTCCTCGGTGAGGTCGAAGTAGTGGATCCCCTTCTCGTGCGCGGCTTCCGCGACGGGGAGGTTGAGGTGGTACGGCAGGCACGACACGACCGCCTGCTGCGAGGCGAGGGCGTCGCGGATCGCGGCGGAGTCGCGCACGTCGAGGGTCGCGGTGTCGAAGCCGAGACCCGGCCGGGCCCGCTGGTCGAAAGCGGTGACGGTGAACCCGGACGAGGCCAGCAGGGTGGCGACGAGTTCGCCGACCTTGCCCAGACCGATCACGGCGACGGAATCGAACGAGCGGCTCATGGACGTCCTTCACAAGTCGACAGCTAATCTGGTGACTGAGACTACCGAGTCGTGAGTTTTGATGTCGATCGGGTGCGGAGGTGAGTCGTGGGGGCACCCGGCGACGGCGCGCGCGCCGAGCCGACGCTCGACGTCGGTCGCCTGCGTCTGCTGCGCGCGGTGTCCCGCCACGGCAGCATCGCCGCCGGCGCGCGGTCCCTGGGCCTCACGGCGTCGGCGGTGTCGCAGCAGCTGGCCGTGTTGGAGCGCGAGACCGGCGCGGCCCTGCTCGACCGCTCGCCCCGCGGCGCGGTGCTCACCGCGGCCGGGGAGGCGCTGGCCACCCGGGCGGGCGACGTCCTCGGCCTGCTCGAGCAGGCGCGCGCCGAACTCGACCTCGCGACCGGTCGGGTGGCCGGCCCGGTGGTGGTGTCGACCGTCGCGAGCGCCGCAGCCACGCTCGTGGCCCGCGCCGCGGAGACACTGCCGGCCGACGTCGACCTGCGCGTCCGGGTGGCCGAACCCGCGGCGTCGGTGGCGGCGATGCTCGCGGGCGAGGCCGATCTGGCCGTCGTCGACGAGTACGACTACGTGCCGTGGGCCCGCCCCGAACTCGGCCCGCCGATCGAGCTCGCGGTGGAGCCGCTGCTCGCTGTGCTGCCCGAGAACCGGTCGTGGCCGCGGCAGGTCCCGCTGACGGCGCTGGCGGACGAGGCGTGGGTGATGCCTCCCGACGACGCCGCCTGCGGCCGCGCCGTGCGCTCGGCCTGCCGGGCCGCGGGCTTCGAGCCGCGAGTGGCGTGGGAGACCGACGACATGTGGGTGCTCGCCACCGCGGTCGCCGGCGGCCGCGGTGTCACGGTGTTGCCGCGCTCGGCCGTCGCCCCCGCCCCCGGCGTGCGGGTCCGCCCGCTCGCCGCCGCGCTCTCACGGCGGGTGCGGCTGCTGACCCGCCCGGCCACCGCCGGCCGTCCTGCGGTCGTCGCCGTCCGCGACGCGCTGGTCGCCGCCGCGCGCTGATCTCCGGTCGCTCGCCTGCCGGTCAGCGGCGGGTGGCGAGGAGCAGGCCGTCGCCGAGGGGAAGCAGTGCGGCGTCGAAGCGTTCGTCGTCGCGGACCAACCGCGCGAGTTCGCGCAGCGCGAGCGTGGCGGGGTCGCGCTGGCCGGCGTCGGTGATGCGGTCGCCCGCGAGGACGCCGACGAACGCGACCACCCCGCCGGTGCGCAGCAGTCGCGCGGCCTGCTCGAGGTAGCCGGGATAGGCCTCGCGGTCGGCGTCGACCACCAGCACGTCGTAGGCGCCGTCGGTCAGCCGGGGGAGCACCTCGCCCGCCGAGCCGTTGATGAGCCGGAACCGGTTTCCCGCGACGCCCGCCTCGGTGAAGGCCTGCCGTGCCGCGCGCTGGTGCTCACCCTCGACGTCGACGGTGGTGAGCACGCCGTCGGGACGCATCCCGCCGAGCAGCCACAGCCCGGACACGCCCGCCCCGGTGCCGGCCTCGACCACCGCGCGCGCACCGAGCGCGCGGGCGAGCAGGCGGAGCACCGTGCCGACCGAGGCGTCGACCGACCCGACGCCGATCTCCGCGGCGCGCGCGATCGCCGCGGCGAGGACGTCGTCGGCCGCCGCACCCTCGTGCGCCCAGGCCTCGGCGTAGGCGAGGCCGGCCGGTCCGATGGGTGCGGGAGCAGCAGGCATGCCGGGAGAGTATCGGCGGGTCACACCAGGGAGTCGACGACGAGCCGCAGGTCGTCGACGGTCGTGGTCGGGTTGACGATCGCGACGCGGGTGCACACCCGCCCGCGGTGCGTCGTGGCGGTGACGAACGCCTGTTGCGAGTCCAGCAGCCGTGCGGTCCACGCCGCGTAGTCGTCGGCGTCCCAGCCCCGCCGCGCGAACACGATCACCGACAGCTGCGGCTCGACCAGCAGGTCGAGGTGGTCGGCCGAGCGCACCAGGTCGGCGCCCGCGCGGGTGACCTCGAGCGTGCGTTCGACGGCAGTGGCGTACGCGGCCGTGCCGTGCACGGCGAGGGAGAACCAGAACGGCAGCCCGCGCGCCCGCCGGGTCAGCTGGATCGCGAAGTCGGACGGGTTCCACTCGCCCTCGACGGTCACCGGGTCGAGGTAGCCGGCGTGCTGGGTGTGCGCCGCGCGGCCCTTCACCGGGTCGCGGTAGATCAGCGCGCAGCAGTCGAACGGCGCGAACAGCCACTTGTGCGGGTCGACGATGAGCGAGTCGGCGCGCTCGACCCCGCGGTAGACGTCGCGCACCGACGCCGCCGCCAGGCCGCCACCGCCGTACGCACCGTCGACGTGCAACCAGAGTCCGAACTCCTCGGCGACGTCGGCGATCCCGGCGATGTCGTCGACGATGCCGAGGTTGGTCGACCCGGCCGTCGCGACGACGGCGAACAGCCCGTCGCGGTCGAACCCGGTCATCGCCTCGACGCTGGTGCGCAGCGCGGCCCCGGTCATCCGCCCGCGGTCGTCGCCCGGCACGTCGAGGACGTCGACGTCCATGACCACCGCGAGCGCGTGCTTCACCGACGAGTGGGTCTCGGCCGTCACGGCCACCGACCAGCGCCCTCGCGGCGGCGCGCCCCGCCGCTGCCGGGTGCTCTCGCGGGCCGCGACCAGCGCCGACAGGTTGCCGATCGTCCCGCCCTGGACGAACGCCCCGCCCGCCTCGGGCGGCAGCCCGGCCAGATCGGCCAGCCAGCGCAGCGCCTGGTTCTCCGCGTAGACCGCGCCCGAACCCTCCAGCCACGACCCGCCGTAGATGCTCGACGCCCCGACCAGCATGTCGAAGGCCGCGGCGAGCTTGGTCGGTGCGCTCGGGATGAACGACAGGTACCGCGGGTGGTCGGTCGACAGGCACGCGGGCGCGAGGACGTCGGTCCAGAGCCGGATCGCCTCCTCGTGCCCGATGCCGTCGGTGGTGACGGTGTCGCCGGCGAGATCGGTGAGCTGCTCGGGCGTCAGGGCGTGGTCGAGCGGTGCCTGCATCCGGAGCCGGTCGAGACAGCTCTCCGCGAGCGCCTGGGAGGTCCGGGCCACGCGGTCGGTGTACGTGTGCACGCCCGTGAACCTAGGGTGCGTTGCCAGATCCCCGCTCAGGCGGTGGCGGGTCCGTCCGGCTCGTCACGGCGGGCGCGGAGGCGGTTCTCCTCCTCGGCCAGTTCGGCCTGGCGACGCAGTTCGTAGTCGCGTCGCTGGGCCTCCGCACGGGCGCGCACCTGGGCGAGGAAGGCCTCGTCGTCGTCCGGGTTGGCCGACGCCGCGCGGCCGGGCCGGTCGTACTCCGGATAGGCCCGCGCGGCCGTGTCGCTGCGGTACTCCCGGCTGCCCGACGGTCCCTGCCGGCGCCCGGCGACCAGCCAGGCGATCGACCCGACCAGCGGCAAGACGATCACGATGACGAGCCACGCGAGCTTCGGGAGGTTGCGGACCTCGTGCTCCGGGGTCGTGATCACGTCGATCACACAGAAGACGAACAGGCCCAGCACGGCCAGTCCCACGATGCCGTCTGCCAGGATCACAGCGAAGATGGTGACACCCGCCGCTCGGATCCGCATCCCTCGGCGGGAGATCCAGTCTGAGAACCCACCCAGGCACCGGGTCCGCGCACAGCGGAGACTGGTGTCCTGGATCCTCCGCACCACCGACGTTCCCGAGATCGAGGCAGCCCGTGACCACGCTCCGCTCCGACGACACCCCGACGGGTGCCGACGCGGACCTCCCGCCGGAGGTCTCCTCGGAGACCTCGCTCCGCTGGGATGCGATCGTGCGCGAGCACGCCGACCGCGTCTACCGGCACGCGTACCGGCTCGCGGGCAACAAGGCCGATGCCGAGGACCTGACGCAGGAGACCTTCGTGCGGGTGTTCCGGTCGCTGGCCGACTACACGCCGGGCACCTTCGAGGGCTGGCTGCACCGCATCACCACCAACCTGTTCCTGGACATGGTGCGGCGCCGCCAGAAGATCCGCTTCGACGCCCTGCCCGACGACGCCTCCGACCGGCTGCCCTCGCCGACGGCGGGTCCGGAGCAGAGCTACAGCGACAACCGGCTGGACCCGGAGATCCGCGAGGCGCTCGCCGCGCTCCCGCCGGACTTCCGCGACGCCGTCGTCCCTCGCCGACCTCGAGGAACTGTCGTACGAGGAGATCGCCGCGACGCTCGACATCAAGGTCGGGACGGTCCGCTCCCGGATCCACCGTGGCCGGGTGCTGCTGCGCGAGGCGCTGGCCCACCGCGCGCCGGTCCTGCGTCGACGCCCCGGCACCGCCACGGTCTGAGCGGACCGGCGCCCGTGGTGGTCATCGGGCAGACTCGGTGACGATGAGCGACGAATGGGGGCGTCCGAGCGGCGTCGACGGCGGCTTCGCCGACCGTCCCGCCGAGGACGTCCCGGTCTACACACCGCCGCCCCCGCACGGAGCCGCCGGCCGACATCGCCGCGGCGTACCGCCGGCACGCGCCCGACGACCGCGCGTTCGACCCGCCGCCGACGCACCGGGTCGCCCCGCGGCCCGGTGTCATCCGGCCGCCGCTGCGCCCGGGCGAGCCGGAGACCTTCGGTGCGCCCGAGGGCGTCGAGACCTTCGCGCCCGCCCCTGGTGACCGGATCCGCCCGTCGGGCCCGACCCGCGAGTCGCCGTGGTGGGTCGAGGGCGCCGAGCGCGACCCGTGGCGCGACCCCCGCGTCGCCGTTCGGCCTCGGCCGGCCCGCGGTGTTCGTCGACGGCCGTCCGGCTCCCGACCTCACCGAGCTCGACCTCACCGACGACGACGACCTGCCGGCCGACGACGCCGACTCCGGTGACGACGACCGCAAGGTCGTCCGCGGCCGGTTCGGCCTGTCGGGCCTGCTGCTCGCGCTCGTCGTCGCGCTGGTCGCGGGCGTGCTCGGCGGCGGCGTGGGCTACTTCATCGCCAACCGGTCGGTCGGTGTGGTCACCGATTCCGGCGTCACGCTCGGGACGTCGGGCACACCGGCGAACCGGCCGCCGGGCTCGGTCGCCGACCTCGCCCAGCGGGTGACCCCCGCGGTCGTCTCGATCGAGGTGCGCACCGGCCAGCAGTCGGGCACCGGCTCCGGTGTGGTCGTCTCCAAGATCGCCGACGGCAGCTACATCGTCACCAACAACCACGTCGTCGCGGCGGCGGCCGCCGCGTCCGCGAACGCGACCATCCGGGTCTCGTTCGCCGACTCCTCGACGGCCACGGCCGTCATCGTGGGCCGCGACCCGCTCACCGACCTCGCGGTCGTCAAGGTCGGCAAGACCAACGTCACCGTCGCCTCCCTCGGCGACTCCGAAAAGCTCGCCGTCGGCGACCCGGTGATCGCCATCGGCTCACCGCTGGGCCTGCAGGGGTCGGTGACGTCCGGCATCGTGTCGGCGCTTGCACCGCCCGGTGCGGCTCACGGGCGAAGGCTCCGACACCAACGCCGTCATCGACGCCATCCAGACCGACGCGGCGATCAACCCCGGCAACTCCGGCGGGGCGCTCGTCGACGCGAGCGGCGCGATCGTCGGGATCAACTCCGCGATCGCCTCGCTCGGCACCAGCGGCACGGGCGGGAACATCGGCGTGGGCTTCGCGATCCCGGTCAACGAGGCGCGCACCGTCGCGCAGGAGCTGATCCGCACCGGCAAGGCCACGCACTCGTCGTTGGGCGTCAACGCCCGCAGCGTCACCGACGGCACCCGCGACGGCGCCTACGTCCTGCAGGTGCTTCCCGGTGGCGCCGCAGCGAACGCGGGGTTGAAGGAAGGTGACGTCGTCACGCAGTTCGGCGACGTCTCGATCGGCTCGGCCGACGAGCTCATCGTGGCCGCTGCAGCAACTCGCCCCCGGCGCGAAGGCGCCGCTCACGTACTTCCGGGGCGCGACGCAGACGACCGTCACCGTCACCCTCGGCACCGCCTGAGCGTGGGCTGACGGGCGTCGTTCCGCTCGTCACGCAGCGGGGTACGGGTGGCGCCGAAATGGCCTAAGCTGCAAGCATGTTCCAGATCGGGCCGATGGAGCTGCTGGTCCTGATCGTGGTCGGGTTGGTGGTGATCGGCCCCGACAAGCTGCCGGGTCTGTTCAAGGACGCCGCCCGCCTCATCCGCGCCCTGCGCGACATGGCCACCGGCGCGCAGACGCAGCTGCGCAACGAACTCGGCGACCTCGGCCCGGAGTTCCAGGACCTCGGCCTCGACGACCTGCGCTCGCTGAACCCCCGCGTCGCCCTCACCAAGATGATCTTCGAGGACCCGGAACCCGCCGCCTCGAGGGCCGCCGCGCCGATGTCGGCGCTCGAGCACGACGAGCCCGCCGTCCCCGCGCCCCGGCCAGGCCCCGCTCGGCCGCGGCGAAGCCGTCCCGATCGACGACGACGCGACCTGAGTTCCCGGGTAGGCCGTTCGGCATGATCGTGATCGCCGGCCACTACGCTGTGGACGCATCCGAGCGCGCCCGCCTCCTCGACACCTTTCGCGACCTGGTCGTGCGGCGCCGCTCCGCGGACGGCTGCCTCGACGTCTCGATCAGCCCCGACCCCGTCGATCCCGAGCGGGTGAACATGCTCGAGATCTGGCGCGACGCCGCCGCCCTCGACGCTTGGCGCGCGGTTCGCCGATGCCCCCGAAACCCGGCGTCGAGCTGCGCGACATGACCGTGGCCCGTTACGCCGTGACCGACGGCGGCCCGCTCTTCCCGTGACGCGCCCCGGCGTCACGCCCGGGTCGCGATCGCCAGCAGGTGGCTGCTGACCGCGGCCGTCTCCGGGTGGTCGTCGAGCAGGTCCGCCACCCGCACGTGCTGGCCGATGTCGGCGTCGGCTGGCAGCCGCCGCACCGCGGGCCAGGTCGGACCCTCGATCCCGAAGACGCGCACGTCGGACCAGCCGGCCGACGTCATCTCGGTCGCCAGTTCGGCGACGGTGTGCAGGTGCACCGCCGTGAATCCAGGCGTCGTCGGGTGGTCGCCGCTCGCGAGGGCAGCGGCGACCCTGGCCGCCTGCGCGGCGTCGAGTTCGTCGTCGACCGCCAGCGAGAGCGCGTCGGCGTAACGCCCGATCGCCGCAGCCGCCAGCACCCCTCCCGAGCGGGTGACCCGGAACGCCTCGGCGAGTGCTGTCTCGCGGTCGGTGCGGACGAGCAGGTGGTACAGCGGACCGAGCAACACGACGGCGTCGACGCTCGCGTCCGTGTCGGGCAGGCGGCGCGCGTCCGCCACTTCGGCCCGGACGTCGGGGAGCGCGGCCGCAGCGGCGGACACGTGCGACGGCACCAGGTCGTAGAGCCCCACGTCCCACCCGCCGGCTGCGAGCCACGCCGCGTGGGCCCCGGTGCCGCCGCCCACGTCGAGCACGGTCGCGGGCGGTGCCGGCAGATGCCGCCGCAACAGCCCGACGGTCCGCTCGAACTCCAGCCGGCCGAGGGCCGTGGTCGTCAAAACGGTCTGCCTCGCGGAATGCCGTGGTGTAGTAGGCGACCACCTCACGCATCGGATCGACTGCGGGCACGGACCCATGCTCCCCACGGTGTCGCGCGGGTATCGCACTCGGACAAGCCGTCATCCGCGGCCGCTGGTGCTGCCCTTGCTGCAGGTGATCGGGCGGTGCCTCGGGGTGGTCGCGTCCGCTCAACGGTGACGCCGGGTGAGGCGGGGGGAGCGGAGCCCGAGGCACCGGACCACCCGCTGCGGGGTCCAGCCGTACTGACCCGGGTGTCCGGGGCGGTGGACGTGGCCCCGGAGGTGGCGCGGGCGCTCGTCGGACAACACGGCCGTGCGTCGCGCGGCGGCGAGGGCCGCTGCGGGGAGTGCGGCGCTCGCGGTGTCCGGGTGGTGACGGATGCGCGCGCCCCGAGGACCCAGGTGCACACACCTGACCGGCGCCCGACGGGCGGAGAGCTCGCTCGTGACCATCACCGCTCCATCGTCGACGTGGGCGCATCTGGATGTTCGGCGCGTTCAGACACCCACGTTCTGCAGGGGTTTCTGGTCGGGGTCGAGGTCGGGTGGTGGGGTCCAGTGGGGGATGCCGTCGATCATCTGGCAGGTCCAGCCCCATTTCTCGTGGTTGCGGTGGTGGTAGCCGCAGAGCAGGGCGAGGTTGGCGATGGCGGTGAGCCCGCCGAGCAGCCAGGCGAGGATGTGGTGGCGTTGGCACCATTCGGGTGGGATCCGGCATTGCGGGAAGGTGCAGTGCCGGTCGCGGGCGATCAACGCTTTGGTCTGGGCGGGGGTGGCGACCCGTCTGGTCTGCCCGTAGCAGAGGATGCCGCCGGTGTCGTCGAGGACGACGGGGATGATCTCGGCTTCGGCGGCCAGGTGCAGCAACTCCTCCGCGGACATGTCCCCGCCGTGGGAGGTGTGGACGCGGCCGCGTGCGTTGTTCGAGGTCCTGCACGGTGATGGTGACGCACAGGGTGGTGGGGACTCCGCCGGCGTCGGGGAGGGTGCCGGAGCGGAGCAGTCGGTCGCAGACGTCGTCGAGGGCGTCGTGCAGGCGTTGGCCGGGGCTGCGGGTGTCGTCGCCGTTGGCGTCGGCGGGTCGGGGTGCGGCCAGCGGCGACAGCACCGTCTGGAGTTTGGCGAGCAGCCCGGCGGTCAGGGTGCCGCGCAGAAGGCCGGTGCCGTTGTCGTGCTGGGTCAGGCGCAGGTCGCGGCGGCGGCGGGCTTGCTGGTCGCGGGGTTCGGGGCCGTCGGGGTCGAACCATTCCCGCAGGTCCCGCCCGAGGGTGGCGACGTCGGTGGGGTTCGACTGCAATGCCTCCCGCACCAGCGACTTCTCGACCGCATCGAGAGTCGCGGTCGACAACCCGACCGGCAGCGCGTGCAGGGCCCGGTCGATGACGTGGGCGTGGTCGACGGTGATCGCCCCGGCCGTCTGAGCGGCGGCGACGTGCGGGCGCAGCGGCGGCAACGGCGGCCCGGGTGGCCCGGTCAGCGCCACCCGCGGGCCGCAGCCGTTCGCGGTGGCGACCCGCCGTTTCGCCTCGGACGGGCGGATCCGCAGCGTCGCGGCCAGCCAGGCGGCGGTGGATCGGGCGCCGGTGCGTTCGATGGTGTCGGGGCGGCGTTCGATCTCCGCCACGACGGTCTGGTCGCAGACGCCGAGCACGTTGGTCGTCTCCTGCAGCACCTGCACGGCGTCGAGGACCTCGTACGGTTCCCACTCCCGCACCGCGGCGGGCAGGTCCGCTGCCAACATCGCCATCTGCTCACGCAGTGCCGAGACCCGGTCCAGCACCGGAAGGTCGGCCGCGGTCGGCGGCTCAGCGCGCACATGCAGGTCGGCGCGGTCTCGGCAGTCGGTGCATCCGACCGGCTCGGGTGATTCGGCCAGGGCACCTGGGGTCGCCTGCAGCAGCCGGTCGGCGGCGTCCATCGCGGCCAGGATCGCCCGGGCCTCAGCGCTGAACACGAAATCGTCGGTGGTCTCGACGAAGATCGGCTCGCTCCGCACCCACTCCTCGGGATGCAGGCTATCGAGCATACGTACGATTCTAGACCTGACCCGAACCTCCGTCAAGCCTTCCGCAGAAACGTCTTCCGCCCGGCGGTCACGCTCGGGTCCGGTGCCGAGAGGACGACGGGGTGAGGGTCCCCGACTTGCGTGGATGGTCGACTGGACCAGACCGACCCGCAATCTCGGCTCGCGTGCCGCTCGCCGTGCACCTGCTCGTGGTCACCTCTGCGCGGTTCTCGAAAGCCGGCCACAGACAGGCACACAGCACTCGCCGCCGGCGGCCGTCGGCGGAAGGCGGACTGGTCCAAGCGACCACCCACGAACACCGGGTACGCGTACTCGCGGTTCTCTCGAAACCGCACCACGCTGCAACCCGAACGTTGCAGCGCGCAACGGTCAGACAGGCGGCTGGGGGTCGTACTGGATGTAGCGACGCGTCTCGCGCGCCCGGTCGTAACCCGACAGCCGGGCGACCAGGTGCAACGCCATGTCGATGCCGGCGGAGACGCCGGCGGCGGTGATGATCGAGTCGTCGTCGACGAACCGGTCGTCGGGGCGGGGCAGGACCGTCGGGTCGATCGCGACCAACTCATCGAACGCCGACCAGTGTGTCGTCGCGGGCCGACCCTTCAACAGACCCGCTGCTGCATAGAGCAACGATCCGGTGCAGACCGACGTCATCAGGTTGGCACCGCCGGCGAGCTCACGGATCCACGCGAGCTCCTCGGCGTCGGACACCAGGTCGCGAGTCCCGCGGCCGCCCGGGTACACGACGACGTCGAGGTGCGGGGTCGACGCCCACGAGTGCGAGGGCGTCACCACCAGCCCCTTGGCGCCGGTGACGGCCGCACCTGTCCGCGAGAGCGTGACGAGCGACCAGCCGTCCTCGGGGTGCTGCTGCGTCCCACGCCGCCAACACCTCGTAGGGGCCGACGGCGTCGAGTTCCTCCATGCCGTCGAAGAACGCGATCCCGATCGTCGGCATGACCAGAAGCTACCGCCCGGCGGGCGTCAACCCCAGGGAGCGTCCGACGAGCGAGCGCGACCGCGCGGCGAGCTGTTCGGCGACGGCCTCCAGCGCGCGGGCGGCGGGGGAGTCGGGCGCGCCGAGCACGACCGGCACGCCGGTGTCGCCGCCTTCCCGCACGCGGGTGTCGAGCGGGATCTGGCCCAGCAGCGGCACGCGGGTGCCGGTCGAGGTCGCGAGGGAGTCGGCTACCGCCTGGCCGCCGCCGCTGCCGAAGACCTCCATGCGGGAACCGTCGGGCATCTCCAGCCAGCTCATGTTCTCGACCACGCCCACGATCTGCTGGTGGGTCTGCAAGGCGATCGAACCGGCCCGCTCGGCCACCTCGCGCGCGGCCAGTTGAGGGGTGGTCACGACCAGCAGCTCGGCCGAGGGCACCAGTTGCGCCAGCGAGATCGCGATGTCACCGGTGCCCGGCGGCAGGTCCATGAGCAGGACGTCGAGTTCGCCCCAGTAGACATCGGCGAGGAACTGCTGAAGTGCACGGTGCAACATCGGGCCACGCCACACGACGGCGGTGTTGCCCGGGGTGAACATCCCGATCGAGATGACCGAGACGTCGTACGCGACCGGCGGCACGATCATCGAGTCGACCTGCGTCGGCTTGCCGGTCACGCCGAGCATCCGCGGCACCGAGAAGCCGTAGATGTCGGCGTCGACGACGCCTACCCGCAGGCCGCGCCGCGATAGCGCCACAGCGAGGTTTGCCGACAGCGTCGATTTGCCGACGCCGCCCTTGCCGGAGGCCACGGCGTAGACGCGGGTGCGCGAGCCGGGCTGGGCGAACGGGATCTCGCGCTCCGGGGCGTCGCCTCGCAGGCCCTTGCGCAGGCCCGCGCGCTGCTCGTCGTTCATCACGCCGAACGACAGGTCGACCGAGGTGACGCCCGGGACCGACGCGACCGCGGCCGTGACGTCCTTGGTGAGCTTGTCGCGCATCGGGCACCCGGCGACGGTCAGCAGGATCCGGACCGTGACCCGCCCGGGATCGTCGTCGACACCGGGCGTGATCGACTCGACCATGCCGAGGTCGGTGATCGGTTTTGCGGATCTCCGGGTCGTCGACCGTGTCGAGGGCCTTGCGGACCGCCGCGACATCGACCGGTGCCGGCACCGCAGAGGCCGCCGACCTGTCCTCACCACCGAAGAGACGCACGGCTGCGATGGTACGGAGGCGGACGGCGGCCGGCCGGTGGCCGTCGACACGCTCGCGGAAACACCGGCCGGGTGGACACTGTCTCGCCCGGAACGCCAAGCTCGTCCCGGTTGCCGCCAGCGGCCGGTGAGGACCGAGGAGAACGCATGAGTGACCGCCCCGACAGCGCGCGCCGCCGCCGCGGAAGCCGCGCACGGGGCTGGTCGTCGGGCTCGTCGCGGGTGGGGTCGCGGTCGTCCTCGGCCTGGCCGTCGGCCTGGTCGTCGTGGTCACGAGCGGCGGCGGGCAGCCGGCCGACACGGTGCGTACGTACCTGCAGGCCCTCGCCGACGGCAACGCCCCACTCGCCCTGGCGCAGGGAGCGACGCCGCCGCCGGACACCACCTTCGCCACCAGCGCCGTGGCGCAGGCGCAGCAGCAGCTCGCGCGGATCACCTCGATCGACGTGCAGGCGGGCTCCACCACCGGCGACCACGCGCGGGTGCCCGCCACGTACCGGTTCGGCGCCGCACCGGCCAACGAGTCGTTCTCGCTCACCAGGACCGGCGGGGCGTGGAAGCTCGACGACACCGTCTACCCGGTCGATCTCACCCGTCTCGCCGAGATCCCGGGGTTGACACTCATGGGTGTGGCCGCGGCGGCCGGCCGGTCGAGGGCGTACGTGTTCCCCGGGCCGTTGGCATGGGGGTCGTCCAACCCGTACCTCAGCGTCACCGGGTCGCAGCCGAACGAGTTCACGCTGAGCCCCGCCGACGCCACACACGCGTCGGCCACCCTGAAGACCGACCTGTCCGCCGCGGGCCGGAAGGCCGTCGCCGCGACGATGTCGGCGGTGGTCGCCCGGTGTGCCGCGGCGAAGACGCTCATGCCGGGCGGGTGTCCGCAGCGCGAGTACGACTACCAGGCCGTCGACGGCACCGCGACGTGGAAGGCGCCGACCGACCTCAGCGCGTTGTCGTACCGGACGGGTTCGCCGGTGACGACGGTGTACGTGACCGGCACCCTGCGATGGTCGGTGACGTACACGGCCGAGGACGCCGGTGGCACGCGGACGCCTGTCCGGGTCGACGCGGTCAACGTCGATCTGTACGGGACGGTCGACCTGACCAAGAGCCCGCTGGCGTACGCGGCCTGAGCACGAGCGGCGGGCACGGGCTCAGCCGAGCTCGCTGCCCTCACGCGGCTCGGGTACCGCGGCCGGTTCGGTCTCGGCCGCGCGGTTGGCCTTGTCCTTCTTCTTGCCGCGCGGGGTTTCCGACAGCCGCGCCAGCTCCGAGCGGAGGAAGTCGCGGGTGGCCACCTCGCCCAGCGCGACGCGGATCGCCGCGATCTCACGGGCGAGGTACTCGACCTCGGCCTTGTTCTGCGCCGCGACCTGCCGGTCGTCGTCCATGTTGATCCGGTCGCGGTCGTCCTGCCGGTTCTGCGCGAGCAGGATCAGGGGCGCGGCGTAGGCGGCCTGCAACGACAGGACGAGGGTGAGAAAGGTGAACGTGTAGGGGTCGAACTGCCACGACTTCGGTGCGGCGACGTTGTAGACGATCCAGAGCACGATGATGATCGTCTGGATCACGAGGTACCGGCCGGTGCCGAGGAAACGGGCGATCGTCTCGGTGGTGCGGCCGAAACTCTCGGGGTCGTACTGCACCAACGGCCCGCGCCGTGGCGTCATAGGCTGGTCGAGGCGGGCGCGCGCCCGGCGCCCGCTGTCAGCCACGGTGCATCTCCCCGGCTGCGGCGGGGGTCTCGCGCCAGTCCTCGGGGAGGAGGTGGTCGAGCACGTCGTCGACCGAGACCGCCCCGAGCAGCCGGTCGTTGTCGTCGACCACCGGCACCGCGACGAGGTTGTAGACCGCGAGGTGGCGGGTGACCTCCTCGATCGTTGCATCAGGCGACAACGAGCCGGTGTCGGTCTCGACCACGCCGCTGACCAACGACGACGGCGGTTCGCGCAGGAGTCGTTGCGTGTGCGCAGTGCCGAGGAAGCGGCCGGTCGGCGTGGCCTGCGGCGGACGCACGACGTACACCTGCGCGGCGAGCGCCGGCGAGAGTTCGGGTGCGCGGATCCGGGCCAGCGCCTCGGCGACGGTGGCGTCGGGCAGGCAGATCACCGGCTCGGAGGTCATCAGGCCGCCGGCGGTGTAGTCCTCGTAGGTCATCAGCCGGCGGACGGGCGCGGCCTCGTCGGGTTCCATGAGGCGCAGCAGGCGTTCCTGCTCGTCCTCGGGCATCTCGCCGAGCAGGTCGGCGGCGTCGTCGGGCTCCATGGCCTCGAGGACGTCGGCGGCGCGTTCGTCGGCGAGGTCGGTGAGGATCTCGACCTGTTCGTCCTCGGGGAGTTCGGCCATCACGTCGGCGAGCCGTTCGTCGTCGAGGGCGGCGACGACCTCCCGACGCCGCTTCACCGGCATGTCGGTCAACTGCGAGGCGAGGTCGGCCGGGCGCAGGCCGGCGAGCACCGCGAGCAGGGCGTCGGTGCCCTGGTCCGCGCTCGGACCCTCGTCAACGGCGAGCCCGAGGACCTCGTCCCAGTCGACCTGCCACAGGTGCCGGCCGCGGCCGAGCCGGCCACTCGACCGGCGCACCGCGAGACGGTCCAGCTGCCAGTCGCGCGTGCGGGTCAGTTCCATCCCGGCGTCGACGATGGTGACGCGGGAGTCGTCCTCGGCGAGGGTGACGACCCGGTCGAGCAGTTCGCCGACGACCGACAGCTCGCCCGGGCGTTGCTCGTACCGCCGCATGTTCACCGTGCCGCTCGCGAGCACCACGGCGTCGTTCTCGATGCGCGTGACGCGACCCATCGGAACGAACACCCGGTGCCGGTGCTGGATCTCGACGACCAACCCGAGCACCCGGGGTGGTTGCGAGCCCAACCGCAGGGTGACGACGACGTCGCGGACCCGGCCGAGTTGGTCGCCGGACGGGTCGAAGACCCCGATGCCCGCCAGGCGGGCGACGAACACCCGCGTCGCAGTCACGCCGGAAGCGTACGGCGGGGCGGTTGTGAGCGTGGACGCACGGAGGTGGCGTCGGCCCGCGCGGTCGGGCACGGTGTCGGACATGGTCGTACCCGTCATCGCCGACGCCAACCCGTCCGTCGGGCCAGGTCCCGCCCGCACCCTGCGTCCGCGCCGGTCGTGTCTCGCGGTCCCGGGGAGCAACCCGAGGTTCCTCGAGAAGGCCAAGGGACTCGACGTCGACCAGGTGTTCCTCGACCTCGAGGATGCCTGCGCGCCGCTGGTGAAGCCCGAGGCGCGCGGCAACATCGTCACCGCGCTCAACGAGGGCGGGTGGGGCGAGAAGATCCGCGTCGTCCGCGTCAACGACCTCACCACGCACTGGACCTACCGCGACGTCATCGACGTGGTCGAGGGCGCGGGCGCCAACCTCGACGCCATCATGCTGCCGAAGGTGCAGAGCGCGGCGCAGGTGCAATGGCTCGACATGCTGCTGAGCCAGATCGAGAAGACGATGGGCTTCGAGGTGGGCCGGATCGGCATCGAGGCGCAGATCGAGAACGCCACCGGTCTCATCAACGTCAACGAGATCGCGTTCGCCTCGCCGCGCATCGAGACCATCGTGTTCGGCCCGGCCGACTTCATGGCGTCGATCAACATGAAGACCCTGGTGGTCGGCGAGCAGCCGCCCGGCTACACCGAGGGTGACGCCTACCACCACATCTACATGCAGATCCTCATGGCGGCGCGGGCCCGCGGCGTGCAGGCCATCGACGGCCCATACCTGCAGATCCGCGACGCCGAGGGCTACCGCCGGGTGGCCAAGCGCTCGGCCGCGCTCGGCTTCGACGGCAAGTGGGTGCTGCACCCGGACCAGGTCGACGCCGCCAACGAGGTCTACTCGCCGAGCCAGGAGGACTACGACCACGCCGAGCTCATCCTCGACGCCTACGAGTGGTCGACCTCCGAGGCGGGGGGCAAGAAGGGGTCGGCGATGCTCGGCGACGAGATGATCGACGAGGCGAGCCGCAAGATGGCGCTGGTGATCGCGGGCAAGGGCCGGGCCGCCGGTATGTCGCGCACCTCCACGTTCACCCCGCCGGAGGGCTGACCACGCCTGGCGTGTGACGTCGTCGCCCGGCGGGGAAACCCGGCGTGACACGACGGGGCCCGTGGGTAACCTGCGCCGGTGCGCTCACCGCTGATCGTCGTCCCTGCCCTCCTCGCCACCGGCGCGTTGCTCCTGACCGGGTGCGCGTCGTCCGATCCCGGCCGCGGGACCCCGGCCGGCGGTTCGGGTGGCGGCACGTCCTCGTCGGCCTCGGCCAAGCCGACCGACGCCAAGGCCTTCGTCACCGCCTCGCTCGACGCATTCGAGAAGGCCCCGGCGGCCCACGTGTCCGGCTCCGGCAAGTCGGGCACCGACACGCTCGCCCTCGACCTCAAGTACGGCACGAACGTCGCGATCGGCACGCTGACGGTGCAGGGCAAGAACGTGGAGATCAGCAAGGTCGCCGACGGCACGGTGTACTTCAAGGCGGCCGCCGACTTCTGGACCAGCGTCGGGTTGCCGACCAGTGCCGTGCCGACGCTCGCCGGGAAGTACGTCCAGGTCAACAGCACGACGAAGGGCTTCTCCGATCTCGCCAAGCTGCTCGACCGGCACCAGTTCGCCACCGCGTTCCGGCCGAGCGACACCGACCTCGCCTCGGCGAAGGTCGGCGGCCCGAAGGACGTCAACGGCGTCTCCTGCTGGTCGGTCGAGGACTCCACCGGTCAGGGCGCGTTCTACGCCGCGGCGCAGGGGCAGCCGTACCCCGTGCAGTTGAACGCCGGGACGCAGGGCAGCTTCGACTTCGACGGCTACGACAAGACCGTCGACGTGCCGACGCCGAGCCCGGCCGAGGTCGTCAAGCTGCCGTCCTGACCGCCACGATGTGACCGGACCCCCTGAGGCACCGGTCACGCGTCGGTGGTGCCGCGTCGCCGCTGTCGCGGATACTCGTTGGTCTCGCCAAGACCCGTGCGTCGGTGCCCGACGCGCCGACACCGACGTCGAAGGAGCACCCGCGCATGGCCAGACTCGCGCAGACCGCCGGACTCACCGAGATGCAGAGGGAGATCCTCGCGACCGTCAAGGAGTTCGTGGACAAGGAGATCCTGCCGTACGCCACGGACCTCGAGCACAAGGACGAGTACCCCGCGGCCATCGTCGAGGGCATGAAGGAGATGGGCCTGTTCGGGCTCATGATCCCGGAGGAGTACGGCGGGCTCGGCGAGTCCCTGCTGACCTACGCCCTCGTGGTGGAGCAGATCGCCCGCGGCTGGATGAGCGTCTCCGGGGTCATCAACACCCACTTCATCGTGGCGTACATGATCGCCCAGCACGGCACCGAGGAGCAGAAGCAGCGGTTGCTGCCGAAGATGGCCACCGGCGAGGTGCGCGGTGCGTTCTCGATGTCCGAGCCCGACCTCGGCTCCGACGTGTCGGCGATCAAGACCTCCGCTCGGCTTGTCGAAGGTCCTGACGGCTCTCGCGGATTCCTGCTGTCCGGCCAGAAGATGTGGCTGACCAACGGTGGCCAGTCGCGGGTGGTCGCCACGCTGGTGAAGGACGATCAGGGCGCCGAGTCGGTCTACCGGAACATGACCACGTTCCTCATCGAGAAGGAGGCCGGCTTCGGGGAGACCCGTCCCGGCCTGACGATTCCCGGTCGCATCGACAAGATGGGCTACAAGGGCGTCGAGACCACCGAGATGGTGCTCGACGGGGTGAAGCAGACCGAGGACGACGTGCTCGGCGGCCCGGACGCCCGGGGTCGCGGCTTCTACCAGATGATGGACGGCGTCGAGGTCGGCCGCGTCAACGTCGCCGCCCGCGCCTGCGGCATCTCGATCCGCGCCTTCGAGCTCGGCGTCGCCTACGCCCAGCAGCGCAAGACCTTCGGGAAGCCGATCGCCGAGCATCAGGCCATCGCCTTCCAATTGGCCGAGATGGCAACCAAAGTCGAGGCCGCCCACCTCATGATGGTCAACGCGGCGCGGCTCAAGGACGCCGGTCAGCGCAACGACGTCGAGGCGGGCATGGCCAAGCTCATCGCATCCGAGTACTGCGCCGAGGTGACCCAGGAGTCGTTGCGGATCCACGGCGGCTACGGCTACTCCAAGGAGTACGAGATCGAGCGGCTCATGCGCGAGGCGCCGTTCCTGCTCATCGGCGAGGGCACGTCGGAGATCCAGAAGACGATCATCAGCCGCGGCTTGCTCAAGGAGTACAAGGCCCGCTGAGTTCCCTCAGCGCAGCAGGGTCGCGGCGGCGTCGGCCGCGGCCACCGCCACGGGATTGCCGCGGGCGTCGGACTCGACGGCGACCTCGGCGAGCTTGATCGCGTGTTCGTCGCCGGTGGCGACGGCCGCGGCGACGACGTCGGGGAGTGAGTCCGTCCGCGACCGCCAGCCGTCGGCGTCGAGTGCCGTCGCCGGGCGGTACATGCCGGCGATCGCGGCGCTGGTCGCCCACGCGTGCCGGAAGGTCGCCGGCCACAGGTCGCGGGGGAGTGACGGCAGCACGAGCGACGCCGCCCGTGGCGCGGTGGCCATGTGGACGAGCATCGTCGGGTTCGCCTCAGCCCACACGGCGAAGGCGGCGACGGCCGTGTCGATCAGCGCATCCAGAGCTCCCGGCACCTCGGCCGGGTCGTCCACGTCGGTCGCGATCCCCACCGCGGCGGCCCACCCCGGCTCGGCGGTGAGCGCGGCCGCCCGGGCCCGGGCCCCACCGGTCTCCGACGTCAGGGGCAGGGCGTCGAACGCCGCGGCGAAGGTCGAGTGGCCCACGGGCCTCGTGGGTGGGAGCGGGAGCCAGCGGGCCGCCCAGTACCCGAGCGCCTGGCCGAGTTCGGCGATCCGTTCGGGGGTCTGTTCGTCGCGCAACGCCCGGACGGCGTGGCCGGTGCGGATGAGGCAGTGGGTCGCCGACGCCACCGAACCGGGGAGCAGGCGCGCGAACCAGGTGCCGAGGACGTCGGACCACGACGCCTCGGCCAGTGCGCGCTCGAAGAACTGCAGCCAGTCGCCGAGCCGGGACGGATCGCCGAGCGGGTCCCGCCAGGCGTCCGCCGCGATGGCGAAGCGCGGGCCCGGGAGTTCCTCGAGTCTGGGTACGTACGCGTCGGTCCAGCGTTCGACCTCGTCCGCGTGCCCGGTGCGGATGAGCGCGTCGACCGCCATCGGCCCGTGGTTGGACAGCCAACCCTCGAACTCCGGGCCGGTCCGGTGGAAGCGCACCAGTGCTTCGTCGTACTCGTCGCCTGCCATCGGGTCAGTAGACAACCGACCGGCAGGTGGAGGTCAAGTACTTCGGCTCGGAGCCGAACCTCCACCCGAGACGGTCGATCGTTGCATGCTGCAGCGTTGGGTCGGCGAACGCGCGGCGCGGATCAGGCGACGGTCACGGTCCGCCACACCCCGGGCGTGCCCGGACGGATGCAGATGAAGAGCGCGCCGACGGAGTCGACGTACAGCTCGCCGATCTGGTGGGCGCCGGTGCGCGGCCGACCGCGGGTGGTGCTCGGAACCAGCCGGAGCGGCGCCACGCCGCCCGCGGCGTGCACCCCGTAGCCGTTGACCGCGGTGGCGTACACGGCGTCGGTGCCGGGACCGGGGTTCGAACCGGTCGGGTCGGTTCCCACTTCGGCGCGCACGGCGACGCTGTTGGCCGAGTAGGCCTGCACGCCGTAGCCGTACTTCGAGATCCCGCGAACGCCCCGGCCCGCTCGACGCGCTCTCGGCCCGCACCCCTGGGTACGCGCCGTCGGTGTAGGCGAAGACCCCGACCCCGTTCTCGTTGCGCGCGTACACGGCGTACAGCCCGCTCTGCGAGTAGGCGCTGACCGCCGCACCGCTCGTCGACTGGGCGGACAGGCCGATGCCGCTGTTCGATCGGGCGTCCACACCCCACCCGCTGCTGCTGCGACCGGAGATCCCGGCACTGTCGTTCGTGGACTGGGCGGTGAACACCGGGGACACACTCGGTGCGGACGTGAGGGTGGTCGCGGTGGTCCCGGCGTCGTTGGTCGCGCCCATGACGACCGCCCCACCCGGTGCGGCCGCGGCCGGGGCCGCGTTCGCCACCTGGGTCGCGACCAGGCCGGCGCCGCCGGCGACCGCCGCCGCGAGCAGACCGCGACGGGAGTACCGGCGGGTGTCGTCGGTCGCCGGGGGTTCGCCGACCTCGGCGACGTCCGCGGCGTCGGCGCCCACGGGCACCGTCGACCGCTCCGCCCGCAGGCCGGCCACTTCCGCGCGCAGCGCGGCCAGTTCCGCCCGCAGTTCCGCCAGTTCGTCGTTCATCCCCGCTGCCCCCGATGCCGCCGTCCGTGCGGCCCGATGCGGGCCGCGGGCGGACGGTAAACCCGCCGCCAGTGTCAGAGACCAGCAAGCGAAAGGGCAAGGTTCGCTCAAGAGGCAGCGAGGGTCATGTCGAGTCGGAGCGGTTCGCCGGGATCTGGCCTCCCGGTGGCCGGCGTACGACGTGCCGGTCCGCCGCGGTCGGCGTGCACGTCGCGCACCCGGCCGTTCCCGGTTGACCGGCTACCGTCCGACCCATGGCATGGCGGTCGCGACTGGGCGCCGGCTTCGTGGCCGTCGCGGCACTCGTCACCACCGCCCCCGCCGGTGCTGCGCCGCCGGATCCCCTGGTGCTCACCGGCTACGTCGAGAGCTCGGACGGCGTCGCCGCTGTCTCCCCGAGCCTCGCGGTGCTGACCACGGTCGGTGTCGACGGCGTGAACATCGCGGCGTCCGGCGCATCGGTCGGGTCGCCGGACCCGGCCGCGCGTCGGCTGCTCGCCCAGGCGCACGGCGCGGGCCGACGGGCGGAACTGCTCGTGGGCAACTTCTCCGCGTCGCTCGGAGACTTCGACCAGCCCGCCGCGCACCGGCTGCTCACCTCGACGACGAACCGCGCCGCGGTGATCCGGAAGCTGGTGGCGACCGCTGCGGCGGGATGGGACGGCATCCACCTGGACTTCGAGTCGCTCAACGCCTCCGACCGCATCGGGCTGACGACGTTCACGCGGGAGCTGCGGCGCGCGCTGCCGGCCACGACGTCACTCGCGATGGCCGTCATGGCCGCCGACTCGAACGCCGGATACCGGGCGATGGGCTACGACCTGCCGGCCCTGGCCGCGTCCCTGGACCGTCTCGTGCTCATGGCCTACGACCAGCACGGGCCGGGGTGGACCCGCGCCGGGCCGGTCGGGGGTCTGCCGTGGGTGCGCACGGTGCTCGGCGCTCTGCTCGCCCAGGTACCGCCGGCGAAGGTCGACCTCGGCGTCGCGGGCTACGGCTACACGTGGCCGAGCACCGGGACCGGCACCCAGCTGTCGGACGCCGACGCCCGGGCCACCGCTGTGCGGCCCACCTGGAACGCGACCCAGGCCGAGTGGCACGGCACCCTGCCGGGCGGCGGTCTGCTGTGGTGGTCCGACCACCGGTCGTTGGTCGCCCGTCAGCAGGTCGCGCGGGATGCGGGCCTGCACGGCGTCGCCGTCTGGTCGCTCGGCCTGTCCGATCCGCTCAGCTGAGCGTGACCTCCTTCCACGCGCCCCCGGACCCTCGCCGCAGGAGTACTGTTAGTTCTGCTAACTAATCGTCTCGCACCCGGCAAGGACTCCTTCGTGACCTCGTCCACGCTCGCGCCGCAGAAGCGGCGCATGACCGTCGATGCCGACCACCCGCACTACAAGTGGGTCGCCCTGAGCAACACCACGCTCGGCATGCTGATGGCGACGATCAACTCCTCGATCGTGATCATCAGCCTCCCCGACATCTTCCGCGGGATCGGGCTCAACCCGCTCCAGTCGGGCAACGTGAGCTACCTGCTCTGGATGCTCATGGGCTTCATGCTCGTGACCGCCGTGCTCGTGGTCGGCTTCGGCCGCCTCGGCGACATGTACGGCCGCGTGAAGATCTACAACCTCGGGTTCGTCGTGTTCACGATCGGCTCGGTCGCGTTGGTCTTCGACCCGTGGCAGGGCGGGTCGGGCGCGCTGTGGCTCATCCTCTGGCGCGTGGTGCAGGGCGTCGGCGGCGCGTTCCTGTTCGCCAACGCCGCCGCCATCCTGACCGACGCGTTCCCGGCCAACCAGCGCGGCACCGCGCTGAGCGTGAACTCGATCGCCGCCATCGCGGGCTCGTTCATCGGCCTGCTGCTCGGCGGCGCGCTCGCCCCGGTCAACTGGCGTCTGGTGTTCTTCGTGTCGGTTCCCTTCGGCCTGCTCGGCACGATCTGGTCGTACAAGAGCCTGCGCGAGACCTCCACGCGGAGCGCCGGCCGCGTCGACTGGTGGGGCAACGCGCTGTTCGCGGTCGGTCTCACCGCGGTGCTCGTCGGCATCACCTACGGCATCCAGCCCTACGGCGGCCACAACATGGGCTGGACCAACCCGTGGGTGCTCGCCGGGTTGATCGGCGGCGCCGCGTTGCTCGTCGTGTTCGGCGTCGTCGAGACCAAGGTCGCCGACCCGATGTTCGACATGCGGCTGTTCAAGATCAGGGCGTTCAGCGCGGGCAACCTCGCGGGGCTGCTGGCATCCGTCGGGCGGGGCGGCCTGCAGTTCATGCTGATCATCTGGCTGCAGGGCATCTGGCTGCCGCTGCACGGGTATTCGTACGCCGAGACCCCGCTGTGGGCGGGCATCTACCTGCTGCCGCTCACGATCGGCTTCTTCATCGCCGGGCCGGTGTCGGGCATCCTCTCCGACCGGTTCGGGGCCAAGTGGTTCTCGACCGGTGGCCTCGTGCTCGTCGCGCTGAGCTTCCTCGGCCTCATGCTGCTGCCCACCGACTTCAACTACTGGGCCTTCGCCGGCCTGCTCGTGCTCAACGGCATCGGGTCCGGCCTGTTCTCCTCGCCCAACACCACCGGGATCATGAACAGCGTCCCGGCGAAGAGCCGCGGTGCTGCCGCCGGCATGCGCGGGACGTTCTTCAACGCCGGAACCTCCGTGTCCATCGGCATCTTCTTCACGCTCATGATCATCGGGCTGAGTTCGACCCTCCCGGCCGCGCTGACGAACGGGCTCACCGGTCAGGGCGTGCCGCAGGGTGTCGCCGACCAGATCGGTCAGGCGCCGCCGGTCGGTTCGCTGTTCGCCGCGTTCCTCGGGTACAACCCGATCCAGACGCTGCTCGGCCAGGTGCCCGCGGGTCAGTTGCAGGGCGCGGACATCACGACGCTCACGAGCAAGTCGTTCTTCCCGAACCTCATCGCGGGCCCGTTCCACCACGGTCTGGTCATCGTGTTCGCGGTCGCGATCGCGATCTCGCTGATCGGCGCCGTGGCGTCGCTGTTCCGCGGCGGGCGGTACGTGCACGACGACGGTGTCGCCACGCTCGACGCCGAGGCGCTGCCCGACACCGCACCCGAGGTGCACGCCGCGGCCGAGGGCGACGGGTCGGCACGAAGCGCCGCCCGCCGGTCGACACGAGGCGCCCGGTCGGCACGAGCCCGGCCAGGGTCCGGTGCGCGGCAGCCGCGCGGTACCGGTCCACACGTGAGCGGCCGGCGATGAGCGCCCCGACGGCCACCGAGCCGGTGGATCGCGACCCGGCGGTCGACGACGCCGCGGTCGACGATCCCGCGGTCGACGACGACCCCACGGTCGCGGCCGCACGGCTGGAACGGGCGGCCGGACTGCTGCTGCGACGGCTGCGACCCACGAGGCCGGGAGACCTCACCCGGGCACAGGCGTCGTTGCTGGTGACGGTCCGTGAGCACGGCCCGCTGTCGCTCGCGGCGATCGCCGAACTCGAGGCGGTCCAGCCCCCGACGGCCTCGCGGGCGGTCGACCTGCTGGTGCAGCAGCACCTGCTGCGTCGTGACGTCGACCCGGCCGACCACCGGCGTCAGGTGATCTCCCTCGAGCCCGACGCGGCGCAGCTGCTGGACCGTCGTTCCCGCGAGGCCGTCACCGCGTTGTCGGCCGAACTCGCCGCGCTGGACCGCGCCGACCGGGCCGCGATCGTCGCCGCCCTCCCGGCCCTCGAGGAGCTGGTCGCGGGCTTCGGCTGCCGCTGACCGTCCGACAAATCCACCGGAAGTGGCAGGTTTCGGACTGGCAACATGTGCTGTCGCTCAAGGTCAGGTCAAGGACTGATCCAACCCCTAAATTTCTCTCATCCACACAAGGCGGACAAATCCGCCGCTGAGGACGACGAGAGGACCTGCGTTGAGAACACCCCCGGTACGACGTACGACCGCGATCGCCACCTGCACGATCGCGCTCGCCGGCGCGGCGCTGACCTACCCGGCCGCCACCGCCACGGCGTCTCCCGTCACCACCGCGACCGCGGGCGGTGCCCACGCCGTCGCCCTCGCGGCGAAGCCGGGTTCGGCCCTCACCGGTCCGGCGAAGGGCTCGCCCGCGCAGGTCGCGAGCGCCCAACTCGCCGCGGTCGCGAAGCTCGCCGGACTGTCGGCGTCGGAGCTCACGGTCTCGGCCGTGCGCAGCGGTGCGCGCGGGCACCGACGCGCGCTACCAGCAGGTCGAGGCCGCGACCCCGGTGCGTGGCGCCGTCGTCGTCGCGAGCTTCGGCCGTGACGGCTCGGTCCTCGCCGTCAACGGCCGCACCTCCGGCCTCACCGCCACCGCCGCCCGCCCGGTCACGAGTTCCGCGGCCGCCGCGAGCGTCGCGACCTCCCGCGCGAAGGGCAAGCAGGCCGGCAGCTACCGCGTCACCAGGACGGCGTTGGAGTGGTACGACCCGGCCGTCGCGAAGACCGGATCCGCCGCACCGCAACTGGTGTACTCGGTGCGAGTGGTCCCGACCGGCGTCGAGAAGGTCTACGGCGACGTGCTCGTGAGCGCCGCGTCCAACGGCGTCGTCGCCGACGAGACGCACCAGTCCGAGGCGCTCAACCGGTGCATCAAGGACGTCAACAGCGCGAACGTCAGCACCGGCGCGATCTGCAACCCGGCCAGCGCCACCCGCGTCGAGGGCAGCGGCGCGTCGGGCCTGTCCGACGCCGACGCCGCGTACACCCGCTTCGGCACCGCGTCGGCGTTCTACGCCTCGCTCGGCACCGACCTCACCAGCCTCATCGGCTACGACAACGGCAGCGGGCCGTACCTGTCCGCGATCACCCGCGCCTGCCCCGCGGCCTACGGCTGCCCGATGCAGAACGCGTTCTGGAACGGCGGCGGCATGGTGTTCGGCGCGGGCTTCACCCAGGCCGACGACGTCATCACCCACGAGCTCACCCACGGCGTCACCCAGAACGTGAACAACCTGCAGAACGGCGCCCTCAACGAGTCGATGAGCGACATCATGGGCGAGTTCGAGGACATCTCGAACGGCGCGGGCAACGACTCGGCGTCGGTCGCGTGGCTCGTCGGTGAGGACCTGCCCGGCATCGGCGCGATCCGCGACATGAGCAACCCGCCGGCGTCGGCCGAGAGCGGCCCGCACCCCGACCGGCTCGGTTCGCCGGACTTCAGCTACACCGGTGAGGTCCACGGCATGAGCGGCCCGACCTCGAAGACGGCCTACCTCATCACCGCGGGCGGCTCGTTCAACGGCTACACCGTGAACGGCATCGGCTACAGCAAGGCCGAGGCGCTGTTCTGGAAGGTCGAGAACACGCTCACCGCCTACAGCGGCTGGCAGTCGTTCAACGCGGCCCTCGCGTCGGCGTGCTCGTCGCTGCAGTCGACCGGCGTGGTGACGGCGTCGGACTGCACCTCGGTCACGAACGCGAAGGCGGCCACCGAGCTGACCCTGGCCACCGACGGCTGATCCCGGCTCGCACGGCCGGAGCAAGGCCCCCGAGCCACGGCCCGGGTCGCGACCACAGGACGTCGCGACCCGGGCCGTGTGCCGTCGCGGACCGGTGCCCGAACGGGCGTTCCGGGGCGCTGTGCGCGCCGCCCCGATGCACTAGCCTCACCGGTCGTGGCTCAGCTCACCATGAACGGACAACGCGTCCTGCAGGTGCTCATCCAGAACGAGACCGTCCGTGCCATGCAGGGCGCGATGGTGGCGTATGAGGGGAACGTCGACTTCAAACACGCGGTATGGGCGGCGGCGGCGGCTTCAAGGCCGCGCTCAAGCAGAAGATGACCGGCGAGTCGCTGAAGCTCATGGAGATGACCGGCCACGGCATGGTCTACCTCGCGGTCGACGCGATGGAGGTCGAACTGGTCCGGATCCAGAACGACACGTTGTTCGTCGAATCCGAGGCGCTGCTGGCGATCGACGGCCCGCTGCGCACCGACGTCAAGTTCACCGGCCTGCGCGGCGCCTCGACCGGGCAGGGCCTGTTCACCACCACGGTGTCGGGCGACGGCATGGTGGCGCTGCTGTCCGACGGGCCGATGATCGCCCTCGAAGTGTCGCCGCAGTACCCGCTGGTGGTCGACCCCGACGCGTTCATCGCCTACCGGGGGCAGTTGCAGCAGACCTTCGTCACCGACGTGTCCTGGAAGACCGCCATCGGCGAGGGCAGCGGTGAGGCGTTCAGCCTGGCCTTCCAGGGCAACGGCGTCGTCTACATCCAGCCCGCGGAGCGCGGCTCCCTGTTCGGCGACATCTGAGAGGCGCGGGGCATGCCCAACTTCGAGAAGGTCAACAGCAAGGTCATCAAGGTGCCGCTGAACGCACCGGTGATCGCGCGCCGCGGAGCGATGCTCGCCTACACCGGCGACGTCCACTTCGTCCCGCACGGCGCGATCGGCATGGGCGGCGCCGGACGGCCGTCGTTCGCGGGCATCGGCGGCATGCTGATGCAGCGGGCCGCGGGTGAGCACGAGGCGATGATGGAGGCGCAGGGCCGGGGCGAGGTCTGGTACGGCTTCCGCGGCGCCCACATCACCATCGTCGACATCGCGCCGGGTCAGATGCTGCAGGTCGAGGCCGACCGCCTGCTGGCCCACGACGGATCGTTGCAGTCGTCAACGGTCTTCCTGGGCCAGGGCGGCATGCGGCAGGCGATCGGCGGCGCGATCTCCGGCCAGGGGTTGTTCACGACCCAGTTGCAGGGTCAGGGCTCGGTCGCGCTGCTCTCGCACGGCGGCTCGATCGCGATCAACGTCGGACCGAACGGCCCGGTGTCGGTCGACCCGCAGGCGTACGTCGCCGCGCTGGGCAACCTGCAGGTCGAGGTGTCGGCGAAGGTCGGCTTCCGTGACGCCGTCGGCCGCGGTTCCGGCGAGGCCATCCAGCTCAAGGTGAACGGTCAGGGCACGGTCTTCGTGCAGGCCTCCGAGAAGAAGCTCTGAGAGGACTCCTCGACATGACCGCGCCGACCGAACCCAAGATCCTCAACCCGATGTCGTTGCCCGACAACGACAACGTCAACAGCTACGCCTTCTGCATCGAGCTCTCGAACCCGTGGTTCGTCAAGAAGGGCGCGATGATCGCGTACTACGGCCAGGTGCGGTTCGAGGCGCTGGCCGCGACCTCGCTCATCGGCATGGTGGCGACGAAGTTCTCCTCGCCGCTCTACGCGCAGGACTGGGTGGTGACCAACGGTCAGGGCAAGGTCATCCTCGGCGACCGCGGGTTCGACATCAACAGCTACGACCTCGACGCCGGCAACCTCACCATCAAGGCCACGAACCTGCTCGGGTTCGAGACCGGCCTGGAGCTCAAACAGTCGATCATCCCGGGGTTCCTGACCCTCATCGGCACCGGCAAGTTCCTCGCGTCGTCGAACGGGCCGGTGATCTTCGCCGAGCCGCCGATGCGCGTCGACCCGGAGGCGCTGCTGGGTTGGGCCGACTGCCCGAGCCCGTCGGTGCACTACGACACCGGCTGGATGCACAGCTTCCTCGGCGCGATGGCGAACTCGGTGCTGGGCGTGCAGTCGGGTGAGGAGCGGCAGTACGACTTCACCGGCGCCGGCACGGTGCTCATGCAGAGCTCGGAGATCCCGCGGTACGACCCGGCCGTCACCCGCCTGGTCGAGTCGCAACTCAACGGCATGGCCCCCCAGGGCCTGCGCTCGATCCAGGCGACGATCCAGCGACGGCTCGGCGCGCAGCAGTAGGCGCTCAGCTCGGACGGTGCTCGGCGAGGCAGAACAGGTTGCCCTCGGGGTCGGCGAGCGTCGTCCACCGCAGGTGGGGGTACTCGTCGAGGACGTCCCACTTCCACGTCGCACCGAGCGCGAGGACCCGTTCGACTTCCGCGGTGCGCGTGCCCCACGGGACGGTGAGGTCGAGGTGGAGCGGGCCGCCGGCCGGGCGCGGCCGGCCGAGCGGCTGGAAGAACATGCCGAAGCCGTCCGGCGTGGCGGCCGCGAAGTAGGAGACCTCGCCCGCGCTGACCGGTGTGGCTCCCGCGAGCTCGGCCCAGAACCGCGCCAACGCCGGGGGATCCTCGGCTCCGACGTTGACCTGGTCGAGGGTGATCCGCGCGCTCATCCCACGACCGTAGCGGCGATGCTCCCGGCCGACCCGCGACGTCGGCAGGACCCCTTCGGGCACAGCTAATTCTGCGTCACCACGGCGCGGTGCGCCTTTAACATCAGCGGATCGAGCCCCGTGCGCGGAGGTGGTCCCGGTGGGCGCAGCACGCCGCGTCGTCGTGGAGATGTCCATGTCGCTCGACGGTTTCGTCGCGCGGCCCGACCACGCCACCGACGAGGTGCACGCCTGGTACGAGGGCGGCGACGTCGCGGTGAAGATGCCCAACAGCGAACTGACCTTCCACGTCGACGAGGCCAGCGCACCGGTCGCGCGCGACGCGTTCGAACTCGGCGCGAACGTGACTGGCCGCCGGACCTTCGACGACGCCGAGGCGTGGGGCGGCGACGACCCCATGGGCATCCCCAGCTTCATCGTCACCCACGAGGTCCCCGAGCCGTGGCGCACCGACCCCGGGCCGTTCACGTTCGTCACCGACGGCGTGGAGAGCGCGATCGCGCAGGCCACGGCGGTCGCGGGCGACAAGCCCGTCGGCGTGGCGGGCGGGGACATCGCCATGCAGTGCCTGCGCCTGGGCCTGCTCGACGAGTTGTGGATCCACCTCACCCCGGTCCTGCTCGGCGACGGCATCCGACTGTTCGACGCACTCGACGGCTCGCCGGTGCAGCTGGAGCCTCAGCGCGTCGTGGTCGGTCGCGGTGTGACCCACCTGTTCTACCGGGTGGTCGACGCCCTGCCGCGGTGAGCCGTCCCCGCCGCCGCGCTCACGCCGCGCGTCGGTCGCCCCGCAGCAGCGCGATGCCGGTCATGACGATCGGCAGCACCCCGATGGTGCCGAGGAGCCCGAACGCGCCGGGCAGGACGAACGGTGCGACGAAGAAGACCGGCGCGGCGACGCTCCACCACGGCAGGCGACCGGCGCGGCCGAGGCCGACGAGCATCGTGACGATGCCGAGAGCGAGCGCGATCTTGGCGCTGTTGAGCCAGACGACGGTCCACACGTTCGACCAGACGTCGTCCGAGACGCGGACGGCGTCCGTGGTCCCGAGCAGGCGACCCATCGCGCCCTCGTAGTGGTCGAGCAGGAGCAACCCGCTCATCTGGACCGCGCCGAACGCGGCGAGCAGGGCTCCGACGGTCGTCGCGATCCGGCCCTTGCGCGCACTGACCAGCAGCATCGCGGCGACGAACCCGACGGTCGCGGCGATCCAGCCGTAGTGGAACAGCCCGGCCGACAACGCGGTCTGCGTCGGGTCGGCCGCCAGCGACTGCACGTAGTCTGCGGTGCTGTCGCTCGCCTGCGGCGGGCTGGTGAGGCCGCCGGCGACCGTCAGGACGGGGAACGCCAGCAGGCCGACGCCGCCCGCGGCGCGCAGGGCGGTGCCCGGTGTCCAGCCGGTGCTCGTGGTGGCGGTGTCGGGAGACGTCGTGGTGCTGGGCGGGAACTCGACGGTGGTCATGGTGACTCCTCGGTGGTGGCGGGCCGGTTGCCCGCGGTGGACAGACCGTGGCCCGTCGCCCCTGCGTCACCCTTGCGCTCGGCGGTCGTCCGGCGGCAAGGCGCCCGCAAGGGGATGGCCGGTTGTCCACAGATGTGGTGATCGATGCGCGAAACGTCGCGATCGCTCGTAAGCTCCCGGTCAGAGACACCCACGCCGGAGTGTGAACGTTTCCGGTGGCAGAGACCCCGAGGAGCCCCGCGCCGTGCCGACCGCTGCGACCATCGTCGAGAGCGAGGTCCGCGAGTTGGTGCGCCGCCGCGGCCTCGATCCGGCGGTGGAATCGGGCGCGGTGCGGCGCTTGGTCGAGGAGGTCGTGGCCGACTACGCCGACCGGGCGGTGACGTCGTCGCTCCCGCCGCTGGTCGACGCCGGCACCGTCGGTCGCAGCGTGTTCGACGCGGTGGCGGGGTTCGGACCGTTGCAGCCGCTGCTCGACGATCCCGGGATCGAGGAGGTCTGGATCAACGAGCCCGGCCGCGTGTTCGTGGCACGGGCGGGGCGTTCGGAGCTCACCAACGTCATCCTCACCGCGCCGCAGGTCGCCGAGTTGGTGGAGCGGATGCTGCGGACGTCGGGGCGGCGCATCGACCTGAGCGCGCCCTTCGTCGACGCGATGCTGCCCGACGGCTCCCGGTTGCACGTCGTGATCCCACCGATCACCCGGGCGCACATGGCGGTCAACATCCGCAAGTTCGTCATCGGGTTGCGCACGCTCGACCAGTTGGTCGCGGCCGGGTCGCTCACACACCGCAGGTGCACCGCTTCCTCGACGCGTCGGTGACGGCCGGGCTCAACGTGCTGGTCTCGGGCGGCACGCAGAGCGGCAAGACGACGATGCTCAACGCACTGTGCGGCGCGATTCCGGGGCGGGAACGAGTGGTCACCGTCGAGGAGGTCTTCGAGCTGCAGGTCCCGCAACCGGACACCGTGGCCCTGCAGACCCGGCAGCCCAACCTGGAGGGCACGGGCGAGATTCCCTTGCGCCGGTTGGTGAAAGAGGCGCTGCGGATGCGACCCACGCGCCTGGTCGTCGGCGAGGTGCGGCAGGAGGAGTGCCTCGACCTGCTGATCGCGCTGAACTCGGGTCTGCCGGGCATGTGCACGCTGCACGCGAACTCCGCGCGCGAGGCATTGGTGAAGATGTGCACGTTGCCGCTGCTGGCAGGTGAGAACGTGTCGGCGGCGTTCGTGGTGCCGACCGTGGCGGCGTCGGTCGACCTGGTGGTGCACGTCGGGCTCGACCGGCACGGACGCCGCCGGGTGCGCGAGGTCGTCGGGGTGACCGGACGTGTCGAACGCGACGTCATCGAGGCCACGGAACTGTTCGGGCTCGTCGGCGATCGGCTCGTGCGGCGCGACGGTTTCCCACCGCACGTCGAGCGGTACGCCGACGCCGGCATCGACCTCCCCGCCCTGCTCGGAGCCGCGTGATGGGTGCGCTCTGCGGCCTTCTCCTCGGCCTCGGATTGCTCCTGATCTGGCGCAGCGGGCCGCGTGCCCCGCAGCGCGTCGGGTCCGGACCAGGGTGGGGGCCGCGACGCCGCGAGCGGCTGCGGCAGGCGGGCGTCACGGCGGTCAGCCCGGTGCAGTTCGTCGTGCTGCAGGCGCTGGCGGCGGTGGTGGCCGGTGTGATCGTCCTCGTCGCGACCCAGGCGGTGACCGTTGCACTGTGCTTCGCGGTGTTCGGCGCCGCGGCGCCGGAGGTCGTGGTCCGGCGGTTGCGGTTGCGGCGCCAGGTGGCGTTGCGGGAGCTGTGGCCCGAGGCGGTCGACAACCTGGCCAGCGCGGTGCGGGCCGGCATGTCGTTGCCGGAAGGCCTGACGGCACTGGGGATCCGCGGTCCCGCGCCGCTGCGGCCCGCGTTCGCGCGCTTCGGGGCGGCGTACCGGGTGTCGGGCCGGTTCGCCGAGTGCCTCGACGCGCTCGAGGACGACCTCGCCGATCCGGTCGGTGACCGCGTGTGCGAGACGCTCCGGGTCGCCCGCGACGTCGGCGGCACCGATCTCGGCTCGGTGTTGCGGACGCTGTCGGACCTGCTCCGCGACGACGCCCGCACGCGTTCCGAACTCGAGACCCGGCAGGGTTGGACCGTCAACGCCGCGCGGCTCGCCGTCGCCGCGCCGTGGATCGTGCTGCTGCTGCTCGGCACCCAGTCCGACACGCTCGGCGCGTACGACTCGGCGGGCGGCACCCTGCTGCTGCTCGTCGGTGCCGCGGTGTGCGTGGTCGCGTACCGGGTGATGCTGCGGATCGGGCGGCTGCCCGAGGACCAGCGGGTGCTGCGGTGACGGCCGTGCTGCTCGGCGGCGCGCTCGGGCTGCTGTTCGCGGTCGGCGTCGTGGTCGCGGTGCGGGCCTCGCCCCCGATGCGCCCGGTCCGTCTCGTCGACCGTGTCGCGCCGTACGTCGCCGACACCCCGCAACCGTCGCGGTTGCTCGGCTCGGCCGCCACCGCCTCGTGGCGGTCCCTGGGCGGTCCGGCGCTGGCCGCACTGACCCGCACGCTCGACCGCATCGTCGGCGGACGCACGTCGGTGCGCCGGCGCCTGCTCGGCCTCGGTCGCGGCGGAACCGTCGAGGACTTCCGCATCGAGCAGGTCGTCTGGGGCGCCGCGGGACTGCTCGCCGGCGGCGGCGCGGTCGCGCTGCTGGGTGCGGTACGCGGGGGAGTGTCACCGCTGCTCACCGTGGCGGCCGCCCTCGCCGGCCTGGTCGCCGGCGTGCTGGGCCGCGACTGGTACCTCACGCGGTCGCTCGCGCGCCGCGAGGAACGGATGATGACCGAGTTCCCGGTCGTCGCGGACCTGCTGGCCCTCGCGGTGGTCGCCGGGGAGGCACCGGCCGCCGCCCTCGCCCGCGTCTGCCGGCTGGTCCGCGGTGAACTGAGCCGCGACCTCGACGCCGCCCTCGCCCGCGCCCGCGCCGGCGAGCCGTTGACCCGCAGCCTGACCGATCTCGCCGAGGCCACGACCCTCGAACCGTTCGGACGATTCCTCAGCGGGCTCGTGGTCGCGATCGAGCGCGGCACCCCGATGGCCGACGTCCTACGCGCCCAGTCGGCCGACGTCCGTGAGGCCCGCAAGCGGGCGTTGCTCGAGGCGGGCGGGCGCAAGGAAGTGGCGATGATGGTCCCGGTCGTGTTCATGATTCTTCCGGTGACCGTCCTTTTCGCTCTCTACCCAGGGCTGCTGACGCTGGTCAGCGTCACGAGCTGAGGAGGCCGCCGTGCCGCAGTTGGAGTTGCTCGCCGCGTGGTTCGCCAGCGGCTACCGGGCGGTGGCGCGGCGCGTCACGCACGACGACCGGGGCGACGTGCCCGGATGGGTCATGGTGACGGTCATGACGGCGGGCCTGGTCGTCATCATCTTCGCCCTGTTCCGCGACCGGATCACCGAGGCCATCGGCAATGCCATCGACTCGGTCACCAACTCGACGTCGAAGTAGCCGCACCGCGCGGTGGCGGCGGCGGTGGTCCGACGACACCGGCGCGGCCGTCGCCGAGTTCGCGATGATCTCGGTCCTGCTGGTGTTCCTGCTTTTCGCCGTGCTGCAGGTGGCCCTCCTGTTCTACGTTCGCACCGTGGTGGCGAGCAGCGTAGCCGACGGCGCCCGGTTCGCGGGTGCCGCCGACGTCCCGACCGCAGCGGGCGCGGCCCGCGCGTCGGCGCTGATCGCCGACGGCGTGGGCGCGGGGGTGGCCGGCCAGGTGCCGTGCACCGCGACCGACGAGGTCGACGCCGGTTCCGGTCTGCCGACGGTGCTGGTGCGCTGTGAGGGCGACATCGCCTCGGTGTTCCTGCCGATCGGCGCGTTCGTGCACATCGAGGCCAGCGCGCGGGTGCTGTCGGAGCAGCGGCCGTGAAACTGCGCGTCCCACGGTTCCCGCGGTGGCGTGACGACGACGGCAACGCGGTGGTGGAGTTCGTGTTCATCGCGGTGATCGTGATGGTGCCGCTGGTGTACCTGGTCGTGGCGGTGGCCGTCGCGCAGCGCAGCAGCCTCGCGGTCACCCAGGCCGCGCGGGAGGCGGGCCGGGCGATGGCGAGCGCCGACTCGGTCGCTCAGGGCCGGGCACGGGCGGAGGTCGCGGTGCGGCTCGCGCTCGCCGACCAGGGGCTCGACCCGAGTGGCGCGGTGTTGACGACCGTGGCATCGAGCAACGGTTGCGACAGCGAGCCGGTGGCCCCGACCTTCGCGCCGGGCAGCGAGTACGCGGTGTGCGTCGCCCGGCAGGTCGACCTCCCGGGTGTGCCCGCGATCCTCGAGGGCCGCGGCGTGCGCACCGTCGGCCGGTTCGTGGTGCACGTCGACGACTTCAGGGCGGTGCCCCGGTGAGGCGCGACGACGGGTCGACGATCCCCATGATCCTCGGGTTCTTCGTCGTCGCCGCACTGGTGATCGGCGGTGGCGTGGCCGCGGGCGACGCGTTCATCGATCAGCGCAGTGTGCAGAGCGTGTGCGACGGCGCGACCCTGGCCGCGGCCAGCGCGGTCGACACGGGGGCCTTCCGCGCCGGGCGCGGGACCGGCGCGGGGTCCGCCGCCCCGCTGCGGGCGGTGCAGCAGGCGGCGGCCGCCTACCTCGCCCGCGACCCCTCACGGGCAGGCGTCACGGTCGACGCCACGCTCAGCGCCGACGGCGTGCGGGTCGAGGCCACCTGCGTCGAGGTCCTGCCGGTGACGTTCGGCAGCCTGTTCGGCTTCGGCGACGGCGTGCGCCACGTGGTGACGTCGTCGGCGTCGACCGTGTTGAGCTGACCTCAGCGGGCCGATCCGCCTGGCAGGACGCCGAGCGCGCTGTTGCGGTCAGGTGTCGGCAACCTCTCCGGCGACCACCCGCGACCCTGCGCCGCGCCGACCGGTCATGCCCACTGCGCCCACGCGTCGGAGGCCGCCCACCGCTCCCGCGCGATGCCGGCCGCCGCCTCGACCGCGGCCCGCGTGAGGTCGGCGGGCCGGGTGCGCCCGTGCAGGGTGACGACCGGCCAGGCCTGCACGGCCTGCGGCCCCAGGACCGCCGACGCCACGTGGACCAGGGCGACCTGGACGTCGTGGGGAGCGAGGCCCAGGGAGGCGGCGACCGCCGCGGCCAGCGCGGTGAGCGCGCCGTGCTCGGCGGCCGCGTCGGCGAGCGGCGGGGCGGTGACGACCAGGTAGGGCACGGCGGATCTCCGGTTCCCGAGGGCGACAATCGATTGCCTCGGCACGCTACGGACCGTGCTTCGCCGGGGTCAACGACGGATTGCGTCGTCATTGCGCAGAAACGCGCACGCGATGCTCACTCTTGACGGATTCTGCGCACGAGTTCTAGCGTCTGCGCCACGCCACTCGGCGCGCCGCACCTCGTCCGCGCTCGCCCGTCACGATCTGGAGACCCCACCGATGCCGCTCAGCCGCCGTTCGTTCCTCGCCGGATCCGCGGGCGCCGCCGCGCTCGCGGGCCTCACCGCCTGCTCCTCGGCCCACTCGGGGGTGGGCGGGTCCGGTGCGACCACCGGCAGCAGCCAGCAGGTCGGGGCGAAGGCGAGCCTGCCGCCGCAGACCGGCGAGATCTCGTTCGCGTTCTGGGGCGGCAGCACCGGCGAGACCGCGGGGTTCCAGTACGCGAAGGACAAGTTCGAGGCCGCGAACCCCGGCGCCAAGGTCACGCTCAAGACCGTCCCGTACGACGGCTTCTTCGCCGGCATCGACCGCGGTCTGCAGGCGGGCACCGCGCCCGACGTGTTCCGCGTCGACTACACGACGATCGGCAAGTACAGCTCGAAGAACGTGCTGCTCGACATGACGCCGTACTTCGCGCAGTCCGAGATCGACGCGTTCCTGCCGGCGCTGTGGGAGGGCATCAAGTACGCGGGTGTGCCGTACGGCGTGCCCCACCAGACCGACACGTCCTGCATCGTCTACGACAAGGACATCCTCGCCGCAGCCGGGATCACGACCGTGCCGGACAAGCTCTCGAACGCCTGGACCTGGGAGGAGTTCGCGGCGATCGCCGCCAAGCTGCGCTCGTCGATGCCCGCCGGCAAGTTCCCCTTCGCCTACAACTGGACGCAGGCCGGTGCCTACCGATGGCTGTCGTGGCACTACGAGGCGGGCGGCACGGTCCTCACGCCCGACCTGAAGAACTCGGCGTTCAAGTCCGCGGCCGCCACCAAGGCGCTCGACTTCACCAAGTCGTTCTTCCAGAACAAGTGGGTTCCCGACACGAACACGGTGAAGACCTCGAAGTACTCCGACGACTTCTTCCGCAGCCAGCTCGTCGGGATGACCTTCGTGGGCGACTTCCTCGTGCCGACCCTCGCCGACCCCAAGTCCGGCTACAAGGGCAACTGGGCCGCGACCTACCTCCCGCGCGACAAGGGTGCCGCTGCTGACCTCGGTGGCAACGCGATCGTCGCGCGCAAGGACACCAAGAACCCCGACCTCGCCGCGGCGTTCCTGAAGTTCATCGCCAGCGAGGACGCGATGAAGTACTTCTGCGAGCAGGCCATCGAGCTGCCCACGCTGAAGTCGCTGGCCAGCGCGAACCTCAACTACGTGTCGCGGCCCGACGTCGTCAAGATCTGCGCCGAGCAGGCCTCGACGATCTCCGACACCATCGTGAAGGAGTCGACGGTGTCGGCGTTCAACACGATCAACACCGCGCTGCAGGACCAGCTCGAGCAGGCGTTCACCGGCGCCGCCACCGCCACCGTCGTCGACGCGATCGACGCCGCGGTCAAGCAGGCCGTCGGAGGCTGACGGGTGACCGTCGTCGACGAGGGACTCGCGGTCCCGGCGGGTCAGCCGTCGCGGTCGCTCGACCCGCCCGAGAAGTGGAACCGGTCGCTCGGCGCCCGCGCCCGCACCCTCGCGTCCCTGACGTTCATGGGGCCGAACCTGCTGATGGTGCTGCTGTTCCTCGTCGTGCCGCTGGGCTGGGCGATCGTCATCAGCTTCCAGAAGCTGGAGTCGATCGGCCCGTCGCAGTACGCGGGGATCAACAACTACGCCGACCTGTTCCGCGACCCGACGTTCTACCAGTCGCTGCTCAACACCGGTGTGTTCACGCTGCTCACCGTGCCGGTGGGCATGGCGATCGGGCTCGGCATCGCGGTGCTGCTCAACGGCGTGCTCCCCGGGCGGGTGCTGTTCCGCTCGATCATCTTCCTGCCGCTGGTGATCTCCGGGGTGTCGACGGGTCTGCTCGGCGCGTGGATGTTCGACCAGTACAACGGCTTCGTCAACAAGTTCCTCGACCTCTTCGGCATCACCGGGCCGGCGTGGCAGAGCAACGGCACCTGGGCGATGATCTCGGTCGTCCTCATGACGCTGTGGCAGCGGGTCGGGTTCGACATGCTGATCTACCTCGCCGGCCTGCAGGCGCTCTCGCCGGAGCTGCTCGAGGGCCTCGACCATCGACGGCGCGTCTCCGTGGCAGCGGTTCCGGCTGGTGATCGTGCCGCTGCTCGGGCCGGCGACGTTCTTCCTGCTGATCATCGACGTCGTCTACTCGTTCCAGATCTTCGACACCGTGTACGCGATGACGGCGGGTGGACCGGGCTACTCGACGACCTTCCTCGTCACGTACGCCTACCGGGTCGGGTTCGACGAGAAGGGTGCGGGTCAGTTGGGCTACGCCGCGACGGTCGGCGTGGTCATCTTCCTCGTCACGCTGCTGATCACCACGCTGCAGTGGCGCAATAGCAAGAACCGCGACCAGGTCGGGTGAGGGGCCAGCCATGACCACGACCACCGCCGGAATCGCCACGCCGGACACCGTCGTCATCAGCAAGGAGCGGCAGCGCTACCTGCGCCGCAAGAAGCGCGGCCGGTTCTTCGTGGCCCGCATCGTGCTGGCCGTCGTCATCACCCTGGTGATGTTCTTCCCGCTCTACTGGATGCTCGTGACGGCCTTCTCGGACAAGGGCGACGTGTACTCGCCGGGCCTGCACTGGTTCCCGCAGCACTTCACCTGGGACAACTTCGCCACGCCGATCCGGCAGTTCCCGGTGTGGACCTGGTTCAAGAACTCCGCGCTCATCACCATCGCGGTCACGGTGATCTCGGTGACGCTCAACCTGCTGGCGGGTTACGCCTTCGCCAAGCTGCGGTTCAGGGGGATGAACGCGGTCTTCCTGCTGCTGCTGTCGACCATGATGATCCCGGTGCAGGCGATCATGGTCCCGCTGTTCAAGCTCACGATCCAGCTGCACCTGTTCGGGACCTTCTGGGCGGTGATCCTGCCGGAGAGTGCCGCGGCCTTCGGGATCTTCCTGGCCCGCCAGTTCTTCCTGGCCATCCCCGACGAGCTGCTCGAAGCCGCCCGGGTCGACGGCGCGGGCCACTTCCGCATCTTCGTCCGGATCGTGCTGCCGCTGTCGAAGCCGCTCATCGCGGTGCTGACGCTGCTCGCGTTCATGAACGAGTGGAACGCGTTCGCGTGGCCGCTGGTCGCCCTGTTCAGCAACAACGAACTGTTCACCCTGCCGCTCGGTCTCAACACCGACCTCAAGGGCCAGTACGTCTCCAACTACGGTGCGATCATGGCCGTCAGCATCATCGCCATCCTGCCGATGGTGATCCTGTTCGTCGCGTTCCAGCGCTACTTCGTGCAGGGCCTCGCCCGGAGCGGTATCAAGTGAGCGATCCCGACCAGGTGGTCTACCTGTCCACCCTCGCGTTCGACGAGGTGTTCCTCGACCGGGTGCGGGCGGTGTCACCGCGCGTCGTCGTGCACCAGGTGACGGCCGCGAACGCGGCCGACGTGCCAGCAGAGCTGTGGGCCGAGGTCGACGTGTTGCACACGTCAACGGTCCTTCCGGAGCCGGGAGCCGCACCCCGCCTGCGCTGGGTGCAGCTCGACACCTCCGGCACCGACCACCTGCACGGCTCGGCGGTGTGGGAGTCCGACGTCGACGTCACCACCCTCGGCGGTGTCGCGCCCCGTGCGCTCGCCGAGTACGTGATGGTCGCGGTGGTCGGCGCCGCGCACCGGCTGCCCGACCTGCTCGCCGCGCGCGAACGCCGGTGGTGGCCCGAGCCCGCCGAGCGGCTCGCGCAGTTCACGCCGCGCCCGGTCGCCGGCGCCACGCTCGGGATCATCGGGTACGGCCGGATCGGACGCGAGATCGGCCGGCTGGCGCAGGCGTTCGGGATGAAGGTCGTCGGGGTCAGCCGCACCGGCGACCCGTCGTCGATCTCCGACCGGCACTACGGCGCCCCGCCCGCCGCCGACGGCGACGCGGCCGTGGTCGTGGGGGTCGGGCAACTCGACGCCGTGCTCGCCGACGCCGACTACCTGGTCGTCGTCGTCCCGCTCACGGCGCAGACCCGCGGGCTGGTCGACGCCGCCGCGATCGCGCGGATGAAGCCCGGCGCGGTGCTGGTGAACGTCGCGCGGGGCGGGATCGTCGACGAGGACGCGCTGCTCGCGGCGGTGCGTTCCGGACACCTGGGCGGTGCCGTCCTCGACGTGTTCGACGACGAGCCGCTGCCGCCCGACTCGCCGTGGTGGGACGAGCCGGGGGTGCTGGTGACACCGCACGTCGCGGGTCTCACCCCCGAGTACGGCGTGCACGTCGAGACGCTGGTCTGCCGCAACCTGCAGCGGTTCCTCGACGGCGAGCCGCTGCTCAACACCGTCGACCGGGCGCGGGGGTACTGATGCTGTCGGTCGAACGTCAGCGGCAGGTGCTGCACCACCTGCGCACCAACGGCACCGGCAACGTCACCGATCTCGCCGCGGCGCTCGGGGTCAGCTCGTCGACGGTGCGCCGCGACCTGTCGGAGCTGTCCGAGCGCGGGCTCATCACCCGCGTGCGCGGCGGCGCCAGCGTGGAGCCCGCGGCCGTCACCGAGTCCAACCGCACCCGGCGCGCGGCCGAGAACGCCGACCAGAAGCGGCGTATCGGCGCGGCGGCCGCGGCGATGATCGCCGACGGTGAGACCGTCCTCATCAGCGGCGGCACCACCACCGAGGCGATGCTGCCGTTCCTCGCCGACCGCGAGAACCTCACCGTGCTCACCAACGGGCTCAACGTCGCCGGCGAACTCGCCCAGTTCGCGGGGATCTCGACCGTCGTGCTCGGCGGTGTGGTCCGCGCCGAGGAGATGTCGCTGCTCGGGCCGATCGCCGAGCACACGCTCTCGCAGTTCAACGTCGACACCGCCTTCTGCGGCGCCTTCGGGATCGACCCGGCGGGCGGCATCTCCGGCGCCCACCCGCTGGAGGCGTCGACCGACCGGTCGCTGCTCGCGGGCGCCGGGCGGCTGGTCGTGCTGGCCGACGCGACCAAGTTCGCGCAGCGCGGGCCGGTGCGGCTCGCGCCGCCGGAGTCGATCGCCTGCGTCGTCACCGATGCCGACGCGCCCGCCGACGCCGTCGCCGGCCTGCGGGCCCGCGGCGTCGACGTCGTCACCGTCTGACCGCACCACCCGATCCCACGAAGGAGTCGTGACCGCTCGTGTCCGCACCGACCGCCGACGGCGGGATGGAGGTCCTGCGCGAGAGCCAGGACCGCGCCCTCGAACGTGAGGGCATCCCCATGTACCTCGCGCTGGTGCGTGAGGGGGACGCTGCCCCGTTCCCGGACGTGGAGGGACCGGCGTGCGAGTTCGGGACCGCACTCGCCACGCGGCTCGACGCCCACCGCGCCGCCGTGGCGCCGTCGCAGCGTGACGGTGACATGGGCGTGCTGATGACGCTGCTGGCCGCGGTCGCCTACGCCGACTTCGACCGGAGCGCGCTGCGGTGACAGCTTCGTTGTCCTACGCCGTGCACCGCGACGCCATCGCGGCCGGCCGCGTGCTGCGGGTCGTGAACTACCACAACACCCCGCGCTCGGGCCGTGACGCCCTGCGCACCGAACTCACCGCGTACGCCTCGGCGTTCGACACCGTGACGCTCGGTGAGCTCGACCGGTTCTTCGCCACGGGGACCTGGAGCTCGGCCCGACCCGGGTTCATCCCCGTGTTCTTCGAGGGATACCGCAACAGCTACGACGTCGCCGCAGCGGTCTGCGACGAAGTCGGCCTGCACGCGTGGTTCGCGGTGTGCACCGGCTTCGTCGAGTGCCCGCCGGCCGAGCAGGAGTTGTACGCCCGCTCGCACGACATCGGCCTGGTCGCCGAGGAGCGCGGCCTGGACCGGCTGGCGCTGACCTGGGACGAGGTCGCGGACCTCGCCCAGCGTCACACGGTGTACCCGCACACCGCCTCGCACGCGGGCATCGCCGACGTCGTCACCGACGAGGACGTCGAGCGGGAGATCATCGAGCCCAAGCGCCGGATGGACGCCCACACCGGGCAGTCGGCCGCCGCGTTCGCCTGGTTGCACGGCTCGCCGTACGGCGGGAGTCCGCGGCACGACGACGCGCTCCGGGCGGCCGGCTACCGCTACGTGGTCAGCAACACGATGGTGCAGGAGATCGGCCCGCGCTGACGGCGCCGGTCAGTCGGTCACCCACAGTGCAGGATGCAACGGTTCCGGTTCGGCGTCGACGCCGTGCCACAGCGCCCCGGCGCGGATCTCCACCCGCTCCTCACCGCGGGTGCTCCGGCAGCGGGCCGTGCCCGGCGCGTCGGTGAGTGGCGGCGCGTCGCCGTCCGGTCGCAGCGCGAGCGCGGGGTACGCGTCGGCGTCGGCGACCAACCGGTACGGAGCGCCCGCCACCGGCACGACCGTCACCGTGAACCGGCCGTCGGGGTCCTGGTGCAACGGTCCGACGTCGGCGGCGCCGGTGGCGACGACCCCCGCGGGCTCGAACCCCGCGGCCGGGCTCCAGTGCCAGCGGTGGACCACACCCGCCGCGAGGACGGTGCACTCCAGCCAGTCCGGGCCGGCGTCGACCTGGGCGATCCGCACCGCCTCGACGGCGGTGCCGGTCGGGACGTGCAGGCCGGGTGACCAGCGCCCGACGGGCGCGCCCGCGTGGTGCTCGACGGTGTCGAGGTTGCACCAGAGCACCCAGAACCCGTCGGCGACGTCGGGGGCGACGAGTTCGAGGTTGCCGTGGTCGCCGTAGCGGCCCTGGGTGATCCCGGGCGAGCCGGTGACGGCGGGGCAGGGGCGTTCATCGATCCGCACAATGAGCATCTTCGAGCAGTTCTGAGCATTGTCAATCACGCACATGCTCACTTAGGCTCACACCGATCGATCACGAGAGAGGACGACACGGCATGCGGTTCGCGAGGGTGCTCCTGCCGGGCACCGGGGACGGGACGGTCGCCGCGGTGCGGCGCGAGGGCGACGACTACGTCGAACTCGCGCGCGGTGAGGACGCCCTGCTCGACCTGATCCGTGCCGGGGGCCCCGCCGCTGCGGCCGACGGGCCACGGCACCCCGCAACCGGCGTCACCGTGCTCGCCCCGCTACGCCGCCCCGGCAAGATCGTCGCGATCGGCCTCAACTACGCCGACCACGCCGCCGAGACCGGCCTGACCCCGCCGGAGCGGCCGCTGTCGTTCGCCAAGTACCCCACCTCGGTGATCGGCACGGGCGAGGCCGTCCGGGTGCCGTCGGCGCTCACGGTGCAGGCCGACTGGGAGGCCGAACTCGCCGCCGTGATCGGTGCCCGCTGCGGTCCGGACCGCCCGGGCACGCTCGCCGACGTCGGGTGGTGGACCGTCGCCAACGACGTCTCGGCGCGCGACCTCCAGTTCGCCGACCAGCAGTGGAGCCGCAGCAAGGGCATCGACACCTTCTGCCCGCTCGGGCCCGAACTGGTCGACGCCGCCGAGTTCGGCGACCCCGCGGGTCACCGCATCTGGGCCGACGTCAACGGCCAGCGCATGCAGGACGCCACGACGAGCGACATGATCTTCGGCGTGGACGCGTTGCTCGCGCACCTCAGCGCCACCATGACCCTCGAACCGGGCGACGTCGTCCTCACCGGCACACCGCCGGGGGTCGGCGGCTTCCGGACGCCGCCGGTGTTCCTGCGCGACGGCGACGTCGTGAGCGTCGGCGTCGAGGGCATCGGCACACTGACCAACCCGGTGGTCCTGGTCGCTGCGGGGGATCCGGCGTGACGTCACTCGTGCTGATCGGCGCGGGCAGCGCCGTCTTCACCCGCGGCCTGCTGGCCGACCTGATCGCCGCCGACGACCTCGGCGACTGGGAGATCTCACTGGTCGACGTCGCCGAGGAACCGCTGGCCAAGGCCGTCGGCCTCGCGCAGAAGATGATCGACGCCCGCGGGGTGGCCGGCACCATCAGCGTGCGGGGTTCGACCGACCGCCGGGCCGTGCTGCACGGCGCGGACTTCGTCGTCACCTGCGTGGGGGTGGGCGGCCGCCCGGGCTGGCAGACCGACCACGAGATCTGCCAGCGGCACGGCGTCTTCCAGCCCGTAGGCGATTCCGTCATGCCCGGCGGGGTGTCGCGACTGTTGCGCACGGACACCGGTCCTGGTCGAGGTCGCGCGCGATGTGGTCGACCTGGCGCCCGACGCGTTCTACTTCAACTACAGCAACCCGATGACGGCGAACGTCATGGCGATGCACCGCTACGCCGGGGCGTCCGGTGTGGTCGGCCTGTGCCACGGCGTGCACCACGTGCAGCACCACCTCGCCGCGTTCATCGACGCGCCGTTCGAGCAGACCTCGACCTACTACGCCGGCATCAACCACCTGACCTTCATCCACGACTTCCGCTGGAACGGTCGCGACGCGTGGCCGCTGGTGCGGGAGCGGGTCGACGCCCAACTGGCCGAGCCGCCCCGCCCGGACGACATCGGCAACATCTTCGCCGACGGCACCCGGGCCTGGCACAACCCGTTCTCGTGGGAGATCTTCCGCCGCTACGGCGCTTTCCCGGCCGCGGAGGACCGCCACGTCACCGAGTTCTTCCCGCAGCGGTGGCCCGGCGGTGCCTACTACGGCAAGACCCTCGGCGACGACGCGTTCTCCCTGCCGGAGATCCTCGAGTGGGGCGAGAACCGCTACCGGAGCATGGTCGAGCAGGCCGACGGCACGGTGCCCCTCGACGAGACGATCTTCGAGCGGTCGGGCGGCGAGCAGGAGCAGCTGATCGCGATCATCCGGTCGGTGCTCGGTGACACCCGCGAGATGTTCTCCTGCAACGTGGTCAACCACGGCGCGGTGCCCGGCCTGCCCGATCACGCGGCCGTCGAGATCCCCGGTGTGGCCACGGGCCGCGGCATCCGCCCGGTCGCCGTGCCCGATCTCGGCGCGCCCCTCACCGCGATCCTCGCGGGCCGGCTGGTGTCGGTGGAGCTCGCGGTCGAGGCCGCGATGACCGGCTCCCGCGACCTCGCGGTGGAGGCCGTCATCGCCGACGGTGCCGTGACCGATCCGGACGCCGCCGCCGCGCTGGTCGACGACCTCGTCGCCGCCCAACTGCAGCACCTGCCGAGGTTCCGGTGACCAGCGGACGGGACGCGCGGCGCAGCGCTGCCTGGTTCGCGGCCGAGGGCAAGACCGGCATCATGAGCCGCTCGTGGCTGCGGTCGGAGGGTCTGCCCGACGACACCTTCGTGGGCCGCCCGGTCATCGGCATCGCCAACAGCTGGTCGGAGCTCACCCCGTGCAACATGCACCTGCGCGAGCTGGCCGAGCACGTCAAGCGCGGCATCTGGCAGGCCGGCGGCGTGCCGTTCGAGTTTCCGACGACCTCGGCCGGCGAGCCGTTGCTACGACCGAGCGCGATGCTGCTGCGCAACCTCATCGCGATGGACCTCGAGGAGACCCTGCGCGCCAACCCGCTCGACGGCGTGGTTGCTGCTCGCCGGGTGCGACAAGACCACCCCGGCCTACGTCATGGGCGCGGCCAGCGTGGACGTGCCGACCATCGTGGTCACCGGCGGCCCGATGCTCAATGGCAAGTACCGCGGCACCGACATCGGGTCGGGGACGTCGATCTGGCGGCTCACGGAGGACCACCGCGCGGGCCTGATCGGCGACGCCGAACTGTTCGAGGCCGAGGGCTGCATGGCCCGCAGCCGGGGGCACTGCATGACGATGGGCACCGCGTCGACGATGGCGCTGCTCACCGAGGTGCTCGGCCTGCAACTGCCGGGCTCGGCCGAACTGCCGGCCGATGACGCCCGCCGCCGCACCACCAGCCACCTGGCCGGCCAGCGCATCGTCGAGATGGTCGAGGAAGGGCTGACGCCGTCGGCCATCCTGACGCGGGAGGCGTTCGAGAACGCCATCCGCACCAACGCGGCCATCGGCGGCTCGACCAACGCCGTGGTCCACCTGCTCGCCATCGCCGGCCGCGTCGGGGTCCCGCTGCGGCTCGACGACTTCGACGCCCTGGTGCGCGACGTGCCGACGCTCGTCGACCTGATGCCGTCGGGCCGGTTCCTGATGGAGGACTTCTTCTACGCCGGCGGCCTCGGGGCACTGCTCGCCCGCATGCCGGAACTGGTGCACAGGGCATCGGTCACCGTGACCGGCAAGGGGCTGGGCGACAACTACGCGGGCGCGACCTGCTGGAACGACGACGTCATCCGCCCGCTCGACAACCCCGTGAAACCCGCCGGTTCCGGTATCGCGGTGCTGCACGGGAACCTCGCACCCGGCGGTGCCGTGGTCAAGCAGTCGGCCGCCTCGCCCGAGCTCGCGCGGCACGAGGGCCGCGCCCTCGTGTTCGACCGGCTCGAGGACTACCTCGCCGTCGTCGACGACCCCGATCTCGACGTCACCGCGGACGACGTGCTGGTGATCCGTGGTGCGGGGCCCGAAGGGTTACCCCGGCATGCCGGAGATCGCGAACGTCGCGCTGCCCAAGAAGCTGCTCGAGGCCGGGGTGCGCGACATGGTGCGCATCTCCGACGCGCGGATGAGCGGCACGGCCTACGGAACGGTGGTCCTGCACGTCGCGCCGGAATCGGCGGTCGGCGGTCCGCTCGCCTTGGTCCGCACCGGCGACATCATCGTGCTCGACATCCGGGCCGCCGCCTCGACGTCGCGCTCGACGACGCCGAGTTGGAGCGTCGGCGCAGCGCGTGGGCGCCGACGGACGCCGGCCGACCGCGCCGCGGCTACCAGAAGTTGTTCGTCGACCACGTCGAGGGCGCCGACACCGGCGCCGACTTCGACTTCCTCAAGGGCGGCGACCCGCCGCTGGTGCCGCGCCGTGGGTTCTGAGCAGCGGGTGCTCGTCGTGGGCGCCACCGGGATCCTCCGGCCCGCCGCGCTGCGGCTGGTCGCCGCGGGCGACACCGTGGTGGCCGTCGCCCGCGGCCGGGTCAGGCTCACCGCGCTCGAGGCGGAGGGCGGCAGCCGGATGCTCGTGGCACCGCTCGACATCGCCCGGCAGCAACCGCTCGTGGCCGACACCGACGCCGGGCGCACGCTCACGCAGCCACTCGACGCCGCGCTCGTCTACGAGATGCGACGCCCGGCCGACGCGCTCGAGACGGTGCTCGGACGGGTGTCGGGCCGCGTGGTCCGCATCCTGCCGTCGGCGGCCGGTGAGCCCGGCGAGGACGAGCAGTCCGACCCGCTGACCTGGCCGTGGTCGATCCGGCCGCGCCGCGCCGGGGAGGTCCGGCTGCTGCTGGGGTGGACCGGGCCGGCCGATGCGCCGCGCTGGCACACTCCGGAGGAGGTCTCGGCCGCTGCGCTCGAGGCGCTCACGAGCGGCGAGGACACCGTGCTCGGCCGGATCCGTCCGTGGTCGGACCGACCGTGACCGACGTGGGAAGGGCTCACACCGTGGATCACCCGCTCGACGAACTCGTCCGCCGGCAGCACGAGGGCGAGGCGGTCGGGGTCACCTCGATCTGCTCGGCGCACCCGTGGGTCCTGCGTGCGGCCGTCGAACAGGCCGTCGAGGACGGCAGTGTCCTGTTGGTCGAGGCGACGTCGAACCAGGTCGACCAGTTCGGCGGCTACACCGGCATGCGGCCGGCCGACTTCCGGGACCTCGTGCACCGGATCGCCGATGCGCACGGCCTTCCCCGCGAGCGGGTCGTGCTCGGCGGCGACCACCTGGGCCCCAACGCCTGGCGCTCGCAACCCGCCGCCGACGCGATGACGCACGCCGACGGCCTGGTCGCGGCGTACGTGCTGTCGGGCTTCACCAAGATCCACCTCGACTGCAGCTACCCCTGCGCCGACGACGCCGGCCCGCTCACCGACGACGTCGTCGCCGCGCGGGCGGCCCGGATGCTCCGCACGGCCGTCGACACCGCTCCCGACCCGTCGGCGTTGCGGTTCGTCGTCGGCACCGAGGTGCCCGTGCCCGGTGGTGCCGACCACGAGATCGACGCGCTGGTCGCGACCACGCCGGACTCGGCGCGAGCCACGATCGCCGCGCACCGCGCGGCGTTCGCCGCGGTCGGACTCGACGACGTGTGGCCGCAGGTGATGGGCCTGGTCGTGCAACCGGGGGTGGAGTTCGACCACCTGCGGGTCTTCGAGTACGACGGCTCGGCCACCACTGCCCTCCGGCACGTCGTCGACGACGAGCCCCACATGGTCTTCGAGGCCCACTCCACCGACTACCAGCTCACCGAGCGGCTGACCGACCTCGTCGACGACCACTGGGCCGTGCTCAAGGTCGGGCCGGGGCTCACCTTCGCGCTGCGGGAGGGCCTGTTCGCGCTCGCCGCGATCGAGGACGAGATCGTGGCGCCGGGTGAACGGTCGCGGCTGCGGCAGGTGGTGGAGGAGCGCATGCTCGCCGAGCCCGGACGCTGGCAGGCGTACTACCCGGGCGACGCCGCCGAGCAGCGGCTCGCGCGCACCTACAGCTTCAGCGACCGGGTCCGGTACTACTGGCCGGACCCGGTGATCCAGGCGGCGCAGGACCGGCTGGTCGAGAACCTCACCGCCCACGTCCCGCCGTTGCCGTTGCTGTCCGCGCACCTGCCGGAGCAGTACACCCGCGTGCGGTCCGGCACACTCGCGCCGGACCCGGTCGCGCTCGTCGTCGACCGCGTCCGCGACGTCCTGCGTGCGTACGCCCGCGCCTGCGGGACGACCACCCCCCGTCCGAAGGAGATCTCCCCGTGACCGCCGCTCCGTCCGCGTCGGAAGCCACCTCGCCCGACGCCGTGGCCGACCTGGCCGCTCTCGTCGCCCCGCTGCTCGGTGGCGGCGCCGACCACACCGCTTCCGAGATCGCCCAGCAACCCGCGCTGTGGCGCGCGGTGGGCCGCGACGTCGCCGCGTGGGACGACGGCCGGGCCGCGCTCGACGCCCTCGTACGCCGGGCCGACGTGCGCATCGTGCTGACCGGCGCCGGGACCTCGGCGTTCGCGGGCGAGGTGCTCGCGCCGGTGCTGCGTCGGGTCCGCGGCCACCGGGTCGACGCCGTGGCGACCACGGCCCTCGTCGCCGACCCGCGCGGCCGGCTCGCCGAGGACGTGCCGACGCTGCTCGTGTCGTTCGCGCGATCCGGCGACAGCCCCGAGAGCCTCGCGGCCGCGGCGCTCGCCGACGAGCTGCTGACCGAGTGCCACCACCTGGTGCTGACCTGCAACCCCGACGGTGAGCTCGCCCGGGCGCGGGCCGGCCGGCCCGGATCGCACGTCCTGCTCATGCCCGAGGGGTCCAACGACCGCGGCTTCGCGATGACGTCGAGCTTCTCCTGCATGCTGCTGGCCGCCCGACTGGTGCTGGGTGCAACGGTCGACCCGATCGAGGTGACCGGACGGCTGGCGACCGCCGCCGAGGCGACCTTCGCCGACCGGCTCGCGGCGACGGCCGCTCTCGCCCGTCGCGGCCACCGCCGGATCGTCTACCTCGGCAGCGGCGGACTGCAGGGCCTGGCCCGGGAGTCGGCGCTCAAGGTGCTCGAGCTCACCGCCGGTCAGGTGGTCGCGCTGTCGGACTCGTCGCTGGGTTTCCGCCACGGCCCCAAGGCGTTCCTCGACGACGACACGCTCGTGATGGTCTACCTGTCGACCGACCCGTACACCCGGCGGTACGACCTCGACATCGTCCGCGAGCTCCGGAGCGGGTTGCCCGACGGTCAGGTCGTGGCCGTGGGTGCGACCGCCGCCGACGCGGTGGGCGGACCGGGGTGGGAGCTGCCCGGGCTCGACGGTCTCGACGACGCGCTGCGGGCGTTGCCGGCGATCGTCGGCGCGCAGTTGTTCGCGCTGCAGGCGTCGCTCGCGCTGGGCCTCCGCTCCGACAACCCCTTCCCGTCCGGGGAGGTCAACCGCGTGGTGCAGGGCGTCACGGTGCACCCGCTCGACGCCCCGTGATCTGGCTCGGCGTCGACGGCGGCGGGACCAAGACCGCGGCCGTGCTGGTCGACGACGCCGGCCGGGTCCTGGGATCGGCCACCGCGGCGGGGAGCTACTACCTGGCCGACGGTCTCGACGCCGTGCGGTCCAGGGTCGCCGGCCTGATCGATGCAGTGTGCAACGACGCCGGCGTGGGCGTCGCCGACGTCGGCCACGCGTTCCTCGGGCTGCCCGGTTACGGCGAGGTCGGTGCGGACACGCCGGTGCTCGACGCGCTGCCGGGTGAGGTGCTGGCCGACACCGCGTACACCTGCGGCAACGACATGATCTGCGCGTGGGCGGGTTCGCTCGCGGGTGCCGACGGCGTCAACGTCATCGCCGGCACCGGCTCGATCACCTACGGCGAGCGGGACGGTCGTGGCGCCCGGGTCGGCGGGTGGAGCGAGATCTTCGGCGACGAGGGATCGGCGTACTGGATCGGGGTGGAGGGTCTGCGTGCGGCCGCCCGGATGAGCGACGGCCGACGCCCGCGGGGGCCGCTGCTCGCGATCCTGCTGACCGACCTGGGGCTGACGGCCGAGCTCGACCTCATCGACGTCGTCCACAACCGGTGGCGGGGCGACCGCAGCTCGATCGCGGCACTGGCCCGGACCGTGGCCGCCGCCGCCGACGCGGGCGACACCGTGGCGCGCGAGATCCTCGCCGCCGCCGGGCGCGAGCTCGCCGACCTGGTCACCACCACGGGCCGGCTGCTGGAGTGGCCCGCCGCCGAGTCGATGCCGGTGTCGTGGTCGGGCGGCGTGTTCGGCTCGCCCCTCGTGCGACGGTCGTTCGAGACCGCGCTCGCGGCCGCCGCGGTGCGGTGCGACCTGCGCGAACCGGTGCTCACGCCCGTCCTCGGCGCCGCGCTGCACGCGGCCACGCTCGCCGGGTCGCCCCTGACACCCACCGCCGTGACCGCCCTCGCCGGGAGCCAGGCCCAGCGAGCGGGCCACTAGGCTCGGGCGCGACGAGGAGGAGGACGCCGATGTCGTATCCCGACCCGGTCTACTTCGGTGACACCGGGCAGGTGTCGGCCCGGCTGGTCCCGGGCGACGCGCCGCCGACGATCGAGGGCATGCCCCGCTCGAACTGCACCTACCTCGCCACCGGTGAGAGCACGGGCGGCAAGTTCGGCTTGTACAAGTGGGAGTTCGGACCGGCGGTGAGCGGGCCCGATCCGCACTTCCACCGCACGATCGCCGAGTCCTTCTACGTCCTCGACGGCGTGGTGACCATCCACGACGGCGAGGGCTGGCGCGATCGCACGGCCGGCGACTTCGTCTACGTGCCCGAAGGCGGGATCCACGGCTTCAAGAACAACTCGGGCGCAGCGGCTTCGATGCTGCTGCTGTTCGCGCCCGGAGCGCCGCGCGAGGAGTACTTCGAGACGCTCGCCGAGATCGCCCGCGGCCGCGAACTGCTGCCCGAGGAGTACGACGAGTTCATGCTGCGCCACGACAACATCTGGGTCTGACCCGCCCCGACGCGCTACCCAGATGTAACACGCCGGACACCTCCGCCGACGATCACGGGTAGATCCTTCCGCCCATGAGCAGCACGATCACACCTCCCGACGCCGAAGCCGCACTGGCCTCCTACGGCAGCAAGACGGTGGCCGTCGAGCCCGGCGGAGCCGAGTTCATCCCGCTGTCGGCGCGGCACGGCAAGCCCAGCGGCCTGTTCTGGACCTGGACGTCGCCGAACATGGAGTTCGCGACCATCACGGTCGGGATCCTGTCGGTGCTGGTCTTCGGTCTGACGTTCTGGCAGGCCGTGGCGGCGATCGTCATCGGCAACGCCCTCGGCTCGATCTCGATGGGGTTGCTCTCGACCTGGGGGCCGCAGGCCGGCCTGCCGCAGATGGTGCTGTCGCGGTTGGGCTTCAGGTTCCTCGGCAACATCCTGCCCGCGGGCGTCAACGCGATCGTCGCGGGCGTGGGCTGGTTCGCGGTGAACAGTGTGAGCGGCGGCCTCGCGCTCCACGCCCTCGTCCCCGGCATCCCGGCGCGGCTGTGCCTGCTCATCGTCGTCCTGTTCATGCTCGGGCTGGCGTTCGCCGGCCACAACCTCGTCCACGCGTTCGAGCGGTACGCGTTCCCGGTGCTGACGGTGGTCTTCGTCGTCGGAGCCATCTGGGTGTTCGCGAAGTCGAACCCGGGGGCGCCGGCGTTCGAGGAACCGCCGTTCGTCGGCGGCACGATCGGCGGGTTCCTGCTCACGGTCGGCGCCACCTTCGGCTACGCCGCCGGGTGGAACCCGTACGCGTCCGACTACACGCGCTACCTGCCGCCGGACTCGGATAGGAAGGCGGTCGGGTTCTCGGCCGGGCTCGGGGTGTTCGTGTCGTGCGTGTTCCTCGAGGTCGCCGGCGCGGCGATGGTCACGGCGGTGGCGAAGCCGGGCATCGACCCGGGCATCTACATCAGCCCCATGCCGACCTGGCTGGGGAAGCTGACGCTGCTCGCCATCACGATCGGGGCGATCGCCGCCAACGCGTTGAACCTGTACTCGGCGGCGATGTCGTTCATGTCGTTGGGAATCCCGTTGCGCACGCGGCTCGCGCGAGCCGGCGTCGCGGTGGTGTTCTGTGTGGCGGGGTTCGGCGTGGCGCTCTGGGCGATCGGCAGCCCCGGCAACACTACGAGAACTTCCTGCTCGTGATCGCGTACTGGATCGCACCGTGGCTCGGCGTCGTGTTCACCGACCGGCTCCTGCACCGCCGCGATCCCGCCGAGACCTGGTCGGAGGTGGCGAGCACGAAGTACCAGAACTGGGCCGGCCCGATCGCCATGGCGCTGGGGATCGTCCTGTCGATCCTGCTGTTCTCCAACCAGACGCTCTACACCGGCCTGGTGCCCAAGCACGTCCCGCAGTTCGGCGACATCGCCTTCTTCGCGGGATTCGTCATCTCCGCCGTCGTCTACGCGGGGCTCGTCCGGATCATCCGGCCCACCGGTGCCGTCGCGATCCCGGCCGCCGAGGTCACCCGGGCGGCTTCCTCGGCGTGACGACCGACGAGCAGATGCTGGCCGTCGCGATCGAGGAGGCGCTCCACGGCCAGGCCGAGGGCGGGATCCCTATCGGGGCGGCACTGTTCGCCGCCGACGGCACGCTGCTCGGGCGCGGCCACAACCGCCGCGTGCAGGACGACGATCCGTCGATGCACGCCGAGACCGCTGCGTTCCGCAACGCGGGGCGCCAGCGCACCTACCGCGGGACGACGATGGTCACCACGCTCTCGCCGTGCTGGTACTGCAGCGGGTTGGTCCGGCAGTTCGGGATCAGCCGGGTGGTGGTCGGTGAGGCGCGGACCTTCCACGGTGGCCACGACTGGCTGGCCGAACACGGCGTCGAGATCGTCGTGGTCGACGACCCCACCTGCGTCGCGTTGATGGAGCGGTTCATCGCGGAGCAACCGCAGTTGTGGTTCGAGGACATCGGCGAGGACTCCGGCGAGGAGACGCCCTGATGGGATCGGTACCGGTCATCGACCTCACGCCGTGGTTCGAGGGCGACGCCGCCGCCCGTGCCGCGGTGGCCGCGGCGGTCGACGAAGCCCTGCAGGACGTGGGCTTCCTGCTCGTCACGGGGCACGGCGTGCCGACCGGACTGCGTGACGCCGTCCGGTCGCGGGCTCGCGCGTTCTTCGCGTTGCCCGACGCCAGCAAGCGCAAGTACGCGGCGACGGTGGGCGGACGCGGCTGGCTGCCGCCCGGGGTCGAGGCGAACGCGTACGCCGACCCGTACTCCGACGCGCCGCCGACGGCCGGGGCACCCGACCTCAAGGAGTCCTACGCGCTCGGGGCCGACCGCCCCACCGGCGATCCGGACCTGGACCGGGTGTGGTTCCTCCCGAACGTCTGGCCCGACGAACTGCCGGAGTTCGCGCCGGTCGCGATCGACTACCTGGCCCGGATGAACCGGCTGGCCGACGAGCTGCTGCAGCTGTGCGCCGCGGCGATCGGCCTGCCCGAGTCGGACTTCTTCACCCGGCACACCGGCCACGCGACGCACACCATGAACATCAACTGGTACCCGCCGATGGCGAAGACCGGTGCACCGAGCAACGATCAGTTCCGTATCGGGCCGCACACCGATTTCGGCACCGTCACCATCCTCGACCGCGAGCCCGGCCGCGGCGGACTGCAGGTCTGGACCGAGAGCGACGGCTGGGAGGACGCGCCGTGGGTCGACGGCGCGCTCACGATCAACACCGGCGACCTGCTGGCGCGCTGGAGCGGCGACCGGTGGAAGTCGAACCGGCATCGGGTGCTCCCGCCCCAGGCGAGTGCGCCCGACGAGGACCTGGTCTCGTTGGTGTTCTTCTACGAGGCCGACGCCGACACGGTGGTGGAGTCGCTGCAGCCGCCCTACGGGCGGCCGAACGAGCACGCGCCCGTCGTCGCCGGGCGGTTCATCCTCGATCGGCTCGACGCGATCACGGTGGGGTGACGCCCGGGTCCGCGGCAGGGGGTCGGTACCGCGCGGTCAGGAGGTCGGGATGCTCACCTTGAACGACACCGGCGCGGGCACTGCGAACGTGATGCCGTTGGTGTTGGTGAACGACCCGCCGATGGTGATCGTGCCGTCGGTGAACCCCGCCGGGACCTCGAACACCGTGCGGTTCGCGACGACCTTCGCCGGCACCTTCTGGCCGCCGGACAGCGTGAGGGTCAGGTGCGACGGCTCGAACGTGGCGGTGTCGCCCGCCTTCGACCCGGTGAACGGCGGCGGGGAGTTGGTGGAGAACACGTACTTGAGGTCGGTCTCGAGGATGGCGTTGCCCGGCCGGGTCGCCGTGGCGGTGCCCTGGTCGTCGGCCCAGTAGAACAACCCCGCCACCGAGCCCGACAGCGTGCACGGCCGGTCGGCCCGGGCGCCCCCGCCGGTCTCGACGAAGGTGAACCCCTTCGGCACGGTGAACGACCCGAGCCGGTTGGTCCGCGAGAGCACCGCGATGTTGGTGGCGCCCGGCTTGCCGGTGAGCAACGAGAGGCTCTGCTTGACGCCGTCGGCGGCGGTGCGGACGTCGACGGCCTTGGCGCCGGTCGGGACGGCGATGACGTTGAGGCCGGTGAGATCGGGGACGGCCTTGCCGGCCGCACCGTCGACCGACACCGTCAGGTCGAGCACGCTCGCGCCCTTGTTGGCGCCGTCGCCCGCGGCGTCGGCGAGCTGGAAGGCGATGAGCTTCTGGCCCGTCCGGCGCGGAACGCGCCTGGGAACCCTTGCCGTAGCGGGTGATCTCGCCGAGCTTGGCGATCCGCACGCCGCCGTTGAGCGACCGCCATCATGGCGCCGGGCGGGGCCGCAGGCACGGTGACACCGCTGATCGCGGTGAACACGTTCGCGTCGGCGGGAGGCGGTTGCGGGACGGCGAGACCACCGGAGCCGCTGGGGGCGGCCACACCGTCGGGCCGCACCAGCTTCTGGCCGGCCGGGACCGCCGTGGCGCCGTTCTCGGTGCCCTTCGCGCTGACCGTGAGGGTGATCTTGCCGCCGGTGCTGGAACCCGCGGCGACGGTGTACGGGACGAACGGCTTGCTGGTGTCGCCGTCGACGAACAGCGCCGGACCGCAGTAGACGGTGTCGGTGACGTCGGTCGCGGGGGTGCCGTTGGGCGGGTTGGTCGGCACGGCGAACCAGCAGCGGGTGCTGTCGGCCTTCACGCCCTTGACGTCGGCGACGAGGGTCGTGAGGTCACCCTGCGCCTGGGTGAGCAGCGCGTCGGCGTTCTGCGATCTCCTTGCCCTGCCACGTGACGGCGGGACCGCCGCGCAGGAACAGCGCCCACGCGCCCACCCCGAGCCCCGCGACCAGCACCACGACGATGCCGATGATCAGCGCGATCTTGCGGGTCGAGCGGGTCCGCGCGGGCGGGCCGGGGAGGGCGCCGGTCGGTGAGCCGTAGCCGCCGGGCGGGTAGCCGCCGTAGGACGGCGCGGGCGCCTGCTCGTACGGCTGCTGGTACGGCTGCGGCTGCTCGTAGGGCTGCTGGTACGAGCCGGGTTGCTGGTACGGCGCCGGCGCCGCGTACTGACCCGGCTGCTGGTACGGGGTCTGCTGCTGGCCGGGCTGCTGATACGGCCCGGCTGGGGGTACGAGCTGGGCTGCTGGTACGGGTTCTGTGCGTAGCCCGGCTGCTCGTAGCCGCCGGGTTGCTGGTGCGCGCCGGGTTGCTGGTACGGGGCCGGTTGCTGCGAGGGCAGGTACTGGGTGGGCTGCTGGTGGCCCGGGACGTCGGGTCCCTGCGCGTCGGGTCCCTGCTGCGGGGGCCACTCGCCCCGGCCGCCCTGGTCGGTCATCCGCGTGCTGTCCCCTCGCCGACGTGCTCGGACCCGGACATCTTGCCACGAAGCAATCGGGCGGGCGTGCCGAGATCAGCCACCCGCGAGGGCCTTCGCGGCGTCGACGGTGTGGCGCAGGAGCAGCGCGGTGGTCACCGGACCGACCCCGCCCGGGACGGGGCTCAGACCGCCCGCGACGCCGTCGACCGACGTGGCGTCGACGTCGCCGACCAGGCTGCCGTCGGCCAGCGCGTTGGTGCCGACGTCGACGACCGTCGCACCCGGCTTGACGAAGTCCGCGGTGACCATCCGGGGGCGCCCGACGGCCGCCACCAGCACGTCACCGGTCGCGGCGAGGGCGGCGAGGTCGACGGTCCGCGAGTGGCACACGGTCACGGTGGCGTTGCGGTCGAGCAGCAGCAACGCGGCGGGCTTGCCGACGACCGTCGACCGGCCGATCACGACCGCGTGCCGACCCTCGAGCGCGATCCCGTGGTGGTCGAGCAGGGCGACGACGGCCGCGGCGGTGGCCGGGGCGAACGCGGGCAGCCCCGCGGCCAGTCGTCCCAGGGACTCGGGCGACGCGCCGTCGACGTCCTTCGCCGGCGGGATGGCGCCGGCGAGTTCCTCCAGCGACGCCCCGCCCGGCAGCGGTGTCTGCAGGATGACGCCGTGGACCGCGGGGTCCGCGCCGAGCCGGCGCAGGGTGTCGGTGAGGGCGTCGGGCGTGCCGACCAGGTCGACGACGCTCGCGGCGATCCCGACCTTGGCGGCGGCCTTGACGATCGAGCTCACGTACCAGGCGCTGCCGCCGTCGTCGGTGGCGGTGACGATCGCGAGGGTCGGGGTCGTGCCGCTCGCGGTGAGTCCCGCGGCGTCGGCGGCGACCGTCTCGCGGATCGACGCCGCGAGCGCCTTGCCCGACAGCACGGCGGTGCTCACGGCGTCGGTGGTGCTCACGGGGTCGGCGCGATCGTCGCGCGGACCGCGGAGGTGACGGCGTCGGCGCGGGCGGCGACGTCGTCGACCCCGGCCAGTGCGGCCCGGAAGACCGCGGCGGCGTCGGGGTCCTTGATGCCGCCGAGGTTGATCTCGACGTTGACCCGGGCGGTGGTGACCGCGGCGCGGGCGGCGTCGGCGGCGGCGGCGACGTCGGTGACCACGTTGCGGTTGCCGACCGGCAGCAGGATCTCGGCGAGGTCCACCAGGCGGGAGCCGACCTCGATGACCGCCGCCGGGGGAGCGGCCGCCCCGATCAACGCGGCGGCGATGGCGGCCGAGCGCGCGGCCTTGTCCTCGGCGGTGTCCTTCGGCAGGCCGTAGGCCGCGCCGACCGCCGAGAACGCCTCGGCGTCGTCGGCCGCCAGTTGGAGTGACCGCTCGCGCAGCGCGTCGGCCTCGGCGAGCACCCCGCCGATGACGTCCGCGTGCTCGGCGTACTTCGCGGTGTCGCTGTAGCGGGCGACCATCGCGAGCAGCGCCGCGCCCTGGGCCGCCGCGAGGGCGGCGGCCGCCCCACCGCCGGGCGCGGGCTCACGGGCCGCGAGGTGGTCGAGGTACTCGCCGACGGTCTGTTCACGCACGGCCCCCAGCGTAGAGGTAGGGCACGATCGTTGCTGGATGCAACGGAGTCGACCTCGGTCGGGCGCGGTGACCCGCCGGACCTGCTACGGCATTGCTCGCACCGGTGCGAGCAATGCCGTAGCAGTTCCAGGAGGCATCGACCCTCCGGCGTCTCGCGCCCGGAATGTCCGATTCGCCGACCTGGTGGTCTGCCCGCGGGCCCGGGGAACCCCGGTTGCCTGAGTACCCTGGTCGGTTGTGACCGACGTCCCCACCCGCCTCGAGGAACTGACCGCGACCCTCGACACCATCGAGGCCGTGCTCGACCTCCCGCGGCTGGAGAAGGAGGTCGCCGAACTCGAGCAGAAGGCGGCCGCGCCGGACCTCTGGGACGATGTCGACGCGGCCCAGGCCGTCACCACCAAGCTGTCGTACCTGCAGGGTGACATCCGCAGGGTGACCGGGCTCCGGCGCCGCCTCGACGACGTCGCCGTGCTCTGGGAACTCGCCGAGGCCGACCCGGGCAGCCCGGACGGCGTCGAGGCCCACAGCGAGGCCGAGACCGAGGTGGCCGCCCTCGGCAAGGCGATCGACGGACTCGAGGTCCGGACCCTGCTAAGCGGCGAGTACGACAGCCGTGAGGCGCTGGTGACAATTCGCGCCGAGGCCGGCGGGGTGGACGCCGCCGACTTCGCCGAGATGCTGCTGCGGATGTACCTGCGCTGGGCCGAGCGGCACAAGTACAACGTCGAGGTGTTCGACACCTCCTACGCCGAAGAGGCGGGCATCAAGTCCGCGACCTTCCAGGTCAAGGCGCCGTTCGCCTATGGCACCCTCTCGGTCGAGCAGGGCACCCACCGGCTGGTGCGCATCAGCCCGTTCGACAACCAGGGACGACGGCAGACCAGCTTCGCCGGCGTCGAGGTGCTGCCGGTGGTCGAGCAGTCCGACCACATCGACATTCCTGACGACGACCTGCGGGTGGACGTCTACCGCTCGTCCGGTCCGGGCGGCCAGGGCGTCAACACGACCGACTCCGCGGTGCGGCTGACCCACATCCCGACCAACATCGTGGTCTCGTGCCAGAACGAGCGGTCCCAGATCCAGAACCGGGCCAGCGCGATGAACGTCCTGCAGGCCAAGCTGCTGGAGTTGCGCCGGCAGGAGGAGCGCGCGGCGATGAACGCCCTCAAGGACGGCGGAACCTCCTGGGGCAACCAGATGCGCTCCTACGTGCTGCACCCGTACCAGATGGTCAAGGATCTGCGGACCGAGCACGAGGTCGGTAACCCCGCCGCGGTGCTCGACGGCGACATCGACGACTTCATCGAGGCCGAGATCCGCTGGCGCCGCAGCGGTGAGAGCGAGTCCTGAGCCGCGTCGTCATCGGCTGAGAGTCCGCCGCCGCACCGGCTCGGATGAGCGGATCACGAACAGGTCACGGCTACACTCGCGCTCCGTGATCCACGCTCCTGCTCCGACCCCGGCCCGTCGCCGCGCCGTCCGTACGCCCGCTCCGGCGGCGCGCTCGTGATCGAGCTCAACGACGTCACGAAGTACTACCCGACCTCCTCGCGCCCCGCGCTGGCCGACGTCAGCATCAGCATCGACAAAGGCGAGTTCGTCTTCCTCATCGGACCCTCCGGCTCGGGCAAGTCGACCGTGCTGCGGTTGCTGCTCTCGGAGGAGAAGGTCGACAAGGGGTCGATCACGGTAGGGGGCCGCGACCTGCGCCGCCTGCACGGCCGGCGCATCCCGCAGCACCGCCGGACCATCGGCTGCGTCTTCCAGGACGTCCGGCTGCTGCCCAACAAGACCGTCTTCGAGAACGTCGCCTTCGCGTTGGAGGTCATCAACAAGAGCTCGCGGCAGATCAAGCGGACCGTGCCCGAGGTGCTCGACATGGTCGGCCTCAAGGGCAAGGCCAACCGGCTGCCCAACGAGCTGTCCGGCGGCGAGCAGCAGCGCGTGGCGATCGCCCGCGCGTTCGTCAACCGGCCGCTGCTGCTGCTCGCCGACGAGCCGACCGGCAACCTCGACCCGGACACCAGCCAGGGGATCATGAACCTGCTCGAACGCATCAACCGCAGCGGCACCACGGTGCTCATGGCGACGCACGACCACCACATCGTGGACTCGATGCGCCGCCGGGTGGTCGAGCTCGACGGCGGTCACGTGGTCCGCGACCAGGCCCGCGGCGTCTACGGAGTGGGGCGCTGACGTGCGACTGAGCTTCGTGATGTCGGGCGTTGCCACCGGGCTCCGCCGAAACCTGTCGATGACGATCGCCCTGATCCTCTCGACCGGCATCTCGCTGGCGTTCCTCGGCGCCGCGCTCGTCGCGAGCACCTTCATCCAGGACTTCCGGAACAAGTATGAGGGTCAGCTCTCGGTCACGATCTACCTGTGCCCGTCGGTCAACAACGCCAACGACACCCAGTGCACCGCCGGCCGCTACACCGACGCCCAGCAGACCCAGCTCGCGCAGAAGCTGCGCGCGGACAACCGGATCGCCTCGTTCACCTTCCTCGACGAGCAGCAGTCGTACCAGCGCGCCAAGGCCACGCTGCCGCCCGCGACCGCCGACAACCTCGAGGTCGGCGTCATCCCCGCGCTGTTCCAGCTCAAGCTCAAGGACATCGGACGCGACTACAACGGCGTCCGCGACACCTACCGCACCGTGGCGGGCGTGCAGTCGGTGCAGAACCAGAGCGACCAACTCCGGACGTTGCTCGACCTGTTCGGGCAGGTGCGGTTCGCGTCGTTCGTGGTCGCCGTCATCGTGTTGATCTCGGCGATCATCCTCATGGCGAACACCATCCAGGTGGCGGCCCAGCACCGACGCAACGAGACCTCGATCATGCGGCTGGTCGGCGCCTCGCGGTGGGTCACACAACTGCCGTTCATCGTCGAGGCGGTGATCGCCGCCGTCGTCGGCAGTCTCATCGGCACGGCACTGGTGTTCCTGGGTCGCTCGTTCTTCTTCTACCGGGTGTTCGGGAGCCAGGTGCGGGCCAACATCTTCCCGCCGATCGAGGTCTCGACGGTGCTCGTGTGGGGCGGGGTCGGGCTCGGCGTCGGGGTCGTGCTCGCGGCCATCACCGCCTGGGCGACGCTGCGGCTCGCCGTCAAGCTGTAGGACGTCCGCCGGGGCGCGAGGCCGGACGGCGGATACTGGTCCCATGGCGAACGCGGTCACGACGTCGAGCAACCGGCCCGAGGGACGGTCGACGGTCGCGCAGAACCGCAAGGCCCGGCACGACTACAGCATCCTCGAGACGCTCGAGGCGGGCCTCGCCCTGCAGGGCACCGAGGTGAAGTCGCTACGGGCCGGGCGGGCGTCGCTCGTGGACGGGTTCGCGATCATCGACAACGGTGAGGTGTGGCTGCACAACGTCCACATCCCGGAGTACGACAAGGGCTCGTGGACCAACCACACCGCTCGACGCACCCGCAAACTGCTGCTGCACCGCGCCGAGATCGAGCGGTTGATCGGCAAGACCAAGGAGAGCGGCCTCACGCTCGTTCCGCTGTCGATCTACTTCATCCGCGGCAAGGCGAAGGTCGAGCTCGGCCTGGCCCGTGGCAAGCGGGCCTACGACAAGCGGCAGGACCTCGCCCGCCGCGACGCCGACCGCGAGGTCAGCCGCGCCCTGGGCTCGCGGCTCAAGGGCCGCGGCCTGCCGGTCGGCGCCGACTGACGGGCCACGGGAAGCTGGGGCTGGACGGGCGCGTTAGGCTGGCGGTTCGGCAACACCGAGGGGGTGCCAGGTTTCGACCTCGTACGTGGAGTCGAGAGAAGCGGGCCGAGGAACGTGTTGCTGCCCTCGTTAATCATGCGACACACAACAAATCAAGCGCCGACAACAGTCGCGCCGGCTACGCCCTCGCTGCCTGACAGCGATCGCGTGCCTGTCAGCCCGGGTTCGTCACCGACCCGGTCCGCTGGCATCAGCTAGGTGACTGACCGTCCGACCCGGCCACGGGGTCGGACGGGACACCTCACAGTGGCTGAGCCCGTCACCGGGTCGTGTGCGTCACCGGTGGGGCCGAGAAACACACAGCACACTGCGCCCGGAGAAGTCTCGGCGAAACGGCGGGGGACGGGGGTTCGATTCCCCCCACCTCCACCCATCGCGTGCGACGGCCCCGTGACCACCCGGTCACGGGGCCGTCGTCGTCTGCGGCGCCGTTCGGCGTTGCCCGCCTCCCGCGGCCATGCGGGCGGTCCTCCGCGGGTCGGGATGCTCGCCGTGCAGGGTCGCCGGACGTCGCACTATCGTGCGGTCGCACGATCATGACGACCACGGGGACCGGATCGACGGGCGACCCCGAGCCACCGCCCCGCCGTCCGAGGAGACCATGACCGCCGGTCGCGACACCGAGTTGCTCGCGACCTTCCGCGTGCGCGTCGGCGCCCACCCGCTGCTCGCCGGGCTGCGCGAGGACTACCTCGAGGCGGTGGTGGCGGCGTCACCGTCGTCGGACGCCGACGAGTTGCGGACGATCGCGCGGGCGTTCACGCCCCTGCACCCCGGGCAGGTGCTGCCCCTGTGGTCGGCCTGGCGGCAGTCGCAGCGCGAGGTGCAGGCCGCGGCGCCCGACGTGCCGTCCGAGCCCGAGCCGCCGGTCGTGACGTCGCAGCAGGCGACGGCCGTCCACCGCCCGCTCGCCGCCGTGCCGGCCCCGGAACCCGAGCCGGAACCCGCCCCGGAGCCCGACCCGACGCCGGAGCCGGTCCCGACGCCGGAGCCCGACCCGACGTCGGAGCCCGACCCGACGCCGGAGCCCGAGCTCGCGCCGGCGCCCGAGCCGGAGCCCGCGCCCGCGCCGGAGCGCGCCGCGCCCGGGCCGATCCCGACCCCGGCCGCCGCACCGCGGCGCGCCGAGCCGGTCGACGACGACACCCCGCCACCACCGGACGTGACGGCGCTGCGCGGCCGGGCCGGACGCACCGACATCCGGCTGGCGTGGAGCCGCCCGGAGCAGGCGACGGGCGTGCGGGTCTACCGCAACCGCGACGTGCCCGTGCCGACCGACTACTTCGTGCACCTGCGCCGGCCGGTCGACGCCGCGGCGGGCGACTGGGTCGACACCGACGTCGAGCCGGGCGCGGTCTACCACTACCGCGTCACGACGGTCGACGACGCCGGCCGCGAGTCCGCGGGTGTCGACGTCGCGGTGCCGGCGCCGGCGCTGCCGACGCCGCTCACCGACCTCGACGTGGAGACCGTGCAGCACGGTCGGGACGTCGCGGTCGACCTGTCGTGGCCCGTGCCCGCCGACGGCGCCGAGATCTGGGTCCTGGCGAGCGCCGTCGAACCGCACCGGCCGGTGCCGCACGAGCAGGTCACGGTCGACCGGGTGGCGGGCCTCGGCCTCGGCGAGCGGGCGCACGGCGAGGCCCGGGTCGCGGGCGGGCGGGCGGTGCTCGCCGACGTCGGGGTGCCGGCCGACGGGTCGCGGGTGTGGTTCACCGCGGTGAGCGTCATCGGTGAGATCGCGGCGGTGGGGCCGACCGTCGCCGCGATCGCGGTGGCCGCCCCCACCGACGTCGAGGTCGTCGACCGGGTGAGCTGGCAGCTAGTCCGGTTCGAGTGGCCGGCGGGCGCCACCTACGTCGACGTCGCACCGCTGTTCGACGACGACAGCGGCACGGGCGGGCAGCGGTGTGGGCGAGCCGGCTGCGGATCAACCGCGACCGCTACGACCGCGACGGCGGCGCGATGTTCGACGTCCGCCACCCGCTCGACGTCGTGGGGCACCGGCTGGCCCTGCGCGGGGTCGACCGCTACGCCGGCCGCGAGCAGCACGGGCCGGCGACGACCGTCGACTACCCCGGCCGGTGGCTCGTCGACTACCACCTGGCCCACCCGTCGCGGCACTCCAGCGCGCGGCTCTACACCGTCGAGTTGCGTTCGCTGCACCCGCAGTCGCAGTGGGCGAGCCCGGGCGTCGCCGTCCGCGTCCTGCACCACCCGTTCCGGATGCCGCTGTCGCCGACCGGCGCGGGCGTCGTGAGCCTGCCGATCCACCGCGACGCCGACCACGGCCTCGCGCTCGTCGAGCTGGCGCCGGGTTCCCTGCTCGCCGGTGTGCCGACCCCCATCGGCCAGGTCGAGCTGCCCGACGGTTTCGTGCGCGTGGTGGTCGACTCGCTCGACCCACGGGTGCCCGTCACGGTCGTCGACCCGCCGCCGCCGGTGCTGCTGCCGCCCAGCCGCCGGGTCGGCGTCCGGTTGTTGCCGCACCAGTTCCGCTGCCGTCGGTGCCTCGCGATCGCCGACCGGCTGCCGCAGGTGTTCGAGTGCGAGTTCCGCGACTGCCCGGGCCGCGGCCCGGCCGGCCCGCAGCGGTTCACCCCGACACCGCCCCCGGCCCCGCCCGGCGCGCCCTTCCCGCCACCGCCGCCGATGGTCACCGGCACCGACTGCCCGGCCTGCCGGCGCCCGTCGAGCCGCGAGATCTGCCGGCACTGCCTCGCCGCGGTCCCGCCCGCCTGGTTCGCGACCGAACCGTTCCCGGTGGTCATGGCGGGCGCGAAGGCCACGGGCAAGTCGGTGTACGCGCACGTCGCGATGACCCAGCTGCAGGACCGGGTCGCGCGCGACCTGCCCGGCCACATCACCGAGTTCGACGCCGAGACCGCGCGGCGCCTGCACGACCTGCGCGAGCTGTTCCGTGGCCGGATGCTGCCGGTCTCGACCCAGGGCGAGGACGGCTTCCGGCCTCTCACCTTCACGGTGAGCTCGAACCACGAGGAGCCGCGGCAGCGCACCCTCGCGGTCCACGACCTGTCGGGCGACTGGATCCAGGACCGCGGCGCGGTCGACCGCTACGGCGACCAACTCGCCCGGGCGGCCGGGATCGTCTTCCTCGTCGACGTGCTGCAGGTGCCCGACGTCGTCGACTACCTGCAAGGTGACGTCGCCACGTTCGGCACCGACGCCCTGCACGACCCGGTCCGGGCGCTGACCAACGTCATCGCCGCGATCCGCGGCCGGGCCGGGCTGCCGCCCGACGTGCCGATCCAGGTGCCGATCGCGGTCGTCATCTCCAAGCTCGACGCCCTGCACCTGCTCACCCGCTCGACCCGCGGCAACGGCGACGCGCCCGAGGCCGCCACCAGCGTGCGGCGGGGGATGGCACTGACCCGCGACCCCTACGGCGGGGGCGCGAGCAGCCCGCTCTACGACGTCGCCGACGCCTGGTGGGCGCACCAGGAGACCCGCAGCCTGCTCACCAGCCTGCAGGCGGGCGCGCTGGTCGACATCGTCGAGCGCAACTTCGCCGCGTTCCGGTACTTCGGGGTGTCGGCGCTGGGCCACAGCCCGGCGCCCGGGCAGCGCGGGGTCGCGAGCTTCGCCCCGTTCCGCGTCGACGAACCGTTTCCGCTGGTTGCTCGCCGAACAGTGGTGACGACGTCGTGACCGCACCCGCCGACCGCGAGGTCACGTTGGCCCAGGTCGTGTTCGCCGACTGCCGGGCGCCCGGGCCGCTCACCACCTCGCCCGGCTGGAAGGTCAAGGACGTCGAGGTCGCGCCAGGCACCGTGCCGCCGAGCCGCCGCGTGCTCGAGGCCGTCGAGTCGGTGGCGCAGGTCCACCACGCCGACCTCGCCCTCGCCGCCGCGGGCCGCTCCGCGGAGGCGCCGTCGACGCTCAAGCAACTGCGCCTGCACGACGTCGTCCTGCTCGCGAACTTCGCCGACGCCGGGCTCGACCGCACCGGCCGGGCGAGCCACACGGTGCACGGCATCCTGCACGACGGCCTGCTCACCGGCGCCGACGGCGTGGTCCGCCGCCCGGTCGAGTTGGTCGACTCCCCGATGTGGCTGCGGCCGGTCGGGCAGGCCGCCGTCGAGGCGCTCGCGGTGACCGGCCGGCCGTTCGACGTCCCCCGCGGGCCGGTCGACCTCGACGCGCTCGCGGGCGACGCGTTCCTCACCGACCTCGACCACCCCGAACGCATCGCCGCCCTGCCGGTGGTGCTCGAGGGCTTCCGGTCGGCGCTCGAGGAGGGCGTCACCCTCGCGCTCGTCGCGTCCGACCGCGACGAGATCGTGGGGTGGATCGCGCTGCTGCAGTGCCTGCTCGACCCGGCCTCGGCGGGCCGGCTGCGCTTCTCCACCCGGGAGGACCTGCACACGGCCGCGGCCGACCTGCAGGTGATCGGCGTGCTCGCACACCGCGGGCTGCGCGACCCCGTCCCCGACCACCCCGATCCGCGCCTGCGGGTCGTCGACGTCGTCGACCCACCGGTCGCGACGCCCGACGCCGGCGTGACCCTGCCCGGCAACGCCGTCCTGCACCGTTCGATGTGGACCGACATCGCCGAGTCGGTGCTCTCGTCGCCGCGGACGGCCCGGGTGGTGCGTCGCACGCTCGACGACCTCGCCGCGAGCGCCGGCCCGACCGTGGTGGCCGCGCCGCTGTGGGCGTTGCCGCTCGCCACCGTGGTGGCCGACGTCGAGACCGTCCACCCGGCGGCGGTCCTCGGGCTGGTCGTGCGCAATTGGCCACCGGCCCCCACGGGCGCCGCGGCCGTCGCCGACGCCGTCGCCCGCCGCTTCCGCGACCTCCAACGCGACGACCCGTCGCTCGCGGCGGCACTCGCACCGCACCTCGGCCCCGGCGTCCCGGTGCGCCTCGTCGACGACGTCCTCGACGCCTGGATCCACCGGGTCCTCGCCGTCCCCGGCGCGCCCGACGCCGGCCGGACCCGACCCCGGCGGACGCTGTCCGAGGCCGCCGCCGCGTCCCTCGGCCGCGAACTACCGGCGCTGCTGCCCTGGTTCGACGGCGGGGCGCCCGACCAGGTGGGCGCCGCGGCGGTCCGGGTGTGGAACGCCGTCACCGCGGTGGGCGTGGCACCCGAGGCCGTCGCCGCGGCCCTGCGGCCCCACCTCGGCCCGGTGGCCGACCGACTGCTCGACCCGGCCTTCGACCCGGCGGCGGCCGGCTGGGAACCGCTGCCCGCGGACCTCTGGCACCTGCAACTGGCCCGCCTGGTCGACGAACGGCTCAACGCGGGGACCGGTGCGGTGTCCGACGCGACCCACCGCTGGCTCGAGCCGGTGCTGGTCGACCTCGACCGGCCGGAAGCGGCCGCCCGGGCCCACCGGCTCGAGCTCTCGGCCTACGGCTGGCACCGGGCCGCGACCCGACCGCCGGTCGGTGACGACCCGTGGTCGGCCGCCGTCGCCACCCGCGGCGCGGGGCCGCGCCCTCGCCCGCCAGCCCGGCCGCACCGTCGCGGTCGCCCTCTCGACGTCGCTGCGCGACACGTTCGGTGACCGCCCGGTGCCGCCGGAGATCGCGCTCGCGCTGCTGGCCGACCTGCCGCCCTCGGAACTCGACGCCGCGATGGTGGTCTCCACCCGCTCGCTGCTCGGCAGCGACGGCGGCCCGGAGCACCGGCAGGTCGCGGACCTGGTGTGGCAGCGGCTCACCGCCGCGGGCGCCGAGCAGCGGACCGACACCGGCCTGGTCTACCTGCACGTCGTGCTCGACGCGTTGGTCGACGGCGGACCCGAGGCTGCCGCCGACCCCAGCGTGTGCGCGGCGGCCGAGTACCTCGCGGGCACCGTGCTGCCCGGCCTGCCCGACAGCCGGATCCGTGACGTCGGGTGGTCGGTCGTCCTGGGCTGGGTGCTGCGCCTGCCGCTCGCGGTGCTGCGCGGGGCGGTCGAGGACCCCGACCAGCCGGGCGACGCCGGCGTCACCACCTACGGCGCGTACGTCACCTCGCTGCTCGGTCCCACCGACATCGCGACGCCCGTCCTCGACGCCGCGCTCGACGCCGTCCTACGACGCCTGGACCCCGCGGCCGCCCGGCGGGTGCTCGCCAACCTCGTCGTCCGCACCGGGTTGGTGTTCCTGGAGTGGTCGCTGCCCGCCCGCGACGAGCCGGTCGGCTACTACCTGCGCCTGTCGGCACCGGGGAACGTCAGCCGGTTCGTGCGCGAACCGCTCGCGCTGTGGCTCGACAGCCAACCGCCCACCGAGATCGAGGAACTGCGCCGCGCGGTCGGCGACGTCGTCTACGGCCTCGCCGACCTCGGGTGGGGTGCCGAGGAGATCGGCTACCTCGAGGACGACCGGGAGCAGTTGTTCGCCATGCTGCAGGGCCGCAACCTGCTCGGCCGGGTCCGCACACCCCGCTGAACCGGGCGGCCGGATCCCGCTACGGTGAAACACGTCCGTCGTTCGCACCGTCGTAGTCAAGGGAGCAAGCACGTGGCCGGAGTGTCTCTGTCCAAGGGTGGCAACGTCTCACTGACGAAGGCCGCCCCGAACCTCACCGCTGTCACCGTGGGTCTCGGGTGGGACGCCCGGACCACGTCCGGTGGCGACTTCGACCTCGACGCCAGCGCGCTGGGCTGCGACGCCGGCGGCAAGGTGCTCGGCGACAGCTGGTTCATCTTCTTCAACAACCTCGCCTCGCCCGACCAGTCCGTCCAGCACCTCGGCGACAACCGCACGGGTGAGGGCGAGGGCGACGACGAGCAGATCAACGTCAACCTCACCGCGCTGCCGGCCGAGGTCGACAAGGTCGTGTTCATCGTGTCGATCTACGACGCCGAGAAGAACAACCTGTCCTTCGGTCAGGTGCGCAACGCGTTCATCCGCATCGTCAACCAGGCCGGCGAGGCGGAGATCGCCCGCTACGACCTCACCGAGGACGCCTCGACCGAGACCGCCATGGTCTTCGGCGAGCTCTACCGGAACGCCGGCGAGTGGAAGTTCCGCGCGATCGGGCAGGGCTACTCCAGCGGCCTCGCGGGCATCGCGCGCGACTACGGCGTCAACGTCTGATCGTCCGCGTTCGCCGGGAGCCGAGCCCGGAACCTTCCGGGCAGATGCGGCGTCGTGCATGTCGACGGCCCGTTAGGGTTCGGTCAACATGCGGTCCCGGGAGCGGGACCGCACCACGGTCGCGGGCCGCCCGGCCCGCCTCGACGACAGGAGTGAGCACATGGGTGTGTCACTGTCCAAGGGTGGCAACGTCTCGCTGACCAAGGAGGCGCCGGGTCTCACCGCCGTCACCATGGGTCTGGGCTGGGACGCCCGCACCACCGACGGCACCGCGTTCGACCTCGACGCGAGCGCGATCGGCGTCGACGCGGGCGGCAAGGTCCTCAACGACTCCTTCTTCGTGTTCTTCAACAACATGAAGACGCCCGAGGGCTCGATCGAGCACAAGGGCGACAACCGCTCCGGTGAGGGCGAGGGTGACGACGAGCAGATCGCGGTCGCGCTCACCACCGTCCCGGCCGAGATCGACAAGATCGTCTTCGTGGTGTCGATCTACGGCGCCGACACCGCGGGGCAGTCGTTCGGTCAGGTCCGCAACGCCTACATCCGGGTGGTCAACGCGGGCGACGGCAACGAACTGGCCCGGTACGACCTGTCGGAGGACGCGTCCACCGAGACCGCGATGGTGTTCGGTGAGCTGTACCGCAGCGGCGCCGAGTGGAAGTTCCGCGCGATCGGGCAGGGCTACAGCAGCGGGCTCGCGGGGATCGCCCGCGACTACGGCGTCAACGTCTGACGCCGCCCGCTCGCCGGATCACCAGCGCAAACCTTTTGAACGCGGAGAGCCCATGTTCCTGAAGACGTTCCGGTGGTCGTTCGTCGTGACGATCGTCGGACTGGGGTTGGCGTTCTGGTACGACTCCGGCACCGGCCTCGCCCTCGCCGCGATCCTCGCCGTGCTGGAGGTCTCGCTCAGCTTCGACAACGCGGTGGTCAACGCCACCGTGCTGGTGAAGATGAACGACTTCTGGCAACGGATCTTCCTCACCATCGGCGTGATCATCGCCGTGTTCGGGATGCGGCTCGTGTTCCCGCTGCTCATCGTCGGGATCACCGCGAAGCTCAACCCGGTCGAGGCGGTGCGTCTGGCACTGGAGAAGGGCGACCCGCACACCCCCGGGACGTACGGGTACCTGCTCAACGACGCCCACCCGGCGATCGCCGCGTTCGGTGGGGCGTTCCTGCTCATGCTGTTCCTCAACTTCGTGTTCGAGGAGAAGGACATCCACTGGCTGACGTGGCTGGAGAAGCCGCTCGCCAAGATCGGCAAGCTCGAGGCGTTGTCGGTCGTCGTGGCCCTCGCCGTCGTCGCGGTCGCGGGGGAGGTGCTCGCGCCGGCGGGCAAGGTCTCGACCGTGCTGCTGTCGGGGATCCTCGGCGTCGCCGCGTACCTGTTGGTCGACGGCCTCGGCAACCTCTTCGACGTCGACGAGGAGGAGGGCGAGGAGATGACGAGCGGCAAGGCCAGCGGGCAGATCGCCCTGCGGGCCGGGAAGGCCGCGTTCTTCACGTTCCTCTACCTCGAGGTCCTCGACGCGTCGTTCTCGTTCGACGGCGTGGTCGGTGCGTTCGCGATCACGTCCGACCCGATCATCATCGCGATCGGGCTGGGCATCGGCGCCATGTTCATCCGGTCGCTCACCGTGTTCCTCGTCCACCACGGCACGCTGAGCAAGTTCCCGCACCTCGAGCACGGCGCGCTGTGGGCGATCGGCGCGCTCGCGGTCATCCTCATCGTGAGCATCGAGTACGAGATCCCCGAGGTCGTCACGGGTCTCGTCGGGGTCGCCTTCATCGGCCTCTCGCTGCTCACGTCGATCCGCTACAACCGCACCCACCGTGACGACGACCGCGATCCCGACGTCGACGACGCTCCTGTCGTCGCCGGCGGCCACGGCTGAGCCGACGAAGGAGTCCCGATGCCGATCGACTACACCAAGCGCCCCACCGACGCCGGGTCCGGGCAGCCGCCGCCTCCCGGGCCGTCCGCGGGCGGCCCAGGGCCGGTCAGCCTGTCCAAGCTGACGCTGACCAAGAGCGCGCCGCTGGTGTCACTCGCCAAGCACGGCGGCGTCGGCGGCACGATGCGCGTGTCGCTTGAACTGGAACGCCAAGCCGCCGTCGGGATTGTTCAAGCACAGCAACCCGATCGACCTCGACCTCGCGTGCCTCTACGAGTTCACGGACGGCTCCAAGGGCGCGGTCCAGGCGCTCGGCAACATGCTGCAGGCGCCGATGAACGTGCCGAACCCGATCGTGCGGCTCTCGGGCGACGACCGCAGCGGCGGCGGCGGCGAGCAGATGTACATCGACCTCAACCAGGCCGCGGCGATCCGGCGCATCATCGTCTTCGCCTTCATCTACGAGGGCGCGGCGAACTGGGCCGAGGCCAACGGCGTGGTGGTCCTGACCCCGGCGAGCGGTCCGGAGATCGAGGTCGTCCTCGACGAACCCCGCAACGGCGCCCGCACCTGCGCCATCGCGCTGCTCACCAACACCGGCGGCGACATCGACGTCCGCCGCGAGGTGCGCTACATCGACGGCATGCAGCAGGCGCTCGACGAGGCGTACGGCTGGGGCATGCGCTGGCAGGCCGCTCGCAAGTAGTACGGGCCCGTCGTACGTTCAAGAAGACGAGGCGGTGACGCCCGCGGGCAGTCCGCGGGCGGATCCGCCCGCACGGGAGGGGAAACACGCGATGTCCGAACTCGACCTCGGCACCACGCCGACAGTGACCGCCACGACCGGACCCACCGCGGGCTCGACCGACCTGGTGCTCGCACCGCCGCCGCCGGTCGTCGTGGTCAAGCAGGAGCAGGCCGCCGGGGCCGTGCCGATCGACGCGGGCGCGCAGACCGCGCTGCAGCAGCGGGCGGCCGGATTCGCCGCGGAGCTCGCGAGCATCGACGCCAAGTCGCCGGAGTTCACCAAGAAGGTCGCCTCGATCACCTCGATGGGCAGCCAGGAACTGCGCGCCTCGGCCCAGGTCTCGAACCGGATGCTCGACCGCCCGGCCGCGGCGCTGGGCAAGAACGGCGGCGACGCCCAGACCCGCGTCGCCGGTTCGCTGGTCGAACTGCGCAACGTCGTCACCGACCTCGACCCCCACCGGGCCGATCTCACCGGCATGAAGAAGGTGCTGAAGTGGTTGCCGGGCGGCGACAAGATCGCCGCCTACTTCGCGCGGTACGAGTCGGCGCAGAACCAACTCGACGCCATCATCAAGGCGCTCGCCTCGGGGCAGGACGACCTCCGCAAGGACAACGCGGCGATCGACACCGAGAAGCAGAACATGTGGACCACCATTGGGCAAGCTCTCGGAGTACAACGCGCTCGCCACGGCGCTCGACGACGCCGTCGTGCAGAAGATCGCCGAACTGGAGGCGGCCGGCCGCACCGAGGACGCCAACGCGTTGAAGTCCGACGCCCTGTTCGCCATCCGCCAGCGCCGCCAGGACATCATGACCCAGATGGCGGTCTCGGTGCAGGGCTACCTGGCCCTCGACCTCGTCCGCAAGAACAACCTCGAGCTGATCAAGGGTATCGACCGCGCGCAGACCACCACGATTCTCCGCGCTGCGCACGGCGGTCATCGTGTCGCAGGCGTTGTCGCGCCAGAAGCTCGTCCTCGACCAGATCACCGCCCTCAACGCCACGACCTCCGACCTCATCGCGTCGACCTCGGAGCAGTTGAAGATGCAGGGCGCGGCGATCAAACCAGCAGGCGGCGAGTTCGACCATCGAGATCGACAAGCTGCAGACGGCCTTCGACAACGTGTTCGCCACCATGGACGCCCTCGACACCTTCCGGGCGCAGGCGACCGACAGCATGCAGCAGACCGTCACCGCGCTCGAGGGTCAGATCCAACGCGCGCAGCCGTATCTCGAGCGCACCCGCCGCGGTGAGCTGAACCAGTAACCCGGATGGCGCTGTTCGGTCGACGCACGAGGAACGAGGCGCCGAAGCCTGCCCCGGCGGACCCGGCCCCGCCCACGGACGACACGCCGGAGGCCTTCGCGGCACGGACGTGGGAGCGCATCCGGTTCGTGAACGCCTCGGCCGGACGCCTGCCGACCAGTGCGGTGGTCGAGGCGCGGGGCGTCACCGACACCCTGCGCGAGATCATCGCGACGTCGACCGTGCGGCCCCTCGACGTCCACACCGTCGTGGCGCTCAAGGGAATCGTCGACGACTACCTCCCGACCACGCTGCAACGGTTCCTCGCGCTCGACGCGTCGTTGGTGGGGGTGGCCCGCCCGAACGGCCAGACGCCGCTGCAATCGCTCGACGACCAACTGGCATCGTTGCAGGATGCAGCGGACCGGGTGCTCGAGGCGACGCGGTCCCAGGACGTCGACGCCGTCATGACGCAGGGGAACTTCCTGTCGACCAAGTTCAGCCGGTCGGACCTGGATCTCTGAGGCGCGCGGTCATGCCCCCACCGATGCGCCGCGGCGCCAACGTGTCGTTCACCCGCGAGATCCCCGGGATCCGCACCGTGGTGCTCGGCGCCGACTGGGACGTCGGCAGCGAGACCGTCCTCGGCGACAACCTCGTGACGGCAGCATTGCTGACCGGCCACGACGACCGCGTGCTGTCCGAGCGGCACTTCGTGTTCTTCAACCAGTTGCAGTCACCCGACCTGTCGGTGCAGGCGATGGCCGACGCCGTCGGCGGTGACGACGACCAGATCGAGGTCGACCTCCCCGACGTCCCCGCCGACGTCGAGCACATCGTCGTGGTGCTCTACGTCAACGAGGGCCCCGGCCCGCGCCGCACCCTCGGCCAGCTCAAACGGCTCACCCTGCGGTTGCTCGACGCCCGCGACAACAGCGAGATCGTCCGGACCGAGGACCTCGCCCCGGGTCTCGGCGCGGAGACCGCGATCGTGCTCGGCGAGATCTACCGGCACTCGGACGGCTGGCGGTTCAAGGTGGTGGGACAGGGCTACGCGACCGGCCTCGCCGGCGTCGCCCGCGACTTCGGGCTGACCCTGTGACGCGACCCGATCGTGTGTACCGAGGCGTCGTGACGACGCCTCGGTACACACGATCGGGTGGTGGTGGGGTGTCGGCGTGACCCTGCCGGACCCGAAGTTCGCGCCGCGGCGCAGTGACCTGCCGTGGTTGCGCCGCCGACGGGTGAAGCCCGCGCACGCCGCGGCGTCGCCGTCGGCCACGCGGGCGCCTGCGGCGGCGCACGCGCCGCCCCCTGCGCCCGCGACCAGCGCGCCGACGGCGCCTCCCGGCCGAACGCCCGCCGCCGGTCGCGGCACCGGCGGCCGGATCGACTACACGCGGCACGACCGCACCCCGCCGACCCCGTCGCCCCTCCCGGCCACGCCGCCGGCGCGGGCCACTCCGCCCGCCCCGGCCGCTCCGCCCACGAGCGCCCCACGGCCCCGGCCCGCTGCCGCGTCGGGCTCCGGAAACTCCCTCGACCTCTCGACCCCGTCGCCCACGCCCGCTCCCGCGCCGGCGCCCCGGCACGACCCCGGGCGGACGTCGGCCGACACCTCGCTCGACCTCGGCGGCGGGCCGCCGGCGCCACCGCCCACCGCAACGCCCCCGCGCCCGGCGGGGTCCGGCGACCCGCTCGACCTGGGGCACGGCCCGGCGCCGTCACCCGCGCCCGCAGCGGACACCTCGCTCGACCTCGGCGGCGGCCCACCGCCACCAGCACCCGCGCCCGCGGCGGACACCTCGCTCGACCTCGGCGCCGGCCCGTCCGAGCGCGCCGCGCCGCGGCCGCCCACCCCACCGCCGGCGCCGACCCGGCACCACGTCGTGCGCCGCACCCGGCGGGGCGCCACCACCCTGCTGGAGTTCCCCGCACCGGTCGTGAGCCTCGACCGGCTGCAGAGCGGGATCGGCGAGCTCACGATCGACGCGGTGGTCGGCGACGAGGTGGGCGACCTGCGGATCGGGGCGGCGTGGGCGCTTGCCGACGGCCGGACCGGCACCGTCCAACTCGACGCCGACCGCCGGCACGGCCCCGCGGACCACCGGCCGGTCGTGTGGGCGGCGCGGGAGGGCCGGTTCGAACGGATCGCGCTCGACCTGCGGCAGTCGCGCTCGCTGACCCGGCTGCTGGTGTACGGGTTCTCGGCGTCGCGGCAGGTCCTGCACTGGGGCGGGACGATGGTCATCACCACCCACGGCGGCGACCGCATCGACGCCCCCATCGCCTCCGCGCCGTCACCCGCCGTCATGGCGCTGGTGACGGTCTACAACGTCGACGGCGAATACGTCGTGCGGTCCGAGATGGACCCGATCGCGGGCAGTGTCCGCGACACCTGCCATGCCTTCGGCTACGACCGCATCACCTGGCTCGACGACCGCACCCCGGTCGGCTGACGTCTCGCGCGGAAGCGCGATCGGATCCGGGGTGCGGTGCTGAACTCCCGCTCGTCGCGAGCGGGGTCGAGGTGCGGTGGATCCAAGGCGGAAGAGGAGTCGGATACCGCTGTTGGCCGCGCCACCTCGATCTGGGCGACGATGACAACGCCGGAGACGCTGTGCCTCGGCGACGCGCAGCAGAGCATGGGGTTCTGCATCGTGCCCTATGCTGCGATGACCGATCAGTCCGAAAGGCCCTCTTGGGCCGGCCCCGCCAGCGACCGCGAGACGGCCGCCGCGGAACGCCGCCGGCGCATCCGCGGCTGGGTCCGCTGGCAGTCGCTGCTCGTGGTGGGCGTGGTCGTGATGCTCGACATCGTCGTGGTGCTCGCGACCTCGGCGATCCAGAACATCCGGCGCAACAACGCCGGCCGTCCCTGCGCGACGTTCTGGGCCGACCTCGCGCACACCACCACGATCGACATCTGGACCGTCGCCGTGATCCTGGTCGTCATCGCGCTGTTGTTCGTCTGGCGGCGCTGGCTGTTCGTCGCCGCCCTGGTGGTCCAACTCGTCGCGGCCGCGATCCTGCTCCCGCCCCAGTTCCACGCCCGGAGCCAGTTCACCGCCGTGGCCGAGGGCCGGCAGTCTCCGGTCAACGTCGACAGCGGCGGGGCCGCCTGCGACGGGTGATCCTCGCCTGCGTTGCACCATGCAACGCTCACGTCGGGGGTAGCAGGCCCTTGTCGCGTGCCTGCCGCAACCAGGCCGGGTACTCGGTCATGAGCAGGTCGAACAGGGCGTCGTCGGAGATCGCGGCAGGATCCTCGACCGCGAAGAAGTCGGCGTTGTCGAGGTAGCGGCCGGCGAGGTCGTCGAGCTTCTCGAGGAAGGCGAAGTCGCGGCTGCCTGGTGTGCCGATCGCCATGAACTGCCAGAACATCGGCTCGTACGACGAACTGGTCAGCTGTTGCCGGGTGAGTTCCTGGTCGGTGGTCGCGCCGTCGGTGACGAACATGACGTACGTCGGCAACGGCTGCGGCGCGGGGGCGGAACGCGGTGAGGCGTCGCCGGTGTAGTGCCGGCGCAGCAGTTCCATGGCCCGGCCGTACCGGGTGCCGGCCTCGAGCTTGTGCAGTTTCAGCATCTGGTCTACGTACTCGCGGTGGTTGTCGAGGTTCATCGGCTCGTCCTGGTAGGCCTGCGCGCCGAAGAGGAACACGTCGACCTCGCCGTCGTCGTCGAAGCGCAACGCGAGGGCGAGGACGCGTTCGGCCAACTGTTGCACCTGGCCGGTCTTGTACAGCCGGTACATCGAACCGGAGATGTCGAGGCACAGTGCAACTCTCGCGGTGTGCTCGCCGAGGCCGCGCTTCTCCAGCGAGACCGCCGCCTTCTTGGTCAGGTCGAGCAGGGCGGGCGCCTGCGCGCCGACCTTCTTCTCCATGTCGACCAGGCGTTGCTTCTTCAGCGAGATCGCCGGTGCGGGCGGGGCCGACGGCGCCGGGGGCGCGGCGGGCGTGGTGGCCGCCGAGGCCGACGCCGGGCCCGATCCAGCGTCGTCGTCGACGGTGATGCCGAAATCGCGGGCCAGGCCGGCCAGCCCCGCCGCCCACCCCTGCCCCACGGCCCGGAACTTCCACTCCCCGCCGCGGCGGTAGAACTCGCCGGTGAGGAAGGCGGTCTCGGTGTCACCCTGCTGGGCGGTGTCGAGCAGGGGGCCGTTCGAGCCCTCGACGACCAGCGTGAGCCCCCTGACCTGACCGAACGTGCCGCCGTCGGCCGACGCCACCACCGCGATCCGCTCGATGTCGGGTTCGACCGCCGCGAGGTCGATCCGGACGGAGTCGGTACCCGTGGTACCGGGCCGGTGCTCGACGGCGCCGGATCCGTGCCGGGGCTGGTTGTAGAACACGAAATCCGCGTCGGAGCGGACCTTGCCCGCGGCGGTCAGCAGCAACGCCGACAGGTCGACGCCCACCGCGCCGGGTTGCCAGCGCAGCACGGCCGAGAGCGTGGCGGTGGGGACGGGAGCGTTCTGGCCCGGTTGCATCGTGCTCATCCCGGCAGCCTGCCCGGTTCGGCGGGTCGTGGCCACCTCCTCCGACCGGGTGTGGACAGCCCTGTGCGTGTCCACAGTTCGCCGCCAGGGGCTTGACCGGAAGCGACTTTTGTCCGCTACCGTGGCGCTGCCGCGCCGCTGCGCGGCGGCCCTACCGGCGACCCGCCGGCCGAGCCGAGGGGAAGTCCCGCTGATGCGTCACTTCGACCACCTCACCGCGACAGAGCGGTCGCGGTTGTTCTTCCGGGAACCGGAGCGCTTCGACCGTGCTGCGCCGCGCGACACCCTCGCCGTCGCGCTCGGCGGCACGCTCTACGTGCCCGCCACCCGGCCGGAGATCGCGAAGGACCTGCGCAAGCAGAGCGATCACGGTGTCGTCAGCACGGTCGTGTGCCTCGAGGACTCCGTCGCCGACAGCGATCTTCCGGCCGCCGAGCGCAACGCGGTGCACCAGTTGCGGATGTTTCGCCGAGGAGGGCCACGACGGCCCGCTCGTGTTCGTGCGCGTCCGCACCCCGGGTCAGATCCCGATGCTCGTCGAGTCGCTGGGCGAACACGCCACCGTCCTGTCGGGCTTCGTCATCCCCAAGTTCACCGCGCGTTCCGCTGATCTTTACCTCGACGCGGTGCGGGCCGCGTCGGCCCGGGTCGGCCGCGACCTGCTGTTCATGCCGGTGCTCGAGTCGCCGGAGCTCGCCTTCGCCGAGAACCGCGCCCGCCAGTTGTTCGACATCAAGACGATCCTCGACGACGTGCGCGAGCACGTGTGCGCGGTCCGGGTGGGTGCCACCGACCTGGCGTCGGCGTACGGGCTGCGGCGTGGCCGCGACCTCACGGTGTGGGACGTCCGCCCGGTGGCCGACGTCATCGCCGACATCGTCAACGTCTTCGGCCGGACCGACGGCGCGGGCTACGTGGTCACGGGGGCGGTGTGGGAGCACTTCGCCAATGAGGAGCGGCTGTTCAAGCCGTTGCTGCGGCAGTCGCCCTTCGACGAGCACGAGGCGGCGCAGCTGCGCAAGGACCTGCTGCGGAACGACCTCGACGGTCTGTTGCGCGAGATCACCCTCGACAAGGCCAACGGCATCATGGGCAAGACCGTCATCCACCCCACGCACATCGCCGCCGTCCACGCGTTGTCCGTCGTCACGCACGAGGAGTTCGCCGACGCCACCGACGTCCTCGTCACCCAGGGTGGTGGCGTCACCGCCTCGAGCTACCGCAACAAGATGAACGAGGCCAAGCCGCACTCGGCGTGGGCCCGCCGCACCCTGCAGCGCGCGGCGGCGTTCGGGGTCGCCAACCCGGAGATCTCGGTGGTCGACCTGCTCGGCGTCGGACTGGTGCGGTGACCACCACCGTCTGGGACGGATCCTGGGTGGCGGCGGAGCTGGGCATCGGGCTGGTCACCGAGAGCGGCGTCGACGGCCGCGCCCTGCCCGATCTGGTCGGCCTCGCCGTGCGCCGCAACCCCCGGCGGGCGCACCTGCTGGTGTCGACCGTCCTCGGCAAGCACATCCCCACCGACCCGCACGCGGTGCTGGCGGCGTCGTCGTTGCTGGGTGCAACGGTGGCCGAGACGCTCGGCGACGATCCGGCCGGCACCGTCGTGTTCGGCTACGCGGAGACGGCCACCGCGCTCGGCCACGGGGTCGCCGACGCCCTCGGCGCGTGGTACCTGCACTCCACCCGGCGCGACGTCGCGGGTGTGGCCGACGCCGTGCGCTTCGAGGAGGCGCACAGTCACGCCACCACCCACCTCGTACGGCCGGGCGATCCCGCGCGGCTGGCCGGGCCGGCCACGCTCGTGCTCGTCGACGACGAACTGTCGACCGGGCGCACCGCGCTCGCCACGATCGCCGCACTGCACGCGTGGTCGCCGCGGGAGCGGTACGTCGTCGCCGCCCTCGTCGACCTGCGCGGCGAGGCCGACCGCGAGGCGTTCGCCGCCGCCGCACGGCACCTCGGCGTCCGCATCGACGTCGTCGCGCTGGCCACCGGTCGGGTGGATCTGCCCGTCGACGTCCTGGAACGCGGCACCGCCCTCGCCGCGACCCTCGACGCTCCCGCGGGACCGTCCGGAGCCCGGGGCGACCTGGTCCGTGTCGCCGCCGCCTGGCCCGGCGACCTGCCCGACGGCGGACGCCACGGCATCACGCCCGACCAGACCCGTCGGCTCACTGCGCAGGCGGCCGCGGTGGCGGAGCAGCTCCGCGTCGGGAACGACGTCGTCGTGCTCGGCACCGAGGAACTCATGTACGCACCGCTGCGGATCGCGGCCGCGCTCGCCGACCAGCGGCCGTCGACCCGGGTCCGCTTCTCGGCCACCACACGCTCGCCGGTGTTGCCGCTCGACGAACCGGGGTACGCGATCCGCCGCGCGCTGACCTTCCCCGCCCACGACACCCTCGATCCCACCGCACGATTCGTCTACAACGTCGACGCCGACGGCCGCCCGACCGACGTCGTCGTGGTGGTCGACGCGACGGGCGACACCCCGGCACTGCACGCCCCCGACGGCCTGCTCGACCAGCTGCGTCGCATCACCGACCGAGTCCACCTGGTGGTTCTGCCGTCGTTCGTCCCGCTCCCGGAACCGTTGCATGGGCCAACGTTCGGATCGTACGCCGCTGACGAGGTCAGCTGGCTGCTCACCGACCTGTCGGGTGTCGCGCTCGAAGCCCCGACCGAGGAACGCGAAGAGGCCATCCAGCTCGGTGAGGCGCACTACGCCGAGTCGTTGCCGATCGAGTACCAGCCCAGCCCCGGCTACCAGCGGCTGTACGAACAGGCGCTCGCGGACTCGGCGGGCCGGCTCGCCCTCGCGGTCGGCGTCGTGACCGACCTGGTGCTGGCCGAACGCGGGCCGGGTGTGGTGCTGGCGTCGCTGGCCCGCGCAGGGACGCCGGTCGGCGTGCTGATGCGGCGGTGGGCGGCGCGCGTCCATGATCTCGACGTGCCCCACCGCGCGGTGAGCATCGTGCGCGGGCGCGGCCTGGACCAGACGGCGATGCGGTGGCTCGCCGCGCACCACGAGTCGGCCGACGTCGTCTGGGTCGACGGCTGGACGGGCAAGGGCGCGATCTCCCGGGAACTCGCGGCCGCGGTCGCTGAGGCGAATGCCCTGCACGGGACTGCCTTCTCCGCCGAGTTGGCCGTGCTCGCCGATCCCGGCAGCTGCGTGCGCACCTTCGGCACCCGCGACGACTTCCTCATCCCGTCGGCCTGCCTGAACTCCACGGTGTCCGGGCTGGTGTCACGCACGGTCCTGAACCGCGCGTTGCTCGCACCGCACCAGTTCCACGGCGCGAAGTTCTACGCCGACCTCGCCGCCGTCGACGTCTCCAACGCCTTCGTCGACGCCGTGAGCGACCGCTTCGACGACGTCCGCGGCGCCGTGACCGGTGAGGTCGAGGCCATGCGGACGCTCGACCGCGAACCCACCTGGGCCGGGTGGCGCGCGGTCGAACAGATCGCCGAGACCTACGGCATCCACGACGTCAACCTGGTCAAGCCCGGGGTCGGCGAGACGACCCGGGTGTTGCTGCGCCGCGTGCCGTGGCGGGTGCTGGTCCGGCCGGACGCCGTCGCCGACACCGCCCACGTCCGGCTCCTGGCCGAGGAACGTGGCGCGCCGGTCGAGCCGGTCGAGGGCCTCGCCTACAGCTGCGTGGGGCTGATCCACCCGCAGTACACGCGGGGCGCGACCGGCGCCGACGGCACGGCCGCCTCGTGACCACGGCCGGCCCCACGCTCGTCGCCTGCGACCTCGACCAGACCCTCGTCTACTCGCAGCGCAGTGCCGCAGGCCCGGTCGACGGCGCCGTCTGCGTCGAGATCTACCAGGACCGTCCGCAGTCGTTCGTCACGCCGACCGCGGCGGCAGCTATCGGTGCGCTCACCGGCGCCGGGGTGTTCGCGGCCGTCACGTCGCGCACCCGCGAGCAGCTGGCGCGCATCACCCTGCCTGGGCCGCCGCCGCGCTTCGCGGTGGCGGCCAACGGCGGGCGGTTGCTCGTCGACGGCGTCGAGGACCTCGACTGGTCGCGGGCCGTCGAGCGCCGCGCGGCCGAGGGCACACCGCTGGCCGAGGTCGAGCGCCACGTGGCCGAGCTGTGCCGCCCGGAGTGGACCAGCGCGCGGCGGGTCGCCGAAGGGCTGTTCGTCTACGCCGTGGTCGACCTCGCCCGCATGCCCGCCGACGTCGTCCCCGCCGCCGCGGCCTGGGCCGCCGAGCACGAATGGGCGTTCTCGGCACAGGGCCGCAAGCTGTACTGGATCCCGCGCGGGGTCAGCAAGGGCGCGGCCGCGCGCGAGCTGGCCGCGCGGGTCGGCGCGAGAACGCTGCTGGCTGCGGGGGATTCCCACCTCGACCGCGACCTGCTCGAGGCCGCCGACGCCGGTTGGCTGCCCCGTCACGGCGAGCTCGCGTCGGCCGGGTGGCGTGCCGACCACGTCACCGTGACCGACGGCGTCGGGTTGGCGGCGGGGGAGCAGATCGCGGTCGCGCTGGCCGGGCACGCGTTGGGCGTCCGCGCGTAGCGTGCGCGCCATGGCCGAGCCGTGGACCGCGCGAGACATCCCCGACCAGAGCGGGCGGACGTGTGTGGTGACGGGAGCCAACAGCGGCCTCGGTCTCTCGACGTCGAGAGAGCTGGCCGGCGCGGGCGCCCGTGTCGTGCTGGCCGTCCGGCGCGTCGACCAGGGTGAGGCCGCGGCGCGGGAGATCGGCGGCGACACCGAGGTCCGCGAACTCGACCTCGCCGACCTGGCCTCGGTGCAACGGTTCGCGGACTCCCTGCCCGGCACCGTCGACGTCGTGGTCGCGAACGCGGGCGTCATGGGCGTGCCCCTGAGCCGCACCGCCCAGGGCTTCGAGACCCAGTTCGGCGTCAACCACCTCGGTCACTTCGCGCTCGTCGGCCGGCTGCTGCCCCGCACGCGCGAGCGCGTCGTGTGGCTGAGCAGCGAGCTGCACCGGTTCGGGTCGGTCTCGCTCGACGACCCGAACTGGGAACGCCGTCGCTACCGGCGGTGGGCCGCGTACGGCCAGTCCAAATTGGCCGACCTCATGCTCGCCTACGAGTTGCAGCGCCGCGCGGTCGACGCCGGATCGCCCCTGCTCTCGCTCGCCGCGCACCCCGGGTACGCGACGACCAACCTGCAGTCGCACACCGCGTGGCTCGACGCCCGGTTCCTCGCGATCACCGACCGGCTGGTCGGCCAGAGCGCCGACATGGGTGCGCTGCCCACGCTGTACGCCGCCACGGCGCCCGACGCCCCCGGCGGCTGGTACTTCGGGCCGGACGGCCCGCGCGGCCTGGGCGGGTACCCGCGGCCGGTGCCCTCGAGTCGGCGCAGCCGCGACGCCGTGACCGCCCGCGCGTTGTGGGAGACCTGCGAACGGCTCACCGGCGTCACCCCCGTGTTCGCGGCCTGACGACCCCCCGCGGGCCCTGCTCGTGGCCGGTACCGTCGACCCATGCCCGAACCGGCCACGGACGCCCCGCGCGTCCGCGTGCCCGTGGGCCGGATCGCGGCGGTCGCGCGGCGGCCCGGGTTCGTCGTCGGGCACCTGGTGGTGCTCGTGCTCGCGGTCACCACCATCTGGCTGGGCCGCTGGCAGTGGCACGCAGCGCACGTCCACCACGGCTCGGTGCAGAACTACGCGTACGCCTTCCAGTGGTGGATCTTCTGCGCCTTCGGCATCGCGATGTGGATCCGGATCATGCGCGACCGCGCGGCGCGTGACCTCGAGGCGGCGGCCACCGCGACGTCCGACTCCGGCGAACGGCCGCCCGCGGCCTCCGCGTCGCCGGGCACGCCCTCGGGGTACCGGCCCTACGTCATGCCGAGTGCGGAGCAGATCGACGACGCCGCCGCGGGCGACGACGTGGTCCGCGCCCGCTACAACGCCGCCCTCGCCGAACGGCACGGACCCGGCCGGTAGCGTCGTCCGGGTGACCACCACCGTCGACCTCGCGCCGCGGGTCCGGGCCGCACTGACGCGCTACCGGGTGATGGCCTACGTCACCGGCACGCTGCTCATCGTGCTCACGGTCGCGGTGATCGTGAAGTACACGGCGGGCGGCGGCGTCGCCGACACCCTCACCACGGTCGTCGGTATCGCGCACGGCTGGTTGTTCATCGCCTACCTGGTGACCGTGCTCGACCTGGCCATCAAAGCGCGCCTCAACTGGTGGCGCGTCATCGGCGTGGCCGCGTGCGGGACCATCCCCGTCCTCACCTTCGTCGCTGAGAGGTCGACGGTGAAGACGGTCGCCGCGGGCCGCTCCTGAGCCGGTCCGGTTATCCTCTGGCTCCGTGAACTGGCAGAACGCGCGCGCGTGGTTCGGCACGGTCGTCCGGCTCGGCCTCGCGGCGATCTGGGTGTGGGCCGGCTACTCCAAGCTGGCCAACCCCAGCGAGTTCGTGCGCGCCGTCCGCGCCTACGACGCCACCCCCGAGTGGTTGTCGCAGGCGATCGGCTACGGCCTGCCCGTCCTGGAGATGATGCTCGCGCTGCTGCTGCTGCTCGGGCTGGTCACCCGCGCCGCGGCGATCGTGTCGGGCCTGATGTTCGTGGTCTTCCTCGTCGGGTTGGTCCAGGCGGCCGCCCGCGGTCTCAAGCTCGACTGCGGCTGCTTCGGCGGCGGCGGGTCGACCGACGGCGCCACCAGCTACACCCTCGACATCCTGCGCGACATCGGCCTGCTGGCGCTCGCGGCCTACCTCGTGGTCTGGCCGATCACCAAGCTCTCGGTCGACGCGTACGTCGGCCGCAACGACACCGTCCCGCTGCCGTCGGCCAAGCGGATGCGCAGTGACGCGGGCCAGAAGAAGTACAACGCGATGCTGGCGTCGCGCAAGAAGCAGCAGCAGAGCCGGTCGCTGTACCTCGTCACCGGCATCTCGATCGTGGCGCTGCTGATCGGGTTCATCGGGATCGGCGTGCAGGCCAAGCGGGCCAGCGTGGCGGGAGCGCTCACCGCCACCAACGCGTCGGTCGACACCGGTGTGACCGTCGGTGACCCGTCGGCGCCGGCCAAGATCGTCGCCTACGAGGACTTCCAGTGCCCGGTCTGCAACAACTTCGAGCAGGTCGTGGGCGGCCAGCTGGCCTCGCTCATCGCCGCCAAGAAGGTGCAGGTCCAGTACCACCCGGTCGGTTTCCTCGACCGGTCGTCGAACGGCAACAACTACTCCTCGCGCGCGGCGAACGCGGCGATCTGCGCGTCCGACGACAGCGTCGCCTTCTTCTCGCTGTACCACGCCTACCTCTACAGCAAGGTGGGCGGCACCAACATCCAACCGGCCGAGGGCACCAACGGCCGCACCGACGCCCAGCTCATCTCCTACTTCAGCAAGGCGGTGCCCTCGGCCACCGCGGCGCAGAAGACCGGCTTCACGGCCTGCGTGACCGGCAACAACCACAAGGCGTTCGTGCAGAAGCTCACCGACAACGCCTCGAAGGCCGGCATCAACTCCATCCCGACCGTCTCGCTCAACGGCAAGCCGATCGCCAACCCGGCCGCCGACCTGCTGCCGGCGATCGTCAAGCTCGGCATCGACACCAGCGCCACGAAGACGCCCGTGCCGACGCCCACGCCGTCGCCGACCGGTTCGACGTCGGCCACGCCGTCGCCGTCCGCGCCCGCCTCGCCGAGCGCGACGGTCAGCAAGACCCCCTGAGCCGGTCTGCGGCGCCGGGCTCAGCAGCCGCTGGCGTCGGGGCTGGGGACGACGTCGGAGGCCGTGGCGCGCACGGCCGCGTCCAGCGCCGCGGCGACGTCGCTGCCGAACCGGGGTGAGAACGAGGTGTCGACCTCGCAGCCACCGTGGTTGCGGCCGCCGATCAGGCCGACGGCGGTCGGCTTCCCGCCGATCACGGTGACCCAGGCCGACCCGCTGGTGCCTGCGCCGAAGCCGGGGCAGGCCACGGTCGGCGTCCCCGCGCTGTCGTACACCGCGGTCGTGCAGTCCAGCGGGTCGTCGTTGATCCCGGCCGCGTAGCCGACCACCGACACCGCGCGGCGGTCGACGGCGCCGACGGTCACCGTCACGCCGCCGGTCAACTGCGCGATGGGCGTCGGGGCCGTCCCGGCGTGCGGTGCGAGGTCGAGGAAGGCGACGTCGTGGTCCGGGGACTGGTGGGCGAGCCACGCCGGCGGCACGTGCACCCCGACGACGTCCCACGTCCCGTGCGGCGCGAGCCCGCCGCGCTGCCCGGGCACGAACACGTAGCCCGCGCCCTGCCCGCTCATGCAGTGGGCCGCGGTCATCGCCACGTTGCCCGACGTGGTGGCCACGACCGTCGCGGTGCAGCCGTGCGGCTGCGACGTGCCGCGGGCGAACAACGGTCCGACGGCCGCGGACAGCGTGGTCACCGACGCGGCCGTACCCGGCGCCGCGGGCACGGGTGACGACGGTGCTGACGAAGCTGGTGCGGACCCCGCCGCCGCCGACGACGCCGGCCGGGTCGGGCTCGAGCCCGTCGCGGGGGTCCCGCACCCGGCCAGGACGGCCGCCGCGAGCGTCGCACACCCGACACGCAGTGATGCCTCGACCACGACCCCAGTGTGCCTGGCGGCCCTGTGGACCTCCGCCACACTCGCGAACGGCCCGGCCCTCCGTAGGGGAGGACCGGGCAATTCGCGGGTCGTGCGGGGCCTACTTGTTGGCGGCGTCCTTGAGGGCGCTGCCGGCCGAGAACTTGACGGTGGTGGCGGCCGGGATGGTGATGGTCGCACCGGTGGCCGGGTTGCGGCCCTCGCGGGCCTCCCGCTTGCCGGTGGACAGGGCGAAGAAGCCGGGGACGCTGACCTTCTCGCCCTTGCTCACGGCGTCCTCGAGGACGGTCTGCAGGCCGCGCAGCGCGGCGTCGACGGTCTTCTGCTCCAGCGAGGGCCGACTCGGCCACGGCGGCGACGAGTTCCTTGCGGTTCACGAAGCTCTCCGATCTCTCTCGTAGTGCACGCGGGCGGTCCGGCGGTGGGGCCGGGATGGCCGCTTGGGGTGGCCACCGGACAACCGACCCCCCGTATTCCGGGAGGTCCAGAGCCCCCAGTATGGGCGATCGGCCCTGACAGCCGGTGCAGGAGCCCCCTGGGACCCGGCTCGGCGCGTCGCGCGCGCCCCGCCCGCGCCCCGCCCGCGCCCCGGTTCGGCTCCGTCGGGGTGGCCTGTGTAGAGTCGCTCGAGGTCTTGGGGCTATGGCGCAGCTGGTAGAGCACCACAATGGCATTGTGGGGGTCAGGGGTTCGAATCCCCTCGGCTCCACCAGGATACAAGCCCGTGAACGATGGGCCGGCGCACGGGACTCGCTCCCCCACCGGCTCGGGGATCGCTCACCGTCACCTGTTCGCCACACCTGTCCGTGGTCCGGAGAACCGGGTCGGGCCCTGCCCGTGGGCAGGGTGGAGACGCTCACGGCACCAGCACGATCTTGCCCGTGACGGTGCCTGATTCGGCCAGGGCGAGGGCCCGGCCGGCTTCGACCAGCGGGAGCCGGGCGCCGACGCGCGCGGTCAGCACACCGTCGCGCAGCAGGGTCACGACGCGGGTGAGGTCGTCGGCGAGATGGCGGCGGAACGTGCCGGGCCGCGTGCGCTTGCCGCCCCAGAAGTTGTAGAACACGGCAGATCGTCCGTGGTTCGGGAGCAGTGACCACGCCATCAACCGGCCGTACATCTTCATGAAGGTGAGGACCATGTTCCCCGGGTCGTCGAGCTGGGCCTGCAGGCCGTAGGCGACGAGGGTGCCGCCGGGGGCGAGCAACCCGAACGAGCGGGCGAAGCTGGCGCCGCCGAGGTGGTCGAAGACGGCGTCCACGCCACCGGGGGCCTGTGCGCGGACGGTGCCGGCGAGGTCAGGGTCGTGGTAGTCGAGGGGCTCGACACCGAGCTCGCGCAGGGCGTCGTGGTGACGCGGGGAGGCGGCGCCGATCACCCGGATGTCGCTGTGCCGGGCGAGTTGGACGAGCACACCGGCGACGCCGCCGTTCGCGCCGTGCACGAGGATCGTCTGACCGGGCTCCGCGTGGGCCTTGCGGAACAGCATCTGGGTCGCGGTCACACCGTTGAGGACCGCCGTCTCCACGTCGACCGCGTCGACGTCTTCGGGGATCGGCACGAGGGTGCACGCGTCCAGCAGTGCGTGGGTTGTCCAGCTACCGGTCTTGGTGACGGCGGCGACGCGCCGACCCAACAGCGAGGGCTCGACGCCATCACCCACACTCGTGACCGTGCCGACGATGTCGTAGCCCATCACGAACGGGAACTCCGGCTGCCCCGGGTATCGGCCGCGGCGCATGCTCTGCTCGCCGAAGGACACTCCTGCGGCCAGCATCTCGACCAGGGCCTGCCCACGGGCGGGTGCGGGGACGGGTCGGTGCCGTACGAGCAGACCGCTCGGTTCGACCAGGCCCGGCAGGACGATCTCGGTCAGCATCCGGGTGTGGTCCGTCATGGTGGCTTCTCCCGTCTGAGTGGATGACGTCGTCATGGTCGCTGGTCTTCGTGATGTGTCCTCATAGAGTGAATGGCATTCACCGTATGAGTAGAACGTGTAACGTGTCAAGACCTCACAGGAGGTGACCATGGTCAGTGTCCAGACGCCGAGCCGTCGCGAGCGGTACCGGCAACAGACGACCGACGAGATCAAGTCCCACGCGGTGGCGCAGGTCGCCGAGGGCGGCCCCGCCGGGGTGTCGCTCAACGCGATCGCCAAGGCCATGGGCATGTCGCCCGGCGCGCTGTACCGCTACTTCGAGAACCGTGACGACCTGCTGGTCGAGCTCGCGGTCGACGCCTACGACGACCTCGGCGGCCACCTCGAGCGGGCGGCGGCGGCGAGCACGCCGCGCAAGCGGGTCCGCGACGTCGCTCGCGCCTACCGTGAGTGGGCGCTCGCCCGACCCAACACCTACCGGCTGATCTTCGAGTCGACGACGGGCTCGGGCCGCGACCTCGCGCCCGAGCGCATCCTGCCGGCGTCGCAGCGCAGCATGAACGTCTTCCTCGCCGCCTTGGGCGAACGGCCGCCGGCCGAGGGCGCCGTGAAGATCTCCCGGGCGCTGACCGCGCAGCTGCGGCAGTGGGGCGCTCGGGCCGAGACCCCGCCGGCGCCGGGTGTCCTGTACCTCGCGATCACGTTCTGGAGCCGGATGCACGGCCTCATCAGCCTCGAGATCGGCCAGCACCTGGCCGCCACGGGCGTCGACCCACGCGCGCTGTTCGAGGCGGAGCTGGACCAACTCGAGTCGGTCACCGCGGCCGGGTAGCCGCGGCACGCTCACCGAACGCGAACACCGGTTGCCTGACGGTCGAACACGACGTCCGCACCCTCGTGGTCGCCGGTCGCGCAGTGCGTCCGGGTCATCGACAGAGGGACGTGACGTGAACACCAGAACGAAGGCAGCCATCGCTGTGGCTGCAGCCGCACTCGTGCTCGGCGGGGGCGGCCTCGCCGTCGCGGAGTCCGCCTCCGCCGCCACCGCGGGGCACGGCCACCGCGGCGCCGGCATGCGGCTCACGCGGATCGAGCAGGGGCAGTTCGTCACCAAGGACCCCAAGACCGGCGCCCAGATCACCCACGACATCGCGAACGGCAGCGTCAGCGCGGTGTCGTCGACCTCGATCACGGTGACGACAGGCACCGGCAAGACCGTGACGTTCGCCGTGTCGTCCGGCACGAAGGTCCACGTGAAGGGCCAGCCGAAGGGCAGCGCCGCGAGCATCTCGGCGGTGAAGACCGGCCAGCAGGTCCTCGTCGTCGGCACGGGGACCGGCCCGTTCACGGCCACTCGGGTCCGCGTCCGCTGACCCACCGCGACCCACAGCCGGGCCGGGTGACACTGGTCGGCATGCCCACCGCCGGCGGCACCGTGCTCATCGTCGAGGACGACCACGCCATCGCCCGCATCGTCGAGGTCAACCTCGTCGCGGCCGGGTTCCACGTCGAGATCGAGACGCACGGGGAACCCGGCCTGCGGGCCGTGTTCGAGCGGCGGCCCCGAGCGGTCGTGCTCGACGTCGGGCTGCCCGGCATCGACGGCATCGAGGTGTGCCGAAGGCTCCGGGCCGCCGGCGACACCACGCCGATCGTGTTCGCCACCGCGCACGACGACGAGGTCGACCGCGTCCTCGGCCTCGAACTCGGCGGCGACGACTACGTCGTCAAACCGTTCTCGCCCACCGAGTTGGTGCGGCGGGTGCAGACCGTCCTGCGGCGCACCGACGGCCGACCCGACGCCGACCGGGTGCTCCGGTGGTCCCGGCTGGCGGTCGACGAACAGCGGCGCACGGTCGTCGCCGACGGCCGCCCGGTGGACCTCACCGCCCACGAGTTCGACCTGCTGGCCTGCCTGATGCGCCGCCCGGGCCAGGTGTTCGACCGTGCGCAGCTGCTCGAGCTGGTGTGGCAGGGCCGGAGCTCGGCCGGCCCCCGCACCGTCGACGTCCACGTCGCTCAGGTCCGCGCGAAACTCGGGCCGGCGTCGCCCATCGAGACCCGGCGCCACCTGGGTTACTGCGCCCGCGACCCGCGGTGAGGTCGCCGCGCCGGTGGGGGCTGGTCGGTCGGGTCGTCGCGCTCGTCGTGCTCGCGTGCAGCCTGACCGCGGCGCTCGGCCTCGCGATCTCGGTGCCGTTCGTCGCGCAGGGCGCGAACGACAGCGCCCGCTCGCGGCTGGCCCACCTCGCCGACGTCACCGCCGCGGTCGGCTCCCGGGTCGACGGCCCGCGGACCCGGGACGCGCTCGCCGCGCTGAAGATCCACCTCGTCCTCGTCGACGCGTCCGGGGCGACGTCGGGCACGGGTCCACGGGTGGAACTGGCCGTCCCGCCCGACACGGTGCGGGCGGTCCTCGCCGGCCGTCCGGTGTCGACGACGTCGGCCATCGCCGGGCACGACGCGTTCGTCGAGGCACGACCGGTGTCCGGCGGCGGGGGAGTCGTGCTCGTGGAACGCCTGACCGACGCGGCCGCGTCCGGGCGCTCCGACCTGTACCGCACGCTGTGGGCCCTGCTCGCCGCGGTGGTGGTGACCGTCGCGGTGGGAACGGTCGCGGCGCGACGCGCCCTGCGCCCGTTGCGGCAGACCACCGCCGCTGCGCACCTGCTCGCGAGCGGGCGGCGCGACGTCCGGGTCGACACCGACGCGCCGCCCGAGATCGCCGAGGTGGCGGAGGCGCTCAACGGGCTCACCGCCGCGCTCGTCCACTCCGAGGCCCGGCAGCGGGAGTTCCTGCTGTCGGTGTCGCACGATCTGCGCACTCCGCTGACCGCGATCACCGGCTACGCCGAGTCGCTGCGCACCGGCGTGGTGTCCGGGCCCGACGCCCGCGAGTTCGTCGTCGGCATCGAGGTCGAGGCGCAGCGACTGGGACGGATGGTCTCCGACCTGCTCGACCTCGCCCGGTTGCAGGCCGACGACGTCCACGTCGAACCCCAACAGGTCGACCTCGCCGACACCGTCGCGCAGACCGGCCGCGCGTGGGCCGCGCGTTGCGCGACCGCCGGCCTGCACCTGGTCGTCCCGTCCGTCTCCGGACCGGTGCCCGCCGTGACCGATCCCGGCCGGTTGCGGCAGATCCTCGACTGCCTGCTCGACAACGCGGTCCGGGTGGGTCCGCGCGGCGCTCCGGTCGTGCTGGAGTTGCGCCCACTCCCGCCGGCCGAGCCGTGGTGGGCGGCCACCCTCGAGGTCCGCGACGGCGGTCCGGGCCTCACCGACGACGACCTCGCCGTGGCGTTCGAGCGCGGGGTGCTGCACGAGCGGTACCGCGACGTGCGCCCGGGCGGATCCGGCCTGGGGCTCGCCATCGTGGGCTCGCTGTCACGCCGGCTCGGGCTGGGGCTCACCGTCGGGCACGCCGCCGAGGGCGGCGCCCGGTTCACCCTCGCGGTCCCTCGCGGCCTGGTCGGTCAGGGGGCGGTACGGGTTGGTTGAACTCTTGACCATCGCCTGGCGACCGGTACATCGAGAACCCACACTCCGTACATGGCGCTGCACGCGGTGGACGAGGCCCGATGGGAGCTGCGCCGCCTCGGTGACGCGCTCACCGAGTTCGAACGCAGCTGTCCGGAGGGCGCCGAGGCGCCGATCGACCTGCTCCGGAAGATGGCCGACGCGTCCCGCCGGCTCGTCCTCGCCATCGGCGACTTCGTGGTGGGCGCGGACGTCGAACCGTCGGCGCACCGCAGGAGTGCATGACGCCGCCGGTCACGTGAGCTCCCCGTCTCCGACACCGCGGAGCGGCTGCGGACCCACCGCGCATCCGGCCTCCGGCGGCAGCGGCGGCTGGCGATCGTTGCACAGAACATGTGATGCGCCAGGGCTGTAGCAGCGATCGCCAGCGTGATCCGCTCCCGGAGGGCGGGTCACCGGTTGTTCCAGGGCAGGCAGTCCCCAGTTCGAGACGATCGTGTTCGCGACACGAGCCGCTCTGCACGAAGCGAACGCGAAAGGGTTGCGCAAGGTTCGTCTCCCTAGCGTCCGCCGGTGTCGGGAACCAAGGCACCGAGGGAGACGCTCATGAACACATTCAGCCGGTGGGTCACCCGCCACCGCTTGCTCGTCGGGACGTTGTGGCTGGCGGTGACCGTCGTCGGTGTCGTCGTCGCGCCGTCGGTGTCCGGCCGGTTGTCCGGGGGCAACCACATCAACACCGCCGCGTACCAGGCGAACGTCAAGATCGCCGCTGCGTACGGCGGCGCGACGTCGGATCCGGGGGTGCTCACGCTGGAGCTGCCGGCGGGCACCACGGTCGGGTCGCCCGCCGCCGCGGACGCACTCCACGCGGTCGACGCCGCGATCGCGAAGTCCGCACCGTCGCTGCGGACCATCAGCTACGCCTCGACCGGCAGCAGCACGTTGGTCGGGTCCGGCGGGCGCAGCACGATCGTGCTGGCGTTCCCGCCGCACGCGGGCGACGACATGAGCGCGGACACCGTCACCGCGTTGGTGGGCGCGGCGAAGTCGGCTGCACCGTCCCTCACCGTGCACGGGACGAGTCTGCGGGCGTTGGCTGCCGGCAACACGACGTCGTCGGGCAACTCCACCGTGCTCTCGGAACTGCTCGTCGGCGCACTCGGCGCCCTCCTGGTGCTGGCCTGGGTGTTCGGTTCGTTCCTCGCGTTCCTGCCGTTGATCATGGCGATCGTCTCGGTCCTCACGATGCAACTGCTGATCTACGCGTTGACCTACGTCATGCCGGCGTCGTCGCCGATCAACCCGGCCGTGCAGTACATCGTCGCGTTGCTCGGCCTGGGGCTGTCGATCGACTACTCGCTGCTCGTCGTCAGCCGCTGGCGGGAGGAGCGGGCGGCCGGCCGCAGCAACGACGAGGCGGTGCGGGCCGCGATGACACGCGCCGGTCACTCGGTGTGGTTCAGCGGCCTGGTCGCCTCACTCGGGCTGTTCGCGTTGATCGTGGTACCGAACTCGCTGGTGCGTGGCATCGGGATCTCCGGGTTGTTCATCCCGTCGACGGCGACACTCGTCGCGCTCACCCTGCTCCCGGTCGTGCTGTCCAAGTTCGGGAACCGGATGGACTGGCCGCGCCGTCGTCGGGCCGCGTCCGCGAGCCGGTTCTGGACCTGGTGGTCCGAGCAGGTCATCCGTCACCGCGTCATTGCGGCGGCCACGGGCCTGGCCATCCTCGGGGTGCTCGCGGGCACCGCGCTCACCATCAACATCGCGCAACCGACGTCGACCGCGTTGGCGAGCAGCGGTCCGGCCACGGACGGCCTGCACGCCCTGCAGGCCGACGGTTTCCCCACGGGGACACTGACCGCAGTGCCGGTGCTCGTGCCGAGCGCGGTGGACGCCGACCGCACGGTGTCCGCCCTCGCGCAGGTGTCGGGGTTGCGGGGCGCGGTGGCACCCACCGACGTCACGTGGCGGCAACAGGGCAGCGCCCTCGTGGTGGTCGTGCCGGTCAACGAGGTCGGCACGTCGCAGGGCGGTTCGACGCTGACCGACATCCGCAACACCGCGCCGCCGGGGGCGCAGGTCGGCGGCGAGGCCGCCGTCGCCGTCGACGAGGTGTCGACGACGTACGGCGCCTTCCCCCTGCTGTTCGCGGTCGTCGCGATCGTGACGTTCCTGCTGCTCGCCCGTGGACTGAAGTCGATCCTGCTGCCCGCCAAGGCGGTGCTGCTCAACGCGCTGTCGGTCGGCGCGTCGTACGGCATCCTCGTGCTCGTCTTCCAGCACGGCTGGGGGATGCAGACGCTGTGGGGGACTCCGTCGTACGGCGCGGTCGACGCGCTCGCACCGGTGCTGATCTTCGGGTTCCTGTTCGGACTCTCGATGGACGACGAGGTGTTCATCCTGGCCCGGGTGCGGGAGGGCTACGACCGCACCGGATCCACCCACCGCGGGATCGTCGAGGGCGTGTCGCGCACGGGCCGGTTGGTGACCAGCGCGGCGCTGATCCTGTTCTTCGCACTCGCCTCGCTGTCGACCGCCAACGACATCACCGTCCGGCAGATCGCGGCCGGGCTCGCCGCCGGTGTGCTGCTCGACGCCGTGGTCGTGCGGATGCTGCTGCTCCCGGCGCTGGTGTCGCTGTTCGGTCGCTGGAACTGGTGGTTGCCGGCGCAGGTGGCCCGCGTGCTGCGACTCCCGCGCACCCCGGACACCCCGGTCGGGGAGCCGACGAGCGGGGACGACCCGTTGGCCCGTGTCCCGGTCGGGAATGCTTGACCCGTGCGGGTTCTGGTGGTCGAGGACGAGCAGGCGATGGCCGAGTCCCTGAAGTGGGGGCTCGAGGCCGAGGGGTACGTGGTCGACCTCGCCGACAACGGCGAGGACGGGTTGTGGAAGGCGCGCGAGACCGCGCACGACGTCATCGTGCTCGACGTCATGCTCCCCGGTCTCGACGGCTACCAGATCTGTCGGCAGTTGCGGGACCAGGGGCTGTGGACACCGATCCTCATGCTCACCGCGATGGACGACGACCTCGACCACGCCGAGGGTCTGGACAGCGGGGCCGACGACTACCTGGCCAAACCGTTCTCCTACCCGGTGCTGCTCGCCCACCTGCGGGCTCTGACCCGCCGCGGGTTCCAGGAGCGGCCGGCGGTGCTCGTCGCCGCCGGCCTCACCCTGGACCCCGCGAGCCGCAAGGTCACGCGCGGCGGCGCGCTGCTCGACCTCACCAGCCGCGAGGTGTCGGTGCTCGAGCACCTCATGCGGCGGCGGGGGCACGTGGTGTCGAAGTCGGAGTTGCTCGACCACTGCTGGGACGCCGCCTTCGACGGCGGCCCGGCAGTGGTCGAGGTCCACGTGCACCGGTTGCGCCGCAAGATCGACCCGGCCGTCGGGCTCCCGGTGATCCGCACCGTGCGCGGCGAGGGTTACCTCATCGACGACGACGGCCGATGAACCGCCTCCGCCGCCGGTTCGGTTCGCTGCGCATCCGGGTCACGATCGTCGCGGGCATCGCGATCACCGCGGCGGTGGCCGCGGGCGTCGTGATCATGTACCTGCTGCAGATGAACTCGGTACGGCGCACGATCGACGACCAACTTCGCACGTACGCGCTGCAGGTCGCGGAGTCCGGCGCCACCGGCACGTGGCCCCAGCCGCTCGCGGCGTCGACACTCGACGCGAACGCCCAGGCCCAGGTGCTCTCGCCCGACGGCACCGTCCTCGCGGCGTCCCGCCTGTTGGAGGGCCGACCCGCCATCTACCGGCTGATGCCCGGAAACGTCACGCCCGTTCGGCAGAAGGCGGCCGACGGGGTGGTGCCCGACTCGGTGCGGGTGGTGGGCGTCTCGACCACCGTCGCCGGTCGTCCGGTCGTCGTGATCACGGGTACGGCGGACAACCTGCTCGCCGAGGTCGACGCGGAGTTCGTCCGGCACCTGCTGTTCGGGTTGCCGGTGATCCTCGTCCTCGCCAGTGGCGCGGTGTGGCTCGTGGTCGGGCGCGCGTTGCGCCCGGTCGAGCGGATCCGCCACGCGGTCACCGAGATCTCGTCCGAGGACCTCTCGCGGCGCGTCCCAGAACCGGGAACGTCCGATGAGATCGGCCATCTGGCCCAGACGATGAACGACATGCTCGCCCGGCTCGACAGTGCGGCCCAGCGGCAACGGCGGTTCGTCGCCGACGCCTCCCACGAGCTGCGCAGCCCGCTCGCCGCGATCCGCACCACGCTGGAGGTCGGCCTCGCGCACCCCGCCGCCGCCCCGTGGCCCACGATCGCTGCACGCGCCAACGATCAGTCCGTCCAGATGGAGGCCTTGGTCGATCAGCTGATGCAGCTGGCGAAGTCCGACGAGCGCGCGGCCTCCGCGCGGCGGGAGCCGGTCGATCTCGACGCCGTGGTGCGCGCACTGGCCACCGGCATGACGACCGACGAGGTCGAGGTGGACCTGGTCTCGCACACGCGACTGGTCGTCGCCGGGAACGCGGACAGCCTGACGCGGGCGGTCCGCAACGTCGTCGACAACGCCGTGCGCTACGCCGACCGGCGGGTGGTGATCGCCGCCGAGGCCGTCGACGACGTCGTCGTCGTGCGGGTCGCCGACGACGGCCCGGGGGTACCTCCGGACGAACGCGAGCGGGTGTTCGACCGGTTCGTGCGCCTCGACTGCAGCCGCGAACGCGGCCGCGGCACCACCGGCCTCGGACTCGCCATCACCCGGGAGATCGTCCACGCCCACGGCGGGACGGTCGTGCTGGGGGAAGCGGCCACCGGCGGCGCCGAGGTCGTGCTCACCCTCCCGGCGGCGTCGGTGGCGAGTTGACGACGACTTCGGACGACGTGATCAAGGTGTTGGTGACCCGTTCAGCTCGGGGGGTGAGCCCTGCGGTCACCAGCCAGATGTGCTCGCACGACGCCGAGGCCTGACGCAGAGCGGCGGGGCCGTCGGACCAGGTCCGGTGGAAGCTGCGCTCGATCATCCAGCACAGCGCCCGTGCGAGCGACGGAGAGTGTTGCGGCGTGCGTCCCCGGGGGACCGCTGCGAGTTCCAGGACGGCCTGGATCGCGGCGATGAACTCGTCGGCCGTCCGGTCCCACAGCTCGCCGATCGCCGGGACGGTCTGCGAGAGGTCGATGGCCGCGCTGAGGACCGGGCCGTGCTCGGTCCACATCTCGATCGTGCGGCGCATCGCCGTGGCCACCGCCGCGTGGGGGTCGTCGGCGACGGCTGTCGCGCGTGAGCGCTCCCAGAGTTGCTCGACGGTGCGTGCGACGAGGGCGGTGACGACGTCCTGCTTCGAGCCGAAGTAGAAGTACAGCGCGCCGCGGGTGATCCCGGCGCCCTCGGCGATGTCGCCGATCGTGGTCGCGTCGTAGCCCCGGCTCGCCAGCAGGCGCTCACAGGTGTCGAGGATCGCCCGCTCGCGCAGGTCGCCCTTGCGTTCGGTGGCGCGTCGACTCGTCGTCGGCGTGTGGCGTGGTGGCATCAGAGCTGGGCGCCTTCGGCGAAGTCGGTGGTGCGCGACAGCGGTTCCCACGTGCGGATGTCCTCGTCGGTGGCGGCTCGCGCCGCACCGATCAGCCGCAACGCGTCCGAGCCGAGCACCAGGTGGGCGGGCGGGTCGTCGACCGACGCGATGTGGACGACCGCCTCGCCGGCCTTGGCCGGGTTGCCGAGCTGGTTGCCGCTCGCCCGGCGGCGGGTTTCACGGATCGGGTCGAACAACGCGTCGTAGTCGTCGACGGTCCGTTCCGCGCGGGTCATCGAGCGGCCGGCCCAGTCGGTGCGGAACGAGCCGGGCTCGACGGCCGTCACGTGGATGCCGAACTGCGCGACCTCCTGGCGCAGCGCCTCGAGGATGCCCTCGACGGCGAACTTGCTGCCGCAGTAGGCGGACATGCCTGGCACCGCCATCAGTCCCGCCATCGACGTCACCGCGAGGAGACGGCCGCGGCGCCGTCGGCGCAGGTGCGGCAACGCCGCCCGCAACGTCGACACCGTCCCGAACACGTTGACGTCGAACTGGCGCCGCACCAGGTCGAGCGAGGTCTCCTCGAAGGTGCCCTCCACGCCGTATCCCGCGTTGGCTACGACCACCTCGAGCGGGCCGACCGTGCGTTCGACGTCGTCGACGACCCGCGTCACGGCCGCGTCGTCGGTGACCTCGAGGATGCGCGCGTGCGCCGAACCCGGCGCCGATGCCTCGAACGCGGCGTGCTGCGACGTCGAGCGGACGGTGCCGACCACCGTGTGACCCGCCGCCAGGGCGGCTTCGGCGATGGCCCGCCCCAGGCCCGAGCTGACGCCCGTCACGAGCCAGATCTGATGCTGCACTGTTCCTCCTGGTCGAGCCGCGGGGATGGCCGATCGGCACGAGGTCAAAGTCTACACACCGTCGATTCTGGTCGACGGGCCGTCAACAATCTCGTCGGGGACCACCAGTTCGGGGCCGCCGGATCGGACAGAACGGATGTGGGGTGGGTGGGCGTCGTCATGTGCTCGACGTACTGGTGCACTGCCCCCACGTACGGGACACGGCATGTGGGTGTCCCGAGCACGGGAGCAGTGCACGAGCAGTTCCAGGACGGTGGGGGAGTCACTCCAGATCGGTGCATCCAGCAACGCTCATAGGCGTTCCACTGAGTGGGATGGTCCACTGGTCCGACCGCGCCGCTTGGGCGAGGGTGGTACCTCATGACGGCGACGCGCACCCGTACCCCGGTGGCCATCATCGGGTCGGGGAATATCGGCACCGATCTGATGATCAAGATCAAGCGGCTGTCGAGCACCCTCGAGGTGGCCGCGATGGTGGGTATCGACCCCGATTCCGACGGCCTGGCGCGGGCCCGCCGTCTGGGTGTCGCCACCACCGCCGGCGGGGTCGAAGGCCTCATCGCGCTGCCCGGGTTCGACGACATCCGGATCGTCTTCGACGCCACCTCGGCCAAGGCCCACGTCGCGAACGCGGGAGCCCTGGCTCGGTACGGCAAGCAGTTGATCGACCTCACCCCGGCCGCGATCGGGCCGTACACGGTCCCCGCGGTGAACCTCGACGCCCACCTGGACGCCCCGAACGTCAACATGGTGACCTGCGGCGGTCAGGCGACCATCCCGATCGTGGCGGCGGTGAACCGGGTGGCGCCGGTGCACTACGCCGAGATCGTCGCCTCGATCGCCTCCAAGTCCGCCGGACCCGGGACCCGCGCCAACATCGACGAGTTCACCGAGACCACGAAGGCCGCGATCGAGCAGGTCGGTGGTGCCGCGGTGGGTAAGGCGATCATCGTGCTGAACCCTGCCGAGCCGCCGCTGATCATGCGCGACACGGTGCTGTGCCTGACCGACCGGCTCGATGCGGGGCTGCAGGACAAGATCCGGGACTCGGTGGAGCAGATGGTCGCCGACGTCGCGGCCTACGTCCCCGGGTACCGGCTCAAGCAGCGGGTGCAGTTCCGCGACCTCGACGTGGCCGAGGGTGTCCGCACGTTGAACCCCGAGCTCGACGACGCCGAGCGCACCCAGGTCAGCGTGTTCCTGGAGGTGGAGGGGGCGGCCCACTACCTGCCGGCCTACGCCGGCAACCTCGACATCATGACCAGCGCGGCCCTGCAGGTCGCGGGACGGATGGCGCAGCGATGAGCACCGTGGCTGCAGGCACCGTGGCAGCAGGCACCGTGGCACCCGGCACCGGTCCCGAGGTGTACGTCCAGGACGTGACGCTTCGCGATGGTATGCACGCCATCCGGCACCGGTACACCCTCGACGACGTCACGGCGATCGCCGCCGCGCTCGACGCGGCCGGGGTCGACGCGATCGAGATCGCCCACGGTGACGGTCTCGCCGGCGCCAGCCTCACCTACGGCGCCGGCGCGCACACCGACGTCGAGTGGATCGAGGCCGTCGCCGCCGTCGTCGCGAACGCCCGGTTGACGACGCTGCTCATCCCGGGCATCGGCACCATCGAGAACCTCGAACGCGCGCACGACCTGGGCATTACCTCGGTGCGGGTGGCCACGCACGCCACCGAGGGCGACATCGCGGCCCAGCACATCGCGAAGGCCCGCGACCTCGGCATGGACGTCTCCGGATTCCTCATGATGAGCCACATGGCCCCGCCGGATGCGTTGGCGCACCAGGCGAAACTCATGGAGTCGTACGGCGCGAACTGCGTCTACGTCACCGACTCCGCCGGCCGCCTCACGATGACCGGCGTCCGGGACCGCGTCCGCGCGTACCGCGACCTGCTCGACCCCGCGACCGAACTGGGCATCCACGCCCACCAGAACCTCTCGCTCGCGGTCGCGAACTCCGTCGTCGCCGTCGAGAACGGCGTCACCCGCATCGACGCGTCGCTGGCCGGGATGGGCGCGGGAGCCGGGAACTGCCCGATCGAACCGCTCGTCGCGGTGGCCGACATCTCCGGGTGGCGGCACCGCTGCGACCTGTTCGCACTGCAGGACGCCGCGGACGATCTCGTCCGTCCCCTTCTGGAGCGCTCGGTGCAGGTCGATCGCGAGACGCTCACCCTCGGGTACGCCGGCGTCTACTCGAGCTTTCTCCGCCACGCAGAGAAGGCCGCCACCACCTATGGTCTCGACACCCGCGACATCCTCGTCGAGGTCGGCCGCCGCGGTCTGGTCGGCGGCCAGGAGGACATGATCGCGGACGTCGCGCTCGACCTCGTCGGTCGATGAGGCGCACCGGCTCGTCGAGCTCGGACTCCGCGGAACTCGCGCGGCTGCTGCTGCGCCTGGCCGTCGGGAGCACGATGATCGCCCACGGCGTCCGGCACGGCCGCTCGCTCGACGGCACGGCGGGCTGGTTCGGCTCCCTCGGGTTCCGCCGCCCCGAACTGCAGGCGCGGTTGTCGTCGGTCGTCGAGGTCGGCAGTGGCGTGGCCCTGCTCACCGGTACCGCGACCCCGCTCTCGGCCGCGGCGGTCGTCGGCACGATGGGCGTGGCCATCGCGACCGTCCACGCCGAGAACGGCTACTTCATCACCGGTGAGGGGTGGGAGTACACCGGTTTCATCAGCGCGGCCAGCATCGCCCTCGCGGCGCTCGGGGGCGGTCGCTTCAGCGTCGACCGGACGCTCGGCGTCGACCGGATCGGGTCACCCGGCCGGCGCGCGTTGCTCGCCGCCGCTGTGGGTGAGGCGGGCGCGATCGCGCAACTGGCCGTGTTCTGGCGTCGCCCACCACGCACCCCGTGAACCCCGCCGCGCGCGAGTGGTTCGCGCGACGCACGTCCGCGGCCGCCGACTGGCCCGCCGCACGTCTGGCCCGCGACCGGGCGGCGTCGACGCAGCGGGTCAGCGTGGTGATCCCGGCGCGGAACGAGGCCGACACCATCGGCCCGGTGGTGGCGGGGATCCGCGAGGCCCTCGTCGAGGGCGTCCCGCTCGTCGACGAACTCGTGGTCATGGACTCGCTGTCCACCGACGCCACCGCTGAGGTCGCATCGGAGCACGGTGCAACGGTGTGGTCGGTGGCCGACGTGCGGCCCGACCTCGGGGTGCGACCCGGCAAGGGCGAGGCGCTGTGGAAGTCGCAGTTCGTGGCCACCGGCGACCTGCTGGTGTTCATCGACGCCGACCTCACCGAGCGGGGCACGCACTTCGTCACCGGGCTGCTCGGGCCGCTCCTCGCCGACGCCGACATCGCGCTGGTCAAGGGTTTCTATGACCGGCTCGTCGGCGACGACCCGGGAGCACCCGGTGCCGGCGGGGGCCGGGTGACCGAACTGGTGGCGCGGCCGTTGCTCGCCACGCACTGGCCGGAGCTCGCCGCCGTGGTCCAACCGCTCGCCGGCGAGTGGGCGGTGCGCCGGTCGTGGTTCGCCGAGCTCAGCGTGCCTGTCGGGTACGGCGTGGAACTCGCGACCCTGCTGGACACCGTGCGACGGGGAGGACTCGACGCGGTCGCGCAGGTCGACCTGGGCCGTCGCGGCCACCGGCACCAGGCGGTGCAGGACCTCGCGGCGATGGCGCAGGAGTTGATGTGGGTGGCCGAGGTGCGTCGCGGGATGCCCCAGGTGCAGCCGAGGGATCACCTGCGGCTCCCGCGGTTCCGGCGCGACCTACCGGGCGGCTGGGAGGAACGGCAGGTCGCGGTGCACGAGCGCCCCGCCCTGCGCGCGGTGGTCCGCAGCTGAGCTCCGGCGTCACCCCGCCGCGGGGCGGTGGTGACGGAGGTCGTCGGGCAGGACGTAGTCGGGGTCGATGTCGAGCGATCCCCGCAGCGCCTCGAGCACCCGCACCGTGTCGCGGGCGGCCGCGACATCGTGGACGCGCACGAGGCAACCCGGTTCGGACGCCGTCAGGAACGCCAGGGCGGCGAGCGTGCCGGCGTCGCGCTCCCGCGGCGACTTGCGCAGCACCGCACCGATGAAGTCCTTGCGTGACAGCGCGAGCAGGAGCGGGCGACCGAGGGAGCGGATCTCGTCGAGTCGACGCAGCAACGTCAGGGTCTGGTGCGGGGTCTTGGTGAAGTCCGGCCCCGGATCCAGCACGATCGACTCGCGGGGGAGACCCGCGGCGACGGCGACGGCCATCCGCTCGGCCAGGAACGAACGCACGTCCGCGACGACGTCGCCGTAGAGATCCGCCCGCTGGAGTCGCTGTTTCGGGGCCGCCGCGGTGTGCATGACGACCAGGCCGGCTCCGTGCGCCGCGCAGAGCGAGGCCACTTCCGGGTGGGCCAGTCCGCTCACGTCGTTGATGACGGCCGCGCCCGCCTCGAGCACCGCCTCGGCGACGAGCGGTCGGTAGGTGTCGACGCTGAGCAGGACGTGCGGCCGGTGACCGACCAGCCACTCGACGATCGGCAGGACCCGCTCGAGCTCGAGGCGTGCGTCGATCTCGGGTTGACGCGTGACAGCCGACTGGCCGCCGATGTCGAGGACGTCGGCGCCGGCATCGACGAGCCGGTCGGCTGCTTCGATGCGCTGTGCAACGGTCAGGTCGGCGCGGCCGTCGGAGAACGACTCGGGGCTGGCGTTGACCACGCCCATCACGAGGGTCCGGTCGGTCGGGACCGTCCGGCCGCGCACGGACAGCAGCGGCGGGTGGACCACAACGAGATCCTAGAGGGAACGTCAGGCGGTAGCGCGGGTTCCGCGCGCGCGCCGACGCGCCTTCGGAGCGGGAGCCGTCGGCGTCCGCGACTTCGGGAAGGTCGCGAGCATGCCGTCGATCCCCGCGAGGAAGGTCGCGGTCACCTGCTCCGCGTCGCTGAGGCAGCCCTCGGCCATCGCGCCGTCGCGCAGCATGACGAAGTGGGCGGTGGCCTGCGGCGCCCGGTCGGTCACCTGCGCGAACGCGTCGTGCACGGCGTCCCGGAACCACGACCGGTGGACGAGGATCGCCCGGTGGATCGGGTCGTCGGGGTCGGGGTACTCCGCCGCCGCGTTGAGGAACGCGCAGCCGCGGAACCCCGGGGTCCCGATCTGGCCGGCGACGACGCCCGCGATGCCGCGCACGGCCGACTCGGGCGAATCCGGCGCGGCGACGGCCGCGTCGACCGCCGCGCGGATCGCGTGGTCGGCGGAGCGCAGGTACTCGACGATGAGATCGTCCTTGCTGGGGAAGTGCCGGTAGAAGGTCGCGCGGGTGATCTGCGCCTTCGAGATGATCTCGTCGATGCCGACCGCGTGCACGCCCTTGCTGTAGAACAACTCGCTCGCGGTGGCGAGCAGCCGTTCCCGCGCCTCGGACCGACGCGCGGGAACGGACTGCGGTGTCATGGCGCGATCGTAGTGGCCAGAACGGTCGGTCGGCCGTAGTCCTCGAGCAGCCGCAGCCAGATCTCGCTCATGGTCGGGAAGGCCGGGACGGCGTGCCACAGGCGATCCAACGGCACCTCGCCCGCGACGGCGATCGTGGCAGCGTGCACCAGTTCACCGACGTCCTGACCGACGAACGTCGCGCCGATCACGACCTGCCGGTCCTCGTCGACGACCATCCGCGCGTGACCCGAGAAGCCGTCGGCGTGCAACGCGGCGCCCGCGACCGCACCGAGGTCGTGGTCGACGACCCGCACGCGGTGTCCGCGTCGTTCGGCCTCCGCGGCGGTGAGCCCGATCGCGGCGACCTCGGGATCGGTGAACACCACCTGCGCGACGGCGACCGTGTCGGCCGTGGCCGCGTGCCGTCCCCACCGGGCGTCGTCGACTCCGGCACCGGACGCGCGGGCCACGATCGCGTCGCCGGCGGCACGGGCCTGGTACTTGCCCTGGTGGGTGACGAGGGCCCGGTGGTTGACGTCCCCGACCGCGTACAGCCAGCCACCGCCGTCCAGCACGCGGAGCGTCTCGTCGACCGGCAGCCAGGCCCCGGGTTCGAGACCGACGGCATCCAGGCCGAGGTCGGCGGTGTTCGGGCTGCGGCCGATCGCCACCAGCACCCGGTCGGTGCGCACACTGCTGGCGTCGTCGAGCGTCAGGACCAGGGAGTCGTCGGCGTCGCGCCGGGCCGAGGCGAGACCGGCGCCCAGTGCCACGGTCACGCCCATCTCCTTGAGCGCCTGCTCGATCCGCGGGCCCACGAACGGCTCCAGCATCGGCAACACGCCGTCGCGGGCGAGCACGGTGACCTCCGACCCGAGCCGTGCGAACGCGGTGGCCATCTCGGTCGCCACGACACCACCGCCGACGATCGCCAACCGTGCGGGGACCTCCGTGGCGGCGACGGCCTCGCGGCTGGTCCACACCGGCACGTCGGCGAGTCCGGGGACAGGGGGGACCAACGCGTGGGAGCCGGTCGCCACCACGATCGCGTGCCGCGCCCGCAGCTCGGTGGTGACGCCTCCACGGTCGGTGACGCTGACCGCGCGCGGACCGGTGAGGCGGCCGCGGCCGCGCACGAGATCGATGCCGGCCTGCGCGAGCCACGCGACCTGGCCGTCGTCGTGCCAGTGCGACGCGAACCCGTCGCGCCGGGCGAGGACCGCGCCGACGTCGAGCGGTGACGACACCGCCTCCCGGGCGCCGGGCACGCGCCGGGCGGCCTCGAGGGCCGCGCCGCTGCGCAGCAACCCCTTGGAGGGCATGCACGCCCAGTACGAGCACTCGCCGCCGACGAGCTGCGCCTCCACGACCGCTGCCGTGAGGCCGCCCTGGACCACCCGGTCCGCGACGTTCTCGCCGGCCGGTCCCGCGCCGATCACCACGACGTCGTAGGTCAGGTGCGTCGTCGTCATCTCAGTGCACCTCGGCGGTCGAGGCGCGGGCGATGCGTCGCAGCCACAGGGCCGAGACGAGGAAGAAGATGCCGCCGAGCGTGGCGTACCCCGCGACCGCCTGCAGTGAGGTGGCGCTGGCCGACTGGCTCAGGAACCCGGCACCCGCGAGCACCGAAATGCTGCCGCTCAGCATCATCGGCCACTGGCCGCCGACCGCGCGGCGGCGGATCCCGACCACGAGCTGCACGACGCCCGCGACGACGGCCCACACCCCGAACACCCGCAGCACCGCGGGGATGTCGTGCGAGGCGGCCACGGCGATGCCGGCCGTCGCGGCCGCGCTCACCGCGATGTTCACCCACAGCACGGCGTTGCGGGTGAGGCGGAAGTCGATCACTGCGGCGACGACGTCGACCGCCGGGTACACGATCACCGCGACGACCGTGGCGGTGCCGAGTGATCCGCCGACGGCGGCGACGGTGGCCGCCCACGCCACGGCGAAGACGAAGCGGGCGAGGTACAGCCGCCACAGTTCGCCCGTGGTGTCAGTCCGGACGACGGTGGCGCTCATGCCGCCTCCACCTCGGAGAGGAGGAACTCCACGCCGCCGGTGGCGATCTCGAACGCGTCGCGGCCGACCGCACTGCCGGCCTCCGTCTCGAACGCGGCCACCGCCGTGGCGTAGTCGGCGAAGTACAGATCGGCGGTGCGCCAGCGCGGGCGGGGCGTGCCGTCCTCCTTGGGGAAGACCTTGCCGTACTCGGCGCGCAGCAGGTCGGGCAGCGTCGCCACCAGCTCCTGGTGCTGGACGTAGCGGCGTTCGAACTCGTCGGGATCGGCGGGATTGCCGAAGACCATCGTCAGCTTGGCGGTCATGGTGGTGCGCTCCTGAGCTAGTAGATAGACCGATCGGTCTCTTACGACTCAGAGAGTGTCACCGCGCCACCGCAATGTCAAGACCGATCGTTCTATCTCCGCGCGGTCACCATCGCCGGACGGCCTCCACGTCGTCGGTCATCTGCCGGACGAGGGCCGCGCTGCTGTCGAACTTCCACGTGCCGCGCAGGAACGCGAGCACCTCGACCCGCAGGTGCCGGCCGTACAGGTCGCCGTCGAAGTCGAGCAGGTGGGCCTCGACGCGGAGTTCGGTCCCGTCGTAGGTCGGGTTGGTCCCCACCGACAACGCCGCCCTCCGGCCCAGGCTCGTCGACCCGGTCCAGTCCGGCACCTCGACCTGCGCCACCCAGATGCCGTCGGAGGGATGGCGCGCGGGTTCGTCGAGGTCGAGGTTCGCCGTGGGGAAGCCGAGCAACCGCCCGCGCGCGTCGCCGTGCACCACGATGCCGGCGAACCGCAGGCCGGTGCCGGTCACGGCCGCCTCCGTCATGCGGGGCGGCGACCGGTCAGCGACCACAGCGCGCCGGCGGTCAGTCGCGCGATCTCGCGGTCGACGGCCGCGTCGATCTGGGCGCGATCGGTTCCCTGCCCGAGGATCGTCCACCGGTCGTCCTTGGCTTCGAACGACTCGACGTCGGCCGCCGGGATCCACGACTCGGCGCCGATGGTGAAGAAGGGTTCCTCGACGACGGTGTCGAGGCGGACGACGCCGTCGACGATGTGGACCCGGCGCTCGTACACCACCTGCGCCTCACCCACCGAGCCGCGGACCCGGCGCTCGACCGTCGTGGCCCCGCGCTTGCTCCGGGCGTAGCGCCGGGCCTCGGCGGCGGTGGAGAAGACCTCGACCTCGCGGTCGGTGCGCACCACGTGGACCGTGGTGCCGTCGTGGACACTCACCGGGCGTCTCCCCTCGGGCTCGACCTGTCGGCCGCGGATGTGTGGCTGGACCGTACGAACGCGGTGGACCTCGCTCAACGCCGGCATTCCGGGGAGCAGAACCGGTCGCCGCTCACCGTGGCCGCTGAGCAGCCTATGGCGGTGAGGTCAAGTCCTGTGTTGTGGTCGGTGTGGGCAGGGTGGATTGCCGCGGGTGTTTGAGGGTCCCCGCGGTGGTGAAGGGTGTGGTGTTGTCGGCGGGTTCGGTCGTGGGTTTGGGGTCCGTGCGCCCGTCTCCGTGCTCCACCTAGCGTTCAACCGGGGTTGGTGCCCGCGTGGTGCGGGGTCCCCGACAGCCTTCATTCGAGCTTGGGTGGGAGGCGGGCGGGACTGCTCATGCTCAGTTGCGGGGTTGTCCCCAGGCGTCGCGAGCTTGTCCCGGCCACGTCGGGTTTCGCCTTATGCGGCAGCGGTTTGCCTCCTGTTCGGGGGGTTGTGTTGGCCGCCGGCGACGGCGGGGTCCCAGGCGGTGCGGGTGGTGACGACGGCGAACAGTTGCCGGAGCAGGCTGCCCGCGACCGCGACGCGGGCTTGGGCGTCGGTGAGCGGGTTGACGGCCCGGCCGGTGAGGTGGGCGTGCCGGGCGGCCAGGACGGGGTTGTTCGGCAGGGCTCCCCAGACCGCCCGCCAGGCCGCGACCCGCAGCAACGGGCGGCCCCGGCCGCTGATGGTGGTCTTGCCGGCGTAGGTGCCGGAGGCGTTCTCGCGGGGGCACAGCCCGGCGTGTTTGACCAGGGCGCGGGCTGAGTCGAACCGGGTCAGGTCACCGCTTTCGGCCAGGATCGCGGCGGCGCCGACGGCTGACAACCCGGCGATGCTGGTCACCAGTTCGGTCAGTTCGAGTTGGTCGAGCACCCCGACCATCAATGTCTGGACGTGTTCGCGTTGGGTGTGGGCGTGGTGCAGATCGGCCAGCGCGAACGCGGCCCGTTCCAGCCCGCCGATCCGTTGCGCGCCGACCCCGCGATGGTCGGCGGCGGCGGCGTGCACCGCGGCCAGCACCTGATGGCGGACCCGTGTGCCGCCCCACCGGGGTAGTTCGGCGGTGACCGCGCGGGTCAGCCGGGTCACCCCGAGCCGGCGGATACGGGCCGGGTCGCAGCCGGTCACGGCCATCGCCGCCTGCCACGTCAACGAGTCCAGCGGCTGCGCGGCGGCGCTCAGCGCCGCCGGCCACGCGCACTCCAGCAGGTCACGCAGCTGCTGACGGGCAGCCCCCACCCGGGTCACCCACTCGACCCGGCGGGCGCCCAGGTGCCGCAGCCGCGCCCACGTCGGGTCGGCCCGCTCAGGCAGGTACACGTGCAGCTGCGTAGCCAGCCGGGCGATCAGCACCGCGTCCTTGTCGTCGCTCTTGTCGCGGGTGAAGTCCTCGGCCTCCCGCGCCCGCGACACCAGCAGCGGCTGCACACACACCAGTTCGATCCCGGCCTGCACCGCCAGCTCGTCGACAACCTTCCACCGGTGCCCGGTCGGCTCACACACCAACGTCACCCCGCCGAACCCGGCCGCCTGCGCCCGCGCCCGACCCCAGGCGATCGCCTCACCCAGCTGCCACGGCCGGCACCGCACCGTGCGCCGCGCGATCACCTTGCTGTCGTGATCGGTCAACGCGAACACCTGCTTGTCATCGGCCAGGTCCAACGCCAGCACCGCATGCTCACGCGGCAGCACCGTGCGCAGCCGAACCAGCCGGGCATTACGGCGGTTGTCACCGCGAGACAGCCGACTACCTTTGGACATCGACATCCTCCTGTCGTGGTTGGGACACCAAGCCCGTCGACCACAACAGGAGGATGTCTTCGCTTCAACCACTCAGGCCCTTACTAGGCGTGCCGACCGCACTGATGTCGAACACCGTGCCGGTGACGGTGAGGGCGTCGCCGGCCGAGGCGAGCAGGACGTAGGTTCCGACGTAGTCGGCCGGCTCGACCGCGCGCTCGAGCGCCGAGTACTTCTCGAGGTACTCCACGATCGGGACGTCCGTGATGTGTCGGGTGTCCAGGCCGAGCGACCGCGGGCCGCTGAGGTTCGTGGCCATGCCTCCGGGCGCCACCCCGTTGACGCGGACGGCGGGCGCCAGCTCGTAGGCCAGTTGCCGCACGACGCCGACCCCCGCGTGCTTGGAGGCGGTGTAGAGCACGCCGCCGCCGCGCGGGGAGAACGACGCGTTGGACAGCGTGAGCACGACCGCTCCCCGCGCAGCGGTCAGCGCCGCGGCGGCGGCCCGCACCCCCAGCAGGTAGCCGAGCACGTTCACCTCGAACAGGTCGTGGAACCCGGCCTGCAACTCGTCCGGTGAGAGGTCGAGCAGCTCCCGGCTGAAGTCCCACAGCCCGACGTTGCCGACGAACACGTCGAGCCGCCCGAAGGTGTCGACGGCAGCGGCGACGGCCCGTTCGTTGTCGGTGTACGCCGTGACGTCACCGGTCACCGCGACGAGGTGGTCGTGGGCGAGTGCCTCGAGCGCGGCCACCTTGTCGGGGTCGCGCTCGAGGACGACGACGCGCGCTCCCTCGTCGAGGAAGCGGTCGACGATCGCCCGTCCGACGCCCGAACCGCCGCCGGTGACGAGGACGACCCGTTCCGCTAGTGCGTACACCTCGGACTCCCGCCGGGTCAGTGCTGGGTGACGAAGTCGGTGACGAGCCGGTTGAACTCCGCCGCGTGCTCGAGCTGGGCCCAGTGGCCGCAGCGGTTGAGCAGCACCATGCGGGAGTCCTGGATCATCGACATCGCACGCAGGCTGAGCTCCCAGTGCACGGTCCGGTCGTCGCGGCCGTGGACCACCAGCGCCGGCACGCTCGAGGTCGGCAGCGCCTGAGCCGCGGAGGCGAACGCCTCCTGGCCCAGGCCGAGCTTCATGCGCTCGAGCCAGTCGGTGAGGTGTTCGGGGTGCGCGACCGCCGCCTGCGACCGCTGCTCGGCGAGTTCGTCGGTGGCGAAGGTGGGATCGAAGCACATCACCTGCACCAGGCGCTTGAAGTTCGCGGGGGAAGGGTCCTGGTAGGCCTCGACGAGGACCTTGAAGCCTTCGCTCATCCCGGCGGGCGAGAGCACGTTCACGGCCCACACGCCCGAGCCCATCGTGATCAGGTGCGACACCCGCTCCGGCCAGCGGGCGGTGGCGACGATCCCGATCCCGCCGCCCATCGAGTTGCCCACGATCGCGGCGCGTTCGATGTCGAGCGTGTCCAGCAACTGCTTGACCGCCTCGCCCTGGTCGAACCCCGACTCGACGGTCTGCCGGCTCGAACCGCCCCAACCCGGCATGGTGACCGCGACGACGCGGAAGTGCTCGGCCAGCGGGCCGATGTTCGGGGCGAAGTTCGACCACCCGGTGGCGCCCGGGCCGGTGCCGTGGATCAGCAGCACCGGGTGCCCGGTGCCTGCCTCGTTGACCTCGATGTCGTAGTCGGGGGTGTGGACGATCCGGCGCGTCCCCTCGTCGGTGATCGCGGCCGCTGCGGTCGACGTCGTCATGGCTGGGTCTCCTGGGTGGTGTCGTCGGGGAGGTCGACGAACACGTCGTCGCCCTCGACCTTCACGGCGTAGGTGGCGACCGGGCAGGTCGCCGGCAGGCTCAGCACCGCTCCGGTGCGGATGCAGAACTTCGCGAAGTGCCACGCGCACTCGACGACGTCACCGTCGACGTAGCCGTCGGCCAGGGAGGACTCGTCGTGGGTGCAGGTGTCGTCGATCGCGAAGTACTCGTCGTCGACCTGGAAGAGCGCGACGGGTCGACCGCGCTCGACGAGGAATCCCTCGCCCTCCTCGACGTCGGACGTGCTGCAGGCCTTCGTCCAGGTCACCGGTTGCTCGCTCCTTCCACGGGGCGCGGGTCGGCGCCGCGGGTCACGGTCTTGACGAGCCCCCGCAGGTCGACGGTGTCGTCGGCGAGGGCGTCGCGGTGGGCGGCCGCGGGGTGGTGCAGGAGCCGCCGCGCCGCGCCGACCTCGCGGGGACGGTCGAGGCCGCCGACCGCCACGACGACGCCGTCGCGCAGCCAGAAGCCCAGGTAGGACTTCGCCGACTCGCCCCGCAGCACGAGGTCGTCGGTCGGCGCGGGCCGTCCGAACAGCTGGAAGGTGAGACCGAACTGGTCGGACCACACGTAGGGAATCTCGGTGAACGCGGTCGGGTGACCCGCCATGGTCGCCCCGACCGCGGCGCCGTGCTTGAGCGCGACGTCCCAGTGCTCGATGCGGCCCGGTCCGCCCGACAGGTGCGGGTGCGGTTGGCTCGCGACGTCGCCCGCGGCGAAGACCCAGGGCACGTCGGTGCGCCCGAAGGCGTCGACCACCACGCCCTGGCCGTCGACCCGGGCGCCGGTCGCGCGGGCGAGTTCCGTGCGCGGTGCCACCCCGACCCCGACGACGACCGTCGCCGCCGGCAACCGGGTGTGGTCGTCGAGCACGACGTGCGTGACGGCGCCGTCACCCTCGAACCGCTCGACCGTCCGGCCGAGCACGAACCGGACGCCGCGGTCGTGGTGCAACTCCTGCGCGCGCTGACCGATCCTCGCGTCGAGCACCTGCAGGGGCCGCGGGGCGAGTTCGACCACCGTGACGTCGAGGCCGAGTTCCCGGGCCAGCGCGGCCGTCTCCAACCCGATGAAGCCCGCGCCGACGACGACGAGCGGACCGCCGGCGGCGAACCGCCGGGCGAGCCGGGCGGCGTCGGCGGCGTCGCGGAGGACCACGACGTGGGCGAGATCCGCGCCCGGAACGGCGAGTCGACGTGCGGCGACCCCGGTGCTCAGCAGCAGTGAGTCGAAGCGGAGGGGCGTGCCGTCACTGATCTCCAGCGAGCGCGAGGCCGGGTCCACGCTCCGGACCTCGACACCGAGGCGCAGGTCGATGTCCAGTTCCGAGAACCGCGACACCGGGACGATCGGCCGCAGATCCGTACCCGACACCTTGGAGAGCGGCGGACGCTCGTACGGCGGGTTCGGGTCGCGGTCGAGGACGGTGATCCGGCCCTCGAAGCCGTGCGTGCGCAACGCGATGGCGGCGGAGACCCCAGCGGCGCTGGCTCCGACGATCGCGCTGTGCTCCACCCGTTCTCCTCCGCGTCGGGGTACGTTGACCATTCTGACGTCTGAGATACCATATCTCACGTCTGCTTCGTTCCACGCTGCGGAACCGAGCGAGTCGAGAGGGAGGAGCGTCCGGTGGATCTCCAGCAGGCCCGGAACACGGGGACCGGGAGCAGTCACGACACCTCGGCCGGGAAGGCGCTGGCGCTGCTGGACGCCCTCGGCGGCCCGCGCGCGGTCATGGGCGTCTCCGAACTCGCGCAGGCGGTCAGCCTGCCGAAGTCGACCGCGCACCGGCTGCTCATGGTCCTCATCGAGAGCGGGTACATCCGGCGCGTCGGCGACAAGTACGCGTTGTCGACGCGCGCCTTCGAGCTGGGGAACCGCGTCGCGGTCGCCCGCTCCAACGGCCTGCGCGACCGCGCGATGCCCGTGGTGGCCGAGCTGTACGCCCAGACCCGGGAAGCGATCCACCTGGCCGTGCCGGCCGGCTCGAGCGTGCTGTACGTCGAGAAGCTGTTCGGTCCGGAGTCGGTGCGGATCAACACCGCGGTCGGGATGCGCCGACCCGCCTACGCGACGGCGCTGGGCAAGTCGATGCTGGCCTTCTCCGAGCCGCGGACGGGGCCGTCGATGCAGGCCCGCTACTTCCGGTTCACCGCGTTCACGATCGCCACCCCCGATCTGCTGGGTCGCGCCCTCGAACGGGCCCGGCAGCAGGGTTTCGCCACGGATTTCGAGGAGACCTTCCTGGGGGTCTCGTGCATCGCGGTGCCGGTCCTCGACCGGCAGAGCCGGGTGCCGGTCGCCGCGATGTCGCTGTCGGCCGGCGCGGTCGGCCGCTCGGTCCTGCGCTACAAGAACCTGATGCTGGAGGCGGCCGAGCAGCTGTCCGGCCAGCTCGGCGCGATGGTCGCCTGATGTCGAGCGGACCCCGGTTCGACCAGACGGAACGCCGGTGTTGTCCCGTGCCCGCGCGGTCCGCACGATGCGTGGACCGGCTCGACGGACACCAGAGGGGACGGACCGACCGATGACGGCGAAGGTCGAAGCACTGGGCTACCTGGGGCTGCGCGCGAAGAGCCTGGACGACTGGCAGGTCTTCGCCACCGAGATCCTCGGCATGGTGGCGACCCGGACGGACGTCGACGGCGAGGACGCCCTCGTCCTGCGCATGGACGAGCGCGCCCACCGTGTGACGCTGCGGGCCGGCGACGACGCGCTCGACTACGTCGGCTGGCAGGTCTCCGGGCCCGACGCCCTCGACGACGTGGTGGCCGCGCTCGACGCCGCCGGTGTCGCCTACAAGGACGACGCCGCCCTCGCCGAGCTGCGCGGTGTGCGCCGGCTGGTCAGCTGCACCGATCCGGCCGGGTACACGCTGGAGTTCCACTACGGCGCGACGATGCTGCAGGAACCGTTCGTCTCGCCCACCGGCGCACGGTTCGTCACGACCGCCCCGGACGGCGCCGACACCGGGCTCGGCCACGTCGTGGTGGTGGCCGACAACGCCGAGGAGACGATCGAGTTCTACCGCCGGGTGCTGGGGTTCAAGGTCAGCGACCACATCATCCCGGTTCCGGGGCTGCTCCTCACGTTCCTGCACACCAACCCGCGGCACCACTCGCTGGCCGTGGCACCCGTGTACCGCGACGGGCCGACCGGCATCAAACCACTTCATGGTCGAGGTCGACGACCTCGACGTGGTCGGCCGCGCACTCGACAAGGTGGTCCAGCGGGGGATCCGGCAGCTCGCCACGCTCGGCCGGCACACCAACGACAAGATGCTGTCCTTCTACGTGCAGACCCCCTCGGGATTCGGGGTCGAGTACGGCACCGACGGCCTGCTCATCGACGACGACACCTGGTCGGTCGTCACCTACGACGCCTCGGCGTACTGGGGCCACGTCTTCGACCCGGCGTGACCCGCCCCGCTACGAGTGGAGAAACCGACATGACCGCCGCGACCACCGCCACACCGCCCCAGCTCGACGCGCTCGTCAACGTCGCGACCGGCGAGCTCGACCGTCGGATCTTCAGCGACGACCAGATCTTCGAGCTGGAGATGAAGCACATCTTCGGGCGGGCGTGGCTGTTCCTCTGTCACGAGACGCAGATCCCCAAGCGGGGCGACTTCTTCGAGGCGCCCATGGGCAAGGACAACGTGCTCGTGGTGCGCCAGCGCGACGGCGGCATCAAGGCGTTGCTGAACACCTGCAGCCACCGGGGCAACGCCGTGTGCCGGGCGGAGGAGGGCAACGTCCGCAACTTCATGTGCACGTACCACGGCTGGACCTTCGGCCTGGACGGCGAACTCGTCGGTGTCCCGGGGTTGGCGGACTTCTACCACGACGACCTCGACAAGACGAAGCACGCGCTGCGCAAGGTGGCCCAGCTCGACAGCTACAAGGGATTCGTCTTCGCCACGATGGACCCGGACGCCCCGCCGCTGCTGGACTTCCTCGGCCGCACCGGGCGCATCGGCATCGACCTGCTCGCCGAACGCGGTGACATGGCGGCCCGGCCGGGCGTGCAGAAGTTCACGCTGAACTGCAACTGGAAGTTCACCGCGGACAACGCCTTCGACTACTACCACCCGCAGATCACGCACATCTCAGCGCAGGCGGTCGGCATGATCCCGAGCGCCGACCAGACCGACACCGGCGGCGCCAAGACCGACGAGGGCAAGGCACTCGGTGTGCAACGGTTGCCCACCGACCTCGACACCCTCGTCGCGCTCGGCGAGTACGGCCACGCGATCTCCGGCCCGAGCGTCGAGTCGATCCTCAAGACGCTCCCCCCGGAGATGCACGAACTCGTGACCTGGCGGCGCGACCCCGGGCCCCTCGCGGCACTCGGCGAGGTCGGGTCACGGTTCGCGGGCCACCCCCACCTGTTCCCGACCGCCTGGTTCACGATGGACGCCCAGCTCAGCCTGCGGGTGCCGCGCAGCGCGGGCGTCACCGAGGTGTGGTGGTTCAGCTTCACGAACCGCAACGACTCCCCGGAGGAGCAGAAGGCCCAGCTCGAGCGGCAGATCCACGCCTTCGGACCGGCGGGGTTCCTCGAGCAGGAGGACGGCGAGAACTGGTCGCAGAGCACGCTCCAGACCCGCGGGGGCGCGAGCCGAGACATCCCGCAGCTGCTCAAGATGGGGCTGGGCCGCGGCAAGATCATCCACGAGGACGGCGTCGCCCGCATCGAGGCGCCCGTCAACGAGCACGCGCAGTTGTGGACCTACCTGTCGTGGCTGGAGTGGGTGAAGGGCGCCGGCTGGGACCAGCTGCGTGCCGCCACGACGCCCGGCGACTACATCTGAGAGGGCGTGCGCCATGACCACGGTGGGCCTGGAGACCTCGATCGCTCCCGAGAAGATCGCGGCGATGTACCTGCAGTACGAGGTCGAGCAGTTCTACACGCACGAGGCGGCGTTGCTCGACCACCAGCGGTTCGAGGAATGGGTCGAGCTGTTCACCGACGACACCGCCTACTTCATGCCGATCCGTCGGACCGTCCCACGCCGGAACCTCGAGCGGGAGTTCACCCGGCCCGGCGAGATGGCGTTCTTCGACGACGACAAGGCCACGCTGGTCGGCCGGGTGAAGAAGCTCGGCACCGGGACGGCCTGGGCCGAGGACCCGCCCTCGCGGACCCGCCACCTGGTGACCAACGTGCGCATCGTGCAGGACGCCGGCACCGAGCTCACGGTCGAGACCTGCTTCCACCTGTACCGGACGCGGCTGAAGTCCGAGATCGACGAGTGGATCGGGCGGCGCGAGGACGTGTTGCGCCGCACCGGCGACGGCTTCCGGATCGCGCGACGCGACATCTACCTCGACCAGACCATCCTGCTCTCGCAGAACCTCAGCAACTTCTTCTGACCGATCCCGACCCCGCGTGCGGCGCCGGCCACCGGCCGGCGCGCCGTCGCGCCCGCACGAACGAGGAGGCCCGGTGAGGTCGACCCGCCGCGACCCCCGAGCCGAGGTGACCCGCACGGTCGTCGCGAACGGGATCCGCCTGTGCTGCGCCACGTACGGCGACCCGGCCGACCCCACGCTGCTCATGATCATGGGGATGGGCACCCAGCTCGACGGCTGGGACCGGGCGTGGTGCGACGACCTCGTCGACGCCGGTTTCCACGTCGTCCGCTTCGACAACCGTGACATCGGCTTGTCGCAGCGCCTCGACGGGCGCCCCGACCTCGCCGCCATCCGGCGCGGCGACCTCCGCACCCTCCCGTACACCCTCGAGGACATGGCGGCCGACGCCGTCGGCCTGCTCGACGCGCTGGACGTCGACCGCGCGCACCTGCTCGGTGCATCGATGGGCGGCATGATCGCGCAGACGGTCGCGATCGGCTGGCCCGAGCGGGTGCTGTCGCTGTGCTCGGTCATGTCCAGCACCGGCGACCGGTCGGTGGGCGGCCCCGACCCGGTCGTCATCGAACTCCTGCGGCGACCGGCCCCGCCCACGCGTGAGGGCGTCGTCGCGGCGGCCGTCGAGCGGTCGAAAGCGTTGGCGGGCAGCGGTTTCGGTTTCGACGAGCAGGCAGCGCGCACGCGCGCCGCCGCGGCCTACGACCGCGCGCACGACCCGGAGGGCCGGCTGCGCCAGCAGGCGGCCGCGGTGGCCTCGCCGGACCGGACACCCGCCCTGCGCACGCTCGCGGTGCCGACCGTCGTGATCCACGGGACCGACGACCGCCTCGTCGACATCAGCGGTGGCCGGGCCACCGCCGCGGCGGTTCCGGGCGCCCGGTTCGAGGTCGTCGACGGCATGGGCCACGGGATCCCGCCCGGAGCGTGGCCCCAGATCCTCGCGGCGGTGCGTGACAACGCGGCCCGCGCGACCACCCCGAAAGGTGACGCCAGGTGACACTGCAGACCGACCGGCAACCGCTGGCGTTCGACCCGGACGCCCTGCGCGAGAAGTACCGCGCCGAGCGCGACAAGCGGCTGCGGCCGGAGGGGTCGCGGCAGTACCAGGCCCTCGAGGGCGACCTCGCGCATTTCATCGACGACCCGTACACGCCCCGCGTCGAACGGGAGCCGGTCACCGATCACGTCGAGGTGGCGGTCATCGGGGCGGGCTTCGGGGGACTGTTGCTCGGTGCGCGCCTGCGTGACCTCGGCTACGACAGCATCCGACTGGTCGAGAAGGGCGGCGACTTCGGCGGCACCTGGTACTGGAACCGCTATCCCGGCGCGGCCTGCGACATCGAGGCCTACATCTACCTGCCGTTGCTGGAAGAGACCGGCTACATGCCGACCGAGAAGTACGTGAAGGCGCCGGAGATCCTCGAGCACTGCCGGCGGATCGCCCGTCACTTCCACCTCTACGACGACGCGCTGCTGCAGACGAGGGTCTCGGCCGTCGCCTGGGACGAGGAGACCGCGCTCTGGACGGTCCGGACCGACCGCGGCGACGTGTTCACCGCGCGGTACGTGTGCATGACCGCCGGCGCGATGCAGAAGCCGAAGCTGCCCGGGGTTCCCGGCATCGAGACCTTCCGCGGCCACACGTTCCACACGACCCGGTGGGACTACGCCTACACCGGCGGCGACAGCACCGGCGGGTTGGCCGGGCTGGCTGACAAGCGCGTCGCGATCCTCGGCACCGGCGCCACCGCGATCCAGGCGGTGCCGCATCTCGGCGCGAGCGCCGGTCACCTCTACGTCGTCCAGCGCACGCCGTCGGCGGTGAACGCCCGCGACAACCGGCCGACCGATCCGGTGTGGGCCGCGTCGCTGGCGCACGGTTGGCAGCGCGAACGCATGGACAACTTCTCCACCTTCGTCGCCGGCGGCGACGCCGAGACCGACCTGGTCAACGACGGCTGGACCGCGATCTACCGCCTGCGCACGCTGTCCGGCGGCGTCCTCGACGAGATCGACGACTTCACCAAGATGGAGGAGATCCGCGGGCGGGTCGCGACGATCGTGCGCGACCCGGACACCGCCGAGGCGCTCAAGCCCTGGTACCGCGCGTTGTGCAAACGTCCGTGCTTCAACGACGAGTACCTCGACACGTTCAACCGCCCGAACGTCACCCTGCTCGACACCGACGGCCAGGGCATCGAGCGGGTCACGCCCACCGGGATCGTCGTGGGCGGCACGGAGTACGAGGTGGATTGTCTCGTGTTCGCCAGTGGTTTCCAGGTCGGGGCGCCGTTCGCCAAGCGGCTGGGCTACGACGTGACCGGCCGCGGCGGACGCGCGCTGAGCGAGAAGTTCGCGGGCGGGCTGTCGACGCTCTACGGCATGCAGACCAGCGGGTTCCCCAACTTCTTCATCGTGTCGGTCAACCAGGTGGGCGGGAGTTCGAACTTCGCCCACATCCTCGACGTCCAGAGCCGTCACATCAGCCAGGTCATCCACGAGACAGAGCGGCGCGGTGCGCGCACGGTCGACGCGGTCCCGGCGGCCGAGGAGCAGTGGGTCGAGACGGTGTTCGAGTCGTCGCGGGCCAACCTCGAGTTCCTCGAGTCGTGCACGCCGGGCTACTACAACAACGAGGGCCGGCCGAACGCGACCGCGTCACGCCGCAACGGTGCCTACGGCCCGGGCATCGTCGCGTTCGACCAGCTCGTGAGTGCCTGGCGGGCCGACGGTTCCTGGACCGGGCTCGCGTTCGAGTCGGGCCGCCCCGCGGCAGCCCGTGGGGAGCGGGACTGAGGTGACGCGCGAGGGCCCCCTGGCGGGGCTGCTGGTCGCGGACTTCTCCCGCATCGTCGCCGGCCCGTACTGCACGATGCTGCTGGGTGATCTCGGCGCCGACGTCGTCAAGGTCGAGAGCAGGGCCGGTGACGACACCCGGTCGTTCGTGCCGCCGGTCAGGGACGGCGAGTCGACGTACAACCTCGCCGTGAACCGCAACAAGCGCTCGATCGTGCTCGACCTCGCCGACGAGCGCGATCGCACGGCGGCCCGCACCCTCGCCCACCGCGCCGACGTGCTGGTCCACAACTTCAAGCCCGGCGGCATCGAACGGTACGGCCTCGGGCACGGCGAGGTCGCCGCCGTGAACCCGTCGGTCGTGTACCTCGCCATCAGCGGGTTCGGGACTCACGAGGGAGCCGCGCTGCCCGGCTACGACCTGGTGATCCAGGCGGTGTCGGGGATGATGTCGATGACCGGCGAGGCCGACGGTCCACCGCTCAAGGCCGGGATCTCGGCCGTCGACGTCATGACGGGGCTGCACGCCACCGTCGCGGTGCTCGCGGCGCTGTACCACCGTGCGCGCACCGGCGAGGGACAACGGATCGACATCGACCTGTTGTCGAGCGCGTTGTCGTCGATGATCAACCAGTCGTCGGCGTACGTCGCCGGTGGCGTCGTGCCGCAGCGGATGGGCAACGAGCACCCCAGCCTGTTTCCCGTACGGGCCGCTCCCGACCGCCGACCGGGACCTGATCGTTGTCGCCGGCAACGATCGTCAGTTCGGGACCCTCTGCGCGGTCCTCGAGCGACCCGATCTGGCCGCCGACGCGCGGTTCGCCACCGTTGCACTGCGCAACGAGCACCGTGAGGCCCTGCGTCCGCAGCTCGCGGCGGCGCTCGGTGCACGGGGCGCCGATGCCTGGGCCGACTTGCTCACCCGGGCGGGGTTGCCCTGCGGGCCGATCAACGACGTGCGGGGCGGCGTCGAACTCGCGACCCGGCTCGGCCTCGACCCCGTGGTCGACGTCGACGGGGTCCCGATGGTGCGCAACCCCGCCACGTACTCGCTGACGCCACCGTGCTACCGCCACCGGCCACCGGCCCTCGACGACTCCGGTGCCGAGCTCCGGGCGTGGCTCGACAGCCCGGTCACGACAGGGGAAACCGTCGATGCGTGAGGCAGTCGTCTGCGAGCCTCTCCGCACCCCGGTCGGGCGCTACGGCGGCGTGCTGGCCGGTGTGCCGGCCGCCGACCTCGCCGCCCTGGTGATCGGCGAGCTGCTGCGCCGTACGAACGTGCCGGGCGACCGGGTCGACGAGGTCGTCCTCGGCCAGTGCAACCCGAGCGGCGAGGCGCCGGCCGTCGGCCGGGTGGCCGCCCTCGACGCCGGACTCCCGGTCACGGTCGCGGGCGTGCAGGTCGACCGGCGGTGCGGCTCCGGACTGCAGGCCGTCTGCACGGCCGCCATGCAGGTCCAGACCGGCGTCGCCGACGTCGTCGTCGCCGGCGGGGCCGAGAGCATGAGCGCGGTCGAGCACTACACGACCGGCATCCGGTTCCCCGGTTCCAGCGAGGCGGTGGTGCTCCACGACCGGCTGGCCCGGGCGCGGGTCACCGCGGGCGGCCGCCACCACGCGGTACCGGGCGGCATGCTCGAGACCGCCGAGAACCTGCGGCGCGAGTACGGCATCTCCCGCGAGGAGCAGGACGAACTGTCGGCGCGGTCGCACCGGCGGGCCGCCGCGGCGCAGGAGGCGGGGGTCTTCGCCGACGAGATCGTCCCGGTCGTCACCACCGGCGCCCGTGGCGTTCCGGTCACCGTCGACACCGACGAGCACGTCCGCCCCGACACCACGGTCGAGTCGCTCGCCCGGCTGAAACCGGTGCTGCGAAGGGATGATCCGGCCGCCACCGTGACCGCCGGCAACTCCAGCGGCCAGAACGACGGCGCCGCGGCGTGCCTGGTCACCACACCCGAGATCGCCGAGCGGTGGGGGCTCACGCCGTACGCCCGGATGGTGACCTGGGCTACCGCCGGGGTGGAGCCTGCCCGGATGGGGATCGGACCCGTGCCCGCGGCCGCTCGGGCGCTCGACCGGGCCGGGCTCACGCTCGCCGACATGGACCTCATCGAGATCAACGAGGCGTTCGCCGCGCAGGTCCTCGCGGTCACCCGGGAATGGGGGTTCGGCGCCGCCGACTGGGACCGCGTCAACGTGCACGGTTCCGGCATCTCGCTCGGGCACCCGGTCGGCGCGACCGGTGCCCGCATCCTCGCCACCATGCTGCGCGAACTGCGCCGGCGTTCGGGGCGCTACGCCCTCGAGACGCTGTGCATCGGGGGCGGCAGGGCATCACCGCGATCTTCGAACGCGTCGGCTGAACCTCGCCGACCCGCACCGGGCCACCGACCCGGTGACCCACCACGAGAGGGGAACGACCACGTGTTCGGCAACGACAGGAAGCCCGTCGCGATCGTGACGGGAGGTGCCCGGGGCATCGGCCGCGGTGTCGCGGACCGGCTCGCGGCCGACGGTTGTGCCGTCGCGGTCCTCGACCTCACGGAACCCGCGTGCGCCGACACGGTCGAACAGATCCGTACCGCGGGCGGCACCGCCCTGGCGGTCGGCGCCGACGTGTCGGACGCCGGGCAGGTCGCCGCGGCCGTCGAGCGGGTGGCAGCGGAACTCGGCGAGCCGACGGTGCTGGTGAACAACGCGGGGATCGTGCGCGACAACCTGCTGTTCAAGCTCGAGCCGGACGACTGGGACGCCGTGATCAACGTGCACCTGCGTGGCGCGTACCTCATGTCCCGTGCCGTGCAGGGGTTCATGGTGCAGGCCGGCTGGGGCAGGATCGTCAACCTCTCCAGTACGTCCGCGCTGGGCAAGAAGGGGCAGGCCAACTACGCCGCGGCGAAGTCCGGCCTGCAGGGGTTCACCAAGACCCTCGCGATGGAACTGGGGAAGTTCGGGGTGACGGCCAACGCCGTGGCGCCCGGGTTCGTCGTCACCGAGATGACACGCGACACCGCGGTCCGGATCGGGATGCCGTACGACGAGTACACCGTCATGCGCGCCGCCGAGATCCCGGTCGGCCGGGTCGGCCAGCCGGCCGACATCGCCGCGGCGGTGTCGTTCTTCGTCAGCGAGGAGGCGTCCTTCGTGTCCGGCCAGGTGCTCTACGTGGCGGGCGGGCCGAAGGCGTGAGGATCGCCCGCGTCCGGGTGGAATCCGGCGACGAGCTCTGGGCCCGGCTGGACCCCGAACGGGCGGTCGAACTGCCCGACCTCGTCGAGCTCGGTCGGGTGGGCCGCGACCTCGGGCCGGTCGACGCGCTCACGCTGGTGGCACCCGTGACGCCGACCAGCACGGTGGTGTGCCTGCTCGGCAACTGGAAAGGCCGCGACGGCCGTGACGGGCCGAGCTTCTTCGTCAAGCCGACGTCGTCGCTGATCGGCGACGGCGACGCGATCGTCGTGCCGGCCGGGGTTCGGACCGTCGTCCACGAACCCGAGATCGCGGTGGTGATCGGCCGCACCTGCCGCGACGTGCCGCCGTCCGACGTTCGCGGGCACGTGCTGGGCTGGACCTGCGTCAACGACGTCACCGCCACCGATCTCGGTGTGACCACGAACTTCCCGTTCCTGCCGGGCAAGTCCTACGACACCTTCGGCGTGCTCGGCCCGGTGGTCGAGACCGACCTCGACCCCGACGACGTGCCGCTGCGCGCGCGGGTCAACGGCCGCACCGTGACCGACACCCACACCTCGCGGATGAACTGGTCGACCGACGAGGTGGTGAGCTGGGTCAGCCGGTTCATGACCCTGCGCCCGGGCGACCTGGTCTGCTGCGGCACCCCGCCCGAGGTCGAACCGTTGCACCCGGGTGACGTCGTCGAGGTGGAGATCGAGGGGATCGGCACCCTGCGCAACCCGGTGGTCGGCGAGGGGTGAGCACGGCCACGTACGACCGCTGACCGCGAGGTCAGACGGCCATGCCACCACCCATGTCGATCATCACGCCGGTCATCGCGCTCGCGGCGTCGCTGGCGAGGAACGCGACCATGTTCGCGACCTCCTCGGGCAGCTCGTAACGCTGGATACCCGTGCGGGCACGGGGATAGAGCGTCGAGGGGGTGTCGTCGGTCAACGGCCGGCCCGGGCCCCACATCGACCCGGCGTTCACGCCGGTGACGTGGACGCCGCGGGGAGCGAGCTCCTTGCCGAGGAACCGGGTGAACTGCGCGAGTCCCGCCTTGAGCGCGCCGTACACGGTGAGCTGGTGGAACGCGGTGTTGCCCGCCTCGGAGCCGACGTTGACGATCCGCCCGTAGCCCTGCGGCAGCATGTGGTCGAGGACCGCGCGGGCGCAGTACATCGGCCCGGTGAGGGTGCCGCGCACCGAGCGGTCGATGTCCGCGGGGGTGAAGTCGGCGAAGTCGGCGACGACCACGTCGGCCGCGTTGTTCACGAGGATGTCGATGCCGCCCAGTGCCTCGGCCGCCTCGCTCATGACGGCCTGCACGCCGTCCCAGTCCATGACGTCGCCGTGGATCGGGACGACCTTCGTCCCCCAGCGCTCGGCGGCCGCGGCGGCGACGCCCGCGGCGTCCGGTGCCGAGGGGTGGCGCGAGAAGCCGCGCGCGCGGACCTGCTCCGCGCTGAGGTCGACGACGGCGACGTCCGCACCCAGCCCGGCGAGCCGGTTGACGCAGGCCTGACCGAGGTTGATGCCGGCTCCGCCGGTGACCACCGCGCGACGGCCGCGCAGGTCGAGCAGATCGGTCACCCGCTTGTCGATGCTGTCGAGGGGGATGCGGGACTCGTCCCACCACGCGGTCTGCGACCCGTGCCCGGCGTCGATGTAGGTCTGGAGCACCTGGTTCAGGAACTGGCCGCTCATGAGCGTCCCCTCGTGGTCGTGGTGTGGGCGGTCGTGATCTCGCGACCGCGCGCGAGCGGCCGGAACATCGGGTACGGGATGGGGTGCTGGTTCGAGCCGATCTCAGGCGCCCCGCGCCAGCGGTACAGGCACAGGCAGCGGCCGGGACTGCGGTTGGTGATGTCGTCGCCGGTCGGGGTGGTCATCACGACGCCGATCGCCTCGAAGAAGCGCGCGGTGCGCACCAGGTCGGGCAGGGCGGCGGCCATCGCCAGCAACTCGACCGGCGTGGCGCCGCACTCGTCGGCGGCGAGCCCCGCGCGGGCGTCAGTCGAACTGACCGGCGCGGGGAACCGCGCGTGCCACGCGTTGAACCAACCCACGTACGGCACGTCCGGGCTCGCGTCGGGATCGACCGCGGCGAACGCGAACCGCCGGAGTGGTTCGACACGCGGACGCCGAGCAACCCGCGCCTGGTCCGGCCACGGGATGCGGGGGTCGACGACGAGCGGGACCGCGAACCGGTCCGCGTACGCCGCAGGCTGGTCGGGCACGCGCGGCAGCGCCGCGACGTAGTCGGCCGGCCGCACGCCGAGCACGTCGGCGAAACCCGCGTGCACGTAGGCGTCGACCGTCCGGCTCCACAGGTCGTCCCACAGCGACCGCAGCGGCGGGGTCGCCGAGCGGGTGCGGACCCCGAGCATCCGGCCGTTGTCGCTCGCGACGAGGTCGTAGCCCACCAGCAGCGAGCCGGGCGTGGGCGGCTCGTCCTCCCGGCCGAGTTCGGGTTCGGTGCCGTCGAACCGGGCGGCCACCGTGCGCCCGTCGTACGCCGTGGCCAACCGGGTCCAGCTGCGGCGGTCGTCGAGGTGGTGACCGTCGAGCAGGTGCCGGTCCTGGCTCGCCACGATGTACTGGTCGAGCGTGAGCATCGTGCGCCCGGCCGCGGCCACCGCCGCGAGGGCGCTCGGCTCGTCGAGGTCCGGCCAGGGAGCTTCGCGGGCCGTCTCGTAGTCGAACCAGCCCCACACGTCGACGGCGTTGACGAACCCGTTGGCCGGGGGCTCGGCGTAGGAGTCCATCGCGGGGAACAGGGTCCGGAACCGGTCGCGGGTGACGTGCGAGCTGAGCTCGTGCGGCAGGTACGCCACGGCCCGGCCGTCGTGGTCGAGCGCGGCCAGTTTCTCCGTCGTCGTAGGGGCACGGCGAGACGGTGAGCGGCAGGCCCAACCGCTGGCCCCGCTCGGCCCAGATCGCCCGGTGCAGCCGGGTCTGCTGCCCCGCGGACAGCGGTTCCGCCGCCACGGCGGCGACGGCCGCGGGATCGGTCACACGCGGCTCCGGTGCAGCACCTTCACCTCGGTGAACGAGTGCAACCCGGGATAGCCGTTCTCGACGCCGACACCGCTCCACTTGGCCCCGCCGAAGGGCTGGTCGGGCCGCAACGCGAGGTGGGTGTTGACCCACGCCGTGCCGCAGTCGAGCTCGCCCGCCACCGCGGCGGCCCGGTCCGCGTCGGTTCCCCACACCGAGCCGGACAGCCCGAAGTGGGTGCCGTTCGCGCGTTCGACGGCCTCGTCGACCGACCGGTAGGGGGAGTACCGGCAGCACCGGCCCGAACTGTTCCTCGTCGACCACGGGCATGCCGTCGTCGACCCCGCGCAGGATCGTCGGTCGGTAGAAGAAGCCCGGGCCGTCGAGCGCGCTGCCGCCCGCGACCGCCTGGCCGCCGCGAGCCACGGCGTCGTCGACCAGTGCGGCGACGCGGTCGCGCTGCGGCGCGTTGTTGAGCGGACCCAGCTGGGTCGTCGGCTCGCTGCCGGCGCCCACCCGCGCCCGGTCGGCGACCGCGGCGAGCGCCTCGACCACGGCGTCGTAGCGCTCGGCCGGTGCGTACACCCGCTTGACCGCCGAGCACACCTGGCCGTTGTTGCGGAACGCCGACCAGAACAGCCTTTCCGCCACTGCCTCCACGTCGACGTCGTCGAGCAGGATCGCGGGGTCGTTGCCGCCCAGCTCGAGCGTGATGCGCTTGAGGTCCGGCGCCGCCGCGGCGGCGACGTGCTTGCCGGTGGAGACCGAGCCCGTGAACGAGATCTTGCGGGGCACCGGGTGCGCGGTCATGAGCGCGCCCAGCGGGTCCGAGCCGCTCACCACGTTGAGTACGCCGGCGGGCAGGACGTCGGCCAGCACCCGGCCGAGGAGCAGAGTCGCGAGCGGCGTGTAGGGCGACGGCTTGAGCACCATGGTGTTGCCCGCGCGCAGCGCCGGGGCGATCTTCCAGGCCGCGAGACTCAGCGGGAAGTTCCACGGCGTGATCGCGGCGACGACGCCGAGGGGCCGGCGTTCGACGCGGATGTACGCCCGGTCGTCGTCCTGGAGGATCTCGTCGTCGACCTCGAGGCCCGCGAAGTGACGCAGCCACAGCGCGACCGAGCGGACCTCCATCTGGGCGTCGGCGAGCGGCTTGCCCTGCTCCTGGGTGAGCAGGCGCGCGATGCCGTCGGTCGCGGCCAGGACGGCCTCGGCGCTCGCGAGCAGCAGCTCCTGCCGCGCCGCGTCGTCGCGCCGCCACGACCGGTAGGCGACGTGCGCGGACTCCATCGCCGCGTCGAGGTCGGCCTCGGTGCACTCCGGCGCGGCGGCGAACGCGGTGCCGGTCGCGGGGTCGACCACCTCGAACGAGCCCACGGTGGTGACGGCTTCGCCGCCGATGGTCATCGCGACCGGTTCGGTCACCGCGGTCACCCTTCCCGGTGGGGCAGCTGGAGTTGACGACGCGCGCCGTCGACGTCGGCGAGGTCGAGGTCGAGGTCGCGGGCGAGCGCCGCCGCGCGCGCGACGAGCGGTGCGCTGCCCGGCGCGAGTTCCCCCTTGCGCAGGTACAGCGTGTCCTCGAGGCCCGCGCGGCAGTTCCCCCCGAGGGCGAGCCCGATCGCGGTCAGTTCCAGGTTGGCCCGGCCGATGGCGATGACCTGCCAGGCCGCGCCCGCGGGCAGCCGTCGGACCATCGTCATGAGGTTGTCGGCGGTGGCGGCCATGCCGCCGCGTAACCCCGAGCACGATGCTGAACTGCAGGGGTTCGGCCAGCAGGCCCGCATCGCGCAGTCGCAGGCACGCGTCGAGGTGGCCGGTGTCGTAGATCTCGAGTTCGGGTTTGACCCGCAGTTCCAGCATGCGGGCCGCGAGCCGGCGGACCCCGGCCGGTGGGTTGAGGAACTCGCCGTCGCCGAAGCTCATGCTGCACGGGTTCAGCGTCGCCATCTCCGGGCGCAGCTCGACCAGGCGTTCGCGCTCCTCGAACGGCACCGACAGGCCGACGCCGGTCGAGAGCTGCACCAGGATCGGGCAGCGCTCGCGGATCAGCTCCACGGTGCGCGCGGCGATGTCGAGGTCGGCCGTCGGCCGGTGCTCGCGGTCGCGGAAGTGCAGGTGGGCGACGGCCGCCCCGCCGGCGTGGGCCTCGGCGACCTGCTCCGCGATCTCCTCGGGCTGGGTCGGAAGCCAGGGGTTGTCGCCCTTGCCGGCGATGGGACCCGTCGGAGCAACGGTGATGATCACGCTCACGGACATACGGTATATGGAGTACGGTATCTCGGCAACCAACGTCGACGGCAGCGGAGCACCTGTCGACGGTGTCCGAGCGTCTGAGCAGAGAGCAGGCATCCGTGGTCGATCCCGTGACCGTCTCGGTCGTCACCCACCGGTTCGAGGCGATCGTGCGGGAGATGGGCGAGGCGATGCTGCGCACCTCCTACTCGCAGATCCTCAATTCGAGCCGCGACTTCTCCACCGCGATCACCGACATCGAGGGGCGCCTGGTCGCCCAGGCCGAGCACGTGCCGATCCACGTCGGCTCGATGCCGTGGGCGGTCCGGGCCATCGCCGACTTCTTCGGCGACTCGATCCGCGCCGGCGACGTCTACGTGCTCAACGACCCGTACCACGGCGGCACGCACCTGCCCGACATCACGACGTTCGTGCCCGTGTTCTTCGACGGCGAACTCCGGTTCTGGGCGATCAACCGCGCGCACCAGAGCGACATCGGCGGCTCGACGCACGGTGCCTACAACGCTGGTGCCACCGAGATCTGGCAGGAGGGCCTGCGGATCACGCCCCTGAAGCTCTACGACGCCGGTGTCGTCCGCGACGACGTGATGAAGATGATCGCGACCAACGTCCGCCACCCCGACGACTTCCTCGGCGACCTCCGGGCGATGATCGGATCCTCGTGGGTGGGCGAACGGCGGGTCCTCCAACTGCTCGAGGAGTACGGGACGGCCACCGTCGCCGGCGCCGTCGACGCGATCCTCGACAGCGCCGAGCGCCAGACCCGTGCGTGCATCGCGACCTGGACCGACGGTGTGTACACCGGCGAGGCCGTGCTCGACGACGACGGCCACGGCACGGAGGACATCCACATCCGGGCCACGGTCACGGTCGCGGGCGACTCGCTCCACGTCGACCTCAGCGACTCCCACCCGCAGGTCACCGGCTTCGTGAACTCCTCCTACCCCAACATGATGTCGGCGGTGCACATGGCGCTGTCGTTCCTCATCGAGCCGCGCACGCCGAAGAACGCGGGCACCTTCCGGCCGATCACGGTGGAGGCGAAGGAGGGGACGGTCGTCTGGGCGCGCTCGCCCGGCCCGGTGACGCTCGCGACCAACCACTGCGCGCAGGAGATCGCCGAATCGGTCATCAAGGCCCTGGTGGGGGCCTGCCCCGACCGGGTGATCGCCGGGTGGGGGAGGCGGTTCCGCATCGCCATCAAGGGTGTCGACCCCCGGACCGGCCGCGACTTCATCTGGCACCTGTTCCACGCGCGCCCCGGCGGCGGCGCGTCCCCCGCGGGCGACGGCTGGGAGACGGCCGGCGAGGGGCAGGCGATGGGGGCGTCGAAGTTCGGGTCGGTCGAGGTCGCGGAGGTCCGTTTCCCGTTGTTCTTCGAGCACCACGAGTTCCGGCCGGACTCGTTCGGCGACGGGCGCTACCGCGGTGGTGCCGGTTCGGTGCTGCGGCTGCGGATGGAGACCGAGCAGTCGGCGGTGGCGAACACCGCGGGCGACGGGGTCCGGCACCCGTCGTTCGGGACCTGCGGCGGACTCGACGGTGTCCCGCACCGGTACCGCCTGCTCGCCGGTGACAGCGTGCGCGAGTTGCGGACCAAGGAGGTCGACGTCGAAGTGCCGCCATACGCGGTGTTCCTGGTCGAGTCGGCGGGCGGCGGTGGGTACGGACCACCTTCCGAGCGGTCCGCCGCGGCCCGGCAGCGCGACGTCGAGAACGGGTTCGTCTCGACGGACTCGTCCGCCCTGCTCGCGACGGGGGTGTGAGCGTGTACCGCATCGGCATCGACATCGGCGGCACCTTCACCGACCTCGCCGCCGTCGACGGTGACGGCCGGGTCGTCATCGCCAAGTCCTCGTCCACACCGCGCGATCCCTCGGACGGACTGCTCGAAGGGCTGACCAAGCTCGCCGGCGCCCTCGGCACCACCCGCGAGCGCATGCTCGCCGAGACCGAACGGATCGTGCACGGCACCACCGTCGCCACGAACGCGCTGCTCGAGGGCAAGGGCGCGAAGGTCGCGCTGCTCACCACCGAGGGGCACCGCGACGTCATCGAGATGCGCGAGGGCATGAAGGACGACCGCTACAACGTCCGCATGGCTCCGCCGGAGCCGTTGGTCCCGCGGGTGCGTCGCTTCGGGGTGGCCGAGCGCATCCGCGCCGACGGCACGGTCGCGCGGCCGCTCGACGCGACCTCGCTCGACGAGGCCGTCGAAGCCGCCGCGGCATCCGGCGCGGAGGCCATCGCTGTCTGCTTCCTGCACGCCTATCGCAACGCCGAGCACGAGCGGCAGACCGGCGCCGCCGTGGGCGCGCGCCTGCCGGGGACCTACGTGTCGCTGTCGAGCGAGGTGCTGCCCCAGATCAAGGAGTACGAACGGGTCTGGACCACGGTCGTCAACGCGTACGTGGGTCCGGTGCTCGCGGACTACCTGTCGCGGTTGAGCGGGCGGCTGGCCGACGCCGGCTACGCCGGCGAGGTGATGATCATGCACTCGCACGGTGGCGTGGCCACCATCCCCGAGTCGAGCCGGCTCGCCGCCGGCGCGGTGCTCTCGGGTCCGGCCGGTGGTATCGCAGCCGCCAAGCAGGCGGCGTCGCTGGTGGGCACCGGGGAGCTGATCACCTTCGACATGGGCGGCACCAGCACGGACGTCGCCCTGGTGCAGGACGGCGAAGCGCCGTTGACCGCGGAGAAACAGGTCGGCATCGCGAAGGTCTCGCTGCCCACGCTCGACATCCACACCGTGGGCGCCGGCGGCGGCTCGATCGCGCGGGTCGAGAGCGGGATCCTGCACGTCGGTCCCGAGAGTGCCGGTGCCGCACCGGGACCCGCCTGCTACGGCCGCGGCGGTACGCAGGCCACGGTCACGGACGCGAACGTCGTGCTCGGACTGCTCGACCCGGCGAGCTTCGCCGGCGGCGACCTGCCGCTCGACGCCGCCGCCGCGGAGGCGGCGGTTGCCGCGGTGGGCGCCGCGCTCGGCGTCGCGACGGTCGAGGCCGCCGAAGGGGTGTCGAAGGTCGTCAACACCACGATGGCCGAGGGCATCCGCATCGTGTCGGTACGGCGCGGGGTCGACCCCCGGGGCTTCACCCTGGTGGCCTTCGGCGGTGCGGCGGGCATCCACGTCACCGAGGTGGCGCGGCTCCTCGACATCACGCGGGTCGTCGTACCGAACGTGGCGTCGGTGCTGTCGGCGTGGGGCATGCTCGCGACCGACCTGCGCTACGAGCTGGTCCGGTCGCACATCGGCGACGCCGCGTCTACCTCCGTCGAGGGCCTGCGTGGCCTGCTCGAGGAGATGGAGCGTGGCGGGCGCGCCCACCTCGACGGGTTCGACGGCCGGATCGAGATCCAACGGGCGCTCGACATGCGGTACGGCGAACAGATCTACGAGATCACGGTGCCGATCACCGACGTCGACCTCGACGCCGACGGCGTCCTCCAGGAGGTCGTGGCCCGGTTCCACAAGCGCCACCAGGACCTCTACGCGTACAACGCGCCCGGCCAGGAGGTGGTGATCGTGAACGCCCGGACCACCGTGATCGGGAAGTTGCCCGAGTTGCGCGCGGAACCGTTGCCGACGCAGGCGGCACCCGCGGCTGGTCCGGGTGTCCGGCGGGTGTACCTCGGGCGGTGGCTGGAGGTGCCGGTGCACCGGATGGAGACCGTCACCCGGGGCACGCGACTCGACGGGCCCGCGCTCGTGGAGTCGACGACCACCACCGTCCTGCTCCGTGCGGGCGACTCGGCGGTGGTCGACGACCACGGCTGGCTCGACATCACCCTGTCCTGACGAGCACCTGTCCTGACGAGCACCTGTCCTGACGATCGAGCCGAGGAGCAGCCGTGACCACCACCGACGCCGGGACCGACCTGCACGCGACGCTGGCCGGCGTCGAGCAGGAGTACGCGGCTCGCAACCCGTTGAGCAGACGGCAGTTCCTCGACGCCGCGAACGTCATGCCCGGCGGCAACACCCGCACCGTGCTGCACTACGCGCCGTTCCCGCTCACGTTCGTGCGGGGCGAGGCGCAGTACCTGGACGACCTCGACGGCCACCGGTACGTCGACTTCCTCGGCGACTACTCGGCCGGCCTCTACGGCCACTCCGACCCGACGATCCTCGCCGCGGTACACGCGGCCCTCGCGCAGGGACTGTCGTTCGGTGGCCCGAACACCCACGAGGCGGACCTCGCGCGCGAGCTCACGCGGCGGTTCCCGTCGGTGGAACTGCTGCGGTTCACCAACTCGGGCACCGAGGCGAACCTGTTCGCGATCGGCACGGCCCGGGCCGTGACCGGACGCACCCACGTGCTGGCGTTCGACAACGGGTACCACGGCGGTGTGCTGAGCTTCCGCGGGGAGTCGCCGCTCAACGCCCCGTACCCCTGGATCGTCCGTGACCACAACGACGTCGCCGGCGCGGTCGAGACGATCGAGCGCCACGGTGACGAGCTGGCCGCGGTGGTCCTCGAACCGATGCTCGGCGGTGCCGGCGCCGTTCCCGCCACGGCCGGGTTCGTCCACGCGATCCGCGACGCCACCCGGCGGCGCGGCGTGGTCATGATCGTCGACGAGGTGATGACCTCCCGGCTCGCGCCCGGCGGGCTGCAGGAGCTGCTGGGCGTGGTGCCCGACCTCACGACGTTCGGCAAGTACCTCGGCGCGGGCTTCGCCTTCGGCGCGTTCGGCGGCGCCAGGTGGTTGATGGAGCGGTTCGACCCGAGCGTGCCCGGCCACCTCTCGCATCCGGGGACCTTCAACAACAACACCGTCACCATGGCGGCCGGGCTCGCCGGCCTGCGCGACGTGTTCACCCCGGAGGCGGCCCACGCGCTCAACCGCCGGGGCGACCGGTTGCGTGACCGGCTCAACGCGGTGTTCGCCGAAGCCGATGTGGCCGTCCAGGCCACGGGTATCGGGTCGATCCTCGGTCTGCACCCGCAACGCGGTCCGATCACCACCGGCCGCGACGTCGTGCCCGCACCGGAGAAGCGCGCCCTGCTGCACCTGGAGTTGGTGCTGCGCGGGTTCCACCTCGCCCGGCGCGGTTACCTCGCGTTGCCGCTGCCCGTCACCGACGCCGACGTCGACGCGTTCGTCGACGCGGTCCGCGCGGTGGTCGCGATCCACCAGCGGGTGTTGCGCTGAGGCTGGTGCGCTGACGCACGCCGCCACCGCCGGGTCGTCGGCGCGCGCGGACGCGGTGCCGCCCCGTCCTCGGGAGGGGATTTCCGAGGACGGGGCGGAGTCGAGCGGCGGGGCCCGGGCGGTCAGACCGCCTGCGCGGTCTCGCGGTCGAGGTCGAGGTCGAACAGCGCGATGGCGTTGCCCCGGACGATCTTGTACGTCGTCTCGGCGTCGATGCCCGCGAACTGCTCGGCCAGGTGGTCGAGGGTGTGGGGGTACGGGCCGTCGGCGTGGGGGAAGTCGACCTCGAACATCAGGTTGTCGATGCCGATGTGGTGGGCCTGCTCGATGGCGTGCCGGTCGGAGAAGATGCAGCCGAACATGTTGCGCCGGATGTAGGTGGACGGCAGCTCCTGCATCTTGACCTCGCCGTGGGCCCACGTGTGGTGCAGGTACGCGTGGTCCATGCGCTCCATCGCGTACGGCAGCCAGCCGGCCTGCCCCTCCGAGTACGCGAGCTTCAGCGCGGGGAAGCGGTCCAGCACGCCCGAGAAGACGAAGTCGGCCATCGAGGCGTAGGAGTTGGAGAACTGCAGCGTGGTGGTGATGACGTCGGGGGCCTCCGGCGGCATCGGCATCATCTTCGACGACGAGCCGATGTGCATGCAGATGACCGTCCCCGTCTCCTCGCACGCGGCGAAGAACGGATCCCAGTTGCCGTGGTGGATGGTCGGGAAGCCGAGGTGTCCGACGATCTCGCTGAAGGTCACCGCGCGGGCGCCGCGGGCGGCGTTGCGGCGCACCTCGGCGGCGGCGAGAGTCGGGTCCCAGAGCGGTACCACCGGCATCGGGATGTGCCGGCCGCCGGAGTCGCCGCACCACTCCTCGACGATGAAGTCGTTGTAGGCCTGGACGCACGCGAGCCCGAACTCCCGGTCCTTCGTGGTCTGCTCACTGAAGGCCTGACCGCAGAACCGCGGGAACGTGGGGAACGCGAGCGACGCCTCGACGTGCTGGGAGGTCATGACCTCGAGCCGGGCCTTCGGGTCGTAACAGGCCGGGTGCATCTCGTCGTACGTCGCAGGCTCGTTGCCCCGCATGTCGGCGGTGGTCTCGACGCCGTCGAGGATGAGGATGGGGCGGCGCAGCACGTAGGCGGAGTCGCCGAACAGCCAGACGTCGCCCGGCTGGCCGTCGGCATCCTCGACCAGACCGTTGAAGAGCCTGGATTCCCTGCTGATCAACCGACGTTCGACCCGTGGCGCCCGGTCCTGGTACTTGGCGGGCAGCCAGCGTTGGAAGAGCGTCGGCGGCTCGATGATGTGGTCGTCGACGCTGATGATCATCGGCAGCTCGGTGGTCGTCATCCCGGGTCTCCTCCTGCTCGGCGGTGTGGCACACGATATCTCATATCTCGGATGTGCGGCCCAGCAGGACCACATCTCCCAGAGCGGCCACGAGCGCCACCCGCGGGTCGGGCAGTTGGTTCGCGGCCGAGGTGCCGCGCAACTGGCGCACCGCCTGCACGACGCGTTGGATGCGCTGCGACTCGCCGGTGTGCGAGTGCGACATGGTGCCGCCGTCGGTCACCACGGGGTAGCGCCCCGAGATCTCGATGGCGCCGTCCGCGACGAAGTCCGGTCCCTCGCCCACGTCGCAGTACCGGAAGGCCTCGAAGTACCGGATGATCTCCCAGCTGAAGTTGTCGTAGAGCTCGAAGACGTCGACGTCGTCGCGGCGCAGTCCGGCGCGGGCGAAGGCACGGTCGGCGGCGTCGCGGCCGAGCAGGCCGACCCGTTCGTAGGTCGGCGGGTGGGTGTAGCTCGGACCCCAGCTCTCGGACCCGCCGCCGAGCACCTCGACGGCCACGCCCGGCAGGTCGCGCGCGCGTTCGGCGGTGGTCAGGACCAAGGCGCTGCCGCCTTCGGCCGTCGTGGCGCACTCCAGCAGGTGGTAGGGGTCGGCGACCATGCGGGAGGCGAGGATGTCCGCGGCCGTGAACGGGCCGCGGCCGTGGTAGACCGCCTCGGGGTTGCGGGCGCCGTTGTTGCGGATCACCGCGGCGACGTGGGCGACCTTGGCCGGGTCAACCGCGAACCGGTGCATGTACTCCTTCGCCGACAGGGCGAACTCGGCCGGCGTCATCAACCCCCAGCACTCGATGAACTCATTCGGCGGGCGGGTCCACGGCGCGGTGTTCGCGCTGTCCTGGTGGATCGCGGCCTCGCCCGCGGCGAGCACGACGACGTCAGTGACGCCCGCCTCGATCGCGCTGGCCGCCTCGAGGACCGACGCGGCACCCGGCATCGCGCGACCGGCCCAGAAGTACGGGATGCCGAGCGCGTACCCGAACCGTCGCGAGCCGTTCTGGTAGTCCAACCCGGGCAGGATGTTCACGCCCGTGACGTCGCGCACCGTGAGACCGGCGTCGCCGAGCGCGCCCCTGATCGCCGATGCGGTGACGGTGTCGGACGTCTCGCCGTCGAGCCGGCGGGCCTGCCGGGTGTTGAACGCGCCGACGACGACGGCCCGCCGGTCGTTCACGGCTGCGGCCCGGCAGCGGGCGCCGGCTCGAAGAAGGGCAGCGTGATCTCGTCGGACTCGCGGTGGAACCGGACGCGTACCGCGGCGCCGATGAGGTCGGCGCCGGGTTCGGCGCCGACGACGTTCGTCAGCATGTCGAAGTCCTCGTCCAGCCGGACCACGGCGACGACGTAGGGCGGGTCGAACGCCGGGGTGGGGGGACGCCAGACGACGGTGTAGGTCGTCACGCGCCCGTTCCCGGACGACTCGACCCACGTGGATTCCGTGGAGAGGCAGTACGGGCAGAACGGGCTGGGGATGAAGTAGCAGCGGCCGCAGCCCGCACACCGTTGCACCAGGAGCCGGCCCTCCCGACACCCGTCCCAGAAGGGGCGCGACAGCGCGGTGGGGCGGGGGAGTGGACGCACGGGGGCGGTCAGCGGGCGGGCACGACGGCGGGCTCGGTCATGGCGTCGAGCAACTGGTCCATGATCCGCAGGGCGTGCCGCGCCAACAACGTGCTCGCGGCACCCGGGTCGCGCTTCCGCATGGCCTCGGCGATCTCGACGTGCTCGAACGCGTCGGGGACGAAGTCACGCACGAGGGCGACGTCGCGCTGACGCAGGGCCACGGTCAGCACGAAGGCGTCCTCGATGGCCGAGCGCAGGTACTCGTTGCCCGAGGCGTCGGCCACCGCGGTGTGGAACGCCTGGTCGGCCTGCCGGAACGCGGCCGGGTCGCCGGCGCGGGCGCACCCCAGGGATGTCGCGGCCCAGCGGGCGACCTCGTCGAGTCGGTCGTCACTGGCGCGTGCCGCCGCCGATCCCGCCGCTCCGGACTCCAGGACGGCCCGGTACTCGAACGCGTGGCGCACCGACCGGGCCGACGGCAGCGTCACCCGCAGACCGCGCGACGTCGGTTCGACCAGGCCGGTGCGGCGCAACCGGAGCAGGGCCTCACGGACGGGGGTCTTGCTGACGGCGAGTTCGCGGGCGAGCGTCGCCTCACTGACCGAGCTTCCCGGCGGGAGCGACGCGTCGACGATGCGGTCGCGGATCGCGGCGAACACGAGCTCCGTGAGGTTGTCCGGCTTCTCGATCATCCGCGCCCCGCTCGTGTGCTGCGCTCGCCGGTCTCGTGCGCTGTATGGCATATCGTATCTCACAACGAGGAGGCTGTCATGAGCTACGCACTGCACGAGGGCATCACCTGGCCCGGCGACCTGGCCGACCACGCCGCGCGCGAGCACGTCGCGTTCCTGGGCCGGCTGCGGGTGCTCGAGGTCGGCGACGAGATCAGCGAGTACTGCGGCAAGGTGCTGGCGGGCCTGGGTGCCGACGTCGTCCGGGTCGAGCCGCCGGGTGGGGCGCAGACCCGTTCCTACGGCCCGTTCCTCGACGACGAACCCCATCCCGACCGCAGCCTGCACTTCTGGCACCACAACCTCGGCAAACGCTCGGTCGTCCTGGACCTCGACCTCGCCCGCGACCAGGAGCGGTTCCGGGCGTTGGCCACCACGGCCGACGTGGTGCTCGACAGCCGGCCCCGCGGGTACCTCGACGAGCGCGGGATCGGGTTCGACGTGCTGCGCGCCGCGAACCCCGGCCTCGTCCACGCCCGGATGTCTCCGTTCGGCGACGTCGGTCCGTGGCGCGACTACGTGGGCAGCGACCTGATCCACCTCGCCCTCGGCGGGGTGATGATGAACTGCGGCTACGACCCGGATCCCGTGCTGGGCTACGACACACCGCCCGTCGCCCCCCAGATGTGGCAGGCCTACTACATCGCGGGCGAGATGGCCGCGATGTCGATCCTCGCCGCGTTGACCTACCGGCTCCGCACCGGCCGCGGCCAGGCGCTGTCGACCAGCGTGCACCAGGCCGTCAGCCAGAACACCGAGACCGACATCCCCGACTGGGTCTACCTGCGCCAGGTGCACCGCCGGGTCACCTGTCGTCACTCGACGACCACCGCCCGCAGCCCGTCGATCGCCCTGACCAAGGACGGCCGCTACGTCCTGCCGTACCGGACCTACGTGCGCTCGCAGGGTGACGAGTGGGACTCCACTGTCGAACTGCTGCGGCGGTACGGCTTCGAGGCCGACCTGGGCGACCCGCGGTACGCCACGGACCACCGGCACAGCCAGGAGGCCCGCGACCGGTTGGCGCAGCAGGTCAACCTGCTCCTGGGGCAGACCCTCTTCGAGCGCGACGTCTGGCGCGACGCCCAGGCGCTCAACCTGCCGTGGACACCGGTGCGGCGTCCGGAGGAGAACGCGACCGACGAACACTGGTTGCAGCGTGGTGCGTTCTTCGACGTCACCCACCCCGAACTGGACCGGACGTTCCGCTACACCGGCGGGAAGTGGGTCACCGAGGAGTTCGACTGGCCGCGTGGCCCACGGCCGCCGCTGGTGGGCGAGCACACCGACGAGGTCGAGGCCGAGTGGGGTCGTGCCCGGCCGGTCCACCGGCTGTCGCACGAGCCGCCGCGGGACCGACCGGCCGTCGCCAGCCGACACGGCAAGCCCTTCGCGCTGGCGGGGGTCCGCGTGGTCGACCTGAGCTGGATGTTGGCGAGCGCGGGCGCGGGCCGGTTCCTCGCCGCGATGGGCGCGGACGTCGTGAAGGTCGAGCACATCAGCCGACCGGACCGGATGCGGTTCAGCCCGCTGGGTGCGTGTCCACCCGGAGGCCGGGCCGAGCGTGACGCCGCGGTCGAGGCGCTCCCCACGCCGGAGTACCACGGCGACGACGCCAGCCCCAACCGCAGCGGCTCGTTCATGGAGATCAACTCCGGCAAGCGGTCGATCTCGCTCAACCTCAAACACCCGGACGCCCGGCAGATCCTCGAGGACCTCATCCGCGACGCCGACATGGTGGTGGAGGGGTTCTCGCCCGGCACGATGACCCGGATGGGTCTGGGGTACGAGCGCCTGCGCGAGCTCAACCCCCGGATCATCTACGTGCAGCAGAGCGGCCTGGGCGAGCGCGGGACGTACGGCGGGGTGCGCACGTTCGGCCCGAGCGCGCAGGCGATCTCGGGGATGAGCGACATGTCGGGGCTGCCGGCGCCGTTCCCCCCGGCGGGCATCGGCTACTCCTACCTCGACTGGTTCGGCGCCTACAACATGGCCACGGCGATGGTCGCGGCGCTCTACCGGCGTGACGCCACCGGCGAGGGGTGCCACATCGACGCCAGCCAGGGCGAGACCGGGCTGTACCTCACGGGGACCGCCATCCTCGACAAGACCGCGAACGGCCGGGACTGGGCCCGGTACGGCAACGCGTCGCCGTACAAGAAGGCCGCGCCGCACGGGGCTTTCCCCACGCGGGGTGACGACCGGTGGCTCGCGCTGGCGGTGTTCACCGACACGGAGTGGTACAGCCTCACCGACGTGCTCGGACTGAAGGAACTGTGCGACGACGACCGGTTCGTGCGGCAGGCCGATCGGATCGAGAACGCCGCCGCGCTCGAGGCGATCCTGGCCGGTGTGACCCGCACGTGGGACGGCGCCGAGCTCATGCACGCGTTTGCAGGAGCGCGGAGTGCCCGCCGGGGTGTGCCAGACGGCGCAGGACCGCGTCGAGTCCGACCCGCAGCTCGAGGCGCTCGGGTGGTTGGTGGAGCTCGACCAGAGCGAACTCGGGCGGTGGCCGGTGAAGGAACACCCGACCTGGTTCTCCGAGACGCCCACGTACATCGGCGGGCGTCACGACCGGTCCGGTCCGAGTTACGGGGAGGACACCGACGCGGTGCTGCGCGACCTGCTCGGTCTGGACGACGACCGCATCGCGGCGCTCCGCGCCGACGGCGCGCTCTGAGACGGAGGCGACCGTGTTCCACCGGGTGTACCCGATCCGGCTCCGACCCGGAGTCACGCGCCGACGCATCGCGGAACTGCAGGCGGTGCTGCGAGCTGCCCCCGACCACATACCGGGATTCGTCGAGTCGGAGTTGTTCGAGTCGTCGCCCGGCAGCGGCCACGACCTGGTCTGGCGCAACGTCTTCGAGAGCGAGGACGCGTTCTGGCTGTACGCAGGCCACCCGTACCACGCGAACCTCGTCAACGAGTTCCTCGCGCCGGACGCACCCGACTCGGTGAAGGGCTCGAGCTCGACCGGGACCACCTGGGACGACGCCCGCGCGTTCGACCCGGGTGACGAGGCCGTCGGCCCGGCACCGAGGCCGGATCTCCTGCACCGCGCGGACGAAGCCCTGGCGTCGGCGGGCATCTCGGCGCCGGTGGTCCACCTGCTCGAGCAGATCGAGGTGGTGCCGGGGAAGACCGCTGAGTACCTCGACGCCGTGCGCGAGGTCTACCTGCCCGCCGCGCAGCGGCACGGCATGCGCCTGCTGATGTCGTGGCAGTCGCCGCCCGACGCCGGCGAGGAGGAGCTCACGTTCCTGTGGTCGGTCGACGGCTGGGGCGAGGCGTTCCGCAGCTTCGTGCGGATCGGCCAGGAGATCGACGCGAACGGTGAGTGGCTCGACACCGTCCGGCCGTTGCGGCGGGGCGGGCGGCGCCGGTACCTGCTGCCCACGGCGCTCGGCGGCGACGCGACCGGGTGACGCGCGAGTCGCTGACGGCTCCGATCACGGACCGAGCGACACGACCTCGACCACCGAGGTGCAGGTGCGGTCGGCGATCGCCTCGGCGCCACCGACACAACTGAGCACGAACAGGGTCCGGCCGTCGGTACCGCCGACCGCGCAGGCCAGCGGCATGTGGTCGCCGAGGTCGACGACGTCGGTGACCTCGCCGCCCTCGAGCACCCGCCGGCAGTCGGACGTCCAGGGTGAGGCGCACCAGATTCCCCCGTCACGGTCGACGGTGATGCCGTCGGCGCTGCCGGGGGACAGGCGCGCCCACAACCCGGCGTCCGGACAACGACCCGTCGGGGGCGCGGTCGTACGCCGTGAGCAGTTCGGCCGGGAACTCGGCGACGACGTAGGTGCGGCCGTCGTCGAGCAGCGCCGGTCCGTTGGGTGCGTCGAGGCCGTCCGCCACGACGCGGGCGCGGCCGTCGGGTTCGACGAGCACGATCACGCCGTCGCCGTCGAGCGGGCGCGGTGCGGACTTCGGGCGGGTGCCCATGGAGCCCACGTACGCCCGGCCGGCCTCGTCGACGAGCATGTCGTTGAGCCCGCCGACCGCGAACTCCGACAGGTCGGCGTGGACCACCACCTCGCCGGTCGGTTCGAGCCGGAGCACGGTGGGCGCGGTGAGGTTCACCATCAGCAGCCGGCCGTCGGGCAGGAACCCGAGCCCGCTGGGCCGCGCGCCGTCGGTCAGCTCCACCACGACCTCGGAGCGTCCCGACTCGTCGACGGTCATCACCCGGTTGGCGAAGATGTCCGAGAACCACAGGCGGTTCTCGTGCCATCGCGGGCTCTCGGCGAACCGCAGGCCGTCGAGCAGCAGCTGCGGCCGGGCCGCGGTCACAGGCCCGCCATCGCCGTCACGGCGTCCAGCGCTCGCAACGTCTCGTCCGGCGTGGGCGGCGGGGCGGACAGTGTGGCCACCCCGACCGCGGCCCAGTCGGCCATCGCGATCCGGGTGCCGGGGTGGTTGTAGAGCAGCACCATCAGGCGTTCCACCCCCGCGTCCGCGTAGGCCGCCCGGATCTCCTCGCTGGGGTCGCGCACCCCGACGGTCACCGAGAGCTCCGACGGGTCGCGCCCGATGCGCGCGCACTCGGCGTCGAGGGCGGACCGGAACCCGGCGACCTGCGCGGGAGTGACACCGGTGGCGAGCCAGCCGTCGGCCCACGCGGCGATGCGGCGGGCGGCGACCGGTGTCGGCTGCGCCCCGACGATCACCGGCGGGTGCGGGCGTTGCACCGGGCGGGGGTCGCAGACCATCGCCGGGAACGCGACCAGATCACCCTCGTACGCCGACGGTTCCTCCGCCCACAACTGCTTGAGCGCGGCCACGGCCTCGATCGTGTACGCCCACGGTGTCGCGGCCGCGGCCGGGTTGTGCAGCTCGGTCACCTCCCGCAACCACCCGGTGCCGACGCCGAACACGAACCGCCCGCCGCTGAACGCGTCGAGGGTCGACACCGCCTTGGCCAGCGTCAGCGGTGTGCGCTCGGGGACGAGGCAGACGCCGGTGGCCACCCGCAGGCGCGTGGTGACGGCCGCCATCATGCTCAGCACCACGAACGGGTCGGCCATCTGGTGGTAGACGTCCGGGATCGCACCGCCCGTCATGGGGAACGCGGTGCGCGGTTGCGCCGGCACGACGGTGTGCTCGGGGGCCCAGTACGACTCGAACCCGCGGGCCTCGAGCTCCCGCGCCAGGGTGACGGCGTCGATGGTGTGCGCGGTGACGGCGATCTGCGCGCCGATCAGCATGGCGGGGAGCACCTGCCTTCGTGTGGGGTGCAGGACGGCCGCCGACGGGCCCTCGGACATCCGTGACTGTCGGGTGCGTCGGCGGCCGCGAGCCAGCGCGGTGTCTCGCAGAACAGAACGCCGGCCGGCAACCGGCCCGGGTTCTGCGAGCCGGAACGAAGTCGTGGAGCCCTCGCCCGCACGGTGTTTGACTCCGCGGATCGAGCGTCGGCCCTGCTGCGAACCGTGGCACCGGGACGCCCTCACCGTGACGTCGCTGGAGGAGAGCCTGTGAAAGGTCGGAGTCCACTTCAACTTTCAGAACTACCACGACTGGCAGCGGTTCCTGGCCAAGGAGCCGGGTCCGCCGAAGGTGACCGACCAGCAGATCTACGACGAGGAGATCGCGCTCGCCGAGTTGGTCGAGCCGTTGGGCTTCGACTCGTACTGGGCGATCGACCACCACTTCACGCCCTACGTGATGACCGGTGGTGCGCTGCAGCACCTGACCTTCATGGCTGGCCGCACCAGCAGCATCGACTTCGGCACGATGATCGTGGTCCTGCCGTGGTACGACCCGCTCGTCGTCGCCGACCAGATCAGCGCGTTGGACAACCTGTTGCAGGGTCGGCAGTTGACCCTCGGGATGGGCCGCGGCGCCGCCATCCGCGAGTTCGACGCGTTCCGCGTGCCGATGGGTGAGGCGCGCAGCCGGTTCAACGAGACGCTCGAGATCCTGCGCAAGGCCATGTCGAACGAGTGGTTCTCGCACGAGGGCGAACACTTCACCATCCCGGAGACCACGATCCGGCCGTCGTACCGCAATCCGCAGCGGTTGATGGACCGCATGCGGATCGCGTGGACCAGCCCCGAGACCCTCCCGATCGCCGCGAACGCCGGGGCTCGGGATGCTCATGACCAACCAGAAGAGCTGGGACGACTACTCCAAGGACGTCGCCGCCTTCAACAGCATCCGCGCCGGCAACGGCCAGGCGCCGAACCCAACCCACCGTGGTGGTGCGGATGGTCTGCGCCGACACCGAGGACGAGGCGTGGGAGGCCATGAAGGTGCACTCGCTCGAGGCGGGCGAGTCGAGCAAGTTGCACTACCAGTTCGACGACCCGGAGCGGTTCCGCAACACCAAGGGGTACGAGCAGTACGCCAAGCTCAGCACCGCCATCGTCGACCAGGAGACGCTGGCCGAGAAGACCGCTCGCCCGCAGGCGTACGGCACGCCGGACCAGGTCTTCGAGAAGCTCAAGGAGATCCAGGCCAAGACCAGCGCGGACGAGTTCGTGCTCAACGTCCGTTTCGGGGCCATGCCGATCGAGCAGGCCGAGCGGTCGATGCGGATGTTCGCGAAGGACGTCCTGCCGCGCCTGCACGAACTCGACGCGCCGCTCGCCGCCGAGATGCGCGGTGCGGCCGACGGGACGGGACACGTCGAGTTCGGCGGCGCCGACGAACCGACCCGGTTGGGTGGGTGACGGAACCTTCGGCGCGAGCGGAGGACACCGTGGGCAACGACTACTTCAACACGCTCTACCGTCGGGCCGTCGAGGCCGGTGACAGCCTCGAGCTGTTGTGGGACGAGCAACGGATGCCGTTCGACTCCATCGAGAGCCGGGTCACCGACCTGCTCGACATGCGGGGCCGGAAGGTCGTCATCACCGGCGGCGGCGGCGCAGGTCTCGGCCAGGCGTGCGCCAACCGGTTCGCCGGTCTCGGTGCCGACGTCGCGCTGGTCGACATCAAGGTCGACTCGGCCGACGCCACCGGCAGCATGGCCCAGTACACCGGGCCCGACCCGCACGGCGTGGCCGAACGGGTGGCCGCGAAGTGGGGCACGAGGGCGTTCGGGGTGTACGGCAACGCCATCGACCACGACGACATCCAGCGGTGGATGGCCGAGTGCCACGATCTGCTCGGTGGCATCGACGTGCTGGTCAACAGCGCGGTCGACGTCGCGGTGGTCGACTTCAGCGCGGCCAGCCGTGACGACATGGACCGGTCGCTGCGCGGCACGATGGCCGGCCCCATGTACACCAGCCGGGCCGCGCTCGACTACATGATCCCGGCCGGCCGTGGCCACATCATCAACATCGGCAGCGGTTCGGCCAACATGCCGACCGCAACCGAAGAACCTGTTGTACGGCACCGGGAAGGCGTGGCTCGCGTCGTTCACCAAGTTCCTGGCCGCCGAGGTGATCCACCACGGCATCCGGGTGAACGGCGTGAACCCGGGTTCGATGGTGCGGACCAGGCAGAAGATCCCGGCGTTCAACGACATGTGGTTCTACTCGCTGATCCGCAACCAGCTCGGTCGCTACCTGCTGCACGAGGAGACGGCGAACGTGGTCGCCTTCCTCGCCTCGGACGCGGCCAGCGCCATCGTCGGGGAGATCATCGGCACCGACGGCGGCGCGTCCCTGTGACCTCGGGGACCGTCACCGCCGAGTCGGAAGCCGCGGTCGGCGCGCTGTTCGCCGAACGTGGCTGGACCGACGGGCTGCCGGTCACGGTCCCCACCGCGGAGCGGGTCGACGCTCTCCTCGCCGCTGCCGACCGCGAACCGGACGAGGTCCTGGTGGGCGTCGAGGAGAAACCGCCGGGAGGTCACGGTCCGGCTCGCCGCGGTCAACGCGGTACTGGCCGGCTGCGCGCCCGAACACTTCCCCGTGGTCGTCGCGGCGATCCGGGGGTGGGCCGACCCGCGCTGGGGTGCGGGCGACCGGACGTTCTTCTACATGTCCAACGCCAGCACCGGCGGCGCGGGTCAGCTCACCGTGGTGAACGGCCCGGTCCGCGGTGCGCTCGGGTTGAACAGCGGCACCAACGTGTACGCCCCCGCCGCCCGCGCCAACGTCGCGATCGGCCGCGCGCTGCGGCTGATCCTGCGCAACGTGCTGGGTTTCCTGCCCACCACACTCGACCAGGCCACCCAGGGACACCCGGGCAAGCTCGGCTTCTGCCTCGCCGAGAACGAGGAACAGTCGCCGTGGGAGCCGCTGCACGTCGAGCACGGGTTCGCGGCCGACGACAGCACCGTGATGGTGATGAGCGCCCGCGGTCCCGAACCGATCGAGAACCGCACCAGCTCCAGTGCCGAGGGGATCCTGGTCACGATCGCGGACACGCTGTCCCGGCTCGGGGCGATGGTGCCGAGCGGCCCGGTGGTCGTGGTCATGGGACCGGAGCACGCCGACATCATCGGCTCGCGGCACGGGTGGTCGAAGTCGGACGTCAAGCGGTTCCTGTACGAGAACTTCCGCCGCCCGGTGGCCGATCTCGCCCGCGCCGAGCTGAAGGTCCGGCCCGACCCCCGTACGTGACCGGACCGTGGGTGGGGTCACCTACCGCTACGGCGCCCGGAGCCCGGACGACATCGCGCTCATCGTCGCGGGCGGCCGCAACGCCGGCATCTCGTCGGTGATCACCAGCTGGCTCTACACCACGCCGCCCGGCGAGTTCATCCTCGCGCGGGTGTGAGCGCTGCCGTCCACTGCCCGCCGTACACCGCGAGGAGCGTCACCGATGACGATCGAAGCGTTGGTCCCCGTCCCGGACGACGCCGTCGAGACGATGAGCGCGGCCGCGCGGCCCGTCCGGGCCGAGGGCCTGGTGATCGGCCTGCTCGCCAACACCAAGCGCAACGGGCCCGAACTGCTGTCGGCGATCGCGGAGCTGTTGGCGGCCGACCTGCCGGATGTCGAGATCGTCGGGCCGGTAGTCACCGAGGGGGTCATGCTGCCGTCGGAGGCGCAGCTCGTCGACCTGGTCGGGCGGTGCGACCTGGTGCTCACCGGTCTCGGTGACTGCGGTTCGTGCTCGGCCACCACCATCCACGTGGCCACCGACCTCGAGTCCCGCGGCATCGCGACGGCCGCGATCTGCACCGAGCCCTTCCTCGCGTCCGCCTCCGCGATGGCCGCCCGGCGCGGGTTCCCCGGGTACACCTTCGCGCGCGTGGCGCACCCTGTCTCGAGCCTCGGGCCGGACGAGATCGCCGAACGGGCCCGGGAGGCGCTGCCGCAGGTGCGCGCCATCCTCGGTCTCGACCCGGCCGACCCGGCCGTACGCCGTGGGAGCGACGTGACCACACCCGAGCCCGTCGAGGCCGGTCGCGACGAGTACGACGTCGCGGTGGTCGGCGGCGGCCTCGCCGCGCTGTCCTCCGCCCTGTTCGCGGCGGCGTTCGGGCTCCGCACGGTCGTGGTGACCGAGATCGTGGTCGGCGGCGAGCTGATCAACCTCGAGGAGGTCGTGCACTTCCCCGGGCTCGACGAGCCGGTGTCGGGCAGTGACCTCGCCAGCCGCGTGGAGGCGCAGGCGCAGCAGGCCGGAGCCGAGTTCCGGTACGACGAGGTGAGCGAGATCCGCCGCGTGGACAACGGTTTCCTCGTCCGGGGAGCGGAGACCCAGTTGCGTGCGCGCACGGTCATCGCCGCGACGGGCGCCGGTCGCCGGCCGCTGGGGATCGACGGCGAGCAGGAGCTGCACGCCCACGGGGTGTCCTACTGCGGCAGCTGTGACGGCCCGTTCTTCACCGGCAAGTCGGTGGCCGTGGTCGGCGACAGCGACTTCGCCGGACGCGAGTCGCTCGTCGTCGCCCGCTACGCCTCCGACGTCACGTTGATCACGCGGCAGGTCGAGCCGGACCTGTCGGCGGCGACGCGCGGCGCGCTCGCGGGTGACGACCGGGTCCGCGTGCTGCGGCGCGCCGAGGTCGTCGGCCTGGCCGAGGCCGGCGGGGTCCTCGGTGCCGTGCAGGTCCGCGACCTCGACACCGGCCGGACCGTCGATCTCGACCTCGCCGGGTTGTTCGTCAACGCCGGCCCGGAACCCCGGTCGGCCCTGCTCCGCCAGCTCGTGGACCTCGACGACGACGGCCGGGTACCGGTCGACGCCGGGATGCGGACCGCCGTCGACGGGCTGTACGCGGTGGGCGAGCTGCGATCGGGTTTCCCCGGCTACGCCGTGGCCGCCGCGGGCGACGGTGTCGCGGCGGCGGCGTCGGCCCGCGACCACCTGTGCGCGTCGGTCGGCAGCCGCGGGATCGTCAGCGGCCTTCCCACCGGGGTGGTCGCCGGGCCGTGAACGCCGCGATGCCCTCGGCGGCGTCGCGCGAGGCGAGCAGCTCGGCCTGGAGCGCCGCCTGCAGGTCGAGGACCGAGGCGGGCGTGGCGCCTGCGGCGTCGACGAGCCGCTTGCTCGCCCGCACGGCGAGCGGTGCGTTCGCCGCGATCCGCGCCGCCAGGGCGAGCGCCGCCTCGCCGGCCCGGCCGGGCTCCACCAGTTCGGTGACCAGGTGCAGGTCGAACGCCTGCTCGCCGGTGAGGCGCTCGCCGGTGAGCGCGAGCCGCATCGCGACGGCGTGGGGTACGCGGGAGCGCAGGCGCACGAGACCACCGGCGGACGCGATGAGTCCCCGTGTGACCTCGGGCAGTCCGAACCGTGCCGTCCGCGACGCCACCACGAGGTCGCACGCGAGGACGAGCTCGAAGCCCCCGCCGAGTGCGTACCCCTCGACGGCCGCGATGAGCGGCTTGCGGGGCGGGGCGTCGGTGAGACCGCCGAACCCGCGCCCGGGGACCGTGGGCGATCCGCCCGCGGCCACCGCACGCAGGTCCGCGCCGGTCGAGAAGGCCCGGCTGCCGCCGTGCAGGACCCCGACCCGCAGCGCGTCGTCGTCGTCCAGCCGGGTGAACGCCCGCGCGAGCTGCTCGGCGGTGGAGCCGTCGACGGCGCCGAGCACCTCGGGCCGGTCGATCCCGATGACCAGGACGTCGCCGTGGGTCTCGAGCGTCACCGTGGGGGTGGGCGGCGTGGTTCCGGCGGGCACGGGTCAGAGCTGGAGCAGGTTCGCCCGCAGGTGGGCGTCGACCAGACGCTCGGTCTCGACGTAGGTCTCGGGCAGCCCCGCGCCGTGGGTCTGGGGGAGGCGCCGCATCGTCGTCGTGACGCCGTCGTCGACGAGGCGCCGCCCGAACGCCGCACCTTCGTCGCGCAGGACGTCGTAGTCGCCGAGCACGACGAGTGTCGGCGGCAACCCGCGCAGCGTCGCCGCGTGCGCGGGCGAGGCCAGCGGTTCGTGGGCATCGGCCGGTCCGGCCAGGTACATGTCCCACATCTCCAGCGCATGCTGACGGGTCATCGTGTAGCCCTCGGCGAACAGCCGCATCGACGGCGTGTTGCAGCCGCTGTCGGTGACCGGGATGTTTGAGCACCAGCGCCGCCAGCGCCGGGCCACCACGATCGCGGGCGGCGAGCGCGACGCTCGCCGCGAGGTTGCCGCCCGAGCTGCCGCCGCCGACCGCGACCCGGGCCGGGTCGACCCCGAGCGCGTCCGCGTGGGCCACCACCCAGGTCAGCGCCGCGTAGCAGTCCTCGGCGGGCAGCGGGAACTTGTGGGTCGGGGCCATCCGGTAGTCGACGTCGACGACGACCACGCCGAGGTCACGGGCCCGCGCGCTGTGCGTCGCACCCGTCGAGCGCAGCACGTCGAGGCCGCCACCCACCCAGAAACCCCCACCGTGGAAGTGCACGTACGCCGGGATGTCGCGCCGGCCGGCGGGTCGGTACACGATGGCGTCGATCGCCCCCGCGGTGCACTGGGGGCAGCCGGACCAGCCGCAGCTCCCGGCCACCGGGATGCGGACCTCGGTGACCTCGACGCCCTCGGGAATCGGTGCGGGGCCGCCGGCGAGCTGCACCCGCTCGGCCTGCTGCTGGTCGCGGAGCTGGGTCACCTCGGCGAACCACGCATCACGTGCGACCGGATCGGTGGGTGGTTGCCGCACGGCCGGCGCGGGGTTCTTGTCGACGTGAGGCTTGATCTGCTCGATGAGTTCGCGGAGTCGCGGATCGGTCACCAGCTCCATGGCCGCACCATAGAGCGCTGCGTCACCGGCTGTCCATCAGATGTCAGATCTCGTATCTCAACTGCCGTCGGCGTCGCCGCCACGTGCCCACGGGGTACCGAAGCGTCCGCGGAACATCGTGGGTTGCACGGGATTCCGGGTCAACGGGCCGTACCGACCGACCGGGTAGCCGAGCGGGATGGTCGCCGCGATCTCGAAATCCGCCGGTATCGCGAAGTGTTCGCGGACGGCCGGCTCGTTCTCGAGGTGGTTGGTGGTCATCGCCGCCCCCAGGCCGAGGCCGCGGGCCGCGAGCAGCAGGTTCTGCGTCGCGGCGTACACGGAGGACCACGCGAACCGCACGTCGGGAGCGTCCCGGTTCGGGAACGCGTTCTCGATCAGCGGCAGGACGAGGACCGGCGCCTGGTCGAAATCGACGATGAAGCTGCGGTACCGGCGTTGCGCGTGTGCGGCGGCGGAGGTGTCCGAGGCCGGTGGTTCGGGGTACCGGTGCCCGACGGCGGCCACCAGCATGTCCCGGAACCAGCGGCGGTCCTCCGGGTCGGTCACGACCAGGAACTTCCAGAGTTGGCGGTTGCCGGCGCTCGGTGCGCGGGTGGCGTAGTGGACCAACTGTTCGAGGACCTCGTCGGGAACAGGATCCGGCCGCAGCCGGCGGATGGACCGGCAGGTCTCGAGGGCCTCGAACAGGTCGACGGTTTCGGTCACGACGTGGTTCCTCCAGTTGTGGCGGTGCGGCTCCAGCGGTGCTCGCGGGGCAGCGAGAGGACGGCGAACCGGGTCTCACCGTCCGACGCGCTCCGGTGCCCCTGGCCGTCGAAGTCCTCGACCAGGCAGGCGTCGCCCGCGCGGAGGGTCCGCCGCCCCCCGGTCCCACCCACCTCGACCTCGAACCCGCCGGCGAGCACGACCAGCAGGCTCGTACCGGACTCGGTGTGCCAGTCCGAACGCATCCCGGGTGAGAGGCAGACGAAACTCAGCGCCGCGAGATCCTGTGCCTCGCCCGGTGGCCCGTGGAACAGGTCGTCGAACGGTGCGAGGTGAGCGGTGCCGGCCCGCGACGACATCCGCAACAGGACCGGCGCCGTGTGGGCCGAACGCCGGCCCTCGTCCAGCGCCGGCGGCACGGTGCCCCGCGGCGACCATGCCGGTTCGACCTCCACCTCGAGGTACGAGCAGGGCGTCGCGGCCCGCAGTCGCGCCGGCGCCTCGAACGGGTCGGCGGCGTCGAGGAACACCACGTCGCCGGCGCCGAGCCTCGCCTGCATGTCCGGCACGGTCACCTGGAGCCGACCCGCGACGACGAACACCAGCCGGCGCCGACCGCTTCCAGCCACCGACTCGACCGCACCGGCTCGGGCGACGACGGGTCGGACGTGCCGCACCGCGGCGGCATCGTCAGCGCTGGGTGCGAGTTCTCGTTCGACGTCGGTGGCCGACGGCCCGGGCGCGCTGAACGGCAGCGGGAGCGACTCGATCCGGGGAAGTCCCCGCCCGTCTCGGGTCACACGAAGCGACTTCATCGTTATCTCCCGGAGGCTGTTGCGACGTACGATATCTCATGTACCGTACGGTGCCTCATGGGACTGTGGCGTGAGTCGCACGCCCGCGTGGACAGGCGGCTGGATCCGCCTGCCGATCCGAGAGGGACACACAGTGCGGACATCAAGGTTCGCGACGGGGCTCGCGCTCGTCGCGGTGCTCGCGGTCGGTTCGGCGTGTAGCAGCAGCGGCGGCGGCGGGGGCAACAGTTCGAGCGGCGCCAACTCGTCGGGCGCGGCCCTCCCGTCCGGTTCGGCGGCGGACAACTCGAAGTCGCCGGTGACGGTCGGCTTCCACAACCTCGAGGGTGGGTCCATCTCGCTCACCGACGTCCGGCTCGGGTTCGCGGCCGGCATCAAGTACGTCAACGAGAAGCTCGGTGGCATCAATGGCCACCCGATGAAGTCGATCGACTGCAAGACCGACGGCACCCCCGAGTCGTCGGTGAACTGCGCCAACCAGTTCGTCGAGCAGAAGGCCGTGCTGGCCGTGCAGGGTGCCGACTTCGGGGCCGACGCGATGCTGCCGGTGCTCAAGTCGGCCGGGCTCGCCGAGCTCGGCAGTTTCCCGCTGACGCCCGGTATGAACGCGGCCGTCGGCCAGGCGTACTTCATGCAGGGTTCCGCCGAGGAGGGCTACGCGTCCGGGCTCATCCAGCTCCACAAGCTCGGCGCCTCGAAGATCGCCGTGGTGCTGGTCGACGCTCCCACCAGTCACGAGACCTACGACAAGATCATCGCGCCGGCGGCGTCCAAGCTCGGCGTGCAGACCAAGGCGTTCTACGTACCGCAGCAGGCGGACTGGACGGTGCAGTCGGCGACCGTGCTCGCGTGGGGCCCGGACGCGCTCGCGACCTTCGTGGCGGCCGACGCACTGGCGGCCGTCCCCGCCTTCCGCACCGCCGGGTTCACCGGGTACATCACCGCGGGCTCCAACGTCGAGATCATCCCGCAGCTCGACGCGACGGCGCTCGACAAGGTCTTGTTCAGCGCGTCGTACTACCTGCCCGAGTTCGCGAACCCGCCGGCCGCGGTGAAGTCGGACCTCGACGCCTTCGCCTCGTACACCTCGAGCCTGCCGGCCAAGGGCAGCGTGACCCAGCGGCAGACCGGCTTCTACACCGCGCTCATGGCGGCGGACCTGCTCCGGACCGCGGGCACCGGCGACACGGCGCTCACCGCGGCGAACGTCTTCTCCGCGGCGAAGACGTGGAAGGGCGACCGCGAGCCGTTCCGTACCAACGGGTGGGACTGTGCGAAGCCCCACCTGGCCCAACACGACCGCGTGTGGGAGCGGGAACGTCTACGCCAGCACCAACGGCGGCACCACGCTGACGCCGTTGCCGAACCAGCCGGTCGACATCACCTCCGTCCTGCCGTAACCCACCGCAGTCTCGAACGAGAAGCCGAGGGCCATTCGTGAGCGAGCTCGTCCTGTTCCTCGTGCTCGGCCTGGGGGTCGGGGCGGTCTACGCCGCCCTGACCCTCGGGGTCGTGCTGACCTACCAGGGCACGGGCGTCATCAACTTCGCCGCCGCCGCCATCGCGGCGGTACCGATGTACGTGTACGAGGAACTGCACAAGGGCCGGCTCACGCTCCCCGTCCCCTGGCTGCCTTCGTTCGACGTCGGGGCGATGCCCGCCTGGGTGGCCGTCCTCATCGCGGTCGTGGTGGCCGGTCTGCTCGGCGCCCTGATCGAGGTGGCGGTCTCGCGGCCGCTGCGCAAGGCGCCGCCGCTCGCGAAGGTGGTCGCGGCGGTCGGCATCCTGCTCACGCTGCAGGCGGTCGTCGGGCTGAAGTACGGCACGGTCCCGATCCTGCGGTCGGTCACCCTCCCCCAGGGGGTCGTGGAGCTGTCCGGGGTCCGGGTGGCGAAGGACCGCCTGTGGCTCATCGCGATCACCGTGGTGCTCGCGGTCGCCCTCGCGGTCTGGTTCAAGCGGTCCCGGATGGGCCTGGCCATCCAGGCCTCGGCGGAGAACGAGCGGGCGGCGGGCTTCGCCCGGATCTCGCCCGCCCGGACCGGGCTGGTGACCTGGACGGTCGCGTCGATGTTCACCGCGCTGGTCCTGGTGCTGGCGGGCCCTGCGACCGGCACGCTCTCGCCCTCGACCATGCCCCTGCTGGTCGTTCCTGCGCTGGCCGGCGCCCTGCTCGCCCGGCTCAGCTCGCTCACCGTCGGACTGGCCGGCGCCATGACGCTCGGTGTCGTCCAGTCCGAACTCCAGTACTTCTCCACGAAGGACTGGTGGCCGGAGTGGGCCAAGCAGGGGCTGACGAACGTGGTGCCGTTCCTGGTCATCGTCATCGCGCTGTTCGTGCTCGGCCGGGCCATCCCGGCCCGTGGTGACGAGGTGCGTTCGTCGCTCCCGGCGGTGCTGGTGCCGCGCAACCGGCCGCTGGCGGTGGCGATCTTCGCGGTGCTGGGCGTCGCTGCGCTCGCCCTCACCTCCGGCACCTACCGGTTCGGCGTGATCACCAGTCTGGCCGTGTCGCTCATCGCGTTGTCGCTGGTCCTCCTCACCGGTCTGCTCGGGCAGATCTCCCTGGCCCAGGCGGCGTTCGCGGGTGTCGCCGGCATCGTGCTGTCCAAGCTGGGCACGTCGGTCCCGTTCCCGCTGTCACTGCTGATCGCGGCGGCGCTCGCGGCCGTCGCCGGGGTGGTGGTCGGCATCCCGGCGTTGCGCATCCGCGGGGCGCAGCTGGCGGTGGTGACGCTCGCTGCGGCGTTGACGTTGCAGGACTTCGTCTTCAACAACCCGAAGCTGGTCTCGGCGACGACGAACCTCATCCCCGATCCCAGCTTGTTCGGGCTGAACCTGTCGGTCCGCGGCGGCGCCAGCATCGCGCGGCTGCCGTTCGGGATCATGGTCCTGGTCGTCGTGGTGCTGGCCTTCGTCGCCACCGGCAACCTGATCCGGGCGCGTACCGGCCGCACCATGCTCGCGATCCGCTCGAACGAACGCGCCGCCGCGGCCATCGGCATCAACGTCCCGCGGGTCAAACTCGCCGCGTTCGCCGCGTCGTCGTTCCTCGCCGGGCTCGGCGGTGGTTTGATCGGCTGCAGCCGCGGCCAGCTGTCCGCGGACTCGTTCGGGGTCTTCATCGGCCTGTCGTTCCTCGCCGTGGCGTACCTGCAGGGCATCACCAGCGTCAGCGGCGCGATCCTCGCGGGGATCTCCGCGAGCCTCGGGATCGTGTACCAGTTCGCCGATCACGTGCTGAACCTCGGTAGCTACTACTCGCTCATCACCGGGCTGTCGCTGATCCTCACGGTGCTCTTCAACCCGATCGGCATCGCGGGCAAGACCAGGTCCGACTTCGACAAGATCCGCGCGAGATTCCGACAGCGCTCCTCCACCGGCCAGGCGGCGGAGGCGGTCGCCCCCCTCGACGCCGTGGACGTGGCGGACCGGGGCGAGCGGACTCCGGCCCCGCCGCGCTCGATCGGCGACGTCGTCCTCACGGCGCGCAAGATCACGGTCCGGTACGGCGGTGTCGTCGCGGTGTCGGGTGTCGACATCGACGTGCGCGCCGGCGAGATCGTCGGCCTCATCGGCCCCAACGGCGCGGGCAAGACCAGTTTCGTCGACGCCTTGACCGGTTTCACCCGCAGCGCCGGCGAAGTCGTCCTGGGCGGCGAGCACCTCGAGGGGCGCCCGGCCCACGAACGGGCCCGGCAGGGTCTGGTGCGTACCTGGCAGGCCGGCGAGCTGTTCGAGGACCTCAGCGTCACCGACAACGTCCGCGTCGCCAACGAGACCGGCAACGAAGCGATCACCATGCTCCGCGACACCGTCCGCCCGACCACGCCGCCGGCTGCCGCGGTCGAGGAGGCGCTCACGCTGATGTCGCTGGCCGATGTCGGTGGTCGCAAGCCCTCCGAGCTCTCACTCGGGCGGCAGAAGGCGGTCGGGATGGCGAGGGCGCTCGCCATGGAACCCACCGTGCTGCTGCTCGACGAGCCCGCCGCGGGCCTCGACAGCAGCGAGAGTCTCGCCTTCGGCGACCAGTTGCGCCGCATCGCCGCCACCGGGGTGGGGTGCCTGCTCATCGACCATGACATGCACCTGGTGATGAGCGTGTGCGACCGCGTCTACGTCATCGAGTTCGGCAAGCAGATCGCCGCCGGGACCCCGAACGCCGTCCGCAACGACCCGCGGGTCCTCGAGTCCTACCTCGGCAGCCAGTCGTTCGAGACACCCGGGGTGGCTGACGACATCCCGGTCGCGAAGGAGGAGGTGGGGACGTGACCGCGCTCGTCGAGACGCGGGGTCTCACCTGCGGGTACGGCAAGTTGGCGGTCGTCCGTGACCTCGACCTGACGGTCGCCGCCGGTGAGGTGGTGTGCCTGCTCGGCGCCAACGGAGCCGGGAAGACGACCACGTTGCTGACCATCGCCGGTGCCCTGCCGCGGTTGGGTGGCTCGCTGCTGGTGGCGGGCGCACCGGCGCCCGCGGCCGCCCACGTCGTGGCCCGCCGAGGTCTCGCGCTGGTCCCGGAGGGGCGTGGGCTGTTCTACCGGCTCACCGTCGCGGAGAACCTGCGGCTGCGTCGGCACCGCCGTTCGACGGTGTCGGTCGACGACGTCCTCGCCCACTTCCCGGTGCTGTCCGACCTCATGGGGCGGCGCGCCGGACTGCTCTCGGGCGGCGAGCAGCAGATGCTCGCGCTCGCCGGCGCCCTGGTCGCGGACCCGACGATGATCCTGCTGGACGAGCCGAGCCTGGGGCTCGCGCCGATCATCGTCGAACGCCTGCTCCCGATCGTCCGCAACATCGCCGACGAACGCGGGATGGGCGTCCTGCTGGTCGAGCAGCACATCCTCTCCGCTCTCTCGGTGGCCGACCGTGGCTACGTGATGGCCCACGGCTCGGTGGTCGCCGCGGGGACCGCCGCGGAGTTGCGACGTGACGCGGAGCTGCTCGAGGCGAGCTACCTGGGCGAGAAGTCCAGCATCGACTCGGCGGTCGCCGAAGGGCTCGTGTGAGACGTCGGACATGACACGTGACACGCGGTACGTCAACGACACCCACCCGACGCCCGAGGTGCTGCGCCGCACCTTCGGTTCGTTCCCCAGCGGCGTCGTGGCGCTGTGCGGCACCAGCCCCGATGGCGAGACCGTGGGGATGGCCATCAGCGCGTTCATCCCTGTCTCGCTCGACCCGCCGCTGATCGGCGTCGCGATCCAGAACAGCTCGCGCACCTGGGAGGTGCTCCGCGAGCTCCCGGCGCTGGGGGTGAGCGTGCTGGCCGCCGACCAGCACCTCGAGGCGCGGCAGCTCGCGGCGCGGGAGGGGAGCCGGTTCACCGGCATCGACCTCGGCAACGTCACCGAGGGCGGCGCGGTGTTCCTCGCGAACTCGGTGTCGCGTTTCGACTGCGTGCCCGAGGGGGAGACGCCCGCGGGGGACCACACCCTGGTGCTGCTGCGCATCCGGGCGCTGAGCATCTCCCTCGACGTCGCTCCACTCGTGTTCCACGAGAGTTCCTTCGTGACGTTGAGCCCCCTCGGCGAAGCCGACATCACGTGACCCGCGACGTCGCGCCCCGCACCGCCACCGCCGCGCCGATCCCGGAGGCGGCGCTGCGTGCCGCCGCCCGGCTCGCCGCCGCCCAGGAGTCCGGCGTCGCCTGCGCACCGGTCCGCGACCTGATCGGGCCGACGGACGTGCGGACCGCGTACGCCGTGCAGTCGATCAACGTGGAACGCCGGCTGCGGACCGGCCGCCACGTCGTCGGACGCAAGATCGGGCTGACCGCACCGGCCGTCCAGGCCCAACTCGGTGTCGACCGACCGGATTTCGGCGTCCTGCTCGACGACATGTGGTGCGCGTCCGACCGCCCGGTCGACCTCGGTGGGCTCCTGCAGCCCAAGGTGGAGGCCGAGATCGCGTTCGTCCTGGCGCGCGACGTGCTCGACGCCGACGTCGACGCCGCCTCGGTCGTGGCGTGCGTCGACCACGCCGTGGCCGCGCTGGAGATCGTCGACAGCCGGGTCGAGTCGTGGGACATCAGCCTCGCCGACACCATCGCCGACAACGCTTCGAGCGGGCTGTTCGTGCTCGGCCGCGACGCGCTCGGTCTCGCCGACGTCGAGCCGCGTGCGGTGGAGATGACGATGGCCGTGAACGGACAGGTCGTCTCGACCGGCGACGGGGCGCAGTGCCTCGGCGACCCGCTCGCGGCCCTGGCGTGGCTGGCGCGCACCGCGGTGGAGTTCGGGGCGCCGTTGCGGACCGGCGACATCGTGCTGTCGGGAGCGCTGGGCCCGATGGTCGCGCTGCACGCCGGCGACACGGTCGACGCGCGGTTCACCGGTTTGGGCGCTCTGCACGTCGAGTTCGCCGGCGGCCGGAGCGGCCGATGACGGCACGGACCCCGGAGCCGCGGGTGGTCGACCCGGTGGCCACCGGTGGCACGGCGTCCGCCCGTGACGGCGTCGAAGCCACGTTGGTGGCCCCCGGTGCCGACTTCGAGACCACCGTGGCGCAGGTGCACGGCGAACCGGTGACGGTGTACCGCCACGCGCCGGCGAACCTGGTCGACGTGTTCGCCCGGGCCGCGTCGTGGGGCGACGCCGCCGCGCTCTCGTACGCCGATCGCACGGTGAGTTGGACCGAGTACGCCGACCTCTCCGCCCGGGCCGCCACGGGCCTGGTCGTCGACCACGGCGTGCGACCGGGTGACCGGGTCGCGATCGCCATGCGCAACTACCCCGAGTGGGCGCTCGCGTTCGCGGCCGTGACGAGCGTCGGCGCGGTCGCCGTCCCGCTGAACTCGTGGTGGAACGGCGAGGAACTCGCGCACGTGCTCGAGGACAGCGGGGCCACCGTGCTGTTCGCCGACGCCGAGCGGGCGCGGCTGGTCGCGGGCCACCGCGATCGGCTGGCGTCGCTCCGGGCCGTCGTGGAGGCCGAACCACGGGCGGAGGCGGGGGACCTCACCTGGGACGACCTCGTGACGGCGCCGGGCGCGGCGGGCGGTCGGCCCGCCGTGGTGGTCGATCCCGACGACGACGCGACGATCATGTACACGTCCGGCACGACGGGCCGGCCCAAGGGCGTGGTCGCGAGCCACCGCGCGCACACCACCGCGCTGATGAACATCCTGTACCAGGGCGCTCTGCACGCGGCCGTCAACCGGGTGCGGGCGGTGCCAGTCCGAGCCGTGCGCTCACCGTCGCGCGCGCTGGTCGGCGGGCCGCTGTTCCACATCTCCAACCTGCCGAAGCTCTACGTCGCCGCCTGGCGGGGTCACCACCTCGTGTTCCTGCGCCGGTGGGACGCCCACCGCGCGGTCGAGTTGATCGACACGCTGGGGCTCGACGGGTTCGCGGGCGTCCCGACCATGGTCCGCCAGTTGCTCGACGAGGCCGAGGCCGCCCGGACGACACTGCCGACCCTGCGCCAGATCGGGACCGGTGGCGCCCCGACCCCGGGCAACCAGATCGAGCGGATCGGCCGGCAGTTCCACCTCGGCGTGCTCGCCAGCACCGGCTACGGCCTCACCGAGACCACCGGTGCGGTCGTGGGGATCGCGTCGGCGGACTTCCTGGACCGGCCGGACGCCGCCGGGCGACCGTTCCCCGTCAGCCGCGTGCGGGTGGTCGCCGCCGACGGTGCGGATGCCGCCCCGGGTGAGGTCGGCGAAGCACTGGTGCAGGGTGCAACGCTCGGGAAGGGGTACTGGAACCGTCCGGACGAACCCTTCCTCGACGACGACGGCTGGTTCGCCACCGGTGACCTCGTCACCGTCGATGACGACGGCTACCTGCGCATCGTCGACCGGCTCAAGGACATGGTGCTCAGAGGCGGTGAGAACGTCTACTGCGCCGAGGTCGAGGGCCTGCTCGCGTCCCACCCGGACGTCGTCGACGTCGGGGTCTTCGGCATCCCGCACGACGTGCTCGGCGAGCAGGTCGCGGCGGCCGTGCAGGTCCGCTCCGGAGCCGCGGTCACCGCCGCGGACCTGCAGCGGCACGTGGCCGAACAGGCCGCGGCCTACAAGGTGCCGTCAGAGGTGGTGTTGCTGACCGAGGCCCTGCCGCGCAACCCGACCGGGAAGGTCCGCAAGGCCGAACTCCGGGCCCGGCTCCGACCCCGTCCCGAGTCCGAGGAGCGACCGTGACCGCCACCCAGGACACCGACGACCACAACGGGTACCGCGAGATCCTCTACGGGGTGCAGGACCGCATCGCCACGGTGACCCTGAACCAGCCGGACCGGCGCAACGCTCTCACCTTCCGGCTGCGCCGCGAGATCATCGACGCACTGCGCACCGCGGAGCGCGACGACGACGTCACCGTGATCCTCATCCGGGCCAACGGCCCGTCGTTCTCCGGCGGGTACGCCCTGTCGACGAAGCCGCGTCCGGCCACCGCCGAGGGCGCGCCCGCGGCGAAGTCCTACTGGGACGACGGCACCCGCCCGGAACGGTGGATCGAGGCCGAGGAGTTCGACGGCTGGACCGACCAGTGGGCCCGCAGCTGCCTGCGCGACTGGATGAACGTCTGGGAGCTGCTGAAGCCGGTCGTGGCGATGGTGCACGGCCACTGTCTGGCGGGCGGATCCGAGTTGATGTCGATGTGCGACATCGCGTTCGTGGCCGACGACGCCCAGATCGGCTACCCCCCGATGCGCGGCATGACCTCGCCCGACATCCCGTACTTCCCCTGGAAGATGACGATGGCGCAGGCCAAGTACCTCCAGCTGACCGGCAACAGCGTGACCGGGGCGGAGGCCGCGGCCATGGGGTGGGTCGCGAAGTCCTTCCCGGCCGAGGACCTCGAGGAACAGACGATGCGCGAGTTGCGGGCGATGAGCCACATCGCGCCGTCGCTGCTCGCCGCCAACAAGGAATCGGTCAACCAGGCCTACGAGATCATGGGCATGCGGACCCACCTCAACCAGGCGTGGGCGATGCACTCGTTGAGCGGGTCGCTGCGGCCCGGCGCCCGCGAGTTCGCGCAGCGGCTGCGCGAGGGCGGGCTCAGGGCGGCGCTGGACTGGCGTGACGGGCCGGCCCGTCGTGAGGGGTTCCGCTGACGGACCTCAGACCAGCGCGCGCATCCCCGGGGAGCGCAGTGAGCCGTCGGCGTCGAGGTCGTCGGTGAACGCGTCCAGCAACTGGGTCATGATCCGCAGCAGGTGGCCCGACATCCGGTCGGCAGCGGTGGCGGCGTCGCCGGACTTGAGGGCCCGCGCGATGCTCACGTGTTCCTTGCCGTCGGGGCCGAAGTCCCGGTCCACGTGCACGTCGCGTTGACGCAGGACCTGGGTGAGCACGACGGCGTCCTCGACGGCCTTGGACAACATCGTGTTGTCGGCGGCCCGCGCGACGCCGAGGTGGAAGGCGGTGTCCGCCTCGCGGAACGCCTCGAAGTCGCCCATGACGTCGACCGAGGCCCGCGCGAGCTCGAGCAGTTCGGCCTTCTGCTCGCGCGTGGCCCGCTCGGTCGCGTACCGGGCGGCCGCCGCTTCGAGACCGGCGCGCAGTTCGAACGCGTCGCGGATGATGCGGGCCGTGGGCACCACGACCCGCAGGCCGCGCCCGGTCGATTCCACGAGACCGATGTGGCGCAGCTGCAGGAGTGCCTCGCGCACCGGGGTCTTGCTGACCTGCAGGTCCGTGGAGAGCATGGCCTCGCTCACCGAACTACCGGGGGGCAGACTCGCCTCGACGAGTCGACGCCGGATCGCGGTGAAGACCAGGTCGGTCAGGTTGTCCGGTCGCTCGATCATCGAACACCCGCCTCCGATGGGTCACGTGTCATGCACGAGACAGCATACGTCACGAAGACGTCACGGCCGCACGCAGACGCTCCGTCACCCAGGCGGCCACCTGGGCGCGGCTGCCGAAGGCGAGCTTGTCCAGGATGTGGGCGAGGTGCGCGTCGACCGTGCGTGGCGAGATGGCGAGCCGGCTCGCGATCTGCCGGTTCGCGAGCCCGTCGGCGACCTGCCGTGCCACCTGCCACTCGCGGGGGGTCAGGGGACTGAACACCTCCGCACCGTCGCCGCCGGCGTCCGCGTCGACCGTCGACCGCGTCGCGAACGCCAGGGCCTCGGTCGACGACAGCTCGCCGCCGACCGCCGTGCGGGCCGCGAAGACGCGCTCGGGCAGCGTGGTGTGCAGCCGGTCCTGCGACGTGTCGCGGAACTGGCGGAGTGCGGCGACGCTCTCGATCGAGGCTCCGCTGCGCCGCCACGCGGCCTCGGCCGACCCCGCGAGCGTGGCGCCGCGTTCCGGATCGCGTGAGCTGCTGAACCACGCCAGCGCGTCGAGGCACATGGCCTGCCCGACGTACTCGTCCTCGTGGACCTTGAACCGCAGCGCCTCGAGCACCATGTCCTCGGCGGTGTCCACCTCGCCCTCGCCCCACACCACCATGCCCAGGTGCATCAGGGCGCTGGAGTGCACGGTGGTCTCACGGTGCTGCCGGGTGATCTCGAGGCACTCGGACAGCAGGCGCTGCGCCGCCTCGGGCTCACCGCACAACCACTGCGTGAAGCCGTACCCGAGCAGCACGTGCGCCTTCCCGACCACGTCGTCGCAGAGCTCGAACAGCCGCAGCGCCTCGGCGAGCGGTGCCTGGGCGCCGCGCGCGTCGCTCTCGCGGAGCTGGGCCATGCCCTCGACGAACCGCAGGTACGCCTCGTCGACCGGCGCGGGTGTCGGCCCGAGCGCGGCGCGGGCGTCGGCGAGCAGATCGGCGACCTCGGCGCCGCCGCCCAGGTAGAAGGAGAAGTAGGCCAGCCAGCGTTGCGCGGTCGCCCGGCCGGGCGTGCCCGCTGGGCAGTCCGCGACGCCGCGTCGCAACCAGTGGCGCGCCTCCGACATGCGGCCGGCGGCCACCCAGTACCACGTGAGGTCCGACGCGATCCCCATCGCGCTGACCGGGTCGTGCGCGTCGAGCGCGAATCCCAACGCCGACGCGAGGTTCTGGTGCTCGGTGCGCAGGCGCCTCGCCCACTCGTGTTGGGCCGGGCCGAACCACCCCGCGTCGTGCGCGGCGGCGAGCTCGGAGGCCCATCCCACGAGTCGCCGGCGGTAGGTGTCGACGTCGCCCGACTCCAGCAGTTGCTCGTGGCCGAACTCGCGGATCGCTCCGAGCATGCGGTACCGCGCTTCCGGACCGGCGTCGTCGTCGCGGACCACGACCGACTTCTCGACCAGTTCGGTGAGCAGGTCGACGACGCGGTCGGTGGGCAGCCGGGCGTCGGTGCACACGGACTCCACCGCCGAGACGACGAAACCGCTTGCGAAGACGGACAGTCGTGCCCACAGCAGGCGTTCGCGGGTCGTGCAGAGGTCGTAGCTCCACGCGATCGACGCGAGCAGCGTCTGGTGCCGGGCGGACGCCGTGCGGTCGCCGGTGGTGAGCAGCCGGAGCCGGGAGCTCAGCCGCGCGTTGACCTGGTCGACGGGCAGGGCGCGGACCCGGTCCGCGGCCAACTCGATGGCGAGCGGGATGCCGTCGAGCCGCTGGCAGATCTGCGCCACGTGGGGGGCGTTGCGCTCGGTCAGCGCGAACCCCGGGACGCGGGCCGCGGCGCGGTCGAGGAACAACCGCACGCCGTCGTACTGCGCGAGGTCCGCGGCGCGGGAACGGACGTCCCAGACCGGCACCGCGAGCGGCGGGACGACGTAGACGTGCTCGCCGCCGATCCGCAGCGGCTCGCGGCTCGTGGTCACCACGTGCACGTCGGGCGCGGTCGCGAGGATGCGGTGCACGAGCCGGGCGCACGCGTCGACGAGGTGTTCGCAGTTGTCGACGACCAGGAGCAGGTGCTCGGGCGCGAGTCGCTCGGCGAGGATCTCGTCGGTCCAGTCGGAGGGTGCGTCGCGGAACCCGAGGGCCTGGGCGACGGCGTGGGGGACCAGCTCCGCGCTGGTGACCTCGGCCAGCTCGACCAGCACCACGCCGTGCGGGAACGCGCGGCGGGCCTGGCTCGCGACGCGCACGGCGAGGCGGGTCTTGCCCACGCCGCCGGGGCCGGTGAACGTCACCAGCCGCGACGACGAGAGCAGCGCTCTGGCCTCGCCGAGTTCGCGCCGGCGCCCCACGAAGGAGGTCACCTCGGTGGGCAGCGGGCCTCCGTGGGTGCGGCGCGCGGACCCACCCATCACTCGGACAGTAGCCCCCGTCGCGCCGCGCTGTGGAGTCCTCGGAGCCGTCATCCCGTCGCGGGGCGCGGCCCACGTAGGTGGGTCGGTAGGTGAAACCGCGCATGGCAGGACGAACCCGGACGGCGATGCTGGCGGGGGTGGGTGTGACACCCGCCACGAGCCGAGGAGCCGACATGAGCGAGATGCGCCGACCGCCGCAGGGATCCGCGCTCGGGACCCCACGACCGGACGCGGGTGACGGTGCGGCCCGGTGCTACGTACGGCTCGCCGTCCTCGGCGACCGTGGCCGCGCCCGCCGGTGGACGCTGCAGGTGGGCGGGTGGCCCGACGCGTTGGCGGACCTCGTGCGCGACGCCCACGACGTCTCGCTCTGTGACGCCTCGAGCGCCGGCGCCACCGCCTACGACATCCGCCGGGTGCAGCTGCGGGTCGCGGTCGCCCACCGGCCGCACCTCGTGGCGCTGGACGCCGGACTCGGCGAACTGGGCCGCCGCGACTTCGACGTGTCCGGGATCCGGTCCCACCTCGCGCACGTCGCCGCGGTGCTCGCGACGCGCGGTGCCGTGCTGGTGACCACCGGCGTCGCGGGCCGCACACCGTGGCACCGGTCGCGGGCCGACCAGCTCGACGCGGTGTACACCGAACTCGCCGCCCGCTTCGGCACCGTCCACGTCGAGGCGTCGCACCGCGCACCCGTCGTCGCCGAGCGGGTCGCCGACGCTCTCCGTGCCCGGGGCCTCGCCGTCGGACGCATCGGAGATGCGCGGTAGCAGCGCGGCGCTCACAGCTGCAGGGTGGCGGCCAGTCGCTCGACGTGGTGCGCGGGTGAGCCGAGCAGGATGCGGTCGGTCGTCGCCCGCTTGTAGTAGAGGTGGGCGTCGTGCTCCCAGGTGAAGCCGATCCCGCCGTGCACCTGGACGGCGGCGGCCGCGGTGTCGTAGTAGGTCTCGGCGCACACGATCGCGGCGGTGCTCACGGCGGTGTCGAGATCCGGCGCGTCGTCGGCGACCGCCCGGACGACGTCGTCGAGGGCGGCCCGCGCGAGTTCGGTGCCGATCAGCATGTCGGCGAGTGCGTGCTTCACGGCCTGGAACGACCCGATCGGCCGGCCGAACTGGTGGCGCAGCCGCGCGTACTCCGTGGTCGCCTCGAGCATCCGGCGGGCGCCGCCCACCTGGTCGGCCGCGAGACCCGCGACCGCGACGGCGGCGGCCCGACCGACCAGGTCGGCCGCCGCACCGGGCGCGCCGACGAGCGTGGCACCCGCCCCGGCCAGTTCCACCGCGGCGAAACGACGGGTGTGGTCCATCGCCCCGACCGGCCGGACCACGGTGGATCCGGCCTCCGGTGCGACGCTGAAGACCGAGACGACGTCGTCGTGGCGGGCCGGGACGAGCAGCACGTCCGCGGCGGCGCCGTCGAGCACGTGGGGCACCGTGCCGGTGAGCTGCCACCCGTCGCCGACCGCGGTCGCCTCGACCGTCGTGGCGGCCGGGTCCCACCCGGTGCCGTGGCCCGGCAGGGCGACCGTGCACACGAGCGTGCCGTCGGCGACGCCGGGCAGGACCGCCGCCATCGCCGCGCGGTCGCCCGACCGCCTGACCAGTTCGGCGCCGAGCAGGACGGTCGACAGGAACGGCCCCGGGCACAGCGCGCGGCCCAATTCCTCCGCCGCGACTGCGAGTTCGCGGATCCCGCACCCGGCGCCGCCGTACTCCTCCGGGATGCCGAGGCCCTGGACGCCGATCTCGGTGGCGAGGCGGCGCCAGGTCGCCCGGTCGAAACCGTCGGGGAGGTCGAGGTGTCGACGCACCACCGACTCCGGCACGGCGCTCGCGAGCATGCGCCGGAGCGTCGCGCGCAGGTCGCGCAGGTCCTCCGACTCGTCCGCGTCCGCGGTGCCGGCGGCGAGGGCACCGGCCACGCCGCTAGCCACGTCGCAACTCCGAGTAGGGCAGGTCCTTGTCGACCCGCGGCTCGGCCGGCAGGCCGAGCACCCGCTCACCGAGGATGTTGCGCATGATCTCCGAGGTACCGCCCTCGATGGAGTTGGCCCGGGAGCGCAGGAACAGCCGGCGCGGGTCGAGGGGAGCGTCGCCGCGCGAGGACGTCTCGATCTCGTCGGGGTCGTACGAGCCGTAGCGCAGGGCGTCGTCGCCGAGCAGGTCCAGGCACAGCTCGTACCCCGCCTTGTTCAGCTCGGCGAACCCGACCTTGCTCACCGAGCTCTCCGGCCCGGGCCCTGCGCCGGTGCGCCGGGCCGCCCGGGCCGCGTACAGCCGGAGGACGCGCGTGCGCAGCCACAGCTGCACCATGCGTGCACGCAGGACGGGGTCGGCGTGGTCGTGTGCGTGGTACAGGTCGAGCGCGACCTCGAGCGGACCCGGCTCGGTCGCCTTGGTCCCGAACATGTCGCGCTCGCTCATCAACGTCGACATGGCGACCCGCCAGCCGGCGTCGACCGGTCCGAGTCGGTCGGAGTCGGGCACGAAGACGTCGGTCAGGTACACCTCGCTGAACTCGGCCTCACCGGTCAGCTGCCGCAGCGGCCGGATCTCCACCCCGGGGCTCGCCAGGTCGAGGACGAAGTAGGTCAGTCCCCGGTGCTTGGGCCGGCTCGGATCGGTGCGCGCGAGCAGCATCCCCCGCTGCGAGGTCGTGGCCATCGACGTCCAGACCTTCTGCCCGGTCACCCGCCAGCCGTCACCGTCGCGGACGGCGCGGGTGTCGACCGCGGCGAGGTCGGAGCCCGCGCCCGGCTCGGAGAACAGCTGACACCACCGTTCGCCGGTCGCGATCGCGCGGAGGAAACGCTCTTGTTGCGCGGCAGTTCCCCACGCCGTCACGCTCGGCGCGCCCATCGAGTACGCGAGCCGGCTCTCCACCTGCAGGTTCGGCGCACCGGCTGCGGTGAGCAGTGCGAACACCCGGCGTTGCGCATCCCGGTCCGCGCCGATCCCGCCGAGGCCGACGGGGTGGTGCACCCACGTCAGCCCGGCCTCGTACTGGGCCGTGAGGAACGTCGTCCGGTCGACGCTCGCCGGCGGGAACCCCGCCAGCAAACCGACGGGTGAGGACGTCGACGTCCTCGGTGGTCATCGGGCCGCGGCGACGCCGGACGCCCACGCCTCGAGGGTCTTCGCCTCGATCCCGAACGCGCGCAGTGCCGCGGGCGTCGCCACGGGCGGGACGTCGCGGTTCCACTCGCTCGCCTGCACGATCGGCGCGACCATCCCCTTGGCCAACGCCTGTTCCGGCGTCATCGGCAACTCGGGCGGCAGGATCTGCTCGCCCCACGCGCGCGACAACACCGCCGCGATCTGGTCGAAGGTCAGCACGTCGCCCGCGAGGTGCAGCTCCACACCGTTGAACCGCTCGGGGTCGGCGATCGCCGCGGCGCGGCCCGCCCGATGTCCTCGACCGCGACGAGGGCGTAGACGGTGTCGGGGTCGACCGCGGCCATCAGCCGGTTGCCGGTGCGGCCCTCGAAGTACACCGACGGCCGCAGGAACATCTCCATGAACGTCGACGGGTACAGGATCGTCCAGGCCGGGAAACCCGCGCCGCGCACGAGGTCGTCGACGTCCTGCTTGCTCTGCCAGTACTCGCTGATCGGCGGCACCAGGTCGCTGTACGCCCGGTGCCATCGGCCCTCGTCCCACCCGGGCGCCTGCCGGTGCTGCCCGGCGCCCGACACCGACGTCTGAACGAAGTGCGGTACGCCGGCGGCGCGCGCGGCCGGCACGAGGTTGCGGGCGTGCGTGCGTTCGGCGTCGGCCGCGGGGTTCATCATGTCGGGGCTGAGGATCGAGAACACCGCTCGCACCCCGGTGCAGGGCGCCACCAGCGAGTCCGCGTCGTAGAGGTCGCCCACCGCGAGGGTGGCGCCGAGACCGGCCAGGGCCGCGGCCCGCTCCGAGCCGGGATCGCGCACCAGGGCGCGGACGGGGATCCCCGCGGTCAGCAGGGCGCGCGCGGTGGCACCGCCCTGCTTGCCCGTCGCCCCGACGACGAGGACCGGATCGCCCGCGGTCGTTGCGGTGTCGTGCTCGCTCATTCTGTTCCTCCTGGTCGGACGTCGTCAGGACGTCGTGTAGCCGCCGTCGACGACCAACGTGTCGCCGGTGTGGTACGCCGAGGCGTCGGACGCGAGGTAGACGGCGATGCCGGCGAAGTCCTCGCCCGTGCCCCAGCGCCGCACCGGGATGCGGCGCAGGATCGCCTCCTGCACCTCGGGTCGGTCGAAGCTGCGCTCGGTGAGCCCGGTGCGGATCCAGCCGGGCACGATCGTGTTGGCGCGGATGCCGTGCCGGCCGAACTCGACGGCGAGGCCCTTGGCGACCGACACGAGTGCGCCCTTCGCCGCGGCGTACGCCTGCAGGGTGGGCGCACCCCGCAGGGCCGAGACGCTCGACGTCGTCACCAACGAACCGCCGGGGTCACCGGCCTCGGCCCGCGCGACCATGTGCCGCGCCACCTCGCGCAGCGTCCAGAGGGCGCCCTCGAGGTCGGTCGCGAGCACGCGGTGCAACTCGGGTGCGTCGAGCTCGAGGAAGCGGGTCCGCCCGCCGACGCCCGCGTTGGCGAACACGGCGTCGATCCGGCCCAGGGTGCGGACGGTGTCCCCGACCGCGGCCGTGACGGCGTCGGCGTCGCTGACGTCGACCACGGCGGTCCGCACGTCGCCGCCGTTCGCCGCGAGCCGGTGGGCGGCCTGCTCGAGTTTCGTGGCGTCGCGACCCCAGATCTCGACCGCGGCCCCGGCGCGGGCCAGGCCCTCGGCCATGCCGAGGCCGATGCCGCCGTTGCCGCCGGTCACCAGCGCCACCTTGCCGGACAGGTCGAAGAGGGGGCGGGTGGCTGCGTCGCCGGTCGCCGTCATGGTGCGGAGGTTCACCTGCCCGTCGGTCGTCGGTCGAGTGCCCTGTTCAGCGGAACGGACCGGCCCGGCGCCGCGCGCGTGAACCGTTCCCTCACCGAGTCGATCGCTGTACGGTATCTCATATGCCAACACGTGGTACGTCGACCACGCGACCGTCGTTCTGCCGCGTCTGCCAGAACTTCTGTCCGGTCGACGTCCACCTCACCGACGGCGCCGTCGAGCGCATCACCGGTGCCCCGGACAACGACATCTACCGCGGGTACACGTGCATCAAGGGCCGGTCCCACGCCTCGCTGTACCAGCACCCGGGCCGCGTCCTGCGGTCCCTCAAGCGGACGGCCGACGGCGAGCTCGTCGAGATCCCGACCCTCGACGCCATCGACGAGATCGCGACGCGGATCGCCGCCGTGGTCGACCGGTTCGGACCTCGGGCGCTGGCGCTGTTCGTGGGGACGTACGTCCCGTTCGAGAACCCGGTCAACCTCCCGATGGTCGAGGCGTTCATGCGGGCGGTGGGATCGCCGATGACCTTCACGACCGGGACGATCGACCAGCCCGGCAAGGCGATCGCCCGCGGTCTGCACGGCGTCTGGATGGCGCCGAGTCAGGCGTTCAGCGAGCCCGAGGTCGCGTTGCTCGTCGGCAACAACCCGCTGGTGAGCCACGTCGGCCCGGCGGGCTACCCGATGGCGTTCATCAAGGACCTGCGCGCTCGCGGTGCCCACCTGGTGGTCATCGACCCGCGGCGGACCGAGACGGCCAAGCGGGCGTCGGTCCACCTGCAGATCCGGCCCGGTGAGGATCCGGCCGTGCTGGCCGGGATGATCCGCATCGTCGTCGACGAAGGCCTGGTCGACCACGCGTTCATCGCGGAGAACGTCGACGGCTACGACCGATTGCGCGCCGCGGTCGACCCGTTCACGCCGGAGTACGTCGCGCAGCGGGCCGGGATCGCGGTGGCCGACCTCACCACCGCGGCGCGCCTGGTCGGCCGCGCGGCGCGTGGGTACGGCACCGCCGGCACGGGCGGGAACATGTCCGGCAACGGCACCCTGGTCGAGTACCTGGTCCTCTGCCTGAGCTCGGTCGTCGGCCACTGGACGCGCGCGGGCGAACGGCTGCCGAGCCCGGCCGTCCTCACCGGTGCCGCCGAGCCGCCACGGGCGCAGGCCCGATCGCCCTTCCCCGCCTACGGTTACGGCGAGCGGTTGCGGGTGCGTGGGTTGACGCAGACGTTGGCCGGACTCCCGACCGGGGCGCTGGCCGACGAGATCCTGCTGCCGGGCGACGGGCAGGTGCGGGCGATGATCAGCACCGGGGCGAACCCGGCCAAGTGCATCCCCGACCAACTCAAGGTCGTCGACGCCCTGCGCTCGTTGGACCTGCTGGTCCAGCTCGACGTCGAGATGACGCCGACGGCCCGGCTCGCCGACTACGTCATCGCCGTCCAGCTCCCGTACGAGATGCCCGGGACCAACGGGTTCCTCGAACGCATCGCGGCCTACGCCGCCGGCTCGGGCCTGCCGCGGCCGTTCGGCCTCTACACCGATGCGGTCGTCGAGCCACCGCCCGGTTCGGACGTCATCGAGGGTTGGCGGTTCCTGTACCTGCTCGCGCAACGACTCGGGCTCGAACTCGCGCTGCCGGCGGTCATCGCCGACGGTTCACCACCGACTCCGCTCGACATGTCCGGCGCCGCCGATCCCCTCGACCTGTTGCACGCGGTGCACACCGGGTCGCGCGTCCCGCTCGACGAGGTACGCCGCCACCCACGCGGGGCGGTGTTCGACGAGCCGGCCGTGGTCGTGGAACCCAAGCAGGCCGGCTGGGCCGGCCGGCTCGACGTCGGCAACCCGACCATGATGGCCGACCTCGGCGCGGTGCGCGGCGCCACCGCGGACCACGACACCTTTCCCCACCGCCTGATCGCACGCCGGATGCCGCACGTCATGAACTCGCCGACCGTCGCCGTTCCACCGGGGGAGCCGACCCACAACCCGGCGAGCTTCCACCCCGACGATCTCGCCGCGCTCGGCATTGAGCCCGGTGCGCGGGTCGAGATCCGGTCGGCCCGGGCGGGCGTCGTCGCCATCGCCGCGGCCGATCCGACCCTGCGTCCGGGCACCGTCTCGATGACCCACTCCTTCGGCGACCTCCCGGGCCTCGACGACGACGTCCTGCGCTTCGGCACCAGCGTCGGACGCCTCATCGCCGACGACGTGGCGTACGAGCCGTACTCGGGGCAGCCCCTGATGAGCAACATCCCGATCCGGGTGACCCCGCAGCGCGATCGCGCGTGACCGTCGGATGGATCCGTCGGCGCCCGAGCCGGAGGCACAGCACCTCATGGTGACGGCTCCGAAGGTGCTGGGGGTCGACGCGCGCGTCGCGCACGTCCGGGCCGCGTTCGACGACGACCACGTCCACATGGTGCTCGTCGTCGACCGCGCGGGACGCCTCGTCACCGCCCTCGAGCGCGACGACCTGACCCCGGCGTCGGACGACGCGGCGCCCGCGTCGCGCCACGGTCGGCTGGCGGGTCGCACCGTGCCGCCCACGACTCCCGAGTCGGCCGTCGCCAGGATCCTGGCGCGCACCGGCCGCCGGCGCCTCGCGGTGGTCGACGACCACGGCCGGTTGCTCGGTCTGGTGTGCCGCAAGCGCAGCGGGGCCGGCTACTGCCACGACGACGACGTGCGGGCCCGGGCCGCGGAACGGCACGGCGGCCGCGGGGCGTCGACCGCCGGGCCCGGCTGCGGGTGAGCGGCCCGTGACGAGGGGTTCCCCGCCGGTCCTGTCCGCCCGCGAACTCGACGGTGTGGCCGCCGAACTCGCGGCCGCCGGTCACGTCCCCGCGGGGCCACTGCAGGCGTCCGTCATCACCGGCGGCCGGTCCAACCTCACGTACCGGCTCGGCGACGGCGTGCGCAGCTGGGTCCTGCGGACGCCGCCACGGGCCGGCCGGATCCCGTCCGCCCACGACATCGCCCGGGAGCACCGGGTCACCGCGGCGCTGCGCGGGTCAGGGGTTCCCGTCGCCGACGCCGTGCTCCTGCACCTCGACGAGGACCTGCTCGGCGGCCCGTTCGCGGTGAGCGGGTTCGTCGACGGCCGGGCCTTCCGCACGCGCGCTGAAGTGGCCGAGCTCGGACCGGCCGACCTCGACCGCATCGTGGCGAGCCTGGTCGACGCGCTGGTGGCCCTCCACCGCGTCGATCACGTCGCGGTCGGGTTGACGGACTTCGGGCGTCCCGGTGGCTACGCGGCGCGCCAGCTGCGGCGCTGGGCCGGTCAGTGGGAGCTCACCGCGCCGCCCGGTGTGCGGGCGCTCGCGGAGGAGGTGGTCGAGCGCCTCGGTCGGGAGCTGCCCGGGCAGTCGGTCAGCAGCGTGGTGCACGGCGACTACCGCATCGACAACACCCTGGTCCGCGCGGGCGAGGTCGTCGCGGTGGTCGACTGGGAACTGTCGACCATCGGGGACCCGGTCGCGGACGTCGCGATGATGTGCGCCTACCGCGACCCGGCGTTCGACCTCATCGTGGGCGAGCCGAGCGCCTGGACGAGCGCGAGGCTCCCGGGTGCCGGCCGGCTGACCGAGATGTACACGGCCGCCGGTGGTCACGATCTCGAGCACCTCGAGTTCCACCTCGCGTTGGCGCACTTCAAGATCGCCGCGATCGCCGCGGGCATCGACCACCGCCGGCGCTCGGGTGCCGGCCGGGGTGCGGGTTTCGACACCGCCGGCGAGGCCGTGCCCCACTTCCTGGAACGGGCCCGTGACGCCCTGCCGGCTGTCCCGCGCTGACCGTGAACGGCACCACCGCCCGTGACGAGACAGCCGCGGTGTGCAGTCTGACATATGAGATGTCATATGCTGATCGGGTTACGGTGGTCGCGAGATCGGGGAACTCACGTGGGCGACGTCGGGGTGCGGGCCGGGGTCGGTTCCGCCGCCCGTCCTGCTGACGCGGGCCGTGACGGACCCGACGGCAACCGACGAGCGGTCGCCGGTCTCGTGCTCGCCCTGTTCGTGTCGATGCTCCCGAGCACCATCGTGGTCAACGCCCTGCCACGGATCGTCGCCGACCTGCACGGCGGCCAGACCGGTTACACCTGGGTCGTCGTCGGCACCCTGCTCGCGATGACGGTGAGCACGCCGATCTGGGCGACGGCGAGCGACACCGCCGACAAGCGCCGTCTGCTCCACCTCGCGATCGGCATCTACTGCGCCGGCGCCGTGCTCGGCACCGCGGCGCCCACCATGACGGTGTTGCTGACCGCCCGCGTCGTCCAGGGGATCGGCGCCGGCGGCATCACGGCCCTGACCCTGGTCGCGATCGCCTGGCTCGCGCCCCAGGGGCAGCGCGGGCGGTACGCGGGCCTGTTCGGTGCCGTCTTCGCGGTCGCCACGGTCTCCGGCCCGCTCATCGGCGGTCTGATCGTCGACTCGCCCCTGGGCTGGCGCGGCTGCTTCTCCGTCAGTCTGCCCATCGCCGTCGCCGCCGTGGTGCTGCTGCGCACCAGCCTCCGGTTGCCGACCGGGGAAGGCCGGGCCCGGCTCGATCTCGCGGGGGCGACGGCGGTCGTGGTGAGCGCGTCGGTCCTGCTGGTCTTGCTCAGTCTCGCCGGCCACGCCTTCGCGTGGTGGTCACTGCCGAGCGTCGTCCTCCTGGTCGTCTGCCTCGGCGGCGGCGCGACCGCCGTGCTGGTCGATCTCAGGCGGGCGACCGACCCGATGCTGCCGCTGCACCTGTTCCGGGACCGGACCGTGCTGCTCGCCACGGCGGCCGCCACCTGCCTCGGCACGGCGATGTTCGCGTCGTCGCTCTACCCCACCCAGTACTTCCAACTCGCGCGCGGGATGAGCCCGACGGCGTCGGGGTTCATGACCGTCTCGGCGGTGGGCGCGATGGGCGCGGCGAGCGTGGTCTCCGGTCGGGCCGTCAGCGCGTCGGGCCGGTCGAGGCGTTGGCTCGTGACCGGCGCCGTGCTGGTCCTCGTGGGCGCGGTGCTGCTCGGCACCGTGGACGCGTCGACGCCGCTCGTGGTGATCGCCGTCGACCTCTTCGTCCTCGGACTCGGGCTGGGCGTCACCGGTCAGAACCTCGTCGTCACGGTGCAGGACGCCGTCGCGATGCACGAGGTCGGCGCCGCCAGCGGCCTGGTGAGCTTCTTCCGGTCGATGGGCGGAGCGATCGGCGTGTGCGTGATGGGCGCGGTCCTCGCCGCGCGCACCGGGTCCCACCTCGATGTCGCGCTCGCCGGGACCGGGGGGCAGGCCCTCCCGGCCGGAGGCGGGATCCCCGTGCTGGCCGAACTCCCCACGCCCGTCCGCCGGGCCTACAGCGAGGCGTTCGGCGCCGCCTTCGGTGACACGTTCCTCGTCGTCGTCCCGCTCGCCGCCGTCGCGGTCGTGTGCATCGCGTGCTTCCGCACCGGCCGTGACGGCGAGCGCCGCGGGCGGCCGACACCCGCCGTGGTCCTCGCGCCCACCGAGACCGTCGGCCTCCCGCCGTGACGGCCGAGGTCGACCCGCGGCGGCGGTCGCGGCGGGGCGCGGGCACGGTGCTCACGGGCACGGTGGTCCGGGGCGCCGGGCACGGGACGAGGCTCGGCTTCCCGAGCGCCAACATCCGTCCCGACGCCGACAGCCCGTTCCCACCCGACGGCGTCTGGGTGGCGCGGATCGAGGTGCCGGGCTGGGCCGGGTCCATCGCGCTGGGCCGGCTGGCCGCCCTCTGCGTCACCTCGGCCCCGCTGTACACCGGGGCGCGCGTGTGCGTCCACGCGTACCTGCTCGACTTCGACGGCGACCTCGACGCACGCTGGGTCAAGGCGCGGGTCCTCGACTACCTCCGGGCGCCGGTGACGCTCGCCTCGGAGGCGGCCGCCGTCCGCCGACTCGGCGCGGACCTGGACGACGTGCGTCGCTGGCGTTGGTGACCGGTGACCGGTTCACCCGCCGCTCTTGACGAGCCGTCGCCACCGGTGCAGCACCGGTTCGGTGTAGCCGGACGGTGAGGCCGTGCCGGTGAGGACCAACTCCTGGACGGCGCGGAACGCCGGGTTGGCGAAGTCGTCGCTCGCGAGCGGGACGTACGTCGGGTCGTGGGCGTTCTGCGCGTCGACGACCAGGGCGGCCTTCCGCAGGGTGGCCTCGACCTGCTCGAGGCTCACCACGCCGTGCAGCAGCCAGTTCGCGACGTACTGGGTGGAGATCCGGCACGTGGCGCGGTCCTCCATGAGGTTCGTGCCGGTGACGGCGGGGACCTTCGAGCAGCCGATCCCCGCGTTCACCCACCGCACCACGTACCCGAGCGCACCCTGCAGGTTGTTCTCGAGTTCGCGCTCGACATCCGCTGCGGTCAGCGGTTCCGGCCCGGCCATCACCGGGATGGTGAGCAACTGCTCGAGCGGCCTCGGCCCGCGCAGTGAAGGATCGTCGTGCCGCGCCCACACGTCCACCTGGTGGTAGTGCAGCGCGTGCAACGTCGCCGCGGTAGGCGAGGGCACCCAGGCACAGGTGGCGCCCGCCTCGGGGTGTTCGACCTTGCTCTCCAGCATCGCGGCCATGTGGTCCGGCTTGTTCCACATCCCCTTGCCGATCTGGGCGCGGCCGGAGAAGCCGCACGCGAGTCCGACGGCGACGTTGGACCGTTCGTACGCGGCCAGCCACGGTTGCCGGCGGACCTGGTTCTTCCGCACCACCGGGCCGGCGTACATCGAGGTGTGCACCTCGTCGCCGGTCCGGTCGAGGAAACCGGTGTTGATGAACGCGATCCGGTCGCGGGCGGCGTGGACGCACGCCTTGAGGTTGATCGAGGTCCGGCGCTCCTCGTCCATCACGCCGATCTTGACGGTCCCGACGGGCAGACCGAGCAGCTCCTCGACCTCGGCGAGCTGCCGGCAGGCGAGCGCCACCTCGTCGGGGCCGTGCAGCTTGGGTTGCACCACGTAGATCGAGCCGGCGCGGGAGTTGCGGGGTCGACCCTGCGCGCGGAGGTCGTGCAGCCCCGCCGCCGTCACCACGAGCAGGTCGAGCAGCCCCTCGGGCACCGGTTCGCCGTCCGGGTCCAGCACGGCGTCGGTGGTCATGTGGAGACCGACCGGGCGCGCGAACAGCAGGGCCCGACCGGGGAGCGTGAACGCCTCGCCCGTCGGGTCGAGGTAGCGACGATCAGGCGCCAGGGAACGGACGAACGTGCGGCCGTCCTTCGTGACCTCCTCGGCCAGCGTGCCCTGCATGAGCCGCAACCAGTTGCGGTAGGCGGCGACCTTGTCGTCGGCATCGACCGCCACGACCGAGTCCTCGAGGTCCATGATCGCCGTCACCGCGGCTTCGAGGACGACGTCGGCGACACCCGCCCGGTCGGCGGCGCCGACCGCAGACGCCCGGTCCACCACGATCTCGACGTGGAGTCCGTGGTGGCGGAGCAGCCACCCGCAGCGGCCGGGGTCGTCGGCGCGCCCCACGAACTGCGCCGGGTCCGCGAGCCGCGCGACGCCGCCCGCGTGCTGCGCCAGCAGACCCTGGTCGTCGGCCCGGTACCCGTCGACGTCGGCGTGCGAGCAGCCCAGCAGCGGGAAGTGCGCGTCGAGGAACGCCCGCGCCCGGGCGACGACCTCGGCCCCGCGGCGTGGGTCGTAGGGACCCTGGCGTGAGCCGAACGAGTCAGCGACCACGTCGCTGCCGTAGAGCGCGTCGTACAGCGAGCCCCACCGCGCGTTGGCAGCGTTCGTCGCGAACCTCGCGTTGAGCACCGGGACCACGAGCTGGGGTGCCGCGACACTGCTCACCTCGGGATCGACGGCCCCGGTCGAGATGGTGAAGTCGGCGGGCTCGTCCGCGAGGTAGCCGATGCGCCGCAGGAACTGCTCGTAGGGTTCGTCGGAACCACCGAGGTGGTACCGGTCGATCGCCGTCTGGAGTTCGTCGCGGTTGGCGAGGAGTGCGCGCGTCAGCGGCGTGTACCTCGCGAACAGCCGAGCCGCCCCTCGCCAGAACTCGTCGGGTCCGATGTCGAGGCCGACGAGGGCCTCCTGCTCGACGAACGCGGCCAACGGCTCGGCGACGTGGATGCCGCTGGGATCGTTCCGGTAGGCGGAAACCTGTGCTGCCACGGTCGATTCTCCCACACGCGCGTCAGGCGCGACACGAGAGGGAACAGCAGACCGGCGGCACACTTCCACGTCGCGCGGTGCAGCGGTGACGCCATCCGGTGAGGGTGCCGTCGGAGTCGTGGAACGGTCCGATGGCAGCATCTGGGCGATGGAACGCGGTGACGCGGCCGACCACCTGACCCGGCTGGCGGCGATGAAGCTCGGCACGTCCGACGTGCGCACGGCGCACCGCGACGTGATCGACCGGCTGCGTCGGGCGATCCTCGTCGGTGTGCTGCCCGCCGGCACCCGGCTCGTGCAGGCCGACCTGGCCAAGAACCTGCAGGTGAGCGTCACGCCGGTGCGGGAGGCGCTGCGCGACCTCATCAGCGAGGGCCTGGTCGACTTCGACGCGTACCGCGGCGCCACCGTGCACACGCCGACCCTCGCCGAGCTCGAGGAGATCTACGAGATCCGCATGCTGCTCACGCCGCCTGCAGTCCGCGAGGCGCTGCGGCGGATCACCGACAGCCAGATCGACGAGGCCGACGGCATCGCACACGCGATGGAGGCGACGACCGACCCGACCGAGTGGGTCGACCTCAACCGGCAGTTCCACCACGTCCTCACCGCGAGCTCCGGGCGCAGCCACCTGCAGGACTTCGTCGACCGGACGTCGGACCTGTCGACGTTCTACGTCGGTGTCTCGATCGGCGCCGCGGAAGGTCCGCGCCGGCGTGGCAACCGCGACCACGCTGCGTTGCTGCGCGCGTACCGGCGCCGTGACCTCGAGCGCGCCATCGACGTCAGCATCAAGCACATCGAGGACACGCTCCAGGACGCCCGCACCGCGATCCGCCGGCTCGACACCCACCGCACCGCACCGCACTGACCGCGGAGAGCGACTACAGCGCGAAGCGTTCCCTCGCCGAGGGCGCGGCCGCGGTGTCGGCGGCCGACACCGGGCCGGCCACGAGGAACTCCACGAGCACGCCGTCGGGGTCGCGCAACACGACGCTGTGCTTGTAGTCGTTCGCGACCTCGGCGACCACCTCGGCACCGGCGGCCCGGGCCCGCGCCGTCCCGCGCCCGAGTTCGTCGATCCCGGGCAGTTCCAACCCGAAGTGTGACAACCCCGCCGGGAGTCCGGGGCCCGCCGGCAGCAGGGTGACGTCGGGCAGCCCGAGCCGGCCGCCCAGCACGACCCCCGTCGGCGTGGCCCGCAGCACCGTGAGCCCGCAGACCTCCGACCAGAACCCGGTCGCACGCTCCAGGTCGGCCACCGCGACCGTCGCGCGGGCCGTCCGGAGCGGTTGCAGCGCGGCCGTGTCGACCACCGTCACCTCGGGATCGGGGGCGAACCGCGCACGGGGATCCGGTGGCGCGGCGTCGGGATCCCACACCCCGGTGATCAACGCGCCCTCGTTCGCGGCGTAGGTCGCGCGCCAGTCGTCGGTGGAATCGGCGTACATCTCGACGTACGTGCCGTCGGGGTCGAACAGGTACGCGCTGTGCGAGATCTGGTGGTCGACGGTGCGGTGCAGCCGCACGCCCTGCGCGCGCACCGCACCGATGGCCTCGACGAGCGCGGCCTCCGACGCCATCTCGAACCCGAGGTGGTTGAGCCCCGCGACGCGGCCGCGGGCCCGCGAGACCTGGATGTTCCCGTCGCGGCCGACCCGCTCGCCCTCGGTCACCTCCATGAGCGCGAGATCGTGGTGGCTGTTGCCGTTGCTGAGGAACACCGCGGCGATACCGGGTTCCTCGAACACGACCGCCAACCCGCAGACGCGGGTGTAGAAGTCCAGCGACCGGGCGAGGTCGCTGACGAACAGGTTGACGTGTGCGAGCCGGCGTGGGCCGAAGCCGGTCGGGACCGTGGTGGTCACGGGGACTCCTCAGGGGCGGATGGGGACGAGCTCAGCAGGTCGAGCAGGGCGGCGTTGACGACGGCCGGTTGCTCGTACTGCGGCCAGTGGCCGGCGTCGGCGACCCGCACGAAGACCGCGCCGCGGATCCGGGACGCGAGGGCGGCGCCGACGTCGGCGGGGCCGGTGGCGTCGTGCTCGCCCCAGACGACGAGCGTGGGTGCCGCGATGGTCGCCCACTGGTCGGCGGGAATCATGTTGCGGGCGCGGATGTCCGGGTCCTGCAGACACAGCACCCGACGCATGGCGTCGGACGCGCCGGGGCGGGCGTAGATCGCCGCCCGGGTCGCGACCAACTCCTCCGGCACCGACTCCGGACGGGCCATGAGCCATGCCAGTCGCGACCGCACCGCGGCGTCCGACGGCGTGGTGGTCGCGGCGGTCGACAGCGTGCTGATGGCCGCCATCACCGCCGGGTCGGAGCGCACGCCGCCCGGCGCGACGAGACCCAGCCGTCGGACCCGTCCGGGGTGGTCGATCGCCACCCGGCCGGCGATCCAGCCGCCGAGCGAGAGCCCGACCAGGTCGGCCCTCTCCACGTCGAGGTGGTCGAGCAGCGCGAGCAGGTGACGCGCGTACCCGCCGATCTCGTAGGAGCGGTCGGGCGCGGACGACCAGCCGTGCCCGGGGAGGTCGTACGCGACGACGCGGTGCGCCACGGCGAGCGCGGGCACGGTGCGTTCGAACGCCTCGAGGTGTCCGCCGACACCGTGCAGCAGGACCACCGTCGGGCCGCCGGGCGGACCGGCCTCGACGATCCGTGTGTCGACCCCGTCGATCGCGACGTGATCCGCCCGCGACGTCACGACCGCGCGCCGTATCGTGGCTGTCGATGCCTGATGCAACGGTTCCGGTCGGCGGGGCGCTGGGCGCCCGAACGCTCGACCACGTCTCGATCACCGTGCCCGACCTCGAACGCGCCGTCGGCCTGTTCGTCGACCTGTTCGGCGCGCAGGTCCAGTACCGCCGGGAGTTCGCGCCGCCGCCGGGAGCGACGAGATGCGGCGTCAGTACGGCGCCCACCCCGCCGCGTCGTTCCGGCTCGCGAAGCTCGCCGTGGGCGGTGCGGCGCTCGAGGTGTTCGAGTACGCCGCGCCCGACCGACGCGAGGGCGCACCCCGCAACAGCGACGTCGGCGGGATGCACCTCGCCTTCGGCGTCTCGGACATCGATGCGGCGGTGGCCCGCCTCGAGGATGACGACCGCATCGTTGCACTGGGCACCGTTCAGCAACTCGAGGCGCCGCACCCGCTCGCCGGGCGCCGCTGGATCTACCTGGTCACGGAGTGGGGCCTGTTCGTCGAACTCGTCGCAGGGTGAGACCGGGCCGCCGCTCACACCCCGAGGGCCTGGGCGCGGTCGCCGAGTGTCGACTCCGCGCCGGCCACCTCCAGCTTCCGGCCCGCCATCACCTTGGCGTGCACGTGCTCCCCGCCGCGGATCGGCGGGTACTTCGGCGGGTTGTCGGCACTGGTGCACGTGGGCAGGCACTCCACCAGCGCGTCGAAGTTGCCCTCGTGGAAGAACGGCACCGACCGGCGGCGGCGCACCGAGTCGTCGGTGCTGAGTACCGGGGTCACGCGGTGCAGCGTCGACTGCCAGCGGTCGTTGGTCCAGCGTGACAGCAGGTCGCCGACGTTGACGACCAGTGCGCCGGGAACCGGTACGACGTAACGCCATTCGCCCTCGGCGGTGTACACCTGCAACGCCGGGGTCTCGTCGGCGAGCAGCACGGTGATCACGCCGTAGTCGGTGTGCGGCCCGATGCCGAACTGGTTGGGCAGCGCGGTGTCGCCGGGCCGGCCCTCGAAGTAGTTGATGCGCAGGGCCTCGACGGCGTGGTCGGTGTACGGCTCGAAGTAGTCGGCGGGCAGGTCGAGCGCGGTGGCCATGAGCGAGGTGATGCGGTGCACGAGGGCCTGGGTGCGGCCGTAGTACTCGACGAGCGTGGGGCGGAAGTCGGCCGGCGCGTCCGGCCAGATGTTCGGCGCGAAGAAGTGGTGCTCGCCGCTCTGCGCCGTGGGGTCGTCCGGTGTGTGTTCGGGGCCGATCGTGAAGGCCTCGAACAGATCCGGCGGTTGCTCGAGGTCGAGGCTGTACGCCAGGCCCTCGGTGCCCTTCGCGGAGTAGCCGCGCTCGATCTCCGGCGCGCCCGAGGCCCACGTCAGCTTCGCGGCGATGTCCTGTCCGAAGAAGCGGTCGGCGACGTCGAGCAGCGACCCGATCAGTGCGGTGGGGATGCCGTGGCCGAGCACCTGGAAGAACCCGACCGTGCGGCAGGCGGCGTCGATCTGCTGGGCGGCGGACGGATCGGTCAGGTCGACCACCGGGGGGAAGGCTTCGGACACGGTGTCTCCTGTTCGTCGTGCGGATGGGTGGCGGCGCGGATCAGCCGAACCGCAGGGCGGCGACGCGCTCGACGAGCGAGCACACCGCGTACAGCAGGAGCGCCACGCCCACCGTGGCGGTGACCGCGGCCCAGAGCGTCGGCATCTGGTAGCCACGCATGGCGGCGAGCATGATCGGGCCGACGCCCTGACTCGCGCCGAACCACTCGCCGATGATCGCGCCGACGATGACGAGCGGCATGCCGACCTTCAGACCGGTGGCGATGACCGGCAGCCCGGCCGGCACGCGGGCGAAGACCAGCGTCGCGCGCCGGGAGGCGCCGAGGACGGTCAGCAGGTCGTCGACCGGCGGGGAGATCGCGTCGAGGCCCGCGACCACCGCGATGTACAACGGGAAGTACGCCGTGGCCGCGCCCATCGCGGCCGGAACCTGGTCACGGGTGAACAACGCGATCATGACCGGTGCCAGCGCGACGAACGGGATCGCGCTCTCGATCGTCGCCAGCTGGTCGACCCCGCGGCGCAGCGGCCGGACCACGGTCGCGACGATCCCGACCACGACCGCCGCGCCCAGGCTCCACAGGAACCCCTGCAGGGCCTCGCCGGCGGTCGCCCGGGCGGCGTCGACCAGCAGTCCGCGGGTGTCGGCGGCGGAGAACACGTCCAGCACCGCCGTCGGGGCACTCACCGCGCCACCGAGCGCGTTGGTCGACGCGACCAGTTGCCAGAGCAGGACGACGAGCGCGACGCCCAGCACGCCGAGCCCGCCGGAGCGCACCACCGCGCGGGTGCCGGTCACCCGCCGGACTCCCGGCTGAGCACGTCGAGTTCGGCGGTCAGTTCGTCGACGACCGCGTGGAACTCGGGCGATCGCGTGACCTCGAGGGTGCGCGGCCGGGCGAACGGCACCTCCTTGATCATGCTGACCCGGCCCGGGCGCGGCGACATCACCACCACGCGGTCGGCCAGCAGCACCGCCTCATCGACGCTGTGCGTGACGAGCACGGTGGTGACCGGGTCCGCCATCCAGATGCGCTGCAGTTCGCCGTTGAGCCGGCGCCGGGTGACGGCGTCGAGAGCGCCGAACGGCTCGTCGAGGAGCAGGACGTCCGGTTCGAGCACGATCGACCGGGCGATCGAGACGCGCTGGCGCATGCCGCCGGACAGCTGCTTCGGGCGGGCGTCCTCGAAACCCGTGAGCCCGACGAGGTCGATGAGCTCGGCCACCCGGGCGTGGTCGACCGGCCGGTGGGCGACCTTGTACGGCAGGGCGATGTTCTTGCGCACCGACGTCCACGGCAGCAACGCGTTGTCCTGGAACGCCACCCCGAGCCGGTGCTGCGCCGCGAGGTCGCGGGGCCGGCTGCCGTCGACGGTGAGCGTGCCGGAGGTGGGGAGCTCGAGTGACGCGATCATCCGGAGCAGGGTCGACTTCCCGCACCCGGACGGCCCGATGAGCGCCACGAACTCGCCGCGCCGGATCTCCAGCGAGAGGTCCTGCACGGCGTCGACCGACTTCCCCCTGCCCAGCGCGAACGTCTTGCTGATGCCGTCGAGCGTGATCGGAGCACCACGGGTGGCGGCCGACGCGGGCGGAGTGGTGGGTGGTGCCGCCGTGTCGGTCACTGCGGGATCTCCGCCAGCAACGAGGTGTCGACGACGTCGGACGCGTTCGTCGGCACCTTCAGCCCCGACGCCTTCATGCCGGCGAAGATCGGTCCGGCGACGTAGGCCGGGTCGACCCAGAGGTAGCCGTGCTTGGTGGTGTCGGCGCTGGAGATGTACTTGGCGTACGCGGTGCCGTGCTCGACCTCGCTCGCGAGCTTGAGGCCGGCGCTCTTGCCGTAGGTGTCGACCGCGAGCTTCGCGCCCGCTGCCGGGTCGGCGATCTCGTCGGCGCAACCCTTGCGCAGCGCGGCCAGCATGCCCTTCAGCACGGCGCGGTTGTTCTGCAGCGTGGTCTTGGTGGTGAAGATCGGCTCGGTGTACGCGGGCAGACCGGCGTCGGTGAAGGTGAGCAGGCCCGGCATCGAACCGGTCGACGCCTTGTACGAGAGCACCTCGTCGGTGAGGAAACCCGCGAGGGCGTCGACGTCGCCCTTGATGAGCGGGTCGGGGCCGTACCCGGTCGGGACGAACGTGTACTTCGGCGTGAGTCCGGCGAGCTTGAACATGGCGTCGAACTTGGTCTGGACGCCCTGGTTGCCGCCGATCCGCTTGCCCACCAGTTGCTTCACGCTGGTGATGGGGTTCTTGGGGTCCGACATCAGCGCGTTGAGGTTGGACTGGTAGATCGCGCCGATGCAGATCAGCGGGTTGCCGTCGGCGATGGCCGCGATGAGGCTGGTGATGTCGGTCGACATGCCGACGTCGGCGGCGCCGCTCGCGACGATGCCCTCGATGGCGCCGATGTCGGAACCGCCGGGCATGAGCTTGAGGGCGACCTTCTCCGCCGCGAGGTAGCCCTTCGAGTCGGCGAAGTAGATCGGCGAGAAGCTGCTGTCCTCGATCCAGGACAGCTGGACCGAGAGCGTCGTCGTGCCGTTGGCGCTCGTCGTGCCGCCGCTCGCGGTGCCACCGCCGCAGGCGGCGAGCAACGGCGTCGCCGCCACGGCGGCACCACCGATTCCCGCGTACCGGAGGAAGTCGCGGCGGGACAGCCCCGTGCGGGCGGTGCTGCGCAGATCGTCGTGCATCGTCACGTGTTCTCCTGGGATGGGTGTTCGGGGAAACGGATCGCTCGCTGCGACGATGCAGGCGGCGGGCGGGGGGTTACGCGAAGCGTCGACTCGCGACGCGGCACAGCGCGGACACGAGGGCGTACAACACGACCGACAGGACGATCGACACGACCGAGGAGGCCCAGGCCTCGGCGGTGCGGAACGAGGACTGGGCGACGACGAGCCGGTACCCCAGCCCGCTCGTGCCCATGATCCACTGGGCGAGCATCGTGCCGGCGACAGCGGCGACGACCGACACGCGCAACGCGATGAGCGCACGGGGGACCGCCGCGGGGACGGCGAGCCGCCAGAACCGCTGGCCGATCCCCGCCCCGAGGACCACGAACAGGTCGACCGCGCCCGGCGGGGTGCGGCGCAGTCCGGAACTGGTGAACACGAGCACCGGGAAGAACGCGATCAGCGCGGTGATGATCACGACCGTGCCGGTGCCGTAGCCGAACACCCGCGCCAGGAGCGGCGTGATCGTCGCGACGGGCAGGCACTGCGTGAGCAGGGCCGGACCGTTGATCAACGCGCGCAGCACCTCGGAGAACCACGACAACGCGGCGAGGACGGCGCCCGCCGCCGCTCCGAGGACGACCCCGCCGACCACGACCTCGACCGTGTTGACCGTGTCGCCGACGAAGCTGCCGAGGTTGGCCGACAGGTAGGTGAGGACGTTCGTCGGCTGCGGCGCCACCGCCGGCGGCACGTTGCCGGCGCGCACCCAGACCGCCCACGCGCCGAACACCACCACCAACGGCCAGAGGGCGTGCACCGACCAGACCAGCGCCCGGACCACGACCGACCCGCGCCACCCCGGCCGCACGGTCGAGGCACGCGTGGTGGCCGGGAGGTCGCGCTCGAGCACGTCCTGTTCGGCCGCGGCCTCGGCCTGCGACACCGTCGACACGGCGGTCACGACCGGCTCAGCCGACCGGCTCGGTGGTGCCCGTGACGCCGTCGGCGGCGAGCGACTCCGCGTACGCGAGGTAGCGCAGGGTGAGCCAGCGGTTCACCTGCGGCAACGTGCCCTCCTGCCAGGAGTACCGACCGCGCTTGGTGAAACGCGAACGCTGGCCGTGCTGCATGCGCGCGTTCGAGTAGACGTCCTGCTCGTTGATCACGGCGTTGACGGCGTTCTGCATCTCGAACGCCCACTCGAAGCCCGGCGCCTTCAACGAGGTCTCCGGGAACAGCCACGCCATCCGCAGGGTCATCGTGTTCGCCGAGTCCGGGGTGATGAGGAAGTAGAAGACCTGGTCGGGGCTGAGCGCGAAGAAGACCGTGGGCAGCACCGACGCGAACATCACGCGGGTCCGCCGCTCGTCCGAGAGCCCCGGCAGGATCGGCAGGATCGCGTTGCCCGTCGGGTTGAAGCCGGCGTCCTTCCACCGGTAGTTGGTCGGGTGCATGACCTGGCCGTCGGCGTCGTCCCACTCGGTGAACTCGGCCATCGAGGCCGGCGCCACGTCGTGGTAGCCCATGTGCACGAACGACGTGTGGTAGGGCTCCAGCGCGTTCTCGTGCATGCCCTTCCAGTTCCAGGGCTGGTTCTTGTACTCGAGGTGGTTGATCGCCTTGAGGCTGCCGACGTCGTACGCCTCCATCTCGGGGGCGAGCTTCGCGAGCCGCGGCGCGAGCGGCTCCGCGTCCGGGTCCATGTTCGCGAAGATCATGCCGAACCACAGCTCGACCTTCAGCTGGGGGAGGGCCGTCTCGGCGCGCAGTTCGGCGAGCGGGCAGGTGCGCGTCATCTCCGGTGCGGCGACGAGTTGGCCGTCGAGACCGTAGGCCCAGTAGTGGTACGCGCAGCGGAACTGCTTGGCGTTGCCCTGGTCGCCGTCGACGGTCACCGGGTAGCCGCGGTGCTGACAGATCGACGACATCACCCGGACGACGCCGTCCTCGCCGCGGACCACGATGAACGGTTCGTCGGCGACCTGGATGGTGAAGTAGTCACCCTCCTCGGGGATCTGGCTGACGTGGCCCAGACACAGCCACTCGCGGGCGAAGATGGCTTCCTTCTCGAATTCGTAGAACGCCTCGGAGGTGTAGACGCCTGCGGGCATGGTGCGCGCCTCGACGTAGTCGGTCGAGGTCCGGTCGAGCGCCGCGAGGATCTCGCGGACTTCCTGGCTCAGGGTGTTCATGGGCGTGCTCTCTCTCGGGTGCTCGCGGTTCAGACGTTGACGACGGTGGGGTTCTCGGAGTTGCGCACGACGACGCACACGCACTCGGTGTCGCCGCGGTTGTGCTCGCGGTGGACGAGGCCACCGGGGACGACCGCGATCTCGCCGGGCTGGACGACGAGTTGCTCCTCGCCCTCGGGCCCGTCGACGAACAGCCACATGGTTCCGCTGATGACGCAGAGGATCGTGGTCTGGTCGCCGTGGTGGTGGGTGGCTGACTCCTGCCCCGCCGCGAGGACGCTCGTCCCCATCCAGAGGCCGCCGGCCGAAGCGGCCGTGCCGCGGGCGAGGGCCCCCGAGGCGCCGCCAGCACTCGCGGCGTTGTCGGCGACCATCGCCCCGGCGCCGACCACGCGGCTCCCGCTCGGGTACTCGACCTGTTCAACCGACGACATCGTGGGGCTCTCCTTCTCGGGTGGTGGTGGCGATGCCCTCGACCTCGATGAGGAACTCCGGGCGGACCAGGCGTTGCACGACGAGCAGCGTGTTCCCGGGCGGGTTCCCGGACGGGAACAGGTCGGCGAACAGCTCCACGCGGATGCGGTAGAAGTCGTCGATGTGTGCGGGGTCGACGAGGTAGGTCGTCATCCTGCCGAGTTCGGCGAACGAGCTGCCGGCGGCCTTGAGGGTGTCGCCGAGCAGCTGGAACACCGTGCGCATCTGGGTCTCGAAGTCGCCGGCACCGACCGATTCCCCCTCGAGGTCGACCGACAGCACCCCGCTGACGAGCACGAGCGACGCACCGGGCGGGCACACGACGGCCGGTGAGTAGTAGCCGACCGTGCGGCCCGGCGTGCGGACCACCTCGAGCGCGCTCACGAGGCCACCGCCTCGGGCAGCTCGCGGGCCGTGCCGACCTTGGTGACGACCTCGTTCCGCAGTTCCCCGATCCCCTCGATCCGGGTCTGCACGACGTCGCCCTCGGCGAGGAGGAAACGCGGTGGCGTGCGGGCGAATCCGACGCCGGCGGGTGTGCCGGTGGCGAGCACGTCTCCGGGGCGCAGCGCGACGTAGCGCGACACCACCGCGATCTGCTCGGCGATGTCGAACACCATGTCGGCGGTGTTCGCCTGCTGCATCACGGTGCCGTTGAGCAGCAGCGACATCTCGAGTGCGGGCGGGTAGCCGAGTTCGTCGGCCGTGACGATCCACGGCCCGACCGGCGTGCTGGCGTCGACGTTCTTGCCCAGGTGCCACTGCTTGTGGCGGTGCTGGACGTCGCGCGCCGTGACGTCGTTGACCACGGTGTAGCCGAACACGTGCTCACCCGCGCGCTCCCGGCTGATGTCACGGCCGCCACGCCCGATGACGACCCCGAGCTCGACCTCCCAGTCGAACTCGGTCGACACCAGCGGATCGAGGACGAGACGCGCGTGGGGATCGGTGACCGCGGCGGGCGTCTTGAAGAACACGATCGGGTCGGTCGGGACGTTCGCGCTGAAGGTGTCGGCCGATTCCTGCTGGTGGTCGACGTAGTTGATGCCGACGCACAGCACACCGCGGCAGCTCCCGGTCAGCGAGGCGAGCAGTTCGACGTCGTCGAGCGACACCGTGCCGTTCACCGGGGTGGGCACGGAGCCCCCGACGAGGTCGTCGAGCGTCTCCTGCACCGGGGTCACCGTGCCGCCGTCGACGATCCCCACCGTGACGGCGCCGCCGTAGGAGTACCGGGCGATCCTCACGCGGGGACCTCCCACATCCTGACCGCGCTCCAACCCGCCTCGAACGGCGTGCGGAAGTCCATCGCGAGGCGCAGGTGGGAGAACTTCCACACGCCGTCACGACGTTCGAAGTCGTCGGTGTACACCCCGGCCTGCCAGAAGGCCTGGCCGGAGGTGGCCGTGCACGCCTGCAGCAGCTTCCAGCGGCCCACGGCCCGGTCACCGTCGACGGTGATGTCCTCGTTCGTGAGGAAGTGGGCCGTGAAGGACATCGAACGCGCGGCGGAGACGAAGGATTCGGCGATGGCGGCCCGGCCGACGTTCCGGCTCCCGGCCGACACGGGGCTCTCGCCCTCGGGGGCCCGGTCGGGCAAACCCCTCCCAGACGGCGTCCTCCCAGAAGAGGTCGGCGACCCCGCCGCGGAGCCGGTCGTCGAGACCCTGCATGTAGGCGGCCTTGATCTTGCGGACGGCGTCGCGCGATTCGATGGCGTCGAGCCGGGCGAGCAGATCGGTCGTCGGACGCACGGAAGTGTCCGTCATGCGCAGGTCGACCTTGTTCGTCGCATCATATATGAAGCTAAACAGGCACTTGCGCGATCCGTCCAGCCCCTGCGGGCGGTCAGCCTGAACTGTAACAAGCGCGAAACCTGTTGTCTGACAGGCAATTCTCAATCACAAGCGACTGAGTGGGCGCTGCTGGCGCAATCGTGGCCCGTGCGGCACAGTGATCCGAGAACCGGTCGAACTTATAGAATCGGCCGCGGCATGGGCCGCGTCACACGACCGGTCCCGCCCGATCCCACGAGGAGTCGTGATCCACCCGATGCCGAGCAGTGAGAACACCGTCCGCGTCACCGACGTCCTCGACCCGCTGTCCGGCGAGCGCGCCGACGTCGTGTTCGAGGTCCCCGGCCCACGTCGCGTCGGTGGCGGTGCGGTCGTCGACGGCGCCCACCTGTGGTCGTTGCCCGGGTTGTACGACGCCGACGCGCACCTGCCGGTGCTGACGCTCGGTCTCCGCGAGTCCGACCGCTGGCGGGCGCTCGCCGGCGGCGCGACGACGCTCAACACCGCCCTGCCCTGGCACCTGGTCGAACCGCTCGACCTCGACGAGGTCACGGCGTTCTTCGCCGGCACCGCGTTCCCGCGCATCCTGCCGATCCTGTCGGTGGCCGACGACCCGAGCAGTGCCGGGTTCGCCGCCTGGATCGACAAGTTCGGCGATCAGCTCCGCGAGACGTGGATGCCCACGATCAAGCTCTACTCGAACGACCCGTACTTCTGGGTCAACCTCGAGGCCGTCTGGGCGGCCGGGTGCCGCGCCGCGATCTACTTCTACGACGAGCAGACCTTCGTCGACGTCGTGGCCTCGCGCGGCGGCCCGGTGCACTTCCGGCACGTCGTCTCGCAGGCGATGTACGAGCAGGTGGCGTCGCGCCCCGACTCGACCTGCCAGACGTCGCCGCACTTCCTCGTCGACCTCCCCGCCGAGCGGCCGTCGGAACTGCACGTCCTGCCGCCGGTGCCCGGCGAGCCGGAACGCTCGACGTTGCTGGAGGTCCTGGCGGCCGGTGTCGACCTCATCGCGAGCGACCACAACGCCCCCGTCGCCGGGAACACCGGCCCCGGGCTGGAGAGCGAGCAGCACTTCCTGTCCGCGCTGCTCACGGTGGCGGAGCGCGGGGCGCTCGACCTCGCCACGGTGATCGCCAAGACCACCGCCGGCCCGCGCGAGGTCTTCCGGCCCGCGCCGGAACTGCCGTCGTACCGGTTGCTCGTCGACCCGGCGCCGACCGGTCCTGCCGGGCTGTGGCCCGGCCAGCAGGCGCAGCGCGCGCCGTACCGCGGTGTCGACCTCGCCGGCACCGTCGTCGCCGTCACGAGCGACGGCCAGGGTCGGTTCCTGTGACGGCTCGATCCGGCCCGGTCGGCACGGACACGTGAAACCGGTCCGGGGGCTGCCGTCGCTCGGTCTGAGCACCGCGCGGACCGCACACCGCGACGTCGCCGACCGACTGCGCTACGCGATCATCTCGGGCGTCCTGCCCGCGGGCACCCGCCTCGTCCAGGCCGACCTCGCGGCCACGCTCAACGTCAGCGTCACACCGGTGCGGAGGCGCTGCGCGAGCTCGAGAACCAGGGCCTCGTCGACTTCGACCCGTTCCGGGGCGCGACGGTCCACGCCGTGAGCCTCGACGAACTCGAGGAGATCTACGAGCTGCGACGGGTGTTGGTGCCGGTCGCGATCCGCGAGCGGGTGGAGACGATCACCGACGAGGAACTCGACCGGGCCGAGGCGATCGCGGCGCGGATGTCGCTGCGCTCACCCGACGCCGCGTGGGTCGACGACAACCGGGAACTGCACCGCATCCTCGACGGCACGTGCGCCCAACCGCACCTGCGCTCGTTCCTGCGCCGGCTCGCGGACATCTCCGCCCTCTACGTCGGCGTTTCCGTGACCACCGACCCCGAACGGCGCCGCCGGGCCCGTGACGACCACCGGTCGCTCATCGCGGCCTACCGCACCCGCAACGCCGACGTCGTCACCGCGATCACCATCAGCCACATCAACGACACCGCGTCGGTCGCCGCGAGCGCCCTGCGCAGCGGCACCCCGTCGACAGCAGAGGAGACGCGATGACGGCGACCCGGCCCCGGACCGACGAGGTCGAAACGCATCCGCGACGCCGTGCACGCCAGCACCGGCGCCTTGGTCGAGGCCCGGACCCTGCCGGCCGAGGCGTACACGTCGGAGGAGTTCTTCGCGTTCGAGAAGGAGACGGTGTTCGAGCGCACCTGGCTGTTCGTCTGCCACGTCTCGGAGCTCGCCGAGCCCGGCGACTACGTCACCGTGACCATCGCCGACGAGCCGATGATCGTGGTGCGGACGGCCGGGGGTGGGGTCAACGCGATGTCGTCGGTGTGTCAGCACCGGGGTTTCCCCCTGGTCGAGACGAACGGGTCGGCGCCCTCGTTCCGCTGCCCGTACCACTACTGGACCTACGACCACGACGGCTCGCTCGTGTCGGCGCCCAGCATGCGACCGGACCACTCCCTCGACGACCTGCGCACCGACATCTGCCTGCCCCGCTTCGCCGTCGAGATCTGGCAGGGGCTGGTGTTCGTGAACCTCGACCCGCACGCCGCACCGCTCGGCCCGAGCGTCGCGGGCTTCACCGAGGCGGTCGCGGGCCACCGTCTCGCCGATCTCGTCGTGGCCGACCTGCTGACCTTCGACGACCTGCCGTTCAACTGGAAGAACGTCCAGGAGAACGCGCTCGAGGAGTACCACACCTCGTACATCCACAAGGGACTGCACGACAACGCCCCCGCCCACCTGGTGCGGCACGCCCCGTTCGCGCCCGGCGACAACGCCGTGTTCCGCCACGCCGGCATGGTCGTCAAGGCGGGCAACCCGATCCCGGGGCAGCCGTCGTTCCCGCTCATCCCCGGACTGCCCGAGGCGGACAAGGGCCACCTGGTCTTCGGTGCGGTGCCGCCACTGCTGTTCGCGGCGCTCATGCCGCACGGCGCGAAGCTGTACCGGATCGTCCCGCACGCGGCCGGGCGCACCACGCTCACGATCTACCTGCTCCTGCCGGAGGAGACGACACAGCTGCCGGAGTTCGACGACCTGCTCGCCGCATCACGCCGCCGCATCGATCTCGTCGACGTCCCCGACATCGAGGCGAGCGAGCGGATGTACCGCGGCCTGCGGTCGAAGTTCGCGCCCCGCGGGCCCTACTCGCACCAGGAGCGCACGCTCCCGCAGTTCAACCAGTGGCTGGTCGACCAGTACGCAGCGGGCTGATCCCGGCGGGCGGATGACCGCTCGCCGACTGTTCGGACACGACCGGTTCGTCACCTCTGGTGGTGTCGATCGCGGCCTGTCACGCTGGCGGCATGCCGATGACCTTCATCAAGGGCAGTTACCGGATCGTGGGGGCGTCGCCCGACGGCGACTCCGTGCGTTTCTACCCCGACGACCCGGGCGCGTGGAACGCGGCGGGGATCGTGGTGAAGGCCAACAGCAGCGGCGGTGTGCAGTTGCGGCTCGACGCCATCGACGCGTTGGAGACCCACTACACACCGCCGCACGCGCCGGCCGGGTGGCGGCAGCCCGCGGCGTTGGGTGACGGTGCGTCGGCGCGGCTGTTGGAGTTGCTGGGGTTCACGTCCGTGACCCGCGACGCGCGTGGGTACGTGTCGGCTTCGACGCCGGCCCAGGTGCCGGGCTATGTGCTGACGCAGTTCGCCGACAAGTACGGGCGGGCGGTGTCGACGGCCTATGCCGGCGGTCGCCGTGGCCGGGCGGCGGACGGATCGCAGGTGCACCTCGACGTCGCCGAGCTGGAACGGTCGGTGAACTTCCGGTTGCTGGCCGAGGGCTGGGTGTACCCGACCTTCTACAGCAAGCTGTACTTCGACCTGCGGCAGCACCTGGCCGACACCACCGTGGCCGCGCGCAAGGCCGGGGCGGGCGTGTGGGCCGACGACGCCACGCTGCCGGGTTTCACCCTCAAGTCGCAGCCCCAGCTCACCGACGAGCTCGTGATCCTGCCCAAGCTGTTCCGCCGCCTCGCCGAGTACCTCGCCCTGGACGACACGGGGAAGGCGAGTCTGACCGGCTTCAGCGCGTTCCTCACCGCTCACAACGACCGGCTGTTCACCGTGCCCCACGGGCAGGCGACATCGTTCGCGACCCTCGTCGAGGTGCGCCGGCAGACCGTGCGCCTCACGACACCGCCGGAGCAGATCGTGTTCGAGGAAGGCCCGCCCCCGAAGGCCCGGCTGACCCCCCGTGGCTGAGGCTGTCGGTCGCGCTTGACACCCACCCTGTGAGAGGTCTATTCATCTAGCAACCTAGATGAATGGATGCAGCCCGATGATCGAGTTCCACCTCGACTCCGGCAGCGGGGTCGCGCCGTACCGCCAGCTCGTCGACCAGGTCCGTCAGGCGTTGCGGCTGGGCCTGCTCACCGAGGGTGACCAACTGCCGACGGTGAAGGAGGTCGTCGGGCAGGTCGCGATCAACCCGAACACCGTGCTCAAGGCGTACAAGGAACTCGAGCACGCGGGGCTGGTGCGGCCTCGGCCGGGGGTCGGGACCTTCGTGACCGCCACGCTCGCCGATCCCTCGCTCGCCGCCCACGCCGCCCTGCGGCGGGATCTCGTGCGGTGGCTGGCGAAGGCGCGCCGGGCCGGACTCGACGACGAGAGCGTCGACGCGCTGTTCCGCGACGTGGTGCGCGCCGACGCGCAGCGGGCGTCGGCATGAGCACCGCGGTCATCGCCACCGAGGGACTGGGCCGTCGGTTCCGGAACCGCTGGGCGCTGTCGGACTGCACGGTGACGATCCCGGCGGCCCGGGTGGTGGGGCTCGTCGGTCCGAACGGAGCAGGCAAGTCGACGCTGCTCAACCTCGTCGTCGGGTTGCTCGCGCCCAGTGCGGGTCGGGTTGAGGTGCTCGGGGAGGCGCCGGCGGCTGACGCCCGCCAATTGGGGCGGATCGGGTTCGTCGCGCAGGACACGCCGCTGTTCGCGAGCCTGTCGGTCGAGGACCACCTGCGGTTCGGGAACCGCACCAACCCCCGCTGGGACATGGGGTTCGCCCGCCGTCGGCTGGCCGCCGTCGGCCTGGACCCGCGGCAGAAGGCCGGCCAGCTCTCAGGCGGGCAACGGGCCCAGCTCGCGCTGACGCTCGCGGTCGCGAAGGGGCCCGAACTGCTCGTCCTCGACGAGCCGGTCGCGAGCCTGGACCCCCTCGCCCGACGCGAGTTCCTGCAGTCGCTCATGGAGATCGTGGCGGAGCAGGAGGTCAGCGTGGTGCTGTCGTCGCACCTGATGGCCGACGTCGAGCGGGTGTGCGACCACCTCGTCGTGCTGGTCGACTCGCGGGTGCGCGTGGCCGAGGACGTCGACGACCTGCTCGCCGGCCACCACCTCGCGGTCGGTCCGGCCGACGACCGCGTCGTGCTCACCGCGCGCGAGCAGATCGTGTCCGACAGCACCGTCGGCCGGCAGCGATCGCTGCTGATCCGGGCCGCCGAGCCGCCCGCTCTCGGCGACCGCTGGGTCGTGCGTGGGGTGGGCCTCGAGGACGTGGTCCTCGCCCACATGCGCGAGCGGACCGCGGGCGTGGGCGGAGGCCGTCACCTCGAAGGGGTGGCACCGTGATCTGGCTGGCCTGGCGGCAGTTCCGGGCGCAGGCCCTCGCCGCCGTCGCCCTGCTCATCGTGGTGGCGGCGACGGCGCTGCCCACCGGGATCGACCTCCGGCACCGGTACGAGGTCAGTGGGCTCGCCACGTGTTCGTCCGCAGGGTGCGACGCCGTCGCCCAGTCGTTCGTGACCGGCTACGGCTGGCTGCAGACGGTCCTCGGCTCCGTCGTGGCCCTCATGGCGCCCGCGGTGATCGGGGTCTTCTGGGCGGCGCCGCTGCTCGCGCGCGAGTTCGACACGGGCACCCACCGGCTGGCCTGGACGCAGTCGGTGACGCGGGGCCGCTGGCTCGCCGCCAAGGTCGGTGTGGTCGGCACTTCGGCGCTGGTCACGGCGGCGCTGGCGAGTTGGCTGGTCACCTGGTGGTCGACACCCCTCGACGCCGTCCGCGGGAAGTTCACCGCGGCGACCTTCGGTGAGCGCGACCTGGCGCCGGTCGGGTACGCGGCCTTCGCCGTCGGGCTCGGCGTGCTCGCCGGGGTACTGCTCCGCCGGACCCTCCCGGCGATGGCGGCCACGCTGGTGGCCTACATCGGCGTCCGGATGGTCGTGACCTTGTGGGTGCGGCCGCACTTCGCTCCCGTGCGGCTCGTGTCGCTGCGCATGGACGCGCCCACGTACCAGCCCGGCGGCGCGGCCGCGCCGAGCGGTTCGTGGATCCTGTCGCAACAGGTGGTCGACCGCTCCGGGCACGCGGTCGCGAACGTCCAGGTCGTGGCGGGCGATCCCTGCCTCACCACCGCCAGCTGTCTGTCCGGCTTCCGGCAGGAGATCGCGTTCCAGCCGGCCGACCGTTACTGGCTGTTCCAGTGGGCTGAGACCGGGCTGTTCGTCGCCGGGGCGATCGTCCTCATCGGCGTCACGGCGCTCGTGCTGCGGGCCCCCGCGCGGCGCTCGGCTCGCCGGCCGGTCACCGCGGGCCGGTCAACCCCCGTGCCCCTTGTGGCCGACCGGCGGTGAGCGTGATCGCCGGGGTCAGCCGCCCGTACCGCCGAACGACCCGATCGCGCGGGCGATGACCAGCAGCGAGGTCAGCAGGGCCGCGGTGGCCTCGAGCCCCATGAGCAGCTTCGCGCGGGTGCTCAGCGGCATGGTGTCGGTGGGGCTGAAGGCGCTGGAGTTGGTCAGCGACACGTAGAGGTAGTCGACGAACGTGGGCACCCAGCCGGCGGTGAGGCTCGACGACGCCGCGACCTCGACGATCGCGTCGTCGTCCTCGTCCTGCGAGAACCGCCAGTCGGCGGGGGGCAGCCGGTCGCGGCGGACCTCGCGGCGGCTCACCGGGCCGCCGCGGTCCAGTTCCCAGTACAGCAGGGCGAACCCGATGACGTTCGTGAGCCACACCTGCATCGCTGCCACGAGCAACGATCCGCCGGCAGCCTTCGGCTCGGTGGCCGCGTTGACGAGCAGGCCGAGCGCCACGAGGTTCGTGACGATGACGACGACGGTGAGCCCGACCGACACCCACCGTGACCACTGCGTCTGCCGGGTCAGCCGGCGCGGGTTGGTGGTCACGAGCGCGACGAGCAGCGCGGTCTCCACGACCGGCACCACGAGGCGTGGTGTGAACAGCAGCTTCTGCGGGAGCAGCGCGTAGACCACGATCGCGGCCACGACGGCGACCGCCGGCGGCCACCGGTTCTCGCCCGCCGCGACCCGCCGGTGGGACAGTTCCTCGTCGAGTGCATCCCGCGCGGCCATCCGCTCACGGTGCCACGCAGCCCGGCGGTTTCCCTGAGAGCGACACGGACGGCGCGACCGTGTCCGAGCGCCCGGTGCCCGGGTACACCGACCACGTCGCGCTCCCTCGGGGACGAGCACGGCGTGCGGGGATCGTCGGTTCGGCCGTGTGCCGCCGACCTTCGAGTCGCCGCCCCGCCCGGACCGCCCCGTGACGAACGACCCGGGCGGGGCGTGCCGACGGCCGCGCTGATCGTTCTTCGTCCGGTGCTGTGTGCAACGGTCTTCCCGGCGCCTCGGCAACCCCGCCCGTGACGGGATGCCCCGCATGGGGGAGGGTGGAGGCGTGACCACGCCGGGAGCCGTGCTGACGGTCCTGTGCGCGCGTCCCGCCGGTCGTCCCGGGTGACCGCCGGTGAGCACCTGATCCGCGCCGTGCAGTCCGGACGCGGCGTCGCCGCGGCCGACGCGTTGTGCCGGGCCTGCGTCGACGTCATGCCGGTCGACGCCGCCGCGCTGTCGCTGGTCTTCGACGGCCTCAACACCGGCACGCTCGGCACGAGCGGGCGGCGTGCGACCGTCCTCGACGAGGTCCAGTTCACGCTGGGCCACGGGCCCTGCCTCGACGCCGTCGCGAGCCGCGGACCGGTGCTCGCGCCCGATCTCGACGATCGCGCCGACGTCCGGTGGCCTGCGTACCGCTCGGTGATGCTCGGCCACGACGTGCACGCCGTCTTCGCCTTCCCGGTGCTCGTCGCGGGGGAGTACGTCGCCGCCCTGGACCTGTTCCGTGGCGATCCCGGTCCACTCGCGGACGACGACGTGACGACAGCGTTGCTCGCCGCCGACCTCGCGGCCGCGCCGGTGCTCGACGTCGCGAGTGCGAGCGTCGGCGCCGCCGTCAACCCGGACGACCCGCAGTGGGCGGACCTGCGCGCGCTCACCCGGGTCGAGGTCGCGCAGGCGACGGGGATGCTCATCGCGCAACTGGACGTCAACGCCGTCCAGGCACTCGCGCGGCTGCGCGCCCACGCCTACGCGAGCGGACGCAGCACGACCGAGGTCGCCCGTGACATCGTGGAGCGGGTGCTGCGTCTGGAGCCCGATCCGCCCGAGGTGAGCGGGTGAGTCGTCGACGACCGACGCCGTGCTCGCCCGCCGGTCAGGAGGAGGACACGTGACCCGCCCGCACCGACCCGACGACGCGTTCAGCTCGGTGGTACACGCCGTCGACCAACTGCTCGACGACTTCGACGTCGTCGACCTGCTCGACGACCTCACCCGGAGGTGCGCCGACCTGCTCGACATCGCGTCGTCCGGCCTGCTGCTGGCCGACGGCGTCGGCCGACTGCACCTGATGTCGTCGACCTCGGGTCGGACGAGCGACCTGGAGCTCCTGCAGCTGCAGCAGGACGAAGGCCCGTGCCTGGACTGCTACCACTCGGGGCAACCGGTCCTGGCGCCCGACCTCGCCGGCGTGGCGCAGCGCTGGCCGCGGTTCGTGGCGGCCGCGCGGGCGTCGGGTTTCGCATCGGTCCACGCGGTCCCCATGCGGGCCGCGGGCATCGTGCTCGGGACGCTCGGTCTGTTCGGCACGACCGAGGGTGAACTCGGCCGCGGCGATCTCGACCTCGCGCAGACCCTCGCGCACATCGCCAGCGTCGCGCTGCTCCAGCAGCGGCCACCCGCCACCGACGTCGTACGGCGTCGGCTCGGCACCGCCCTGGCCGACCGCACCGTGGTCGACCAGGCGCGAGGGGTGGTGAGCGAGGTGCTCGGCACCGATGTCGAACAGGCCCTGGACCTGCTCCGGGCGCAGGCGCGCGCCGACGGCCGGCACCTCACCGAGGTCGCCCGTGTCGTCGTCGCCGGGCGGGGTCGTCGTACGCCCGTCCTCGACGCGATCGCGGCGCGGTACCGGGCCGTCGGCCGCCTTCCGGCACCCGGTTCCAGGGATGCTCAGGACGGCTCGGGCGGCGCAGGCCTCGAGGCCTGATCGCAGGGCCAGCACAGGATCGGGTCGCTCAGACTCTGGCCGAGTTCGTCGTCGGTGACGTGCAACCGGACACCGCAGCGGCTGCACGCGGCCGTGTAGTGCGACGTCGGCGGCGCGCCGGACGACGTGAGGGGCGCTGCGGACAGCCCCGACACCGGAAGCGGTGGATGCACAGGTGACCTCGTACCGGGAAGGTCGCCGAGTACGTCCGGCTGCGGGCGGTGGGCCCTGCGCCTGGGGGCGACGCTCCCGGACCGGCTGCTGTCGAACCGGTTCCCACGCTACCGCTGGGTGCGGCATCCGGGAACCCTGAGTGCTGACGTCGGGTCGTGGCCGGGACCGGGCGTCGCTAGGTTGGAGGCAGCAGACCCGCGGAGGTCCGGAGTGCGGCCACCGCCGAGCAGTGAGCAGGAAGATGTCCAGCACCGACCCGTGGGCCGGCGACGCAGCCGGAGCGCTCGACGCCGACCAGGCGCGGGCTGATCTCAACGCCGCGATCGACGGCCTGTCCCGCGTCGCGATCGGCGCCCAGAGCCTCGAGGCGTCGTTGGAGCGCATCGCGCGTCTCGCCGTGCTCGCGATCCCCGGCGCCGACGGCGTCGGCGTGACGATGATCGAGGAACGCCACGCGGACACGATCTGCGCGAGCGATCCGTTCGTGCGCGAGTTCGACGAGGTGCAGTACCAAGTCGACGAGGGGCCCTGCATCACGGCGGCCGCGGAGGGCCGGACGGTGATCTCGGGCGAGGTCGGCTCGGACGGGTCGTGGCCGCGGCTCGGCCCCCGGGTGCGGCGGCTCGACGTGAACAGTGTGCTGGCGGTGCCGCTGCTGATGCCCGAGGGAGAGGTCATCGGTGCGATGAACGTGTACGCCCACGCGTCGCACGTGTTCGATGCCGACACCGCACGCACCGGCGAGGCCTTCGCCGCCACCGCGGCGGTCACGGTCCACAACGCGCGGGCGCTCATGCAGGCGCACCGCCTCGTCGGCCAACTGCGGGAGGCGCTCGGCTCGCGGGCGACGATCGACCAGGCCGTCGGCATCGTCATGAGCCGGCAGGGCGGCAGCCCGCAGGACGCGTTCGCGACACTGAAACGCCTGAGTCAGAACCAGAACGTCAAACTCGCGCTCGTCGCGGAGGAACTGGTGCGTGAGGCCGTGATGCGGGCGCGGGCCCGGCACAGTGGCGCGGAGACCGACTGACGGACCCGGGGCCGGGTCAGACCGCGGAGTCGGGGAAGGCGACGACCGAGAGGAACCGGATCGGGACCTCGACCAGTGCCACCGGGCCGTGCACGCCCTGCCCGTCGAACTCCAGCGAGTCGCCGGGGGTGAGCCGGTGGACCGCGCTGCTGTGCGCGTAGTCCATGACACCGTCGAGCATGTAGAGGAACTCGGTGCCGGGGTGCTGGAACACCGGGTAGGCGGAGCTGTCCTGATCGAGGGTCACGAGCAGGCACTCCAGGCGACGGTGTTCGCCGCGGAGGCTGCCGAGGAGCCGGTAGGCGTGTCCCTCCTGGGTCCCGGCGCGCACGATCGGCGTGCCCTGCCCGGCCTTCACCAGCGACGACTGGCGTTCGGTGTCGGCGCCCCGGAACAGGCTGGTGACCGGCACGTCCAGTCCCTCGGCGAGACGCGCGACGGTGCCGAGGCTCGCCGAGGTCTTCCCGTTCTCGATCTTGGACAGCATGGCCTTGGAGATGCCGACGCGCTCGGCCATGTCGGCCACGGACAGGCCCGACTGCTGGCGAAGTTCCCGCACGTTGCGCGCGATGGCGTCCTCGAGCGCCAGCGCCGACACCGAGTCGTCGCGCCGCCTCGCGCGGGCGGTGCCCGTGGTGTTGCGGAGCAGCACCTCGTCGCTGGTCACGTCACGGACCCTAGGACGGGGTCGACCACTCACCGCATCTCGCCCGCGCCGACGTAGGGGTGCGCGCTGCGCAGGGGCCGGCCCTCCGCGAACCGTTCGAGCCGGAAGTCCGCGGCGGGGACGTCGGGGTCGGTGCTGTCGCCCTCGACGAGCAGGTCCGCGACGAGGTCGCCGACCGCGGGGCTCATCTTGAAGCCGTGCCCAGCGAATCCCGCCGCGAGCGTGAGTCCCTGCACGGCGGCGAGCGGTGCGATGACCGGGTTCCAGTCCGGCGGGACGTCGTACACGCCGGCGTAGGTGTGGGTGACGGCCGGCTCCGGGAACCCCGGGAACCGGTGCATGATCTTGCTGCCGTACCTCTCCACCGTGGCCTCGCTCGCCACGTTGGAGTAGTCGTCGGGATCGACGAAATCGTGCACGGGGTCGTCGTGGTCGCTGTTGCCGACCAGCAACTGGCCGGCGCCCTCGACCCGGCAGTACTGCAGGCTCACGAGGTCGGAGAGCACCGGACGGTCGGGCAGCGGCATACCGGGATCGACGATGAGCAACTCCGAGCGGTAACCGTCGCACGGGAAGTCGACGCCCAGCGGTTGCAGCAGCCGCCTCGACCACCAGCCCGCGGCGACGATGACGTCGTCGGCGTCGACGGTCTCGCCGTTCACGAGTTCGACGCCGGTCGCCTTGTCGCCGCTGGTGCGGATGCGGGCGACCGCGGTGCTCTGCCGGATCCGCGCGCCCCGGTCCCTCGCCAGCCGCCCGAAGTGCAGCGCGAGTTGGCTGGCGTCGGCGTACCCGCCGCGGGGCTCGAGGGCCGCGGCCGCGACGTCGTCGGTCTCGAGCTCCGGCCACAGCGCGCGCAACCGGTCCACGTCGATGAGCTCGGTCTCGATGCCCAGACCCTGTTGCACCGCGATGTTGGCGGCGAGGGCCGCGGCGTTCTCCTCGCCGACCACGACGCTGTACCCGACCGGCCGGAACCCGATGGCGTCGCCGAGGGCCTCGATGGTCGGGAGGCTGTTCCACGAGAGCTTGGCGATCGACGGCACGCCGTAGTGGGCGCGGACGATGCCGCTCGACTTCCCGGTGCCCCCGCTCGCGAGTGTCGACCGCTCGAGCACGAGGACGTCGGTGACGCCGCGCTCGGTGAGGGCGCGCGCGATCGACAGGCCGATCAGACCGCCGCCGACGACCACCACCCGGCGACCGGTCATCGCGGCGATTCCCCGTGCCGGCCGGGGATCCAGTCGGTGCCGGCGAGCGGGACCCGGGCCATCGCGGCCGCCTCGATCGAGACGGCGACGAGGTCCTCCGGCTCCAGGTGCGTGACGTGCGCCTTGCCGCACGCGCGCGCGATCGTCTGGGCCTCCATGGTCAGCACCCGCAGGTAGTTCGCCAGCCGGTGCCCGGCGGCGACCGGGTCGAGCCGCGCCTCGAGTTCAGGATCCTGGGTCGAGATGCCGGCGGGGTCGCGGCCGTCCTGGAAGTCGTCGTAGAAACCTGCGGCGGAACCGAGGGATTCGTAGTCGGCCTCCCAGCGGGGATCGTTGTCGCCGAGCGCGATGAGGGCGGCGGTGCCGATCGCGACGGCGTCGGCGCCGAGGGCGAGGGCCTTGGCGACGTCGGCGCCGGTGCGGACACCGCCGGACACGATGAGCTGGACGCCGCCCGCCTTCCTGTGGACCCCGAGTTCCTGCAACGCCTGCACGGCCTGGGGGATCGCGGCGAGGATCGGGATGCCGACGTGCTCGATGAACACCTCCTGGGTCGCGGCGGTGCCGCCCTGCATGCCGTCGAGCACGACGACGTCGGCGCCGGCGTGCACGGCGAGCTTGACGTCGTAGTACGTGCGCGTGGCGCCGACCTTCACGTAGATGGGCTTTTCCCAATCGGTCAGCTCGCGAAGTTCGTTGATTTTAATGGTGAGGTCGTCGGGCCCGGTAAAGTCGGGATGCCTACATGCCGAGCGCTGGTCGATGCCCTGCGGCAGCGTGCGCATCCCGGCGACGCGTTCGGAGATCTTCTGCCCCAGCAGCATGCCGCCGCCGCCCGGCTTGGCGCCCTGGCCGACCACGACTTCGATGGCATCGGCCTTGCGCAGATCGTCGGGATTCATGCCGTACCGGCTCGGGAGGTACTGGTACACCAGGGTCTTGCTCTGGCCGCGTTCCTCCGGCGTCATCCCGCCGTCGCCGGTGGTGGTCGAGGTGCCCACCGCCGAGGCTCCGCGGCCGAGTGCCTCCTTGGCGTGTCCCGACAGCGCACCGAACGACATCCCCGCGATCGTCACGGGAATCTCCAGGTGCAGCGGGTACTTCGCATTGCGGTCGCCGAGCACGACGTCGGTGCCGCACCGCTCGCGGTAACCCTCGAGCGGGTACCGGCTCATGCTCGCGCCGAGGAACAGCAGGTCGTCGAAGTGGGGCAGCGGACGTTTGGCGCCCCAGCCGCGGATGTCGTAGATGCCGGTCTCGGCCGCCCGCTGGATGGCGGCGATCGTGGCGCGGTCGAACGTCGCGGATTCCCGCAGTCCGAGCCGCGAGCGGTCGTCGATGCTGGTCACGTGTCGCCTCCCTCAGTATGCGGACGCGTTGTCGACGTGGAAGTGGTAGAGCTTGCGGGCTGAGCCGTAGCGGGTGTAGGAGGCCGGGTCGTCGTCGGGGAAACCCGCGGCCGCCAACAGTTCCGCCAGTTCGTCACGGTGTTCCTGCTGCATCGGCTTGGCCACGCAGTCGGCGCCGAGGGAGGCGACCGAGCCGCGGACGTAGAGGCGCGCCTCGTAGATCGAGTCGCCGAAGGAGGCGCCCGCGTCGCCGCAGACGACCAGGCGGCCGGCCTGCGCCATGAACGCGGACATGTGCCCGACGTTCCCGCCCACGACGATGTCGACGCCCCTCATCGAGATGCCGCAGCGGGCGGCGGCGTCGCCGTCGACGACCAGCAGGCCGCCGTGGGCCGTGGCGCCCGCCGACTGCGACGCGTTGCCCCGCACGTGGACCGTGCCGCTCATCATGTTCTCGGCGACGCCATTGCCGGCGTTGCCCTCGACGGTGATCGCGGCGTGCTGGTTCATCCCGGCCGCGTAGTAGCCGACGTGTCCGGCGATCGTGACCGCCAGCGGTGCGGTGAGTCCCACGGCCACGTTGTGCGCGCCCGCAGGGTTGGTCACGCGGTAGTCGCCGACCTCGGCGGCGTGCAGGGTCGCGTTGACCTCGCGCAACGCGGTGGTGGCGAGGTCGAGGGTCACCGGGTCCACGCGTAGATCACCTCCGGCTCGGGCTCGTGGATGCGGGCGTGCTCGACTCCGGGGAGATGGGCGAGCGCGCGGTACTCCGACGCCATGGCGACCCAGTCGTCCGTCTCGGCGATGACGGCGGGTTTGCACGCGATCGCGTCGCGGACCACGGCGAACGAGTCACGGTTGGAGACCAGCAGCGTGTAGAAACCGTCGAAGGTCGTGGTGAGTTCGGTGAGCGCCTTCTCGATGTCGAGGCCGGCGGCGAGCCGGTGGGCCACGAAGCGCGCCCCGACCTCGGTGTCGTTCTCGGAGTCGAACTCGACACCGTCGGTCCGCAGTTCCCGCCGGATCGTGGCGTGGTTGCTGAACGACCCGTTGTGGACCAGGCACTGGTCGGGCCCCACGGCGTACGGGTGGGCGCCCGCCGCCGTGACCGCCGATTCGGTGGCCATGCGGGTGTGCCCGACCCCCTGCCACCCCGTGGCCGACGCCAGCCCCCACGCCTCGCTGAGCGCGCGCGGGTGACCGACCCCCTTGAGCACCGCGACGTCGTGACCGAAGCCGCCGACGACCACGCCGGGGTACGCGGTACGGGCCGCGGCCAGCAGGGTCTCGGCCGCGACCGTTGCAGCCAGCAACATCGTGGTGCCCAGTGCCGTCACGCGGACGGGTTCGCCGAGCGCAGACCCGACCCGGTCGCCGACGGTCTCCGGAGCGTCGGCGACGTCGAGCAGCGACACCACGGCGTGGCCCTCCGGCGTCCAGGTCGGGTCGCCGTACACCGCGACGCCCGCGCTGTCCGCGCCGCGGTCCTGCATCTCGCAGAGCATGCCGGTGAGCAGTTCACCGAGACGTGGGTGGAGCAACGGGTTGCGCAGGTGCAACCCGACGATTCCGCACATGATCGACTCCGGTTCGAAGGGTGGTGGCTAGAAGGCGGTCAGGTACCGGTCGAGCTCCCAGGGGCTCACCGCGCTGTGCCACGCGAAGAACTCCTCGCGCTTGAGGTCGGCGTAGTAGGCCGCGACCCCGTCACCGCAGGCGTCCAGCGCGGAGCCGAGCACGGCGTCACCGGCGAACGCGTCGACGGCGTGCAACAGCGTCTGTGGCAGGGGATCGGTCGACGGGCCGCCGCCGACCGCACCCGGGTGCGCGCCGCGCGCGATGCCGTCGAGCCCGGCCGCGAGCACGCCCGCGACGGCGAGGTACGGGTTGGCCGAGCCGTCGCCGCCGCGCAGTTCCACCCGTTGGGAGTCCGGCACCCGGACGTAGTGGGTCCGGTCGTTGCCGCCGTACGTGGCGGTGCGGGGTGCCCACGACGCGCCCGACGCGGTGGCGACCGCACCCGTGCGCTTGTAGGAGTTGACGGTCGGCGCGACGACGGCCTGCAGCGCACCGGCGTGTTCGAGGACGCCCGCCACGAACGCGTACGCCGTGGCCGAGAGCCCGAGACCCTGCGGGTCGGCCGGGTCGGGGAACACCGGCGTGCCGTCGGCGGTCAGCGACACGTGCAGGTGCAGACCCGAGCCGGTCTTGTCGCCGAACGGCTTGGGCATGAACGTCGCGATCATGTCGCGTTCGGCGGCGATCACCGAGAGCAGGTACCGCAGCGTGATCACGCGGTCGGCGGTGGTGAGGGCGTCGTCGAACGTGAAGTTCTGCTCGAACTGCCCGTTGCCGTCCTCGTGGTCGCTGGCGTAGTTCTCCCAGCCCAGCGCGTTCATCGCGTCGCTGACCGCGGCGAGGTGGTCGTACATCCGGGTCACGCCGCGGGCGTCGTAACACGGCCGGGCGGCGGTGTCGGCGGCATCGGCCGGCCGTAGCGCACCGTCAGCGTCGCGCCGGAGCAGGAAGTACTCGACCTCGGCGCCGACCCACGGGGCGAACCCGGCGGAGGCCGCGCGCTCGATCGCCGCCTTGAGGATGACGCGGGGCGCGAACGGCCAGGGCCGGCCCTCGACGTGCGGGTCGCAGTGCACGATCGCGAGGCCGGGCTTGACGAACGGGATCGGGGTGAACGACGCCGCGTCGGGCATCGCCATGAGATCGGGGTCGCGCGGTTGCTGGCCGATCGCCCCGACGGCGTACCCGGCGAACCCGACGCCCTCCGTGGCGAGCTGCCCGACGGCCGACGCGGGCACCAGCTTGGCGCACGGCTTGCCGTTGAGGTCGACGAACAGGGCGAGCAGGAACCGCGTCCCGCTCTCGTCGACGAGCTCGGACAGCGTGCGATCCCGTGTGTCCACGGCGGCCCCCTGGCGTGGTCGGGCAGTGGACCGAGTATCCACTGGCATGAGTCAACGTTCAACACCAGTAGACGGACGGAGTGTGTCAGACCCGGTCCTGCCGCGTTGCGTCCGCGTTTCGGTGCGGCCGGTCGACGCGGTACACCAGGTGCCGGGGGTCGTCTCCGGGGTTCTCGGGCGTCATGGGGCCGTCGGCGACGCGCTCGAAACCCGCCCGTTCGAGCGCGCGCCACGACGCGACGTTGGCCGCGACCACCGCGACGAGCACGCACGGCGCGTCGGGGTGGTCGGACCAGGTGGCCGCGACGACCGCCGTGATCATCGCCGCGCCGAGTCCGCGTCCCCGGTGAGCGGCGTCGCCGATGAGGTAGTCGATCTCGAGCGCGCCGGTGGGGACGTCGACGAGGGCGGAGAACTCCGCGAGATCCTCGGGATAGTCGGCGATCCGCGATCGTTGCACGATGCCCACCGGCTCGCCGTCGGCCTCGACGAGGAGGTCTTCGCCGGCTTCCTCGCCGCGCACGCTCGGGCCGAAGTCGCGTTCCACCGCGGCGGGATCGGGATCGTGGTGCCACCAGCGGTGGACCTGCGGATCGGCGAGCCAGTGGGCGAGCAACGGCAGGTCGGCCGCCGCGAGCGGCCGCCAGGTGAGGGCCGACACGATCCCACGGTAGTGCCGGTCGCGCGAGTCCCGGCTGGCATCATCGCCGTCGACGGGAGCCTGCTGCGGGCCGCGACACGGAGCCGTGTTCCGTCTGTCGACCGACTGTGAGGCCTGCCGTGAGCGAGACATCCGCCCCCAAGCGTGCTGACGCCCGCCGCAACGAGCAGGCCCTGCTCGACGCCGCCGCCGCGGTGTTCGTGCGATCGGGGGTCGAGGCCCCGGTGCGGGAGATCGCCGCCGCGGCCGGCGTGGGCATGGGCACGATCTACCGGCACTTCCCCACCCGGGCCGACCTGATCGTCGCGGTCTACCGGCACCAGGTCGACGCGTGCGTCGATGCCGGTGCCGAGTTGCTGCGGACGAAGCGCGCCACGCCGTACGCCGCGCTCGCCGAGTGGCTCGACATGTTCGTCGACTTCCTGGTCACCAAGCACGGCCTGGCCGCCGTGCTGCAGTCCGACCGTGAGGGGTTCGACGCGCTGCACCAGCTGTTCGTCGACCGGCTGGTGCCCGTGTGTGCCCGGTTGCTCCGGGCGGCCGAACGCGCCAAGGAGGTGCGCCGCGGGGTGACGGCCCTCGAACTCATGCGGGGCATCGGCAACCTCTGCATCGGCGGCGCCGACGGCGAGGACTACGACGCCCGCCGCATGGCTGCGTTCCTCGTCGCGGGCCTGCGGCGCCCCTGAGCCGGGCCGGCACGCGGACGTCGTTGCGAAACGGAACAGCGCTCCGTAACGTAAGCGGAGCACTGTTCCGAATTACGACGTGAGGAAATCGTCATGAGTCACACCGCTACGCCCGTCATCACGGTCGAGCCCGTCACCCTGCCCGCGCCCGAGCGGGGAACCGATCTCGAGGTCCGTGTCTCCGCACCGGTCACCGGGTCGGGCCTCCCGGTCATCGTGTTCTCGCACGGGTACGGCCAGTCGATGTCCGGCTACCAGCCGCTGGTCGACCGCTGGACCGCCGTCGGGTTCGTGGTGCTGCAGCCGACGCACCTGGATTCCCGCACGCTCGACCTCCCGCCGGACGACCCGCGCACACCGGACATCTGGAAGTTCCGCATCGCCGACCTCACCCGGGTGATCGACGCCCTGGCGACGTTCGAGGCCGTCGTCCCCGGCCTCGCCGGTCGGCTCGACCACGACCGGGTGGTCGTCGCCGGCCACTCGTGGGGCGCCACGACCGCGAGCGCGCTCATCGGGGCCCGTGTGGTCGCGGACGGCGTACCCGGCCCGGACGCGACCGATTCCCGCGTGCGGGCCGCGGTGCTGCTCGCGCTCGCGGGCCACGGCGAGGACGACCTGACGCCGTTCGCCGCCGAGCACTTCGCGTTCATGAGCCCGGACTTCGCGCAGATGACCACAACCGGCGCTGCTCGTGGCCGGTGACGACGACCGGTCCCTGCTGAGCACCCGCGGCCCCGACTGGTGGAGCGACGGGTACCACCGCAGCCCGGCGCCCAAGAGCCTGCTCACACTGCACGGTGGCCAGCACTCGCTCGGCGGCGTCTCCGGCTACGGCGTCACCGAGACCACCGACGAGGAACCCCGCCCGGGTCGCCCTGCTCGCCGACGTCACCGTGGCCTACCTCCACGGCGTCCTCGGTGACGACACCGCCGCCTGGGACGCACTCCGGGCGACGCTGCGCGCGGGCGACGACCCTCGAGGACACCTCGACACGAAGTAGCGGTCGACCCGTCACGGTCGCCCCGGTCTGCCCGGATCCGTCCTGCGGAGTGGCCAAGTCGCACACGTTCACGACATCTTCGCCGCGGCACGGTCGTCGGATGACCATTGCGTGGCCGCGGCCCCTCTGGCAGCGGACGCTGTGGCAGCGGGCCCACGGGTGGACCCGCCAGCGGGCCACCCGCCTGACCTGGACCGTCCTCGTGCTGTGGGCGGCCGGGTGGGGCGCGACGCACCTCGGCTCGCCGGGTGCGTCGTGGCACTACTTCGACACCGGCAGCCGGCTGCTGCTGACGTTCGGAGCGCCGAACGGGGGGCTGCACGTCTACCACGCGCTGCCGGAGCTGCAGTTCGGCCCGGTGAGCCTGCTCGCGTCGATCCCGTTCAGCGTGCTGCCGACCGCCGCGGCGAAGCTCGCGGTCGCCGCGGTGCTCACGGCGATGGGGCTGCTGCTCCTGGGGGCGGTCGCGGCACTGCTGCCCACCGCGGAGCGCGGCCGCATCCTGCCCGTCGGCCTGCTGTTCCTGCCGGTGTGGGAAGGGCTCGCGGCCGGTTTCGAGCACATCGACGACGTCCTCGCCCTGACCGCCACGGCGTGGGCCCTGGTGGCGATCCGGTACCGGTGGGCGACGGCGGCGGTGCTCCTGCTCGCGGTCGCCGCCGACGCCAAGCCGTGGGGCGCTCGCGTTCGCTCCGCTGCTGCTCGGCCTGCCGAACCACCGGCTGCGTGCCGTCGTCCTCTGGGCCGTCGCCGTGGCCGTGCCGTGGTTGCCGTTCGTGCTGGCCGATCCCGGCACCACCGCGGTCGCGCAGTTCCGCATCAGGGTGTCGTCGTCGTCGGTGCTGCACCTGTTCGGTGTCACCGACACCGCCACCCCGTCGTGGTGCCGTCCGGCGCAGCTGCTGCTGGGCGTGGCCGCGGGCATCGCCCTGTGGCAGCGACGGCGGTTGATCGCCGTGGTCGCGGCGGTCCTCGCGATCCGGCTCGCGCTCGACCCCGGCACCTGGTCCTACTACACCGCGGGTCTGCTCCTCGGCGCCGCGCTCATCGACGTGTCCCGCCGGCCGCGGCGGGTGAACGTGCCGTGGCTGACCGCACTCACCGTGGCGCTGGTCGCCGTACCGCCCGCCGCACAGTCGATGTTCGGGGTGACCCCGACGTGGCAGGCGGTGTTCCGCCTCGCCGGCTGCGTGGTGGTGCTGGTGGCCGCGTTCCTCGTGCGCACGCGCGACCTCCTCGGCGACGCCCCGACGCCCACCGCGGTGTCGGTCGGCCCACGGCGGTCCGACCCTGAGATCGGAACGCCACGGCCGTCGGTCCCGTCGGCCTCACACGCGCTGCTCTGAGGCGGTGGTGCGGCCGGCGACGAGCCGGAACGTCACCGGGGAGGTGCGGGCGAGGGTGAGACGCGCCCCCTCCGCCTCGGCCAGCCGCCGCGCGAACGGTAGCCCGATGCCACGACCGGCCTCCCGCCCGCTGCCGTCGAACACGGCCTGCGCGTCGAGGTCCGGGTAGGAGCCCTCGTCGGCGACGTCGACCGCGACCAGCCGGTCCGAGGTCCACCCGACCGACACCGTGACCGTGCCGGTGCCGTGGTCGACCGCGTTGCCCAGCAGGACGTCGAGCACCTGGTCGGCGGCGGCGGGCGAGAGCCGCAGCGCCAGCGCGTCGTCGTCGTGCGCCACCCGCAGCGGCCGGCTCGACGCCGCGAGGATCCCGTGCCACCGACGGCGCACACCGTCGAACAGCGCCGCCGCCGTCACGACGCCGCTGTCGGTGTCGTCGCGGGCGAGCCCGATGACCTGGTCGATCACGGTCTGCAACCGGTCGACCTCGGCGAGCGCGGCCGGCGGGGTGTCCGGGGCCCGTTCCAGGATCAGCCGCAGCGCGGTGAGCGGCGTGCGCAGCTGGTGCGACACCTCTCCGGAGAACCGGCGTTCGCGGCTGACCACCGCGTCGACCCGTGCGATCGCGTCGTCGAAGGCCCGCCCGACGGCGTCGACCTCGCCGATCCCGCTGCGCTCGGACCGCGCCTCGAGGTCGCCGCCCGCCACCCGCTCGGCGACGGCCGCCAGCCGCTCGACGGGTGCGGCGATGCGGCGGCCGATCCACCACGCCGCCGCGGCGGCGACCAGCGTGGCGGCGAGACAGAGCCCCGCGAGCGTCCACCACGCCTGTGCGGTCCGGTGTTGCGCGTCGCCCAGGCCGGTGACCAGCCGCACCACGGCGACCACCTGGTCGCCGTCGCTGACCGGTTCGGTCGCCACGAGCTGCCCGGCGTCGACGGTGTGGGCCGCCTGGCCGTGCAGCGCGGCCGTGACCGGCGCGTCGGCCGCCGTGGGACCGTGGCCCGCCACCAACCGCCCGGACGGGCCGTAGACGCCGAGCACGACCTCCGGATCGGCCACGCTCGGCAGCTTCCCGGCTGCGATGTCGCCGTGCGCGGTCGCGGCGACGTTGCTCGCCGCGAGCTGCAGTTCCAGCTCCTCGTCGCGTTGGTAACCGCGCCCCGCGAGGAACCCGAGAGGGATCGCGAGCAGCGCGGTCGCGAGCAACGCCGTGCCGGCGGCGAGGAGCACGATCCGGCGCCGCATGCCACCTCCGCTCCCGGGGAACCGCACGGAGCCTCGCAGCGCCGGATGTGCGATCAGCCTACGAGTCGGCCAGATTTTGCCGTCCCCTCACCTGCGGCGACCCGGCGCCTTGCCCGCCGCTCCCTAGCGTCGGCCGCGTGCATCGGACCCAGCGGGTGACGGCGGACGTGGACGTCAGGACCGGACAGCGTGGAGCGCGACGGCCGCGGTGGGTACTGGTCGGGGTGCTCGGCCTGGCGGCGGTGGCGGTGAGTGCGTGCGCGTCGGGGACCTCGACGCCGAGTGCGTCGACCCCGACCTCGAGTGCGACGTCGCCGGTGACGTCCGCGACGGGCTCGGCCGCGACGTCACAGTCCTCGGCCGCGAGCCCGACGGCCGCGATCGAGACCAACGCACCCGGCGACATCCCCGACAACCAGGCGTACGTGCCGTTCACCGGCACCAGCAGCGCCGGGACGTCGTACACGGTGCGGATCCCCGAGGGCTGGTCGCGCACGGGCACCGCGTCGGGCACCACCTTCACCGACAAGTACGCGAGCATCGCGCTCACGAGCAACGCCGCCACCGCGGCGCCGACCGTCGCCAACGCGCAGAGCACCGAGGTGCCGAAGCTGCAGCAGAGCGTGCCGGGCTACGTGGCGGGCAAAGTGAGCACAGTGCAACGATCCGCAGGTCCGGCGGTGCTGGTCACCTACCAGGGGCTGTCAGCCGTCAACCCGGTGACCGGTAAGGTCGCCAAGGAGGAGTTCGAGCGCTACGAGTTCTGGCGTGGTGGCACCGAGGTCGTGGTGACGGTCGCCGCGCCGGTGGGTTCGGACAACGTCGACCCCTGGCGCAAGATCACCGACTCGTTCGCCTGGGGCGCCTGATGACCGCGCCCGCGCTCGTGGCCACGTCGCTGTACCGCTTCTTCCACTCCGGTGACGAGGAAACCCAAGCACTGCGCGGCGTTTCCCTGACCCTCGAGCCCGGCGAGTTCGTCGTGACCGCGGGCCCGTCGGGGTCCGGGAAGTCGACCCTGCTCTCCTGCCTCGGGGGCCTCGACGAGCCCGACGGCGGCACCGTGACCGTGGGCGGCGAGCGGATCACCCGGCGACCGGAGGCCGAGCAGGCGCGGTTGCGTGCCCGCCTCATCGGGTTCCTCGCCCAGAACAGCAACCTGTTCGCGCACCTCACCGTGCGCGAGAACCTGCAGTTCGTGCGGAAACTCGCCGGGCGCTCCTCGCCCCAGGCCGGGACGGATCTGCTCGAGGTGCTCGGGATCGCGCGCCGGGCCCACGCGCGCACCGACACCCTGTCCGGTGGCGAGTTGGCGCGGGCCGGGCTCGCTGTCGCCCTCGCGAACGAGCCGGTGGTGCTGCTGGCCGACGAACCGACCGGCGAACTCGACACGGTCACCGAGCAGGACGTGCTGCGGCTGCTGCGGCGGCAGGCCGACTCCGGCACCGCGTTGCTGGTCGCGAGCCACAGCCCGGCCGTGGCGGCGATGGCCGACCGCGTGATCTCGATGGTGGACGGGGTGGCAGCGTGACCGGGCCGTTGATCACCTGCACCGACGTCGGCGTCACCTACGGCTCCGGATCGACAGCGGTGGTGGCGGTCCACGGCGTGACCTGCGCGGTCCATGCCGGCGACCGCATCGGCGTGATCGGCCCGTCCGGATCAGGCAAATCGACCGTCCTGCACCTGCTCGCCGGTCTCGAACGCGCCACGGTCGGCGCGGTCGCGTGGCCCGGGCTCGCGTCCGACGCCCGCGATCCGGGCCAGGTCGGGCTGGTGTTCCAGGCGCCCAGCCTGATCCCGAGTCTGACCGCGGCCGAGAACGTCGCGCTCCCGCTGCTGCTGCGCGGCGACACCCCGGCCGCGGCCGACGACGCCGCCCGTGCCGCGCTCGAGGTCATCGGTCTCGGCATGCTGGGCGGTGCGCTGCCGCAGGAACTGTCCGGCGGGCAGGCCCAGCGGGTGGTGCTCGCCCGGGTGCTCGCCGCCCGTCCGCGGGTGGTGCTCGCCGACGAACCGACCAGCCAACTCGACCGGGTGACCGCCGACCACGTCGCCGACGTCCTCGTCCAGGTGTGCGACGAGATCGACGCCGCGCTCGTGGTGGCGACGCACGACCGGGCGGTCGGGGACCGACTCCCGACCCGGTGGCCGATCCACGACGGCCGGCTCGAGCTCGCCCCGGCGGGCGTCGGAGCCGCGCGGTGACCGGCGCGTGGATCGCGGGTTTGCTGCGGCGCCGGGCCGGGCGCGTGCTCGGTCCGGCCGCGGGCGTGGCCATCGGCGTGGCGCTGCTCGCGAGTCTCGCCGCGTTCGTCGCGCACGCCAAGGCGACGATGACGGCCCGCGCGGTCGCATCGGTGCCGGTCGACTGGCAGGTGGCGGTGTCGCCCGGGACCGCCCCTTCTCGCGTGACCGATCTGTTGCACCAGACGCCCACGGTCCGCCAGGTCGCCCAGGTCGACTTCGCGCAGGTGCCGGGGCTCGCCGCGGCGAGCCCCGACGGCAGCACCCAGACCACCGGCGCGGGTGTCGTGCTCGGCATCCCGAGCACGTACGCGCAGGATTTCCCCGGTGAGATCAGGATCCTCACCGGCACGAGCAACGGCGTCCTCGTGGCCCAGCAGACCGCGTCGAACCTGCACGTCACCGTCGGCAGCACCGTGAGCATCCAGCGGCCCGGCCTGCCCGCGGCCACCGTCACCGTGGCCGGCGTGGTCGACCTCCCGCAGGCCAACTCGTTGTTCCAGAAGGTCGGCGCGCCCGCCGGGGCCCAGCCGCCGGCGCCGCCGGACAACATCCTGCTGCTGCCGTCGGCCCAGTGGCAGACGGTGACGGCCCCGTTCGCGACCACCCGCGCCGACCTGCTCTCGACGCAGATCCACGCCACACTCGACCACGCGCTGCCCAACGACCCGGCCGCCGCGTACACCGCGGCGACCTCGGCCGCGCACAACCTCGAGGCCCGCAGCAGCGGCGGTGCCGTGGTCGGTGACAACCTGGGCGCCGCGCTCGGTGCGGCCCGCAGCGACGCCGCGTACGCCCAGGTGCTGTTCGGCTTCCTCGGTGCGCCGGGCGCGGTCCTGGCTGGGTTGCTCACTGCAACGGTCGCGGCGGCTGCGGCCGGTGGCCGGCGGGCCGAGCAGGCGCTGCTGCGGGTGCGTGGCGCGTCCGAACGTCAACTCTCGCGGCTCGCCGCCGCCGAGGCCGGCGTCATCGGGCTCATCGGGTGTGCGGTCGGCATCGGCGCCGCGGCCGTCATCGGCGCGAGTGCGTTCGGCTCGGCGAGCTTCGGCGCGACGACGGGCGCGGCGCTGCTCGACGCCGGTCTCGCGATCGCGGTGGGCATCCTCATCACGTTCGTGGCGATCCTGCGCCCGGCGCGTCGCGACGCCCGCGACATCACCGTGGCGCGCGGTCGGCAGGCGGTCGAGGTGCGTCGGTACCCGTGGTGGGCGCGTTACGGCCTCGACGTCGTCGCTCTGGTGGTCGCCGGTTTCATCCTGGTGGCCACGGCGCACAACGGCTACCAACTCGTCCTCGCGCCCGAGGGGGTCGCGACGATCGCGGTGTCGTACTGGGCCCTCGCCGGGCCGGCGCTCATCTGGCTCGGCGCGGCACTGCTGTTCTGGCGGCTCGTCGACCTGCTGCTCGGCCACGGCCAACGGGTCACCGCCCTGCTGCTGCGCCCGCTCGGCGGCACCCTCGCGCCCGTCCTCGCGCGGAGCATCGGCCGGCAGCGCCGACCGATCGTCCGTGGCGCGGTGCTGCTCGCGCTCAGCATCGCGTTCGCGATCTCGACCTCGACGTTCAACTCGACCTACGCCGCGCAGGCCGAGGCCGACGCGCAACTCACCAACGGCGCCGACATCACCGTCACCGAGTCGCCGGGCACCTCGGTGTCGCCGTCGTACGCGTCGACGCTCGCGGCCGTGCCCGGCGTCAAGCACGTCGAGACCCTGCAGCACCGGTTCGCGTACGTGGGCGCCGACGTGCAGGACCTGTTCGGCATCAACCCCGCCACGATCCGCAGCGCCACGGCCCTGCAGGACAGCTACTTCGTCGGCGGCGGCACGGCGGCCCAGGTGCTGCAGACCCTGCAGAACCAGCCCGACGCGATCCTGGTCAGCGCCGAGACGGTCAAGGACTACCAACTCAGCCTCGGCGACCTGGTGAACCTGCGCCTGGTCGACGGCCGCACCCAACGCCAGATCACCGTGCCGTTCCACTACCGCGGCGTGGTCGCCGAGTTCCCCACCGCCCCCAAGGACAGCTTCTTCATCGCCAACGCGCAGTACGTCGCCGCCCGCACGGGCTCCGACGCCGTCGGCGCGTTCCTCGTCGACACAGGCGGTCAGAACGTGCAGGGTGTGGCCGCGCAGATCCGGGCGACCGTCGGGCCGTCGGTCGCCGTCACCGACATCACCTCGGTGCGGGGCAAGGTCGGATCCAGCCTCACCGCGGTCGACCTCGCCGGGCTCACCCGCGTCGAACTAGGTTTCGCCCTCGTGCTGGCGGTCGCCGCGGCGGGGTTGGTGCTCGCGCTCGGCCTCGCCGAGCGACGACGGACGTTGGCGATCATGAGCGCGCTCGGAGCGCGGAGCCGGCACCTGCGGGCCGCGGTCGCGGGGGAGACCTCGCTGTTCGGCCTGTCCGGTGCGATCACCGGGATCGTGCTCGGCATCGTCCTGGTGCAGGTGCTGGTCAAGGTGCTCACCGGTGTCTTCGACCCGCCGCCGTCGGTCATCACCGTGCCGTGGGTGTACCTCGCCGTGGTGGCCGGGCTGGTGATCGTGTCAGTGGTCGTCGTCAGCGGCGGCGCGATCCGCAGCGGGTCCCGCGACCGGCTCCGCACCCTTCGCCGGCTCTAACCGGTAGCCGAAGCCCCGGAGCGTCGCGATCTCCGGGGCGGGCACGCCCGAGAGCAACGCGGCCTCGAGCAACAGGCGGCGCACCGCCGCGATGTGGACGTCGAGCGTCTTGGTCGAGCCGTGCCAGTGGGAATCCCACACGTCGGCCATGAGATCCGTGCGCGACACCGCACGGCCGCCGTCGGCGGCCAGCCGCGCGAGCAGGTCGAACTCCTTGCTGCGCAACGGGATCTCGTGGTCACCGACCCGCGCCCGGCGCGCCGGCACGTCGACGCGCAGCGAGCCGACCACCGACTCCTCCTGGCCCGACGCCTGCCGACCGCGACGTGCGTGCGCCCGCAGGCGGGCCAGCAGTTCCACCGCGCTGACGGGCTTGACGAGGTAGTCGTCGGCGCCGGATTCGAGGCCGACCACGACGTCGATCTCGGAGTCCCGCGCGGTGAGGACCACGATGACGGCGTCCGGTGCCCGCCGACGCAGCGACTGGCAGACGTCGAAGCCGTCGATGTCCGGGAGGCCGAGGTCGAGCAGCACGATGTCCGGCACCTCGACGCCGACGTGCTCCACCGCGCTGCGGCCGTCACCGCAGTGTTCGACGGCGAAACGCGCGGCGCGGAGGGCGTCACACACGGCGGTGGCGATGCCGGGATCGTCCTCGACCACGAGGACCGAGGTCGTGGTCATGCCGAGTTGCCCGTGGGCGTCAGCGGTGTGCGGCTGGCGGCCAGGCGCGGGACGACGAGCAGCAGGGCCGCCGCTGCGACCGCCACGCCGAGCACCGCCCCGGCGACGGTGTCCCACCAGTAGTGGACGCCGAGCACGACGCGCGAGGCGCTGATGGCGCACGCGGTGACCACTCCCAGCACCGCGGGCCAGACGTGGTGGACGGCGATCGCGACCGCCACGGTCGTCACCGCGAGGGCGCCCGCCCACACGGCGTGGTTCGACGGGAACGACCACGAGGCGGGGCAGCCGGTCCACCGCGCGAGCGAGTGGTCGACCTGGCAGGGCCGGCGTTCGCGGACGACGTTCTTGACGATCGTGCCGAGCCCCGCGGCGGCGAGACCCGACAGGCCGCCGACCAGCAGCACGATCGACAACCGCCGGTGCTCACGGGTCAGGATCAGCGCGACGAGGGCGAGGACGCCGAACACGGCGAATCCCCAGGTGGTGCCCGCGGCCGACACGCGGCCCAGGCCGTCCTGCACGGTGCCGCTGCCGACCAGGTTCCGGAGCACGTTCCCGGCGCTCTGGAGGTCGTCGCGGTTCACTGCTCGTGTCTATCGCCTCCGCGTGGGCGTTCCGTGTAGACGAGAGGGGTCCGTCAGCCGCGGCTCAGGGGCGAGATCCCTAGGAGTCGAAGCCCAACCCGAACCGGTCGAGCACCCGCAGCCACGCGTTGCGCCGGCCCTCGTGGGCGTCGGCGGCGGCGAGCGAGCGGCGGGTGAGTTCGATCCCGAACCACGCGAGCGGTTCGGGCGGGAACGGCAACGGCCGGCGGCGCACCATACGCAGCCGGGTGCGTTCGGTCTCGGCGCCGTCGAGCAGGTCGAGCATGACGTCGGCGCCGAAGCGGGTCGCCGCCACGCCGAGACCGGTGTAGCCGAACGAGTAGGCGACGCGCCCACCGCGCGCGAGACCCTGGAAGGCGAAGAAGCGCGTGCAGGTGTCGATCGCGCCGCCCCACCGGTGGCTGAACGCCAGGCCGGTCAGCTGCGGGAACGTCGCGAAGAAGTGCTCGGCCAGCCGCTGGAACGTGGCGTCGCGCTGGTCGTACCGGTCGCCCAATCCCCGGCCGAAGTGGTAGATCGCGTCGTAGCCGCCCCAGAGGATGCGGTTGTCGGCCGTCAGCCGGTAGTAGTGGAACTGGTTGCCGCTGTCGGACACGCCCTGCCGGTGGCCCCAGCCGATCGACGCCAGCTGCTCCGCGGTCAGCGGTTCGGTGACGAGCACGTAGTCCCACACGGGCACGGTGTGCCAGCGCAGTCGGCGCAACAACGGGCGGAACGCGTTGGTGGCCAACGCCGCCCGGCGGGCGTGGACCTCGCCACCGGCGGTGACCACGACGACGCCGTCGTCGACGTCCTCGATGCGCTCGACCTGGGACTCCTCGACGATGCGCACCCCGAGCCGTTCGGCCGCGTCGGCGAGTCCCCACGCCAGCCGGGCCGGGTCGACGATCGCGGAGTCCGAGCGCGCCCACGTTCCGCCGAGGTACGTGGGCGAATCCAGTTCCGCGCGCACCTGCGCCCGGTCGAGGACCGTCGTGTCGTCGCTCGCGTCGTCGAGGTCGTCGAGCTGGTAGGCCTCGGTGGCCACCGTGAGCGTGCCGGTGCGTTCGAAGCCGCAGTCGATCCCGTACCGCGTCAGGGTCTGTTCGATCTCGTCGAGGTTGCGCCGGCCGAGCGCCGCGACCGTGTCGGCCTCGCGCGGGAACCGACGACGGCCGTTCGCCTCGCCGTGGGTGAGGCTCGCCTCGCAGAACCCGCCGTTGCGGCCGGTGGCCGCCCAGGCGATGCGGCGGCCCTCGACGAGCACGACGTCGCGGTCGGGGTCGCGTTCCTTCGCGCGCAGCGCGGTCCACAACCCGCCGAAACCCGCCGCCGACCACGACCAGATCGGTGTCGACACGACCCGAGAGCGGCGGCCGGGCCGCCGGCCGGTCGGCCCGGTCGAGCCAGAACACCGCGGGCTTCGCCGCGCGCCAGGCCGACGCCGTGGCGGTCGAGGGAACGGCCGTCGTGGACATGGACGAAGCCTAGGCCGCCTCGCTCAATCCCGGCCCGTGGCGTGCGGCCGGCCGGCGACGAGCGCCAGCGTGCAGACGCGGCCGGCGACACTGCCGGTGACCTCGACGACGGCCCGGCCGCGACCGACGTGCCGGGCGCGGGCGGTGAACTCGACGTCGGCACCACCGGGGATCGGCCGCAGGTAGTCGATCCGCAGCGACTCGGTGACCCAAGGGCGGTCCCAGCCTGCGGCGGTGGCGCTCGCGACCAGGTCCGACGCGCACAGCGACAGTCCGCCGTGCAGGGTGCCGAGCGGGTTGGTCAGCCGCGGACCCACGGCCAGCCGCATCGTCGCGCCACCTTCGACCGCGGTGGGCGTGGCGCCGAGCAGGTCCTCGACGCATCCGGCCGGAACCGGGTCTGCGGCGGGCGGGGTCGGGAGTGCGGCGTCCTCGTCGAACGGCACCCAGCGGCCGCGCTGGGTGCAGACCGCGACGACCTCGCCTGCCGCCGTGCTCACGGTGCCGGCGACGTGGCTGCCGAGCTCGTCGAGCAGTGGCGCCCCGATCGTTGTCGCGTGCAACGTCTCGCCGGTGAACGCGAGCGGTCGCACGACGTCGACCGTGATCTCGCTGCTGACCGACCACCGGCGCTGCGCGCGCGCCCGGATCAGTGCGGTGCCGAGGACGTCGTCGACGAGCACGCCGAGCGACCCGGCCAGCGGGGTGCCGTGACGGTCGGCGAGCCACGGGCCGGTCGGCATCGAGCCGGTCACCTCGTCGCCGTCGACGTCGAGCAGGTCGAGCCGGAAAGCCCGTTCCGCGCCGAGCCGCAGCACCTCCTGGATCATGCGCGGATCGTCTCGTACTCCGGGTCGGCGCTCGGAGTGGCGTCGGGGTCGAGTGTCGTGCGTCGCCCGAGCACCGCCGCGACGGCCGCGAGCACGAAGAAGACGATCATGCAGCCGGCCATGGTGAACACCGTCTGGCTGCCGAGCAGGCCGGTGAGCGGCGTGGTGAGCGCGCCGGCGAGGAAGGGCAGCCCGCCACCGAGCGCGGAGGCGGTACCGGCGGCGCGGCGGCCGGCGTGCTGCACGAGCGACGCGTTCGACGGCAGGTAGGTGCCCAGCCCGGCCGTCATCACCGACAGGCACACCCACACCAGCACGAGAGGCGGCCGGTGCCCGTCGGCCAGCAGCGTCACCAGGAACAGCGCGGCCGCACCGGTGGTCTGGACGACCATGGCGACGCGCCGCAGCCGCACGGCGCCGTGGCGCACCACCAGCACCCGGAACAGGACGCTGCTCACCACCATCGCGATCGCGTTGACCGTGAAGACGGCGGTGTACTCGCCCGCGGAGATCCCGAGGTCGTCCTGCAGCACGAACGAGGAACCGCCGATGTAGACGAAGAACCCGGCGACGGTGAGGCACTGGACCGCGATCGGTGTGGCGACGTGCCGGTCGCGCAGGAGGTCGAGCGTGCGGTGCCCGAACTCGGCCAGGCCGCCCGGGTGGCGCCGTTCCGGCGGCAGCGTCTCCGGGATCCCGAACGTTGCAGCCAGCACCATCACGGCGCCGATCAGCGCGAGGAATCAGAAGATCGTCCGCCAGTCGCCGACGGTCGTGAGGACACCCCCGACGGCCGGCCCGACCACAGGGGCGACCAGGCCGACGGCCGAGAGCGTCCCGAACATCGCCGCCGCGGCGCGTCCGGTGCGGGTGTCGTTGACGACGGCGCGTCCGACCGCGAGCGCGGTGCCTGCGGCCATCCCCTGCACCGCCCGCTCGGTCACCAGCAGCCAGTCGAGGGTCGCGACGGCGCAGAGGGCCGCCATGACCGTGAAGACGACGCAGGCGCCGAGGATCAGACCGCGGCGCCCGCGCGCGTCGCTGAGCGGACCCGCGACCAGTTGACCCACCGCCATGCCGACCATGAACGCGGTGACCGTGAGTTGCGCCGCCGACGCCGAGGTGTGCAGCGAGTCCGCCACGGCGGGCAGCGAGGACAGGTAGGTGTCGGTGGACAACGCCGTCGTGCCGGTGACGAGCAGCAGGGCACTCGTGCGGGGCGCGGGGCCGGTGGATCGGAGCAGCACGAGGCACCAGTCTCGGCGTCGGCGGGCCCCGGTGGGCACCGGTGTGGGAGGCCCGACGCCGATAGCGCCGAACTCGGCGGATCGCCGTGCGGCAGGCTCGTGCCGTGGCCGGAGGTGCGTGGGCGAGGTGCGACGACCTGCGGGCGGGCCGGGCCCTGCGGTTCCCGCCCGCCACCGAGGTGCTGGTGGCCTCGACGCCCGCTGAGGTGGTGCCGGTCCTGCGCGCGGCCGAGGCGGCCACGACGGCGGGCCGGTGGGCGTTCGGGTTCGTCAGCTACGAGGCGGGGGCGGCGCTCGCCGGCGTACGCGGGAGAGTGGGTCGCGAAGGCCTGCCGCTGGTGTGGTTCGGGATCGCCGACGCGCCTGAGCAGGTGCCGGTGCTCGCGCCGCAGCGGGGCGGGTACGAGGTCGGCGCGTGGCAGCCCTCGCTCTCGCGCGCACGGCACGCCGACGCCGTCGGCACGATCCGTGACCACATCGCAGCCGGCGACGTGTACCAGGTGAACCTCACGGGCCGCTGGACCGCGGACGTCAGCGGCGACCCGGTGCCGCTCTACGCCGACCTCGCGGCCCGCCAACGCGGCGCGTACAACATGTTCGTCGACACCGGGCGATTCGCCGTCGTGAGCGCGAGCCCGGAGTTGTTCGTCGAGCGGCGGACCGACGACCTGGTCATGCGGCCGATGAAGGGGACCGCGCCGCGCGGCCGCGACCTTCACGAGGACGCGCGCATCGTGGCGGCGCTGCGACGGAGCGAGAAGGATCGCGCCGAGAACGTGATGATCGTCGACCTGATGCGCAACGACCTGGCCCGGATCGCGGTCACCGGCAGTGTCGCGGTCGGGTCGCTGTGCGAGGTCGAGCGGTACGAGACGGTGCACCAGCTGACGTCCGAGGTGACGGCGCGACTGCGGCCGGGCGTCGACCTCGCGGAGGTGTTCACGGCGCTGTTCCCGTCGGGCTCGGTGACGGGCGCGCCGAAGCGGCGTGCGAGCGCGATCATCGACGAGGTCGAGCCTTCGACGCGCGGTGTGTACTGCGGCGCGGTCGGCTACCTGGCGCCGCCGACCGAGCGGGTGCAGGCGCGGTTCAACGTCGCGATCCGCACGGTGCTGCTCGACCGGGCCACCGGTACCGCGACCTACGGCAGCGGCGGCGGGATCACGTGGGGCTCCGACGCCGCGGCCGAGTACGCGGAGATGCTGACCAAGACGGCGGTGTTGGACCCGGCGCCGCCCGAACCGTTGCTGCTGGAAACGATGCGCACCGGAGCGGACGGCATCGTGGTCGGACTCGAGCGGCACCTGGGCCGGCTCGCGGCGTCGGCGGCGTACTTCGGCTACCTCCACGACGACGAGCGGATCCGGCGCGCGGTGGCGGAGGCCGTCGCCGGGTACGGCGCGAGGCGGGTGCGGTTGACCCTCGACCGGGCGGGACGTACGGCCGTCGAGGTCAGCGACCTGCCGGCGGCGGACTCCGCGCCGGTGCGACTGGCGGTCGACCCGGTGCCGGTCGACCGTCGCAGCCCGTGGTTGCGGCACAAGACCACCCACCGCGACGTCTACGAGACCCGTCGTGCGCGGTGGCCCGACGCCGACGACGTCGTGCTCGTCAACGGCGAGGGCGAGGTCACCGAGACGACCATCGCGTCGGTCCTCGTGCGCCTCGACGGTCGCTGGTGGACGCCACCGCTCGACTCCGGGTGCCTCGCCGGTGTGTCCCGCGCTGCGCTGCTCGAACGGGGCGAGGTCCGGGAGCGGGTGCTGACCGTGGCCGAACTCAGAGCCGCCGACGCGATCGAGGTGGTGAACGCCGTGCGCGGTCGCCGACCTGCCGTGCTCGTGCCCGCGGTGGGCGCCGTACGGTCGTCGCCGGAGACGACCCCGAGCAGGAGGCGGTGACGGTGTCCGACGACGTGCCCGTGACGTACACGTCCGAGGTGACGCTCGAGCAGTTGCGGGGCAGCATCGACAACCTCGACGCCGCGTTGGTGCACCTGCTCGCGGAGCGGTTCCGCCTCACCCGCACGGTGGGGGAGTTCAAGGCCGAGCACGGACTCCCGCCGGCCGACCCCGCGCGCGAGCAGCGGCAGATCGCGCGCCTGCGCGAACTGGCCACCACGGCCCGCCTCGACCCCGTCATCGCCGAGAAGTACCTGACCTTCATCGTCGGCGAGGTCGTCCGCCACCACGAGCAGATCGCCCGCGACCGCGCCTGACCCCCACCCGATTTTGTGTACCCAGGCGTCGTGACGACGCCCGGGTACACAAAATCGGGTCACTTCAACGCGGAGACCTCCGCTGCGGGGAGGGCGCGTTGCCACGCCCGCACGGCGTCGACCGCGCCGTGCCAGAAGTCGACGGGGTTCCCGCCCGCCCGCGCGCGGCCGACGGTGAACGCGCCGGCGCTCGCGTCGCCCGGGTCGAGGTGCAGCACCGTGGTCTGGGGGACGCCGTCGACGTAGAGGGTGTACGTGCCGGCGTTGGCGTCGTGCACGCCCACGAGCCGGTACCAGCGGCCCGGCACCGGCGTGCGGTCGGCCAGCGCGCGGCCCTGCTCGGTGGAGAACGCGAACCGGCCGTCGGCACCGCTGTACTGCAGGAAGAACCCGCTGGTGGTGGTGTCGTCCTGCGCGACGGCGGTCTGGAAACCCCCGAGTGAGTCGAGCCGGACCGTGGCCGCGACGGTGAAGTTGCCGGCGGTGTCGAGCACCGGACCGGCCGTGGCGGCCGAGGTCGCGCCGTCGAACAGCAGCGCCGACCCGACCCGGCCCGGAGTCCAGGCCGGGTGACCCGTGACGGTGAGGTCGTGCCCGCCCGCGGTGTCGTGCGCGACGCTGCCGCTGCCTTCGTCGAGTGACCACGACCCCACCGGCGACACCGGCCCGGCCGGGTACGCGGTCCGCAGGTCGACCTGCCGGTGGCTGCTGACGCCCGGGGCGGACGCGGTGAGCACGAGCGAGGCGTCCGCGCCGGGAGCGGCGCCCGGCGGCGCGACCACGGTCACGGTGCGGGTCGCGACCCCGCCGGGCGGCACGCTGAACGGCGGTGGTGGGGGTCCGAGTCGCCAGCCCGGCGACACCGCGGCCGACAGTCGCACCCCACTGACGGCGCGTGACGTCGTGTTGCGTACTGCAACGGTCACGGCGGCGCGGCCGTCGACGACCACCGGGGTGGGTGTCGCGGTCGGTCCACCGCCGGTGTCGATCGCCAGCGCCGCGCTCGACGGGCTCCAGGCCTGGAACTCGGTCACGCCGACGAACGCGCCCGGCGGATTCGTGAACAGCAGCCGCAGTCCCGAGGTCGTGAGGGTCGGGAAGGTGATGCGGTTGCGGCCGTTGCCGACGGGGGTGGCGCTCTCACGCCGCTGGCCGGGGACGTCGCGCCAGGTGGCGCCGGCGAGGTACTGGAGCCGGTAGTCCGCGGCCGGGCGCACCCCGCCGCCGTCGTCGTAGCCGTACCACCGCACGTCGCCGACCGCGGTCGGGGCGCCGAAGTCGACCCCGTACCAGTCCTGCGGGTTGGGTGACGCGTAGTTGGTCCAGCGGGTGTTCTGCGGCACCTCGGCGAAGAACACCTTGCCGTCGAGCGCGTTCCACGGGTCGTCGTACCGCGAGGTGAACGAGGCGATCGGCTTCGGGTAGCCCACCCGCAGCGGGTTCGCGGCGTCGTTCACCAGCCGCGGTGCCGGCGCGGCGGTGGGTGCGCCGGGGATCGTGACCGTCACCGGTGCGACGGTCGGCGTGTGCGACACCCGCACACCGTCGACGAACACGCTCATGCCGGCGCCGATGCTCTGACCCTGCTCGCGGTAGTGGCTGCCGTCGTCGTCGTAGGCAACAGTCACGTTGTGCCCGTGGTACGGCACGTTCTCGAGCGCGAAGTGGTCCCAGCTCGCGGGCACGAGCGGCTTGATCGGCAACTGCCGACCCTCCGACGGCCGCAGCCCGATCAGGCCGCTGATCACCAGATCGGTGTAGGTCGAGTGGTTGTAGTCCTCGCTGTGGTTCTGCCCGTCGTAGATCCACGCCGGGTCGTCGGGGGCGTGCGCCTCGGCGACATAGGGCTTGCCGTCCTTGTACTGGGTCGCGGCGTACGTGTGCAGCTGCGCCGCGTACTGCGCCGGGGTCACCACCGACTGCGCCGGGTAGTCGTCGAGCAGGTTCGCCATCGCCGTGAGGGTCTGCGAGGTCGCGAACGGCCAGCTCGGGCCGTCCCACCGGCAGCAGTTCGCCGCCTCGTGCATGAACAGCGGGCTGCGGCGTTCGGCGGTCGTCGGCCCGAAGGCAGCGGCGAAACCCTGCGGGTCGAACAGTTGCGACCACGCGGACTCGTGGCCGGTCGGCGCGGCACCGAAGGCCCACGGGATGAAGCCGATCTGCTCGCGGGTGTCGAGCGGGAGATCGCGCGGGTTGCCGTCGCGCGCGACGTGGAAGTAGAAGTCGCGGGTGGGGTCCCAGAGGTGGGCCGTCATCGCGGCCTTCAACGAGGCCGCCCGGCGCGCGTACTCCGCCGCGGTCGTGGGATCCCCGGCGAGCGCAGCGATCCGGCTGATCGCGACGGCATCGCCGTACTGGTAGGAGTTGAGCGTGGGCCGGAAGCCCGCGCCGCCGTGGTACGGGTCGCTCGAGCGGTACGACGACGCGGAGAACTCCATCGCATCCCACACCGGCACCGACCAGTAGAGCCCGAGCCGGCCGTCGTACTGACCGTCCCAGCCGCGGTACTGCCGGACCAGGGCCGGCAGCAGCGCGACCAGTTGCGCGGTGTCGCCAGTGGCTTGGGCCCGGCCGTACGCGGCCGACGCCAGCCAGAAGCTGTACTCGTGCGCCCAGTCGGTGGTCGACGGATTCACCGACTCGGTCGCGGGTTTCGCCCCGGCCCCGGGACCCGTGGTCCAGAACCGGACCAGGTCGTCGCCGTACGTCGTGTCGCGCAGCCACCGGCCCTCGGTGATCTGGTGCCCGGCGGCGGCGTTGATGGCCTGGTACGGGGCGGCGTACCCGCAGCAGTCGAGGAACTCCGTGCTCGTCCAGCCGTGCTGCGGGTCGGTGTAGCGCAGGTGCTCCTTGTACGTGCGCCAGCGGTAGTAGTAGACGTCCTGGATCTGCTGGTCGGGCACGTCGAGGAACGGGATGTTGGCCTCGTACCAGGCGCTGTCGGAGAATCCTCCGATCGCGGCGGCATGATCGAGCAGGTGGGTGCCCGCGGCGACGCGCGGTTCAGCGGTGGGCGCGGCCGCCGCCGCGGCGGGTGTCGGACCGACACCCGCCGCGACGAGCAGTGCGACGCCCGCGAGCGCGACGCGGGCGGAGATCATGCCGTCGGACCGGCGCCGGCGTCGTGCAACTGCGCGATCTCGGCCGGCAGCAGCGCCCGGTCGAACACCCGGACGTCGTCGACGGTGCCGTCGAGGTAGTCGACCGGGTTGCCGTTGTACTTGCCACGGCCTACGGCGAGCGCCCCGTTGGCGGGGTCGCTGCTGCCGAGCACCGACGCCTGACCGGCTTGCGCCCCGTCGACGTAGATCGTCAACGTCGACGCCACGACGTCGCGCACGCCGACCAGGTGGTACCACTGACCGGCCACGGGTTGGCCGACGCCCGCGGCGAGGGCCCGCACGCCGACGAAGCTGAACGCCCAGCGGTGGTCGGCGCCGGAGTACTGCAGGAAGAACGCGCTGTTGTTGCGGCCGTCCTCGCTGACGACGGTCTGGAAGCCGTCGCCCGCCGCGTTGAGCTTCACCCAGGCGGAGATGCTGTAGTTGCGCCGGTCGGTCGCGACCACGCGGCCGGACGTCGTGGCGAACTGCCCGGCGCCGGACAGCGCCAGCGCGTTGCCCGAGAGCCCCGGCGTCCAGCCGGCCCCGCCCTGCAGGGTCATCGGGTGCGACCCTGCGCTGTCGGCGGCGGTCGTGCCGGTGCCCTCGTCGAACTGCCACTGGCCGACGCCCTCGATGCCGGGCTTGCCGGGGGGAGGCGTCGGGGTCGGCGCCGCGCCGGCGGCGATGGTCTGCAGGTTCACGGCGCGGACCTGGGCCTCGTCGACCTTCTCGACCTGCCGGTCGTACGTGAACAGGCCGTTGAGTTCGTTCTCGACGTCGGTGATCTGCGTGTAGACGCTGCCCGACAGTCCGTACGGGGCGCCCTGGTCGCGGAGCACGGCGGTGTTGGCCACGTACCCCCGGTTGAGTGCGGCCTGGTCGCGCACCGCGCCGTACGGGTTGATCGACGCGCCCGGCCAGGTGTGACCCTTGATCGGCAGGGTCAGGCCACCGTGTTCACCGTCGATCGAGGCGCGGGTCGCGTCGGGCGCGGGGAGCGCCGGGCCCTGGTACATGTGCCAGTCGATGATGTCGCCGGTGCCCGGGTCACCCGGGGTGTCACAGCAGTTGAACCCGCTGCGTTCGTCGACCAGGCGGGTCGGGTCCTGGGCCTTGACCTGGCGACCGACCTCGGTGGCCGCCTGCACGCTCCACTGGCCCCAGCCCTCGTTGAAGGGGATCCAGCCGATGATCGACGTGACGCCCTGCAACTGCGTCTGGATCCGCGACAGTTCGCCCCGGAAGTTCGCCTTGTCGCCGGCGGTGAGCGAGGAGTTGCGGCCGGTCGGCAGGGCCGGCATGTCCTGCCACACCATCATCCCGAGTTTGTCGGCCCAGTAGTACCAGCGCGCCGGTTCCACCTTGATGTGCTTGCGGATCGTGTTGAACCCGAGGTCCTTGGTCTTCTGGATGTCGAACTTGAGCGCGGCGTCGGTGGGAGCGGTGTACACGCCGTCCGGCCAGTAGCCCTGGTCGAGCGTGCCGAGCAGGAAGGTCGCCTTGCCGTTGAGGACGATGCGCTGCTTGCCCTGGACCTGCGCGATCTCGATCGAGCGCAGTCCGGCGTAGCTCTCGACGGTGTCGGTGCCGTTCGGGCCGGTCAGCGTGGCCGTGATCCGGTACAGGAACGGGTCGTCGGGCGACCAGAGGTGCGGGTTGGGGAGTTTGAGCGCGAGGGGCACGCCACCCGCGCTCGACGCCGTCGCCACCTGGCGGGCACCGTCGAACGCCTTGACCGTGAGGCGGGACCGGCCGGCGTCACCGTTGAGGGTGGGGGTGACGGTGAAGGTCGACGCGGGGACGTTCGGGGTGGTCGTCAGCGAGGCGATGCTCGTGGCGGCCACGGGTTCCATCCACACCGTCTGCCAGATCCCCGAGGCCGCCGTGTAGAAGATGCCGCCCGGGTTGAGCCGCTGCTTGCCCACCGGGATCGTGGCACCGTCCACCGGTGAGTGGACGCCCACCAGGATCTCCTGCGGGCCGCGGGCGGTGAGCGCCGGCGTGATGTCGGCGCTCCACGAGTCGTACCCGCCCAGGTGCCGCGCGACCTGCTGGCCGTTCACCCACACCGTGGCGTCGTAGTTGACCGCGCCGAAGTTCAGCCGGACGTGCTGACCGTTGGTGCGGTAGGCCGCAGGGACGGTGACCAGGCGCCGGTAGTACATGAAGTCGGTGTGGCGCCGTACGCCCGACAGCGCCGACTCGATCGGGTAGGGCACCAGGACCCGGTCCGCGAGGGTGCGGCCCACGGGCGGTGCGCTGTAGCCGTCGCTGCCGGCGAGTTCCCAGAGGCCATTGAGGTTCGTCCACTGCGGGGCGGCGGCCGACGGCCGGGCCAGCTGGGGGCGTGGGTAGTCGGGCAGGGCGTTGTCGGGCCCGACCTGGGTCGACCACGGCGTGGTGAGCGGTGCGACCGAACCGTCCCAGAGACGGGGCGTCGCCGCCGCGCCGGGCGGGGCGGCCGCGACCAGCAGGCCGGCGGCGGTGGTGACGAGGACGGCGACACCCGCGAGGGACGAGCGCCAGGAGCGTCGGGATGGACGGGGCACGGGAGACCTCCGGTCGACAGTGATCGGCACAACTGTGACCGGAACAGAACAACTCCCAACATGCCGGTGTCAAGAGTTTCGTCCGGAATCGGCGCCTTGTGCGCGGCACTGCACGGCGGTGCCGCGCGGTGCAGGATCGCGTGCCGCATGTTGCCGCTCCGTCGGCGGCGGTGGTCGCGACTGGGCACTGTTGCACGACGCACCAATTTGGTGAAGTCCTTTGACAAAAGGAATTTTCGACGCCACGGACGGCGACCGACGACCGGACAGGATTCGGTCGTCGGGATCGGTGACGTCGGCCTGTAAGCGCTCTTGGTCACGGGACAAGCGGGCGTCCTTGATCATCGTCTACAGCGTTTCCGGCGCGGTGGTGAATGTTGGAACCTGTTGACGTCCGTCGTTCCTGAGCCCACGATGTGCAACCACCCCGCACGAAACCGCTCGAACCGGACGTCCATCGGAGGACCCATGCCTGCACCCCGTCGCCTCGTGCTCACCGCCGCCGTCTGCGGCGCGACCGCGCTGGCCCTGTCCGCCTGCACCAGCTCGGGCACGGGCGGGACGTCGTCCGGCGGCAGTGGACCTGCCGCGTCGGTGGCGAGCACCGCGAGTGTCGCCGCGGGCTCTGGCTGCACGATCGACCAGACCGGCTACCCCAAGATCGACCTCAAGACCGCCAAGATCGGCTTCTCGCAGAGCGAGCCGGAATCGGCACCCTTCCGCGTCGCCGAGACCCAGTCGATCAAGGACGAGGCCGCGAAGCTCGGCATCCCGAGCGGGAACCTCATCACCACCAACGCGAACAGCCAGCTGTCCAAGCAGATCGCCGACATCCAGGACATGCTCGCGCAGGGTGTGCAGGCGCTCATCGTCGCGCCGCTGAACTCCGACGGTCTGCAGCCCGCGCTCGCGGCGGCCAAGGCCAAGAAGGTCCCGGTCGTCACCATCGACCGCAAGGTGACCTCGACCGTGTGCACCGACTACCTCACGTTCATCGGGTCGAACTTCGTCGACCAGGGCAAGCGGGCGGCCGACGCCCTCATCAAGGTCACCGGCGGCACCGGCAAGGTCGCGATCCTGCTCGGGTCGTCGGGCAACAACGTCACGACCGACCGCACCAGCGGATTCGTCGACGAGCTCAAGGCCAAGGGCTCGGGCCTCACGATCGTCGCGCAGCAGACCGGCGACTTCGCCCGTGACAAGGGCCAGCAGGTCATGGAGCAGTTGATCCAGGCGAACCCCGGCATCACGGCGGTGTACGCCGAGAACGACGAGATGGGGCTCGGTGCGATGACCGCGCTGCAGAGCGCCGGCAAGAACCCCGGCAAGGACGTCAAGATCGTGTCGATCGACGGCACCCGCAACGCCGTGCAGGCGATCGTCAACGGCACCTACAACGCGGTCATCGAGTCCAACCCGCGCTTCGGTCCGCTGGCCTTCTCGACCCTGCAGGACTTCGAGAGCGGCAAGGCGATCCCCGCCGACGTCATCATCTCCGACGGCGAGTACGACAGCTCCAACGCCGCGGCCAAGGTCAACGACGCGTTCTGATCGCACCCGCCCGGCGATGACGTCTCTCCCCGTCGAACCCGCCGCGCCGTCAGCACCCGTGCTGACCGCGCGCGGTGTGGTCAAGCAGTTCGCCGGTGTCCGCGCGCTGGACGGCGTGGACCTCACCCTCGTACCGGGTGAGGTCCACGCGCTGGTCGGCGAGAACGGCGCCGGCAAGTCCACGCTGATGAAGGTGCTCACCGGCGTCCACCGCCCCGACGCCGGCGAGATCACGCTGGCCGGCGAACCGGTGCGGTTCTCCTCGCCCGCCGCGGCGCAGAACGCCGGCATCAGCACGATCTACCAGGAGGTCAACCTCATCCCGTTGCAGAGCGTCGCGCGCAACATCGCGATGGGGCGCGAACCCCGCCGCTTCGGGTTGATCGACTTCCGGCGGATGAACCGGGAGGCGAAGGAGGTCCTCGTCGAGTACGGCATCGACCTCGACGTCACCAGGCCACTGCGTTCGCTCGGTCTCGGCCTGCAGCAGATGGTCGCGCTGGCGCGGGCGGTGTCGGTGCGCGCGCAGGTCGTGATCATGGACGAGCCCACCAGTTCCCTCGAGCCGCGCGAGGTCGAGACCCTGTTCGGGGTGATCTCGCTGCTCAAGGAACGCGGCGTCGCGGTGGTCTACGTGAGCCACCGGATGGACGAGCTCTACCGGATCTGTGACGCCGTCACGGTGATGCGCGACGGCAAGGTCGTCCGCACCGGACGGCTCACCGAGATCGACCGGCCGCACCTGGTGTCGGCCATGCTCGGCCGCGACCTCGAGTCGGTGCGCCGTGAAGGCACGACCACGTTCGACGAGGGCAGCGAGGCCCACGGCGAACCGGTGCTGCGGGTGAAGGATCTCGAACGCCGCCATGCGTTGCACGGGGTGTCGTTCGACGTGCGCCCCGGTGAGATCGTCGGACTCGGCGGCCTGCTCGGTGCCGGACGTTCCGAGACGGCCAAGGCGATCGTCGGTGCGTTCCCGCTCGACAGCGGCGAGGTCGACGTGGCCGGGCACCGGTTGCGCCGCCGGACGACGTCGGGTGCCCTGCACGCCGGCATCGTCCTGCTCTCGGAGGACCGCAAGGCCGACGGCATCGTCCAGGGCCGCTCCGTGGGCGAGAACATCGTGCTGGCCGCGTTGCCGCAGCTGTCGAGGGCCGGCCTGGTGTCGCGGGCCAAGCAGGACGCCGTCGTCGACCTGTTCATGAAACGCCTGCGTATCAAGGCATCCTCGCCGGAGCAGAAGGTCGGCGAGTTGTCCGGCGGCAACCAGCAGAAGGTGCTGCTCGCCCGCTGGCTTGCGGCCGAGCCGTCGCTGCTGCTGCTCGACGAGCCGACGCGCGGGATCGACGTCGGCGCCAAGGCCGAGGTCCAGACCCTCATCGGCGAACTGGCGAAGGAAGGACTCGCGGTGACGCTGATCTCCAGCGAGATCGAGGAACTGGTCGAGGGTTTCCGACCGCATCGTGGTGCTCAAGGACGGTGCCGTGGTCGAGGTCCTCACCGGTGACCAGGTCTCGGAGGACCACCTCATGGCGGCGCTCGCGGTGAGCGGCGACGACGTGGCGGCGTCGTCGTGAGCCAGACCGCGGTGCGGCCACCGCGCGCCGACTGGCAGCGGCTCGACCTGGCCTGGCTCAGCCGCAACGGCGTGTACCTCGCGCTGGTCCTCGTGCTGGTGCTCAACGCCTTCATCACGCCGAACTTCGACACCGTCGACAACCTCCGCACCCAACTCGTGCAGGTGGTGCCGGTCGTCATCGTCGCGCTCGGCATGGCGCTGGTGATCGGGACCGAGGGCGTCGACCTCGGCGTGGGCTCGGTGATGGCGATCGCCGCGGCGGTGCTGCCGCTCTACCTCGGCTACGGCTGGGCGGTCGGGTGCCTGCTCGCGGTGCTCGCGGGTGTCGCGACCGGGTTGCTGTCCGGGTCGCTCGTGGCGTTCGCGGGGGTGCAGCCGATCGTCGCGACGCTCGCGATCTTCGTCGGCGGCCGTGGTCTCGCGATCGTCATCGGCGGCGGCACACAGAAGCAGATCGTCGACCCGTCGCTGCTGTCGTTCGGCACGGGCGACGTCGTCGGCATCCCGTACACGGTGATCCTCGCGGCCGTCCTCGCGTTGGTGATCGGCGCGCTGGTGCGCTTCACGACCTTCGGGCGGCGGGTCGTCGCGATCGGCGGCAACCGGGTCGCGAGTGGTCTCGCCGGCCTGCCGGTCCGTCGCACGCTCGTGACCGTCTACGTCATCTGCGGGGTGCTCGCCGCGATCGCCGGCGTGGTGGCCACCGCCCGGCTCACGGCGAGCACGCCGAACAACCTCGGCAAACTCATGGAACTGTCCGCGATCACCGCCGTCGTGGTGGGCGGGACCCCGCTCACCGGTGGTCAGGTGCGGATCCTCGGCACGCTGGCCGGCGCGCTGCTCATGCAGCTGATCCGGGCGACGTTGATCTCGCACAACCTGCCCGATTCCACGGCGCAGATGGTGCAGGCCGGGATCATCGTGCTCGCGATCTACCTGCAGATCGTGAGGAAGCGCGCATGAGTGCCGTGTCGATGGACAAGGGCGGCGCCGGGGCGTCGGCCGCCACGCCGCCCGGCGGGCCGTCGGGTGCGCCCGCCGCCGTCCCCGACGAGCGCACGCCACGCCGTGAGCGCATCGCAGCGGCCGCGCAGCGACGGGGTTCCCTCGTCGTACTGGTGCTGCTCGTGGCCGTCGCGTCCGCGTCGTTCGACACCTTCTTCACCGGCGACAACCTGTCGAACATCGCGTTGCAGAGCTCGTTCCTGGCCGTCGTCGCGGTGGGCATGACCTTCGTGATCCTCACCGGCGGCATCGACCTGTCGGTGGGCTCGGTGTACGCGCTCGGCGGCGTGCTGGCGGCGTGGGCCTCGCAGTACGGGACGGTGTGGGCGCTCGTCGTGCCGCTCGCGGTGTGCGGGGCGATCGGGTTGCTCAACGGGGTGCTGGTCGCCCGGCTGGGGATGGCGCCGTTCATCGTGACGCTCGTGACGTTGCTGTTCGCCCGCGGCCTGCTGCTCGCGCTGACCAAGGAAGGCAGCACCACCTACCTGGTCCCCGCCGGTTCGGCGTTCGCGACCATGGGCCAGGGCACGTTGTTCGGGGTCGGGTACCCCGTGTACATCGCGGTCGGCCTGTACCTGCTCGGCACGTTGCTGCTGCAGCGCACCCGGTTCGGCCAGACGGTGTTCGCCATCGGCGGCGCCGCCGACGCCGCCCGCCTCATGGGTCTGCCGGTGCGCCGGGTGACCGTGAGCGTCTACGTGATGTCCGGGATGCTCGCGGGATTCGGCGGGGCGATGCTCGCCGCGCAGAGTTCGTCGGGCGTGACGATCGTCGGTGTCGGGCTGGAGCTCTCGGCGATCTCGGCGGTGGTCATCGGGGGCACGCTGCTGTCCGGCGGCGCGGGAACCACCGGCGGCACCCTCGCGGGTGTCGTGATCCTCGGCGTGATCGCCAACATCATCAACCAGATCGGGTCGCTGAACTCGAGCTACCAGGACGTCGTCAACGGCGGCTTCCTCGTCGTGGTGGTCCTGGCGCAGACCTTCCTCGCCCGCCGGCAACGACTGTGACCGGCGGTGGGGTGACGTCGATGCTGACCTCCGGCGCCCACGCCGAGCGGCGGTTGCGCATCCTCAAGGCCAAGCTCGCCGAGAACGGCGCGCTCTCGGTCGCCGAGGCCGCCGCACTCACCGGTGCGTCGACGGCCACGGCCGCCCGCGACCTCTCGCTGCTGGCCGAGACGGTCGGTGCGCAACGGGTCCGCGGTGGCGTGGTGACCGACGAGCAGGATCCCGTCGATCTCGACCCGCCGCTGGAGGCGGTGCTCGGCGCCACGGAGTCGTTCGATCTCGAGCGGCTGTCGATCCAGCACGCCGAACAGGCGACCTGGTCGCTGCAGGCGGGCGACGTCGCCACCGCCGAGGTCCACGCCCGCCTCGCCCAGGCCATGGCCACGCTGTCGGCCGCGCGCCGCCCCGACGCCGGCGGCCGCTGACCTGACGCCGGTGCCCGCCCGCCCCGACGCCGGTGCCCGCCCGCACCGACGCCGGCGCCCCGCGGCCCGGCGTCGGCGCCCGACCGACCTGACGTCGGCGCCCAGCGGCCCGGCGTCGCGCACGCCGCCCAGACTGTGGCGCCCCGTGACCCGACGCCGGCGCCCGCTGACCCGGGTCGCGGCCGTCATCGATCGTTGCGCGGTGCAACGATCCGCAATGTCGCCGCACTGTTGCCCGAACTGCTAGTGCACTGCCCCCACGTACGGGACACCGCGCCACCGTGTCCCGCATACGGGAGCAGTGCACTAGCAACTCCGGCAGGACACCGACGACCGGCGCGCGTGCGCCCGCTTTGTCCGATTTCGTGGATTTCTGGGTGACGGTGTGCGCAGGTTCGACCCCGGGCCCTCAGCCGTCGATGTTGCCGATCGGCTCGCGCTTCTCGGCCTGGAACCGGTCCTCGGTGCGGCCGTAGGCCCAGTAACCGGAGATCGAGATCTGGTCGGCGTCGGAAACGGAGGTCGCGCAGGACCTTGCGGACGGCCTTCATCGACTCGCGCTCGCCGTGCGCGAAGACGTCGACGCCACCGGCCGGCCACGGTCGGGCGGCGAGGGCCCCGGCGAGCAGGTGCGGCTGCGACCCGGGTTCGGGCCGCTCGACCCACACCACCTCGATGCCGGCGGGGACCGTGGCGTCGAGGGCGCCCTCGACGTCGGCGACCTCGAGCAGGACGGTGCCGCGGGCGTCGGCCGGCAGGGCCTCGAGCGCGGCGTTGATCGCGGGCAGCGCTGACTCGTCGCCGAGAAAACAGGTGGCTCGCGGCAGTCGGATCCGGCCGGTAGGCCCCGCCCGCGCCGCGCAGCGTCAGGCGGTCGCCGGGCGCGGCCGACCGCGCCCACGGCGCCGCCAGGCCCGCGTCGCCGTGCACCACGAAGTCCAGGGTCAACTGCTGCCGTACGGGGTCGCTGCGGCGGACGGTGTAGGTGCGGGTGACCTGGTGGCCGTCGGCGTCGTCGAAGAAGAGCTTGACGTACTTGTCGGTGAAGTCGTTGTCGTTGAAGTTCTCGTAACCGTTGCCACCGGCAACGATCCGCACGATGTGCGGGTTGAGTGGGATCCGGTCGACGACCTCGAGCGCCGCGACGGGGCGTGCCTCGCGTCGACCGCCTGCTTCTGCCATACGATGTGAACCTCTCTTCGTGGTAAGCAAGCCTAACTCGACGGTCGGGGTGAGCGGTGACGGGCATCGCCACGATCGTGGGCCTCGTCCTCGCGGGGATCGTGCTCGTCGGGTCCGGCTGGCGCGTCTTCCGCGACGTCCCGGTCGAACGGCCCGAACTGGCCGTGTCCGCGCTGCTCGAACTCGCGGTCCTCGGGTACGTGACCGCCCGCGTGGTCGATCTCGTCGGCGGACATCGCACGACCGGGCTCGCGGTCGTCGTCGTGTACCTGGTCGCGATCGCGCTGGTGATGCCGGTGGCCGCGCTGCTCGCCCTCGTCGAGCGCAGTCGGTGGGGAGCGGTCGTGCTGGCCTCCGGTGCGCTGGTGGTGTGCGTGCTCTTCGCACGGGTCGACCAGTTGTGGAACCCCCGTGGCTGAGTCGCGCCGGCGGTCGTTGCGGACCGGCCCCGGCCGCCTGCTCACGTTCGCGTACGGGATGCTCGCCGTCGCCGCGACCGGCCGCTCGGCCTACCAGCTGGCGACCATGTTCCACCGGGCTCCGCTGGCCTACGTGTTGTCCGGCGTGGCCCGCGCTCATCTACGTCGTCGCGTTCGTGGCCCTGATCCGCGACGCGCGCCGCACGGCGGTCGTGGCGTGCAGTGTCGAGTTCGTCGGGGTGCTGGCGGTCGGCACGCTGAGCTACGCCGCGCCCGCCGACTTCCCCGACGCCACCGTCTGGTCCGGGTACGGCAACGGCTACGGTTACCTTCCGCTCGTGCTCCCCGTGCTCGCCCTGCTCTGGGTCCGCCGGGCCTGACGTACGTCACTCCTACACACAATCCCCACGCTCCACCCACGACCATGCTCCCGTGTCTCCACACCTGAGCTGGCTCGAAGCGGGCGTCATCGGCGCCATGCAGGGCGTCGCCGAACTGTTCCCCGTCAGCAGCCTGGGCCACAGCGTCCTGGTCCCCGCGATCGTCGGCGGGTCGTGGGCGCGTGACCTCAACGTGCAGGCGACCGAGTCGCCGTACCTCGCGTTCATCGTCGGCCTGCACGTCGCGACCGCGCTGGCCCTGCTGGTCTACTTCCGCCGCGACTGGATCATGCTGGTCCGCGGCCTCTACACGTCCATCCGCTACCGGCGGGTGCAGGAGCCCGCCGAGCGGCTGATCTGGCTGCTGATCCTCGCGACCATCCCGATCGGCATCGCCGGTCTGCTGCTCGAGCACACCTTCCGGACCGTGCTCGCCACACCCACGCTCACGGCGATCTTCCTCATCGTCAACGGGATCATCCTCGAGGTGTCGCAGCGGCTGCAGCGCCGCCGCCCCGAGACCCTGCCGGACGACGAGGTCGACATCGCGCTGTCGCGGCGCCCGGTCAAGACCTCGGTGGCGATCGGGTCGGCGCAGATCGCGGCGCTCGCCCCGGGCATCAGCCGGTCCGGTGTCGCCATGGCGGCCGGTGTCGCGGCCAACTGGGGCAACCAGCAGGCGGCGCGGTTCTCGTTCCTGCTCGCGACGCCGGTCATCCTCGCGGCCGGCGTGCTCAAGATCCCCGACCTGTTCGGGCCCCTCGGTGACGGCATCCGCGGCCAGGTGCTGTTCGGCAGCGTGTTGTCGGGGATCGGCGCGTACCTCGCCGTGCGGTTCCTCGACCGGTGGTTCGCGCATCGCACGCTGCGCCCGTACGCGGTGTACTGCATCATCGCGGGCGTGGTGTCCCTGATCCTCGTGACGACCGGCGTGACGGTGCTCTGATGCACGTCCTGGTCGTCGAGGACGAGCCGCGTCTCGCCACCCTCCTGCGCCGCGGTCTGGTCGAGGAGGGGTACGCGGTCACGGTCGCGACCGACGGCGAGGACGCGTTGTGGCGCGGCAAGGAGACCTCGTTCGACGTCATCGTGCTCGACGTCATGCTCCCGAAGCTGTCCGGGTTCGAGGTCTGCCGCCAGCTCCGCGCGGCCGAGGTGTGGTCGCCGGTGCTGTTGCTGACGGCACGGTCGGACGTCCACGACCGGGTCGACGGCCTCGACGCCGGTGCGGACGACTACCTCACCAAGCCCTTCTCCTTCGACGAACTGGCCGCGCGACTGCGGGCGTTGCTGCGCCGGGGGGCCGTGCGCCGGCCGGCCACGCTCACCGTCGGCGACCTCAAGCTCGACCCGGCCACGCGTGAGGTGTGGACCGCCGAGGGGTCGGTCGACCTCACCGCGCGGGAGTTCGCGATCCTCGAGTTGTTCACGCGGCGAGCGGGCGACGTGCTGCGTCGCGACCAGATCCTCGACCACGTGTGGGACTTCGCCAGCGCTCCGGCGAGCAACGTCGTCGACCAGCACGTCGCCAACGTCCGGCGCAAGCTCGTCGACGCCGGGGCGACCGCGGCGATCGTCACCGTGCGCGGCGTCGGCTACCGGCTCGTGCCGCCCGGCTCGTGACCTCGCGGGGCCGCGGCGCGGGATCGTTCCTGCGGCGCGCGCTGCGCAACCTGCGCGTGCGGGTCACGGCGACCGCCACGGTCGCGGCGATCCTGCTCGCCGTCGCGGGCGCGATCGTCTTCAAGCTGATGTTCGAGCAGTCCCTCGTCAACAGCACCGACGACGCGCTGCGGACCATCGCGGCGAGCACCACCGCCGATCTCGCGGCCGGCAACGCCACCCCGCGCCTCGCGACCGTGCCTTCGAGCGCCCGGACCACGGTGCTGCAGTTGATCGGGCCCGACGGACTCGTGCGACAGACCGTGCAGTCGGCGCAGTCGGCCGGTGAGACCGTCCAGGGCGGACGCACCACCCTCGCGACCTCCGCGGACATCACGACCGCGGTGCGCACCGGCGAGTTGACCACGACGACGCACCAGGAACGCGTGCTGCTGACGCCGTTCACGCGGTCGGACGGCACGTGGGTGCTGCTCGCCGGAGCCGACCTCGAACAGGTCGGCGACGCCGCGCACGACGCCGAGGTCGCGTTCTTCGCGGTGGTCCCCGTGGTCATCATCGTCATCGCGGTCGGTGCCTGGGCGCTGTCCGGAGCCGTCCTGCGGCCGGTGGAGCGGATCCGGTCCGACGCCGCCGCGCTGCGCGAACGGGCACGAAGTGGCGGCGGCCACGGCCAACTCCACCAACCCGACAGCGGCGACCGGATCGAGTCGCTCGCGCGGACCCTCAACGGGTTGCTCGGTGACCTCGGCGACGCCGCCCAGCGGCAACGGCACCTCGTCGCCGACGCCGGCCACGAGCTGCGGACACCGCTCGCGGTCCTGCGTACCGAACTCGAACTCGCCGACCGGGACGGCCGTGACGCCGAGTACCTGCGTGACGCCGTCACCCACGCCCGCAGCGAGGTCGAACGGCTGTCGGCCCTCGCCGAGGACCTGCTGCTGCTCGCCGACGCCGAGAACCGGGCCCGGCGCGACACCCGGACGGTCGACCTCGCCGAGGTCGTGGAGGAATCGGTGCGGGCCCACCGGGCGGTCGCGCTCGACCGCGGGATCGGCTTGCGGACCGTCACCCGCGGCGACACCCGGGTGGCGGGTGACGCCGGTTCCCTGCGGCGGGTGGTCGACAACCTGGTCGGCAACGCCCTCGCGGTCGCGGGTGCGGAGGTCGAGGTCGCGACCGCCCGTGACGCCGACCGGATCGAGTTGAGCGTCACCGACGACGGCCCCGGGTTCGACGCCGAGTTCCTGCCCCACGCGTTCGAGCGGTTCCGGCGCGCCGACGACGCCCGGCACCGCACCGGCGCCGGGGGAGCGGGCCTCGGCCTCGCGATCGTCGCCGCGGTGGCGGCGGCCCACGGCGGCCGGGCGGAGGCCCGCAACACGGGCACCGGCGCCCGGCTGGTCGTCACCCTCGCGGCCCGTTGACCGCGCGCGGGACGCGCCCGTGTGGTACATCGACGGCCCACGCTCTGTTCGGCAGGATCACCCTGCCGACCACTCGGCCGAGGAGGGACGCCGCATGCACCACTGGTTGATCGTGACCGCCGTCGCGCTGCTGTCGGCGGTGTGCTCCGCCGCCTCCAGCGCGTGGAAGCACCGGGCGGCCCACGACACCCCCAGCGCCGTCGACCTCGGTGTGCGGTCCACGGCCAGAATGCTGCGCGCGCTCGCCCACCACCGACTCGTGGCGGCCGCCGTGGTCGCCGACGCGCTGGGCGTCGCCACCCAGGTGGTCGCGCTGCACCTCGGGTCGCTCGCAGTCGTCCAACTGGTGCTCACCACCAGCGTGGTGTTCGCGGTGCTCTTCCGCGGCCGCGTCACGCGGGCGCAGCTGGCGTGGTCGGCGGTCGTCGCGGCGGCTCTGGGCGTCGTGCTCGTGCTCGCGGCACCCCACGCGACCAGCGGCGCGGCCCGTCACCACTCCGCGGTGCTCGTGACGGTGACGGTCGTGACCGGCGTCGTCGCCCTGGTCATCGCGGCGCGGTCCGCGAAGTCCCGGCGCCGGGCCCAGACCCTGCTCGCCGTCGCGGTCGGCCTGGTCTACGCCGGCACGGCCTCGTTCCTCAAGGCCGTCACCGACGTCGCGGCACGGCACGGGTGGCTGGCGGTGACGACCTCGTGGGAGCTCTACGCGGCCGTCGCGTGCGGGGTCACCGGGGTGCTGCTCGGGCAGATCGCGTTCCAGGCCGGACCGCTCGCCGCGGGGCTGCCGCTCACCGCGGCCGTCGACCCGTTGGCCTGCGTGGTGATCGGGATCGTCGTGTTCAACCAGACCGTGCACCTCGGCCGGTGGAGCACGCCGGGGCTGCTCGTGGCGCTGGCGCTGCTGCTCGTCGCGGTGACGGGGGTGGTGCGCAGCGCGTCCGAGCGGGTCCCGGCGCGGCGCGACGCGGTCGCCGCCTGACGGGCGGGCGGGGCGGCCCACCGTACATTCGTCATCTCACGCGTCGCGACGACGCTGCACCGCATGGAGGGTTCGAAGATGAGGATCGTGCACGTCACCGATGTGTACGCGCCCCGGGTCGGAGGGATCGAGCGTCAGGTGGCGACGTTGGTGGCCGCCCAGCGGGCTGCCGGTCACGACGTCCAGGTCGTCGTCCCGCCGTGGGCGAGCGGTGACGACGCCGACGTGGTCCGTCGGCTGCCCCGCACCGCCCCTGACGTCGTCCACGCCCACCTGTCGGTCGTGTCGCCGTTCACCGTCGCCGCGTTGCGCGACGCCGTCACCGCCGGGACCCCCGCGGCCGTCACCGTGCACTCGATGTGGCCGGTCCACCCCGTCGCGGCGACCGCCACCCGGCTCGCCCTCGGCCCGGCCGGCCGGGCCGCGACGTGGAGCGCGGTCAGCGAGGTCGCCGCGGAGCGCGTCGCGGGGTGCCTGCCGGCGGGGACTCCGGTCGGGGTCGTGCCGAACGGCATCGACGTGTCGTGGTGGGCTCCGCGCGAGCCGCGCGCGGCCCGCGACCACAGCGGGGTGCACGCGGTGCTCGTGAACCGGCTCGCCGCCCGCAAGCGCGTGCTGCCGCTGGTCGCCGAACTCGCCCGCCAGGAGCGCAGCGCCCTGGCCGGCCTCCGGCTCACGATCGTCGGCGACGGCCCCCAACGACGCAGGGTGCAACGGTTCGTGCAGCGGCACGGCCTGGGCGAGCACGTGACCCTCGTCGGGGGTCTGCCGGCGCGTCGGATCCGCCGGGTCCTGCGCGACGCCGACGTGTTCCTCGCGCCCGCCGACCGCGAGTCGTTCGGCATCGCCGCCCTCGAGGCGCGGGCCTCGGGTGTGCCGGTGATCGGCCGCCGGGGATCGGGCGTCGCCGACCTCGTCACCCCCGGCCTCGACGGCGTGGTGGTCGACGGCGACCGCGCCATGGTCGCCACGCTGTCGCGGTGGCTGGGCTCGCCCGCCGAGCTCGCGCTGCTGCAGGCCGGTGCGCGGGCGACTCGACCCGGCTTCGACGTCGCGACCTCGGCGGCCGCCGCGGCCGCGTTGTACGACCGCGCCATCGCGTCGGCCGGACGCCCCGGTGCCCCGTCCGCCGAGACCCCGGTGTACGCCGCCGCGTCGTGAGCACCGTGGTGGCGGTCCACGCCCACCCCGACGACGAGAGCCTGCTGACCGGCGGGACCCTCGCCGACCTCGCGGCACGTGGTCACCGGGTCGTCCTGGTCGTCGCCACCGGCGGCGAGCACGGCCGCAGCGACGGCGGCGGGTTGGCGCAGCGACGCTCGGCCGAGTTGCACGACGCCGCCGCGATCCTGCGGTGCGCGCGGGTGGTCGAGTTGGGCTACCAGGACTCGGGGTGGGAATCCCGGCCCGTCTCGGACACGCCGTTGTTCGCCGACGTGCCGGTCGACGACGTCGCGACCCGGATCGCCGCGGTGTTGTGCGAGGAGGACGCCGACCTCGCGATCGGCTACGACGAGCACGGCGGTTACGGGCACCGCGACCACGTGCACGTCCACCGCTGTGTGGTGCGGGCGGTCGAGCTGGCCGGCACCCCACGGTTGCTCCATGCAACGGTCGACCGCACCGCGATCACGGTGCTCGTGCGGGGCCTCGGCCGGTTGCGCTTGCTCCCCACCGGCTTCGATCCCGCGACGGCCGAGGGCTGGTTCACGGCCCGGGCCGACATCACCCACCGGGTCCGGGTGCGTCACCTGCGCAGCAAACGCCGGGCGTTGCGGGCCCACCGCTCACAGACCGAGGACGGCCGGCGCACCGTGGCGATGCTGGCGCGGTTGCCGTGGCCGGTGTTCGGGTGGGTCGCCGGCCGCGAGTGGTTCGCCGAACACGGGGTGCGCCGGTCCGGGCGGCCGGTGGGCGACGTGCTGGAACCGGCCGGCGCCTCGGCGGAGGCTGCGGCCCGCCGGACGTGACCCGCGCGACACGATCGGTACACGGCGCCTACATCGTCCGCTTCCTACCTTGGCGGCCGTGACCCAGAGCGCTGCCAGCATCCTCGACACCCATCACCTGATCAGCAGCTTCGGCCTGATCGGCATGCTCGTGATCGTGTTCGCCGAGTGCGGCCTGCTCATCGGGTTCTTCCTCCCCGGTGACTCGCTGCTGTTCGCGGCGGGGGTGCTCATCGCCGGCGGCGTCTTCCACACGCCGCTCGTGGTGGTCGCCGTGGCCGTTCCGATCGTGGCGACCGCGGGGGAGTCTGGTCGGCTACTGGATCGGCTACAAGGCCGGGCCCCCGTTGTTCGACCGGGAGGACGGCCGGATCTTCCGTCGGTCGCACCTGCAGCGGGCACATGAGTTCTTCGAGCGGCGCGGCACCTCGGCCGTCGTGGCCGGCCGGTTCGTCCCGGTCGTGCGTACGTTCGTGACGGTGGTCGCCGGCGCGAGCCGCATGAACTTCCGGACCTACGCGCTGTGCTCCGCTGCCGTGAGCATCGTGTGGGGCGCCGGGCTGCCGCTCGCGGGCTACGCGCTGGGCAGCGTCCCGCTCGTGGCCAACCACGTCGAGGTGTTCACCCTCGCGATCGCGGTGATCTCGGTGCTGCCGATCGTCGTCGAGTTCGTCCGGATGCGCCGCCGGCGCGGCGCCGCCCCCGTCGCCCGCGGCTGAGCAGCCTATGGCGGTGAGGTCAAGTCCTGTGTTGTGGTCGGTGTGGGCAGGGTGGATTGCCGCGGGTGTTTGAGGGTCCCCGCGGTGGTGAAGGGTGTGGTGTTGTCGGCGGGTTCGGTCGTGGGTTTGGGGTCCGTGCGCCCGTCTCCGTGCTCCACCTAGCGTTCAACCGGGGTTGGTGCCCGCGTGGTGCGGGGTCCCCGACAGCCTTCATTCGAGCTTGGGTGGGAGGCGGGCGGGACTGCTCATGCTCAGTTGCGGGGTTGTCCCCAGGCGTCGCGAGCTTGTCCCGGCCACGTCGGGTTTCGCCTTATGCGGCAGCGGTTTGCCTCCTGTTCGGGGGGTTGTGTTGGCCGCCGGCGACGGCGGGGTCCCAGGCGGTGCGGGTGGTGACGACGGCGAACAGTTGCCGGAGCAGGCTGCCCGCGACCGCGACGCGGGCTTGGGCGTCGGTGAGCGGGTTGACGGCCCGGCCGGTGAGGTGGGCGTGCCGGGCGGCCAGGACGGGGTTGTTCGGCAGGGCTCCCCAGACCGCCCGCCAGGCCGCGACCCGCAGCAACGGGCGGCCCCGGCCGCTGATGGTGGTCTTGCCGGCGTAGGTGCCGGAGGCGTTCTCGCGGGGGCACAGCCCGGCGTGTTTGACCAGGGCGCGGGCTGAGTCGAACCGGGTCAGGTCACCGCTTTCGGCCAGGATCGCGGCGGCGCCGACGGCTGACAACCCGGCGATGCTGGTCACCAGTTCGGTCAGTTCGAGTTGGTCGAGCACCCCGACCATCAATGTCTGGACGTGTTCGCGTTGGGTGTGGGCGTGGTGCAGATCGGCCAGCGCGAACGCGGCCCGTTCCAGCCCGCCGATCCGTTGCGCGCCGACCCCGCGATGGTCGGCGGCGGCGGCGTGCACCGCGGCCAGCACCTGATGGCGGACCCGTGTGCCGCCCCACCGGGGTAGTTCGGCGGTGACCGCGCGGGTCAGCCGGGTCACCCCGAGCCGGCGGATACGGGCCGGGTCGCAGCCGGTCACGGCCATCGCCGCCTGCCACGTCAACGAGTCCAGCGGCTGCGCGGCGGCGCTCAGCGCCGCCGGCCACGCGCACTCCAGCAGGTCACGCAGCTGCTGACGGGCAGCCCCCACCCGGGTCACCCACTCGACCCGGCGGGCGCCCAGGTGCCCGCAGCCGCGCCCACGTCGGGTCGGCCCGCTCAGGCAGGTACACGTGCAGCTGCGTAGCCAGCCGGGCGATCAGCACCGCGTCCTTGTCGTCGCTCTTGTCGCGGGTGAAGTCCTCGGCCTCCCGCGCCCGCGACACCAGCAGCGGCTGCACACACACCAGTTCGATCCCGGCCTGCACCGCCAGCTCGTCGACAACCTTCCACCGGTGCCCGGTCGGCTCACACACCAACGTCACCCCGCCGAACCCGGCCGCCTGCGCCCGCGCCCGACCCCAGGCGATCGCCTCACCCAGCTGCCACGGCCGGCACCGCACCGTGCGCCGCGCGATCACCTTGCTGTCGTGATCGGTCAACGCGAACACCTGCTTGTCATCGGCCAGGTCCAACGCCAGCACCGCATGCTCACGCGGCAGCACCGTGCGCAGCCGAACCAGCCGGGCATTACGGCGGTTGTCACCGCGAGACAGCCGACTACCTTTGGACATCGACATCCTCCTGTCGTGGTTGGGACACCAAGCCCGTCGACCACAACAGGAGGATGTCTTCGCTTCAACCACTCAGGCCCTTACTAGGCGGCACGACGGTCGACCGCTCAGCGGGACCGACCCTCGGCGAGCGCCGCGAGGTTGAGCAGCTGGCGGCGTGCCATCACCAGGTCGCCCAGTGACGCCGCCGGTGCGAGCCACCGGCCGCGGGCGGTGACGAGCTTCAGCAACAGTCGGCAGCCCGGCGCACCGGCGGGCACCAGCACGTACGACATCACCGCGCCGAGGACCGTCCCGGTCAACGCGTGGGGAGGGTCGACGGCGATGACCCGGCCCTGCGGGCGTCCGCCCGTGCGGGTGAACGGCTCGCCGACGCGTACCGGCGGCAGGTCGAGCAGTGACGACGGCGAGCGGCGCCCGAGGTTGTCGATCCAGTCGTAGCTGTACGGGGCCACCCGGAGCTGCGTCACCCACGGCCACACCTGCTCGACCGTCGCGTGCACGGTGACGCCCCGCCACGCCTGCAGGGCAGGTGACCCCACCAGGTCGTCGCACGGGTACCGGCGCCGGACCTCGGCGTCCGTCACACCCCAGCGGTCGGCGATCACCGGCCGAGCCTGCCACCGGGTGCGGCGCGTGGGCACGTACGGTCCCGGCTCGGCCGCGATCGGAAACTGTCGGAGGCTCTCGTTAGTGTCCCGCCCGTGTTGGTCGTCCACCGGGCCGAGCGGTCCGACGTGCTGGTCGAGGCGCTCGCGCAGCAGCAGTTGCGCGGAGCCGTCGGCGATCCCTTCGCGCCCGCGCTCGTGGCGGTGCCGAGCAAGGGCGTCGAGCGGTGGCTCGCCCAGCGGCTGGGTCACGTGCTCGGCGCGGGTCCGGCCGGGGGCGACGGTGTGTGCGCGGGCGTGTCCTTCCCCTCCTCCTCGCAGTTCCTCGACGACACGGCGGCCGCGGCGGATCCGGAGTACGGCGAGGCCGTCCGTCGCTGGGCCCCCGAGGTCTCGACCTGGCCGCTGCTGCAGGTCGTCGACTCCGCGAGCCCGGGCGATCCGTGGCACGGCGTGCTCGCGGCCCACCTCGCCACCGGCGGCGTCGATTCCGGCCGTCGGTACGGGGTCGCGGCGCGGCTCGCCCGCCTGTTCGACCGCTACGGGCGCTCGCGTCCCGAACTGCTGACCGCCTGGGCCGCGGGCGACGATGCCGGGCTGCCCGAGGATCTCGCGTGGCAGCCGACCCTCTGGCGGCGGCTGCGCGAGGCGATCGGCCCGGCGCCGGCCGAACTGCTCGGCCGGGCCTGCGCCGCGGTCGCGGGTGGCCCGGCGTTCGCGGTGTTCGGCGCCACCCGGCTCTCGCCCGCGCGGGTGCGGATCCTGCACGCGCTCGGGCGGGTGCGGCAGGCGAGCCTCTGGCTGCACCACCCGTCACCTGCGATGTGGGAGGCCGTCGCGGCGCGCGCGGAGCGGCCCGGCCGCCGTCGGGGGTCGCCCGCGGGCGCTCGCCACCCGCTGCTCGCCAGTACCGCGCGTGACGTCCGCGAGCTCCAGCAGTTGCTGGCGGTCGAGCCCTTCACCGATGTCCACCACCCCGGCGCCGCGGCACCGCCGCCGTCGGTGCTCGGCGACCTGCAGCGGCAGCTGCGCGAGGACCGGCCGCCCGAGCGTCTGCTGCCGGCCGATGCGAGCCTGCAGGTCCACACCGCGCACGGCGCGGCCCGGCAGGTCGAGGTGGTCCGCGAAGTGGTGCTCGGCCTGCTCGCGGCCGATCCGACCCTGGAACCGCGCGACATCGTGGTCATGTGCCCCGACGTCGAGACCTTCGCGCCGTTGGTGAACGCCTCGTTCGGCATGACCGACGAGCCCGGCTCGCACCCGGCCGCCGCCCTGCGGGTCTCGCTCGCCGACCGGTCGCTGCAGCAGACCAACCCGCTGCTGCGGCTGCTCCTGCAGCTGCTGGAACTGGCGGGCGGCCGGGTGACCGCCAGCGCCGTCCTCGACCTCGCGGCCGCTCCGCCGGTGCGGCGGCGGTTCCGCTTCGACGACGACGACCTCGAGCGCCTGCGCGACTGGGCGGTCGCATCAGGGGCGCGGTGGGGGCTCGACCGCGCCCACCGGGCCGCGTACTCGCTCGAGAAGGTCGAGCAGGGCACCTGGCGGTGGGCGATCGACCGTTTGTTGCTGGGTGCAACGATGGAGGATTCCGGCGGACGGCTCGACCACACGGTGCCCGTCGACTCCGTCGACAGCGGTGACATCGACCTGGTCGGCCGGGTCGCCGAGTTCGTCGACCGGGTCGACGCCGCGGTGCGGGCGGTGTCGGGCCGGGCCACGGTCGAGGTGTGGGCCACCCGGCTCGCCGAGGTCGTCACCTCGCTCGGCGAGGGCGAGGCCGGCTGGCACGCGGCCCAGGTCCACCGGGAACTGGAGCGGATCGCGGCCGGAGCCGCCGAGAGCGGTGCCGAGGGCGTCGAACTCGGCCGCGCCGACATCCTGTCGCTGCTCGGTCAGCGGCTGGCGGGCCGGCCCACCCGGTCCAGCTTCCGCACGGGCACGCTCACCGTCTGCACGCTGGTGCCGATGCGGGCCGTGCCGCACCGGGTCGTCGTGCTCCTGGGCATGGACGACACCGCCTTCCCGCGGCGCGGAACCCCCGACGGCGACGACCTCCTCGCCCGCGATCCCCGCAGCGGTGAGCGCGATCCGCGCTCGGAGGACCGCCAGTTGTTCCTCGACGCGATCGCCGCCGCCACCGAACACCTGGTCGTCGTCTACACCGGCCACGACCCACGCACCGGCGCGGTCGTGCCGCCGTGCGTGCCGGTCGGTGAACTGCTCGACGCCGTGGCCGCGACGGTCGAGGGTGGCGCCGCGACCGTTGTGCGTCACCACCCGTTGCAGCCGTTCGACCCACGCAACTTCGTCGCGCCCGACCCGTTCTCCTTCGACCCCGCCGGCCTCGCTGGCGCGGAGGCCGCCCGCCGCCCGCGCACACCCGTGCCACCGTTGCTCACTGCACCACTCCCGCCACCGCCCGTCGATCCCGCGGTCGGCGAGGTCGTCGAACTCGACGACCTCGTCCGGTTCTTCGAGCACCCGGCCAAGGCGTTCCTCCGGCAGCGGTTGGAGATCGCGAGCCCGTTCGAGGACGACGAGCCGTCCGACTCGCTCCCGATCGACACCAAGGGCCTGCCCGACTGGCACATCGGCGAGCGCCTGCTCGCGGGCGCCCTGGCCGGCCGGTCGGTCGACGACCTGCAGCGGCTGGAGTTGTTGCGGGGCGAGCTGCCGCCGGGCGAACTCGGCCGCGCGACGCTGGTCAGCGTGGGGCGTCGAGTGTCGGCGCTGCTGATTGAGTCGCGAGCGGAACGCGAGCACCCGGTGGGCGCGCCCGTCGACGTCGCGGTCGACCTCGGTGGCGGGCGGCTGCTCACCGGCACCGTCGGCGGCGTCCGCGCCGGAACCCTGCTGAGGGTCACGTTCTCGTCGTTGGGACCCAAGCAGAAACTCGGCGCGTGGATCCGACACCTCGCGGTGGTGGCGAGCCGCGGCGAGGAGAGCTGGAAGACCGTCGTGGTCGGCCGCGAGCGCGACGGCGCGACCCGCTGTGCGTTCAGCGGCGTCACGCCGTCCGACGCCCGCCGCGAACTCGCACGGCTGGTGCGCATCCGTGACGAAGGCCTGCTGGCGCCGCTGCCGTTGGCGTTGGCGGCATCGCACACGTACGCGCGTGCGCGCCGCGCCGGGGCGGAGAACGCCGCCGTGCGAGCCACCCAGGACTGGGAGACCGGGCGGTTCGGCGCGGAACGTGACGAGCCCGAGCACGTGCTGGTGTTCGGTGCGTCCTCACGCCTCGCGACCCTGTTGCGGGAACCGGCGGCCGGCATCGCGCAGGTCGACGACGAGACCACCCGGTTCGGCGCGCTGGCGCGGCTGGTGTGGGATCCGCTGATCGCGGCGGAGCGGGCGTCGTGAGCGCCGCCGCCTTCGACCTGCTCGGCCCGCTGCCGACGGGCACGACCGTCCTCGAGGCGAGCGCAGGCACCGGCAAGACCTTCACCATCGCGGGGCTGGTCGCCCGGGTGGTCGCCGAGGGTGTGACGCCGCTGGAGCAGTTGCTCGTGGTCACCTTCGGCCGCGCGGCGACCCAGGAACTGCGCGAGCGCGTGCGGGAGCGGTTGGTGACGGCTCGCGACGCCCTCGCCGATCCGGTGGCGGCTCGCGAGGCTGACGACGCGCTGGTCCGGTTTCCTCGCCGACGCGCGGGCCGCGGAGGTCGACGCCCGTCACCGGCGCCTCGTCGAAGCGTGCGCGCGCTACGACGCCGCGACCGTCGTCACCACGCACGGGTTCTGCGAGCAGGTGCTGCGCAGTCTGGGCACGGCGGGCGACGTCGACGACGACGTCGACCTGGTCGAGGACCTCGACGATCTCACCGTCGAGGTGGTCGAGGACTTCTACGTCCGCAAGTGGGGCGTCCCCGACGCACCGCCGCCGGCGATGACGTTCGAGGAGGCTCTCGGCCTCGCCCGCGTGGTGGTGGGTGACGCGAGCGCCGGGCTGGTCCCCGAGACGTCCGACGACGACGTCGCACGCACCCGCTCCGCCTTCGCTCGCAGCGTCCGGCACGAGGTCGAGCGGCGTAAGCGGCAACGCCGGGTCATCGGGTTCGACGACCTGCTGACCCGGTTGCGTGCCACCCTCGCCGATCCGGTGTCCGGACCCGCCGCCCGGGCCCGGCTGCGGCAACGGTTCGGGACCGTGCTCGTCGACGAGTTCCAGGACACCGACCCGGTGCAGTGGGAGATCCTGCGCACCGCGTTCCACGGGCACGCCACCCTGGTGCTCGTCGGTGACCCGAAGCAGGCGATCTACGCGTTCCGCGGGGCGGACGTCTACGCGTACCTGCAGGCCGAGGCGACCGCGGGCGACCGCCGGACCCTCGACCACAACTGGCGCAGCGATCCGGATCTGCTGCGCGGCCTCGACGCCCTGTTCCGCGGCGCCGCGCTGGGCGACCCGCGCATCGTGGTGTCCGAGGTCGCCGCCGGGCGACGTGGCAGGTCGCTCGCCGTCGAGGGTGCGCCGGTGCGGTTGCGGATGCTGCGGTCGGGTGCCGAGACCGCGGTCGGTCCGTTGCGTGCGGCGGTGACGGCCGACGTCGTCGCGGAGGTCGTCGACCTCCTCGCGTCGGGCGCCGAGTTGACGCCGCGCGGCGGCGGCGAGCCGCGGCCGGTGGTCCCGGGCGACCTCGCGGTCATCGTCCGCACGGGGACGCAGCTCGACCTCGTCCACGACGAGCTGCGCAAGGCGGGTGTCCCGGCGGTGCGTCGCGCGACCTCGAGCGTCTTCCGGTCGGCCGCCGCGCGGGACTGGACGGTGCTGCTCGAGGCCTTGGAGCAGCCGCACCGCTCCACCCGTGTGCGGCGGCTGGCGGTGTCGTCGTTCGTCGGGTGGGACGCCGCCCGACTGGACCACGACGGCGTCGACGTGCTGTCCGAGCGGCTGCGGTGGTGGATCCAGGTCCACGCCGAGCGGGGGGTCGCCGCGTTGTTCGAGACGGTGAGCCGCGATCGGGGTCTGGCCGGGCGACTGCTCGCACAGGTCGACGGTGAGCGGTTGTTCACCGATCTGCGGCACGTCGGCGAAGCGTTGCATGCTGCATCGATGGCCGAGCAGCTCGGGCTGACGGCCGGGCTGGAGTGGCTGCGCCGCCGCGTCGAGGAGTCCGGCCGTGACTCCGCCGTGGAGCGCAGCCGTCGGCTCGACTCCGACGCCGCCGCGGTCCAGTGCGTGACCATCCACTCCAGCAAGGGTCTCGAGTTCCCCGTCGTCTACGTCCCGTTCGGCTGGGACCGGCACGTCCCGGACCGTGAGGACATCCCGCTGTTCCACGACGACACGGGTCAGCGGGTGCGTGACGTCGGCGGGTTCCGCCACCGCGGCTTCCCCGCGAGCCTCGCCCGGCACCGGTCCGAGGAGTTCGGCGAGGACCTCCGTCTCACGTACGTCGCGATGACCCGTGCCCAGGCGCAGGTCACGGCGTGGTGGGCGCCGGCGAAGCGGAGCACGCCGCACGCGCCGCTGCACCGCTTGCTGTTCGGGCCCGACCCCGCGGGGGGAGTTCCGGAGCGCGTCGACGTGCCCACCGACACCGCGGCCCTCGCCCAGGCCTCGACCCTCGCGGTCGAGGGCGCGCTGTCCGTCACCCCGGTGGCGCCCCGGCCGGCCGCGTCGTGGCAACGGCCGGGCGATGCGGCCGCGATCCTCGACCTCGCCCGGCTCGGACGCCCGCTCGACGTCGCGTGGCGCCGCACCTCCTACACGGCCCTCACCGCCGCGGTGCACGACGCGCGTCCGGCGATCGGCAGCGAGCCGGAACTGCCCGAGAAGGACGACGAACCCGACACCCCCGCACCGACCGATGCCGTGAGCAACGATCTGCGGGAGTTGGCGTCGCCGTGGTCCGACCTGCCCGGAGGTGCCGCGTTCGGCACCACGGTCCACGCCGCGCTCGAGGAACTCGACACCGCCGCGGCCGATCTCCCGGCCGAGGTCCGCACCCGGGTCGGCGCGGCACTGGGTCAGCACGGCGGCGCCGGCATCGATCCCGACGCGCTCGCGGCCGCGTTGCTCACCGCCGTGCGGACCCCGCTCGGGCCGCTGCTCGACGCCCGCTCGCTGGCCGAGGTGGCCCCCACCGACCGACTGGCCGAGTTGGAGTTCGAGCTGCCGCTCGGCGGGGGGCGAGCGGCCGGGGCGGTCGTCGGCGTTGCGCGACCTCGCGGCGGTGTGGAGAACGCACCTCAACCCCGACGATCCGCTGGCCGGGTACGCCGACCTGCTCGACGCGCCGGTGCTCGGGGCGGCCGACCTGCGTGGCTACCTCACCGGCAGCATCGACGCCGTGCTGCGGGCGGGCGGCCGCTACGTGGTGGTCGACTACAAGACCAACCGGCTCGGGGTCCCCGAGGTCCCGCTGACGGCATGGGACTACCGACCGGTGGCGATGGCCGACGCCATGGTGCAGGCGCACTACCCGTTGCAGGCGCTGCTGTACGAGGTCGCCCTGCACCGGTTCCTGCGGTGGCGGCTCGCGGGCTACGACCCCGCCACCCATCTCGGCGGGGTCCTGTACCTGTTCCTGCGCGGGATGTGTGGGCCGGGAGTGGTCTTCGACGACGGCACGGTGCCCGGCGTGTTCGCCTGGCACCCGCCGGCCGCGCTGGTCGTGGCGGCGTCCGACGTCCTGGCCGGGGCGCCGCGGTGAGCGCGCCCCTGCTCGCCCGCGACGCCCCCGGGCTGCTCGGGACGTTCGCGCAAGCGGGCATCCTCGGCCTCGCCGACGTGCACGTGGCGCGGCGGCTCGGCGCGCTCGCGGGGGAGACCGACGACCGCGTGCTGCTCGCGGTCGCCCTCACCGTCCGCGGCACCCGCAGCGGGTCGGTGGTGCTCGACCTCGACGACGCCGCGGCGACGAGCACCCCCGATCTCGACGCCGACCTCGAGGCGGTGCCGGGAGCCGTCACGCCCGCCGCCGAGCTGCCGTGGCCGGAGCCGGACGCGTGGAGCGCTGCCTGCAGCACCAGTCGGCTCACCGACACCGCCGCCGACGGCGGAGCTCCGCTGCACCAGGTCGGCCGGCGGCTGTGGCTCGACCGCTACTGGCAGCAGGAGAAGCAGGTCGCGGCCGACCTCCGCGAGCGCAGCGACCGGCTGTTCCTCGACCTCGACGTCGACCGGCTGGCCGCGGATCTCGGCGCGTTGTTCCCGGGCGCCGACGAGCAGGACCAACGGCAGGCGTGCGACACCGTGGCGCGACGCCCGTTCGGGGTGGTCGCGGGTGGCCCGGGCACCGGCAAGACCACCACGGTCGCGCGGTTGCTCACGGCCGTCTACCGCCAGCAGCCCGGCCTGCGGATCGCGCTCGCCGCGCCCACCGCGAGCGCCGCGGCCCGGTTGGAGGACGCCGTCCACCGCGCCACCGGCCCGCTCACCGAGTTCGACCGGCAGCGCCTGCGTGATCTCCGCGCCTCGACGCTGCACCGGTTGCTCGGCTGGCGGCGCGGGTCGAGCCGGTTCCGGCACGACCGTGACAACCGGCTGCCCTTCGACGTCGTGGTCGTCGACGAGAGCTCGATGGTCCCGCTGACGATGATGGCGCGCCTGCTGGAGGCGCTCGGCCCCGACACCCGGCTGATCCTGCTCGGCGACCCCGACCAGCTGGCTTCGGTCGAGGCGGGCGCGGTGCTGGGCGACATCGTCGAGGGCGCGACGCTCGGCGCGACGACACCGCTGGCGGGCTCGGTCGCGACGCTCGGCCGTGTGCACCGCTTCGACGCCGCGGGGTCGATCGCGCAGCTGGCCGCGGCGGTTCGCGACGGCCGCACCGACGACGTCCTGCAACTGTTGCATGATGCACCGGACGACATCCGCTTCGTCCCGACTCCCGACGACGACCTCGTGACCGGCCCGGCGCAGTCGGAGCTGCGCGGTCTGGTCGACCGCACCCGTGCGGTGGTCGAGGCCGCCCGCCGCAGCGACGCCGAGGGTGCGCTCGACGCGTTGGAGGCGCACCGGTTGCTGTGCGTGCACCGCCGTGGCCCGCGCGGGGAGCGGTGGTGGGCGGAGCAGGTCGAACGCTGGCTGCTCGGCGACAACCCGCTGCTGGTGCCGCGCCTCGACGGCCGGTACGCGGGGCAACCGCTCATGGTCACGACCAACGACTACGAGAACAACGTGTTCAACGGCGACACCGGCGTGGTGGTCGAACACGAGGGCGACCTGGTCGCCGCCTTCCGGCGCGGCGGCTCGACCTTCACCCTGCCGCTGACCCGCCTGGGCGACGTCCGGCCGCTCTACGCGATGACCGTGCACAAAGCCCAGGGCAACCAGTACCGCGAGGTCACCCTCCTGCTGCCGCCGGCCGACTCGCCGCTGGCCACGCGCCAGACCTTCTACACCGCCGTCACCCGGGCCTCGTCGCTCGTGCGGATCGTGGGATCGGAAGCTGCGGTCCGGGCGTGCGTGGAACGGCGCGCCGCCCGCGCCACCGGCTTGCGCGACCGTCTCGCCGACGTATGACCAGCCTCGACCGGCGCCGGCGAGACGACGTCTCTGGCCCGCCGCGCCGGTGGTGGCGCTCCGGGTCCGACGCCGATCCCCGCCTTCGGCCACCGATATCCTCACGTCGCCTGAGTTTGTACCGACGTCGGAGAGGCCTGCTGCTGTGGCTGTCGTGCTCGCTCCGGCACTGCTGCGTGCGATGCGGGGGGCCCGAGATCTGCCAAGGGGCACTCGTGGTCGTCGAAGACGTCGGCGACACGGAGGTGCTCGCCCGGGCGGTGGAGGCCGCGGCAGCCGCGGTCAACACGCGTCGTGGTGACGATCGGCCGGATCGGCTGTTGGTCGTCAGCACCCGGAAGGGGCCGGGGGTCATCTGCTTCCACACCGACGGGCCCGCGGCCCAGCCGCTGTTTGCGGAGTTGGCGGCCGAGTTGCCGGCCCACGGTGTCGACCACGGAAGGCTCTCGACGCTGCCGGGCGGGGGCTGGCTCAACCCGCGCGAGAGTCGCAGCGTCCGACTGATCAAGACGTGGATCGCGTTGCGGGGGACCACCCCGCCCGGTCGCGCCGAGCACGGGCAGACGCTGGGCTGGAGTCTGGACCGGCCGACTCGTGACGTCGACGCCATCGACCTCACTGCCGCGATCGATCAGCTGCTGGAGTGGCTGTTCGAGAACCAGCCGCAGACGGCGAAGGTCGCGATCCACGTCCGCGGCATGTCGGTGCGGGTCGATCGGGAATCGGCAGTGGCCGCAGCCCGCGCTGGAGTGCACGATCCGCGCCAACTCGACGAGGTCCATCTGGACGTGCGTACCGCGCACGGCGTACGCGCACTGAACGTGTATCCCGGGCTGGGCATGGCCGCGATCACGACCGGCGCTGTCGAGGCGGCCGACCAGGACTGGCGGCGGGAGTTGGACACCCACGTGCGGTGGTTGCGGACGGCCGGGCCGTGGTGCCGCGTCGGCGTCGTGGTCCGCGCGCGGCATCCGCTCCACATGCTGGCGAGCATCCTGGACAACGTCGGCCGCATGTCGGGCGCGGTGGTCTCCAGCGACTTCGTTGACTGGGCGCGACGGGGCCGACGAAGGCAGGTTCGTCGACGCGTTCGGCGTGCTGCGGATCCCACAGGCGATGGCCGCTGAACTCGGTATCGGAGCGCCGTGGCGCCTCACGGAGATCGACGACGGTTTCGCCCTCGCCGAGCACGAGGATCTCGCGGCCTGGTTCGCGCACGACTCCGTCGACGACGACGTCATGCAGGCCGCTCGACGAGCTCTGGGTGCGGCCGTTTTCGACCGATCGGACGAGGCACTCGACAGCAACTGAGACCGATGGGGGTCGACCACGACTCGCGCCGTTCTGACATCGTGACCCTGTGACCAGCGACGCGTGGACCACCGTGGTCGTGGTCGCCCACGACGGCGAGCGCCTCCGGGTGCGGCTGACCGCGTCCGCGAGTGGCGTGACCACCGCGTCGGCGCCGGACGGGTGGGTGTCGCAGGCGGGCTCGATCAGCAAGCAGCTGGTCGCGGTGGTGGTGCTGCAACTGGTGCACGAGAAGCGTCTCGGCCTGTCCGACACGGTGGGCCGGCACCTGCCCGACGCCCCGGCCTCATGGTCGGACCTGACGGTGCACGAACTGCTGACCCACACGTCGGGGCTGGGCCACTGGTCCGACGCGCCGGGCCTCGACATCGACACCGTCGCCTCGCGCGAGGAGTTGGACACGCTGGTCGCGCGGGCCCCGCTCGTGGCCGGGCGCGGTGACCGGTTCGGCTACAGCGGGCCGGGTTACCTCGCGCTGGCTGCGATCGTCGAGCGGGTCGAGGGGCGTGCGTACTCCGAGGCGGTGCGGGACCGGGTGTTGGAGCCGTCGGGGATGGTGCACTCCTCGTCCGGGGTGGCCCGGGCCGGCGGAGCGGGCGTCGCGAGCGGCGGCCACGAGGGTCGGCCGGTCCCGGTCAACCCCGTGCTGAGCGAACTCCCGGGGACCGGTGACCTGTGGACGACCACCCGCGACCTGCTCGCCTTCGACGCGGCGCTGCGTGACGGGCGGCTGCTGACGCCGGCGTCCGTCGCGCTGACGGCGAGCCGGTTCGTCCGCGTTCCCTCGAGCGGATCGGATCAGGACATCGAGCCGCTGTGGTACGGGTACGGGACGTTCCTGGGCACGGTCGCCGGCCGCCCGGCCCGGTTCCACCCGGGTGACAACCCCGGCTACCGGTCGCTGCTGGCGCGACTGGTCGACGACGGCCTGACGATCGCCGTGCTGAGCCGGGACGACGCGACGGACCTCGGACACCTGGTGCGGACCGCGCTCGAGCGGGTGCCCTAGCAGCGTCGAGGAACCGTTGCACGGTGCAGCGATGTCTACGCCGGTGGCGTGAACCGCTTGGTGAGCCCCTGCCAGCAGTCCTGGTAGTCCTCCTGTCGCTGCGGCAGGTCGGCGGCCCACGCCGTCACGCGCTGCGGGAAGCGGGTCTCGAACATGAAAGCGAGGGTGTCGCGCATCCGGGTCGGCTCGAGGTCGACCGTGCTGTGGTGGGCGTAGGCCTCGGCGTCCGGGCCGTGCGGGGTCATCGAGTTGTGCAGGCTCATCCCGCCGGGCACGAACCCGTGCGGCTTGGCGTCGTAGACGCCGTACAGCAGGCCCATGAACTCCGACATGATGTTCATGTGGTACCACGGCGGACGGAAGGTGTTCTCGGCCACCATCCAGCGCTCCGGGAAGATCACGAAGTCGATGTTGGCGGTGCCCGGCGTTTCGGAGGGCGAGGTCAGCACCGTGAAGATCGAGGGATCGGCGTGGTCGAACAGGATCGGGCCCACCGGCGAGAAGCGGCGCAGGTCGTATTTGTAGGGCGCGTAATTGCCGTGCCATGCGACGACGTCGAGCGGCGAGTGCCCGATCTCGGTGCGCCAGAACGCCCCGCCCCACTTCAGCGTGAAGGTCGAGGGCGTCTCGCGGTCCTCGAACGCCGCGACCGGCGTGAGGAAGTCGCGCGGATTGGCCATGCAGTTGGCGCCGATCGGCCCGCGCTCCGGCAGGGCGAAGGCGCCGCCGTAATTCTCGAGCAGGTAGCCGCGGGCCGGTCCGCCCGTTGGTTCGACCGCGAACTTCACCCCGCGGGGGATCACGACGATCTCGGCGGGTTCGGCCTCGATGACGCCGAACTCGGTGCGGAAACGCAGGCCGCCGTCCTGCAGCACGACGAGCAGTTCACCGTCGGCCACCGCGAGGTACTCGTCGACCATCGGTGCCGTGACGAAGTACAGCCCCGCACTCATGCCGTCGTGGGTGGCGAGGTCGCCCGCGGTCGTCACCGTCCGGACGCCGTCGACGAACGTCAGGGGTTCGTCGGGCACCGGCACCGGGTCCCACCGCTGCTGCCCCGGCGGCAGCAGCAGGGCCCGCGACGGCGCGCTCTCCCAGAGCGGCACCTCGACCCGGTGGAACCGTCCGTGGTGCAGCACCGACGGCCGGATCCGGTACAGCCACGAGCGTTCGTTGCTCACCCGCGGCGCGGTGAACGGCGAGCCGGACAACTGCTCGGCGTAGAGACCGTGGGCGACCTGCTGCGGCGAGTTCTGCCCCACCGGCAGCGTTCCCGGTAGCGCCTCGGTCTCGAAACCCGTTGCCGAATCCGGTGAGGTACGCGGGCGACGACGTTGTCACGCCGGACATTCTGGCGCATCACCGTGATCGACTGCCGTCGTTGGGTAGCACAGCTGACGCTTATGCGCGGACGACGGCGTCCGCGCGGGAGGAGCCCACCGTGAACCCAGCACGCTCACGTCGCGGCCGGGCCGGTGCGCTCGCGGTCGTCCTCGCCTCCACCACTGTCGTCTCGACCGTGTTCGGCACCAGCGGCGCGGCCGCCGCGCCCACGGTCGACAGCACCTACCGCGCCCACGACTACGCGCGCGGCCAGGCGATGAGCATCCTGCCGCCGGGCGAGCACGGCCTGGTGAACGCCGCCGACGCCGCGGCCTTCCTCGCCACCGGCGCGCGCCCGGCGGGCAGCCAGGACCAGCTGGGCAAGTACAACGACCTCATCCACGGCGCGCCGACCCTCACCGACGCCACGCTCGGCACCTACTTCAACGACGCGTCGTTCGGCGTGCCGCCCGGGCAGGTCACCCGCACCGAGCAACCCGGTCCGGGGGTGACGATCTACCGCGACACCCACGACGTCCCGCACGTGTACGGCGACACCGACGCCGCGATGGCCTTCGGTGCGGGCTACGCGCAGGCGGAGGACCGCCTGTTCCTCATGGACGTCCTGCGCCACTACGGCTCGGGCACGCTCGCCTCGTTCCTCGGCGGCTCGTGCGAGTTCGAGCAGATGGACCACGACCAGTTGCTGCTCGCGCCGTACACACCCGCCCAGGCGCAGGCCCAGATCGACGCCCTGCCGGGCCGGTACGGCGAGCAGGGCCGGCAGGCCGAGCAGGTCATCGGCCGGTACGTCGACGGCGTCAACGCCTACATCCAACAGGCGCTCACCGACCCGCTGCTGCTGCCGGCCGACTACGCCGCCGCGGTGCCCTCGGTGGTGCCGCAACCGTGGACCGGCGCCGACGTCGTGGCCGTGGCCGGCCTCATCGGCGGCATCTTCGGCAAGGGCGGCGGGATCGAGTACCGCAACGCGAAACTGCTGACCTACCTGCAGTCCCGCCTCGGCGCGGGCCCCGGCGCGACCGCGTTCGCGCAGTTCAAGAACGCGAACGACCCGCTCGCGCCGACCACGTCGGCCACGACCTTCCCGTACGGGAACCCCGGGACGGTCGACCCGTCCACCACCGCCATCCCCGACGACGTCCCACTCGCCGACGGCACGGCCGGCACCGCGCCCGGCTGCGACCTCACACCCCCGAACCCCACGGCGATGTCGATCGTCGCGGGCCTGCGCGACCTGCCGCAGCACATGAGCAACGCCCTGGTCGTCGACGCGGCCCACAGCGCGGGTGGGCACCCGGTCGCGGTGTTCGGGCCGCAGGTGTCGTACTACGCGCCGCAGATCCTCATGCAGATCGACCTGCACTCACCGACCTACGACGCCGCCGGGGCGTCGTTCCCGGGCACCGGCCTGGTGGAACTCGGCCGGGGCCGCGACTACGCGTGGTCGGCGACCTCGGCCGGCAGCGACATCGTCGACCAGCGCCTGGAGATCGGCTGCGACCCCGCCGGCGGCGCGGTGCCGGCGCGGCCGACGGCCTACGTGTGGGGCGGCCGGTGCGTGCCGATGACGAAGCTGAACTTCACCGAGACCGTGCTGCCCAAACCGGGCGGGGTGGGCGCCCCGGCCGTGATCTCGCACGACGTCTACACCACCCGGCACGGCATCGTGCAGGGCTGGACCACGGCCGGCGGGCAGCCGGCGGCGGTGGTGAACCAGCGCAGCACCTACGGCCGCGAGGTCGACTCCGTGGTCGGCTTCCTCGCCTGGGGCCGCCCGGCGCTGACCCACGACGTCGACAGCTGGATGGCGAACGCCGCGAACATCGCGTTCACCTTCAACTGGCTCTACGTCGACGACCGCGACATCGGCTACTACGTGAGTGGGCTGGACCCGGTCCGGCCGGCGAACGTCGACCCGTCTCTGCCGACGTGGGGCGACGGCCGCTCGGAGTGGCAGGGCTGGTTGCCGGCGAGTCGGCACGTCCAGGAGAAGAACCCCGCGAAGGGCTACTTCGTCAGCTGGAACAACAAGCCCGCGCCCGGCTTCTCGGCCGCCGACGACCAGTACGGCTACGGCCAGGTCTACCGCTCGGTGCTGCTGACCGCCCAGCTCACCGCCCGCATGGCCGCGGGGCCGGTGACGCGCGCGCAGGTCGTGCAGGCCATGGAGACCGCGGCGACGCAGGATCTCGACGGCGTGACCGTGCTCCCGCTGCTGCTGCAGTACCTGCGCGGACGTCCGCAACCCGCGGGCGTCACGGCGATGCTGTCGACCCTGCAGCAGTGGGTCGACTCCGGCGCGCACCGCCAGAAGGCGGCGCCGGGCGACACGCAGTACGCGGCGGCCGCTGCGGTCGCGATCAGCGACGAACTCGTGCCGCGGCTGATCCGCGCGTTCTACGACCCGATCCTGCGGGCCGGCGGTCTCGGTGGGGTCGGGTCCAACGGCGGGGCGACGACGCCCGGTTACGCGATCCTGCCGATGCAGTGGGTCAAACACCCCGAACAGCGGCGGAGCACACCTCGGCAGTGCGTTCGACGGCGGATACGAGAGTTACCTGGTGAGCACACTGCAACAGTTGACCGGCGGCCACCCGGTCGACGGCTTCGGGCCGGCGATCACCTCACGGCAGTGCACGGGCGGACCCGCCACCTGCGCGGCCGCGGTCGACGCCGCGCTGCTCGCCACCTACCGGGCGCTGGTCACGGCCAACGGCGGATCGAGGACGGTGAGCGCGTGGACCGCGTCGTCGGCGTCGTCGGCGGCCGGGCAGACCATGCCGGTCTTCGACGCCATCCACTTCCGCGCGCTCGGGATCGTCGGCCAACCCGCGATCGACTGGCAGAACCGCCCCACCTTCCAGCAGGTCGTGCAGTTCCCCGCCCACCGACCCCGCTGACCCGCGGGTCACCGCCGGCGGCTGCGCGCGCCTCCGAGCAGAGCGGTGACCGCGAACAGCACCAGACCGATGATGAACAACCACAGCAGGCCCTTGACGATGATGCCGATGACGGCGAGCAGGACCCAGATCACCAGCAGCGCGCCGATGATCGTCAACACCCGGTTCTTGGTCACGCCCGCACCTCCAGCACCGCGCTCCACGGGGCGGTCGAGTCGCCGCCCACTCCGACGTCGACCAGCGTGGCATCCAGCACCCAGTCGCGCACGCCCGCGTTCCAGTAGCTCAGCTGCGCGCGGCCGAGCGGGAAGGTCAGCGTGCTCGACGCGCCGGCCTCGAGCGTGACCCGTTCGAAGCCCTTGAGTTCACGGACCGGTCGCGACGCCGAGCCGTGCCGCTGGTGGACGTACAGCTGCACGACCTCGTCGGCCCGCCGCGACCCGGTGTTGGTGACGGTCACCGAGACCGTTGCAGTGTCATCCGGTCCGATCCACTCGCGGTCGATCGAGACCGCACCGAACGAGAACGACGAGTAGGAAAGCCCGTGGCCGAACGGGTAGAGCGGCGTGCTCGGTTCGTCCCAGTAACGAGCGTCCTGGTTCTCCGGCTCGTGCGAGATCGTGTGGCTGTAGACGATGGGCACCTGCCCGACCGAGCGCGGCCACGTGAACGGCAGCTTGCCGCCGGGGGAGACGTCACCGGTGAGCAGGCTCGCGACCGCGGTGCCGCCCTGGGTGCCGGGGTACCAGACCTGCAGGATCGCCGGCACGTTCTCCGCCGCCCACCGAAGGTCGACCGGGCGGCCGGACAGCACGCAGAGGACCACCGGCGTGCCGGTGGCCACCACGGCCTGCAGCAGTTCCAGTTGCCGCCCGGGGAGTTCGAGTGAGGACCGCGAGGCCTGTTCGCCGACCATGTTCTGCCACTCGCCGAGCACGACCACCGCGACGTCGGAGTCGGTCGCCAGGGTGACGGCGCGGGCGAACTCGGCGTCGTCGTCGAAGTCCTCGGCGATGACGGGCTTGTTGCCGCCGTGGGCGTCGAAGATCGACGGCGTGGGGCGGACCACGGGCCGGATGCCGACGGCGTGCTCGACGACGTCGTCGCCGAGGCGGGCGCGCAGACCGTCCAGGACCGTGACGGTCTCGTCGAGGTCGTACATGAAGACCCACGGGCCGAGGATGTCGCGGCGGGAGTCGGCGAGCGGGCCGAGAACTGCGACCTTGTGCAACGATCCCGGATCGAGCGGCAGGACGTCGTTCTCGTTGCGCAGCAGCACCGCGCTGCGTTTGGCGGCCAGGCGCGCGGTTGTCGCGGTGGGCCGGGTCGGAGAGCACCTGCGCCGCGCGCACCTCGTCGACGTAGGGATCGTCGAGCAGGCCGAGGCGCACCTTGGCGGTGAGCACGCGCCGCACCGCGGTGTCGAGCACCTCGGGGTCGAGGGTGCCGGCCTCGACCGCGGCCGGCAGGTGGGCGAAGGCGGGGTCGAGCATCGCCATCTCCATGTCGGTGCCCGCGGCGACGGCGCGGACCCCGGCGTCGGCGAGGTCGGCCGCGAACCCGTGGGTGAGCAGGTTGCGCACGGCGTTGGCGTCGGACACCACGAACCCGTCGAAACCGAAGGTGTCGCGCAGGACCTCCGTGAACAGCCAGTGGTTGCCCGAGGCCGGGATCCCGTTGAGGTCCATGTAGGCGGTCATGACGTTGCCGGCGCCCGCGTCCACCGCCGCCTTGAACGGCGGCAGGTAGACGTTCCACAACTGGTGGTCGGAGATGTCGGCCTCGTCGTAGTCGCGACCACCGATCGCCGCGCCGTACCCCGCGAAGTGCTTGGGCCCGGCGATGACCCGCTCGCCCGGGATGAGGTGGCCGGCGCCCGGCGCGCCCTGGAAGCCGCGCACCTGCGCGGCGCCGACCGCGGAGCCCAGCACCGGGTCCTCGCCGGCCCCCTCCACCATCCGTCCCCACCGCGGGTCGCGGGCGATGTCGACCATCGGCGCGAACGTCCAGTGGATCCCGACCGCGCGGGCCTCGCGGGCGGCGACGGCCTGCCCCGCCTCGATGACCGCGGGGTCCCACGAGGCGGCCATGCCGATCGGCACGGGGAAGATGGTGTGCAGGCCATGGATCACGTCGAAGCCGAACAGCACCGGCACGCCGTGCGGGTTGCCCTCGACCGCGAGGCGCTGCAGGCGGTTGGTCTCGGCGGGGTCGTTGACGAACAGCAGCGAGCCGGCCTCGCCGCGCGCGAGCGCCGCCTCGACCAGCGCGCCCTGCTCGGAGGGCAGGACGTCGTCGGGTGCGGCGTCGTCGTCGGCCAGGCCGCCGAAGTAGAAGTACTGCGTGAGTTGGCCCGCCTTCTCGGCGGGTGTCATCGCCGCCAGCAGCCTCTCGACCCGGTCCCGCACTGCGTCGTCGTCGACCATGCCCCCAGCCTGCTCCACCGTCCGGGGTTGACCACGGCCGCCTGGGGGTATTACATGTGACATAGCGTTACAGTGACAAGCCGACACAGACACTCTGGAGGCCAGCGATGACCGCCGTGTTGCCCCCGATCGAAGACACCACCCGCCGCCTGCTAGACTCCTCGGCCACCCTCTCCTACGACCCCGACGCCGAGATCGACTGGGACGCACCGCTCGACCCGAGCCTCTACGGGCTGAACCCGGAGTGGTCGACGCTGTACGGCACGCCGCTCTGGGACCGGATGACCGTCCAGCAGCGGGTCACGCTCACCCGCCACGAGGTGTGTTCCATCATGAGCACCGGCCTCTGGTTCGAGATGATCCTGCAGCAGATGATCCTGCGCGACGAGTACCGCAAGGACCACGCCACCCACGAGTTCCGCTTCGCGCTCACCGAGATCGCCGACGAGTGCCGGCACTCCGCGATGTTCGCCCGCACCTGCCAGAAGCTCGGTGCCACCGGCTACTTCCCGCGGCGCTCGGCCGTCGAACTCGGCCGGCTCTACAAGACCGTCGCGCAGGGGGAGCAGGCCTACACGGCGATCCTGGTCGCCGAAGAGGTTCTCGACGTCATGCAGCGCGACTGGATGAACGGTGAGAACGTGCTGCCCATGGTGCGCACCTCCAGCAAGATCCACGTCGTCGAGGAATCGCGGCACATGAAGTTCGCCCGCCAGGAGATCCGCGAGCGGCTCGCCGGGGCCGGCCGCGCGCGCCTGTTCGCCAGCAGCGTCGTCATCGCGATCGCCGCCAAGATCATCGTCGACAACATGGTGTCGCCGAAGGTCTACGCCGCCGCGGGGCTCGACGAAGCCGAGGCCGTCGCCGCCGCGAGGACCAACCCGCACCGCGCGGCGATGCTGCGGTCGAGCTGCACGCACCTGATGGACTTCCTCGCCGAGGTCGGCCTGCTCACCCCGCCCGCCGTGCGCATCTACCGCACGGCCCACATGATCTGAGCCCACTGCCCGTGCCCCACGTCATCACCTCCGGGTGCTGCACCGACGCGTCCTGCGTGTCCGTCTGCCCGGTCGACTGCATCCACCCCACGCCCGACGAGCCGGGGTTCGGCACCACCGCGACCCTGTTCGTCGACCCGCGCTCGTGCATCGACTGCGGCGCGTGTGTCGACGCCTGCCCCGTCGACGCCGTCACGCCGGCCGACCGGCTGCCGCCGGCGCAGCAGGTGTTCACCCTCCGCAACCGCGAGTTCTTCACCGACGCCCCGGCGCCGGCCGCGGTCGCACCGCGCTTCCCGGCCACCCTGCCGCCCGGCCGCCGGCTCGAGGTGGTCGTGGTCGGCGCCGGCCCGGCGGCGCACTACACCGCCGACCTGCTGCTGCGCGTCGCGGACGCCGAGGTGACGATGATCGACCGGCTGCCGGTCGCGGGCGGTCTGCTGCGTCACGGCGTCGCACCCGACCACCCGTCGACGCGCCGGCTCGGCGAACGCTTCACCGGCTTCCTGCACAACCCGCGGCTGCACCTGCTGCTCGGCGTCGACGTCGGCCGCGACGTCACCGTCGACGACCTCGCGCGCGACGCCGACGCGGTCGTCCTCGCCGTCGGCGCGGCCGAGGGTCGCCGGCTCGGCGTGCCGGGGGAGACGCTCACCGGTGTCATGACCTCGACCCGGTTCGTGAGCTGGTACAACGCTCACCCCGACCGTGAGACCGCGCCGCCGGAGCTGTCCGGCGAGCGGGCGCTGGTGGTCGGCACCGGGAACGTCGCCCTCGACGTCGCCCGCGTGCTGCTCACCGATCCCGCGGCGCTCGCGGCCACCGACATCGCCGACGACGCCCTCGCCGCACTGCGCACCAGCCGGGTCCGCGAGGTCGTCGTGCTCGGGCGCCGCGGCCCCGACGCCGCGGCCTGCACGCCGGGCGAGCTGCACGATCTCCAGCAGGTCCCCGGGATCGAGGTCGTCGTGGCCGACACCCCCGGCGTGCGTGCGCACGTCGCCGCCGCCGCGCCGGGGTCGACGGCGTCGTGGTTCGCGCACCTGCCCGTGGTCGCGGTCGACCCGGCCGGGCCGCCCCCCGGCGTACGCCGGGTGGTGTTCTGGTTCGGCGCGGCCCCGGCCGGGTTCGCGGGCGACCACCGCGTCGAACGGGTGCGGCTGACCCGGACCGCGCCGGACGGCGACGCGGTCGAGCTCGCGGCCGGGTTGGTCGTCACCGCGATCGGGCACCGCGGCCGGCCGGTGCCGGGCGTGGCCTTCGACGAGACCACCCACACCGTCCCGCACCGCGACGGACGGGTCCTCGACGCGCCGGGCGGTTCCCTCGTGCCCGGCCACTACGTGGTCGGCTGGATCAAGCGCGGCGCGACCGGCGGCATCGGCGCGAACCGCAGCGACGCAGCGGAGACCGTGGCGTCGCTGCTCGCCGACGCCGCCGCGGGGCTCCTCCCGCCGCGCCGTGGGTCGGGTCGGGCGCTGCGCCGACGGCTGCGGCGGGAGGTCGGGGGCGTCGTCGACCGCGACGGCTACCGCGCCATCGACCGACGGGAACGCGAGGCGGGTGCTGCGGCCGGCCGGCCGCGGGTGCGGTTCACCACCGCCGAGCAGCTGCGGGCCGCCGCGCAGCGCTGAAGAAACCCCGTCGCGGCGGCTCATTACGATCCGCACCGTGGCGTTCTGTGACCCGGTGAGCCTCGAGGGCGACCTCGTCCGGCTCGACCCCCTGACCCCCGACGACGTCGAGGGGTTGTCCGCCGCCGCGGCCGACGGTGAGCTCTGGCGGCTCGGCTACACCGCGGTGCCGCGGCCGGAGGAGATGGCCGACGCCGTCGCGTGGCGCCTCGAGCGGCAGCAGGAGGGTCAGCTGGTGCCGTGGGTCGCCCGCCGCGTCGACACCGGCGCGGTGATCGGCATGACGAACTTCTGGGCCGTCGACGACCGCAACCGGCGGGTCGAGATCGGCGGCACCTGGAACGCCGCGAGCGCGCAGCGCTCCGGCACCAACACCGAGAGCAAGCTGCTGCTGCTCACCCACGCCTTCGACACCCTCGGGTGCATCGCGGTGGAGTTCCGCACCCATTTCCTCAACCGGCAGTCGCGGGCGGCCATCGAGCGGCTCGGCGCCCGCCTCGACGGCATCCTGCGCCACCACCAGGTGATGGCCGACGGCACCCTGCGCGACACCGTCGTCTACTCGATCACCGCGCCGGAGTGGCCGGCGATCCGCAACGAACTCGCCCGGCGGCTCGCGCGGCCCTGACCGGCGTCGACGGGCGCGGTCAGCGGGCGGGGCGCAGTGCCCCCGTGCTGTCGGGCACCAGGGCACGTCGCCGCTCGTCGAGCAGGTTGACCACCGAGCGGCCCAGCGCCCGCAGCAGCGAGCGTTGCGCGTCGTCGAGGTGTCGGGGCGTCGTGGACCACGCGCAGAGGGTGCCGAGCGCGAGGCCGTGCTTGCCGACCAGCGGCGTGGCGGCGTAGAAGCGCAGGGCCGCGAGGCTGCCGTCGACGAACGGGTTGTCGGCGAGCGCCGGCTCGGCCGAGAGATCGGGGATCTCGATGAGGTTCGCGCCCGAGTAGGCGCCGAGCACGGTGGAGCAGATGCTCACCTCGCGGGGGACCGGCGGTGGGTTCGCGCCGGTGGTGCTGCCGACCGTCACCTGGGCCTCGTCGACCAGCAGGTTGATCCCGGCCCCCTCCGTACCGAGGGCGGCGCAGGTGAGCGCGGCGATCTCGTCGAGTTCCTGCTCGGGCAGCTCCCAGTCCTGGTCGAGGCCGTACAGCCGGATCGACATGGAGCGTCGTCGCTCCTCCAACTGGGTCACCTGCCACATCGTCCTCACGCATCCCTCCGTGTGACGTCCTGTCGGGTCAAACGATGATTCTCCCGACAAGGTTCACATGGTTCCGACACGGCGGAAGGAAAGAAGAGGACGGCGGAAGAGGTCCGGCCGACGAGTGGGTGGACGCTCGAAGCGTCGGGGTCAGTCGACGGTCGGGGCGGGCGGGGCGGTGACGAGACCGGCGGACCACCGCTCCTCGATGCGCCCGACCTTCCACACCACGACCGCGAGGATCCATGCCACGACGAACAGCCCGACGATGCCGTACCCCGCGTAGTCGAGCGGCACCGACGCGATCGCCGCGAGCGGGCCGGTCGTGATGCCGAGCTGGTCGGTGAGCACCGACACCAGCTCGATCGTGCCGATGATCAGCGCCACCGCGACCGAGACCGCGGTGATCGTGATGTTGTAGAAGACCTTGCGCACCGGCTTCATGAAGGCCCAGCCGTAGGCCGCGTTCATGAAGACGCCGTCGACGGTGTCGAGCAGGCACATGCCGGCGGCGAACAGCACCGGCAGCACGATGATCGCGTAGAACGGCAGGCTGAACGCCGCGGCACCGCCCGCGAGCACCAGCAGGCCGACCTCGGTGGCGGTGTCGAAGCCGAGCCCGAACAGCAGCCCGACCGGGTAGATATGCCACGGCTTGCGGACCGACTTGGTGAGCCCGCCCAGGAACCGGTTCATGAACCCGCGCTTGTCGAGCTGGCGCTCGAGTTCCGCTTCGTCGAATTCGCCCTGTCTCATCCGGCGGAAGACCTTCACGATGCCGATCAGGACGACGAGGTTGAGGATGCCGAGGATCCACAGGAAGGTTCCCGACACCGAGACACCGACGACGCCGGTGACGGCGTGCAGGACCGAGCTGTCGTTCTGGACCTGACCCGCCAGCGCCTTCACGCCGATCGCGAGCAGGAACGCCAGTGCGAACACGATGCTCGAATGACCCAGGGAGAACCAGAACCCGACCGAGAGCGGCTTGCGGCCGTCGCCGCGCCCGGCGCTGTTGTCGGCCATGAGCTTGCGGGTCGTGTTGTCGATGGCGGCGATGTGGTCGGCGTCGACCGCGTGCCGCAGGCCGAAGGTGTAGGCGAGGATCCCGACCCCGACGGTGAAGAACGGGTGGTCGCCGCCGAGGCGGTAGTGCTGGGGGATCACCAGGCCGAACAGCACCCCGAAGCCGACCACGTGCAGCAGGACGATGAAGCCGAACATCCCGTACAGCGACCGCTTGTCGTGCCGGTCGAGCGTGCCGCGGAACTTCTTCCACGCCGACTGCTCCGAGGTGCGGGTGCTGGTCACGTTCGCAACCTAGGCGCGCCTCCCGCTAATCGCAAGGAGCTGGCAACAAGCCTCGCCGTTCGGTCAGGTGCTGTTCACCTGCGGCGGGGCGGTAGCGCGACCTCGTGCGATCACAGCGTGTCGTCGAGCTCGCCGAGCGCGTCGGTGAGACGCAGGTTTGTCGCGGTAGTCGACCGGGCAGGCGATGACGGTCACGGTGTCGGCCGCGAGCGCGGCGCGCAGCGCCGGCAGCAGCTCGTCGGCCGCGGTGATCCGTACGCCGACCGCGCCGAAACTCTCGGCGTAGGCCACGAAGTCCGGGTTGCCGAACGCGGTATCCACGTTGTGGCCGATCTCGAGGTCCATCTTCCAGCTGATCAGACCGTAGGCGTCGTCGACCCAGATCAGGATGACCATCGGTGTGCCGATGCGCAGCGCGGTTTCGATCTCCTGGCTGTTCATCAGGAACGCGCCGTCGCCGGTGGCGACCAGCACCTTGGCGTCGGGGCGGGCCAGCTTGGCGCCGATCGCGCCGGGCAGGGTCCAGGCCATGGTCGACAACCCGTTGGAGATCAGGCAGGTGTTGGCCTCGTAGGTGGGGTAGAGGCGCGCCATCCACATCTTCAGCGCACCGGTGTCGACGAGCACAATGTCGTCGCGCCCCAGGGCCGCGCGGGTGTCGGCGACGATGCGCGCCGGCGCCAGCGGGAAGCGGTCGTCGTCGCGCCCGGCCGCCAACTCGGCGTCGAGCAGGTCGCGGATCTTGCGGTCGGGATCGGTGTCGAAGCGGCGGTCGACGGCCGCGCCCAGCGCGTCGAGGGTCCGGCTGATGTCCGACTGCAGCCCGACGGCGACCTCGTAGTGGCGGTCGACCTCGGCGGGGAAGCGGTGGAGGTGGATGATCTTCTTGTCGCCGCGCGGGTTGACCTTCACCGGGTCGAACTCCTGCAGCGCGTAGCCCACTGCAACGATCACGTCGGCGCGGTCGAAGCCGAAATTGACGTAGTCGTGGCGCATGAAGCCGACCGCGCCCAGTGCGCGCGGGTGGTCGTCGGGGAAGACGCCCTTGCCGTGGAACGTCGTGGCCACCGGCACGCCGAGGGTGTCGGCGAACCGCACCAGGGCCTCGCTCGCGCCGGCGCGGGCCGCGCCGTGACCCGCCAGCACCACCGGGTTCCGCGCGCTCTGCAGGATCTGCCGGGCCCGCTCGATCTGCAGCGGCGACGGCTCGTCGGCGCCGGGGACGTTGACGTCGAGCGGCGCCCCGACGGCCGGCGCCGTCTCGACGTCCTCCGGCACCGCGAGATAGACCGCACCCGGTCGTTCGGTCTCGGCCAGCTTGAACGCCTTGCGCATCATCTCGGGCACCGCGCCGGGCGTGGCGAGCAGCGCCGACCACTTGGTCACCGGCGCGAACATCGGCACCAGGTCGACGCTCTGGTGCGACTCCTTGTAGGCCCGGTTCATGCCGACCTGGGCCGACAGCGCGACGAGCGGCGTGGAGTTCGTGGTCGCGTCGGCCACCCCGAGCAGCAGGTTGATGGCGCCGGGGCCGAGGGTCGCCGAGCAGACACCGGCCTTGCCGGTCAGCCGGCCGTAGACCTCGGCCATGAACGACGCCGCCTGCTCGTGCCGGGTCAGCACGTACCGGATCGACGACCGCGACAGCGCGTCGACCAGCCGGATGTTCTCCTCGCCGGGGATCCCGAACACGTACTCGACGCCCTCGTGCTGCAGGCAGCGGACCAGCAGGTCGGCCGTGGTGTCCACGGGCCCGACAGTAGGGCGGCCGGCGGGGCGCCGGACCACCGGACACGTCACACCGGCGGGGCGGTGCCCCGGGGGCGTCGACCAGATAGTTTGAGAGCCTCACTAACCGGTTCGGGCGTCGTCGCCCGGCCACCCCGACGATCGCGACACGAGGACACCTGTGACCACGGCTGCTGCCCCGCTCCGTTCCGCCGGCGGCAGGGGGATCGACTACAAGTGGATCGCGCTGTCGAACACGACGCTCGGCATCCTCATGGCCACGGTCAACGGGTCGATCCTGCTCATCGCGTTGCCCGACATCTTCCGGGGGATCCACCTCGCACCGTTGGCGCCGGGCAACACCTCGTACTTCCTCTGGATCCTGATGGGCTTCATGCTCGTCACCTCGGTGCTCGTCGTGAGCCTGGGGCGGGTCGGCGACATGTTCGGCCGGGTGCGGATGTACACGCTCGGCTTCGCCGTCTTCACGCTGTTCTCGGTCCTGCTCGCGGTCACCTGGATGTCGGGGACGTCCGCGGCGCTGTGGATCATCCTCATGCGCGTCGGGCAGGGCATCGGCGGCGCGTGCCTGTTCGCGAACTCCAGCGCGATCCTCACCGACGCATTCCCTGAGAAGGAAAGGGGTTTCGCTCTCGGGATCAACGGCGTCGCGGCGATCGGCGGGTCGTTCATCGGCCTCATCCTGGGCGGCGTGCTCGCGCCGATCGAGTGGCGCCTGGTGTTCGTGGTCTCGATCCCGTTCGGCGTGTTCGGGACGGTGTGGAGCTACCTCAAACTGCAGGACAACGGCCGCCGCACCAAGGCGTCGATCGACTGGACCGGCAACGTGCTGTTCGCCGTCGGACTCGTCGCCGTGCTCACCGGCATCGTCTACGGCCTGCAGCCCTACGGCGGCCACACCATGGGCTGGACCTCGCCGTTCGTGCTCACCTGCCTGCTCGGCGGGCTCGCGGTGCTCGTGGCGTTCGTCGTCTACGAGCTGCGCATCGACGACCCGATGTTCCGGTTGGACCTGTTCCGCAACCGCACCTTCACGATGGGCAACATCACGGCGTTGCTCGGCGCCCTCGCCCGCGGCGGCCTGCAGTTCATGCTGATCATCTGGCTGCAGGGCATCTGGCTGCCGCTGCACGGCTACAGCTTCCAGAGCACACCGTTGTGGGCCGGGATCTACATGATCCCGTTGACCGTGGGGTTCCTGGTCGCGGGACCGGTGGCCGGGCGGCTGTCCGACCGCTTCGGCGCGCGGGCGTTCTCGACGGCCGGCGTGACGCTCACGGGCGTCGTGTTCCTGCTGTTCAACGTCCTGCCGATGAACTTCCCCTACGTGTGGTTCGCGGTGCTGCTGCTGCTCGTCGGGCTGTCGATGGGGTTGTTCTTCGCGCCGAACACCGCGAGCGTCATGAACTCGCTGCCGCCGAACCAGCGCGGTGCGGGCGCCGGCATGCTCAACACCTTCCAGAACTCGGCGCAGGTGCTGTCGATCGGCGTGTTCTTCACCGTCATCACGCTCGGCTTGTCCTCGACGCTGCCCGAGGCCCTGCGCAGCGGCCTCGCCGGTGCCGGGGTGCCGGCCGCGCAGGCGCACGAGGTGGCGCAGCTGCCGCCGATCGGAACCCTGTTCGCGGCGTTCCTCGGGTTCAACCCGGTGCAGGAACTGTTGCCCTCGGCATCGGCCGCGCACGTCACCGACGCGCAGTACGCGTTCCTCACCGGCCGCGGCTTCTTCCCGAACCTCATCGCCGGCCGGTTCGGCCACGGCCTGCACCTGGCCTTCCTGCTCGCGGCGATCTGCTGTTTCGTGGCCGCGGTGTTCTCGTGGTTCCGTGGCCGTGCGGGCGAGCGGGTCGTGCTCGGCACGACCGGCGTCGAGGAGACGGAGGCGGGCCTCGCCGCGGTGGGCGACGTCGCGATGGCCGAGAGCGGCGCCGGGCTCCCGGGGCTCGCGGATGCCGAGCAACCCGTGCGCGATTCTGTGATCCGCGCCGACGCGACGCGGCGCTAGCCGCCCGGTTCGCCCGGTTCGCCCCGACCCGCTGTTCGGGTCAGGTACGGGCGCGCAGGGTCCTGGACTCCTCCTGGGTCACGCACAGCCAACTCACGTGTGAGATCGGTTCCCTGCTGGGCATACACGGGCCAGGGATGCAGTTGCACTCCTCGATCGCGGCTTCCGCAGCGCCGATCGGCACGTGTTGAACCACGCACGATCTGACGACGAAACCCTTGCACACTCAGACCTTCCCGACAGGACACGCCATGACCGCCACGCTCACCCGCCCCGACACCACCCACTCCGCGCTCGCCGCCCTCGAGTCCCGTCTCGAGACCCTGCGCGCCGACCGCGACGCCGCGCTCCGCGAGACCCTGCTCTCCGGTTCCGGTGACGCCGCCGACCGCGCGACCAACGTCGACGCGCACGTCCGGCTCGCCGTCCTCGAGGACCGCATCGCCGACGTCGAGTCCGAGCTGTACCGCGTCTCGCGCGGCGCGGCCGACCTCGTCGGCGGCTCGTCCGAGGTCCGCGTCGGGTCCACGGTGTCCATCGACTTCGGCGACGGCCCCGAGATGTACACGGTGAACTCGGTCGACCTCGCGCCGGAGGGCGCCGAGGTCATCACGCCGGGCAGCCCCCTCGGCCGCGCGCTCGTCGGCGCCGCCGCCGGCGCCGTGGTCGAGTACCGCACCGCCACCGGCCGCACCGCGACCGTCCAGGTCGTCGCTGTCGCCTGACACCGCGCACAGTCCGGCGACCTCCGTCGCGGGTGGCGAACTCTGACTCGCACACCCGCGCGGGGGTCGCGGTGTTTCTGGCCCAGGTGCAGTGCGTCGAGGCGGCACCACCGGCGCCCGCGCGCGGAGCCGACGCGACACCTCCGGTTCGCCGCCGAGTGTTAACGCCGGTTGACTGAAATCACGCGTTAACGGGGTGCGGAGACGTGGGAAGTCGCGGTTCCCGCCGCGTCCGGGAGGTCAGTCACGTCGTCGCGGTGGCCGGTGCGCTGTCGCGCACGCGGTCGCGGGACCGGGAGAACCGCATCGAGTCGGTGACCGGGCCGCGGCGCAGGAGCCGCACGTCGCGCGCGTAGTTCTGGTACAGCCGCCACGGCGCGGCCGGGCCCTGCTTCGGCAGCACCTGCACGCTGCGCAGCACGTACCCCGACTGCAGGTCGATGATCGGGTCGAGCGCGGCGGTGCCGCCCTGTACCGAGTCGATGAGCGCCGAGGCGTCGGGCACGGCGGTGTCGACGTCGTGGCCGTCCATGTACCGCAGCAGGCGGCAGACGTAGCGGGCGACGAGGTCGGCCTTGAGCGTCCACGACGCGTTCGTGTAGCCGATCGTCATCGCGAAGTTCGGGACGCCCGAGAGCATCATCCCTTTGTAGGCCACGGTTTCCGACAGATCGACCGGGTTGCCGTCGACCTCGAAGGTCAGGCCGCCGAGGGCCAGCAGGTTGAGCCCGGTGGCGGTCACCACGACGTCGGCGTCGAGGGTGCGCCCCGACCCGAGCTCGATGCCGGTCGGGGTGAAGCGGGCGATGCTGTCAGTGACGATCGACGCGGTGCCCTCGGAGATGGCCTTGAACAGGTCGCCGTCGGGGACGACGCACAGGCGCTGGTCCCACGGCTGGTAGGTCGGCGCGAGGTGGGTGTCGACATCGAACCCCGCGGGCAGCGCCTTGACCGCGCCGCTGCGCAGGACCTTCTTCATCAGCTCGGGCCGCTTGCGCGCGAGTTGGTAGGTGAGGGTCATGAAGGCGACGTTCTTCGCGCGGATCGCGGCGTACACCGCCCGCGGCGGCAACGCCTTCGACAGCAGGGCGTGCAGGGAATCCTTCGACGGCAGCGCGCTGATGTACGTGGGCGACCGTTGCAGCATGGTCACGTGTGCGGCCTCGGCAGCCATCGACGGCACCAGCGTGACGGCCGTGGCGCCACTGCCGATGACGACGACCTTCTTGCCGGTCCAGTCGAGGTCGGCGGGCCAGTGCTGCGGGTGCACGAGCGTCCCCTCGAAATCCTCGAGACCCGGGAACGCCGGCGTGTACCCCTCGTCGTAGCGGTAGTAGCCGGTGCAGGCGAACAGGAACGAGCACGTGAACGTGCTGTCGCCCTCGGGGGTCTCGGCGACCACGGTCCACCGGGCGTCGTCGCTCGACCACGTGGCGCGCACGACCCGGTGCCGGTACCGGATGCGCCGGTCGACGCCGTACGCCGCGGCAGTGTCGCGTACGTACTGCCGGATCGACGGGCCGTCGGCGATCGCCTTCGGGGAGCGCCACGGCCGGAAGTCGTAGCCGAGCGTGAACATGTCCGAGTCCGAGCGCACGCCCGGATAGCGGAACAGATCCCACGTGCCGCCGATGGCCTCGCGCGACTCGACGATCAGGAAGGACTTGCCGGGCAGTTCCTCGCGCAGGCGGCGCGCCGCGCCGATGCCCGAGAGGCCGGCGCCGACGATGAGCACGTCGACGTGCTCTGCGCCACTGTGCGTCATCTCGCGAACCTACTGCCCGGCAGGCCCGCGTCCCGTGAGACGACGGTGAGAGCGTTCGAGATGTCCGGTTCGAGTGGGTAGGGTCGCCCGCCGTGCCCTGAACCGACGGGGCACCCGGGACAGCGCAGTCTCCTCGAACCCGCCTGCCGCCTGTCCGCCGGAGATCACCACCTGCAGGCGGGATCGAGGAGTCACGACAACCATGAACGACACCATCAAGAACGTCTTCGCCCACCGCGCCGTCCGCGGTGCCACCGTGCTCGTGGGCGGTGCCGCCGCCACCTTCGGCATCCTCGCCGCGGGCGCGGGTCAGGCCTCCGCCGCCACCACCCACAACTGGGACGGGGTGGCCCAGTGCGAGTCCAGCGGCAACTGGCACATCGACACCGGCAACGGCTACTACGGCGGCCTGCAGTTCTCGCAGAGCACCTGGGACGCCTACGGCGGCGGCCAGTTCGCGTCGCAGGCGAACTACGCGACCAAGGAGCAGCAGATCGCCATCGCCGAGAACGTGCTCGCGGGTCAGGGTGTGGGTGCGTGGCCGGTGTGCGGCCAGTACCTCACCGGCGGCACCAGCACGACGAGCGCACCTGCGCCCGCGCCGAGCACCGACACGACCGTGACCGACCAGAACGCCCCGGCCCCGGCACCCGCGCCGGCCACCCCGGCACCGAGCACCGGCACCACCGTCACCGACCAGTCGGCGACCGCGGGTCAGTAAGCACCGACCGCACGACTGCACGACCGCACGACCTCGCGAGTGGCGACTTCACCCGGTGAGTGGGCGGATCTACCTCGCCACTCACACGGGAAAGTCGCCACTCGCGGGCGTTTCAGCCTGCGTTGGCCGGCGCGCCGAGGGTGCGCTCGAAGCCCTCGGGGATGAGGACGTCGTCGGGCGAGAGTTCCTTCACCGACGACCGGCCCAGGCCGAGGACGGCCGAGTCGATGCCCGAGCGCAACACGTCGAGCACGTTCTCCACGCCCGCCTGGCCGTTGGCCGCGAGCCCCCACAGGTACGCGCGCCCGATCAGCACCGCGCGGGCGCCGAGGGCGACGGCCTTGACGACGTCCGAGCCGCGCCGCACGCCCCCGTCGAGCACCACCTCGAGCTGGTCGCCGACCGCCTCGACCACCGGCCGCAGGCACCGGATGGTGGCGGGCGTGCCGTCGAGGTTGTTGCCCCCGTGGTTGCTCACCGAGATCGCGGTGGCGCCGGCGTCGACCGCGCGCTTCGCGTCGTCGATCCGGGTCACGCCCTTCAGCACGAACGGGCCGCCCCACTCCTCGCGCATCCACGCGACGTCCTCCCACGTGGGCGGCGGCGTGCCCATCCACTCGCCGTAGACGCCGAAGAAGGTCGGGGCGTCCTGACCGGGGTCCTGCATGTTCGGCACGGTGAGATCGGGGATCTTGCCGGTCTTGGCGAAGTCGTACAGCCACTGCGGGCGGCGCAGCGCTTCGGGCGCGAACCGCATGGCCTCCTTGGGCGTGATCCGCTCGGGGATGTGCGGGCTGCCCCAGTCGCGGCCCATCGAGAACGACCAGTCGAGCGTGGCAATGACGCCGACGGCGCCGGCCGCGCGGGCCCGCTCGACCCGCTGCAGGATCTGGTCCTTCGTACCGGCCCAGTAGATCTGGAAGAACGTCTGCGGGTTGGCCGCGACGACCTCCTCGACCGGCTTGGACGCGAACGACGACAACCCCATCGCGGTGCCGCGCGCCGCGGCGGCCCGGGCGACCGCCACCTCGCCGTCGGGGTGGACGGCCTGGACGCCGGTGGGGGAGATGATCACCGGCATCGAGACCGACTGGCCCATCACCGTCGTCGACAGGTCACGTTCCGGGCTGTTGCCCGCGGTGTGCGGGGCGAACCCGAGCTCGGCGAAGGCGCCGATGTTGTCCTCGATGGTCTGCCCGCGCTCGGACCCGGCCAGCAACGCGCTGTAGACCGACGGCGGGAGGCGCTTCTTCGCGCGGCGCTGCGCCTCGGCAACGGTCTCGAACCAACTGTTGGGCACTGCAACGCTCCTTCGCGTCGGGTCCTGCGGGCGAGGTCAGACGGTGAGACCGGCGAGCGGGCTCTCGTCGCACGCGCTGACCGGCGGCCGACGGCTGATGAGGCCGATGCTCACGGGTGCGCTCTTCTCCTTGCGAGTGGTGCGGTGGGAGTGGTCGAGCGACGGCTTGGGAGCCACCGTGCCGGCCGCCTGGATCTGCAGCAACGCGGCCTCGCCGTGGCCCTTCACGCACTCGGGGTCGGGTCCGTCCAAGGGCAAGCCGGTGAAGAACTTCGCGGCCATGCAGCCGCCGCGGCAGGCGTCGAAGGCCGAGCACTTCGTGCAGGCGCCGCCGGTCTGGGGCTGCCGCAGCTCGAGGAACAGGTCCGAGGTCTGCCAGACACCCTGGAAGCCTCCGGCATCGCGCACCGATCCCGCCAGGAAGTTCTCGTGGATCGCGAAGGGGCACGCGTAGACGTCGCCGACCGGGTCGATCAGGCACACCACGCGCCCGGCGCCGCAGAGGTTCAGGCCCGGCAGGGCGTCGCCGAAGGCCGCCAGGTGGAAGAAGCTGTCGCCGGTGAGTACGCCTTCGCCGTGGGCGACGAGCCAGTCGTAGAGCTCACGCTGCTGCTCGGCGGTGACGTGGAGTTCGTTCCAGACGTCGGCGCCGCGGCCGGCCGGGCGCAGGCGGGTGATCCGCAGCTGGGCCTCGTAGCGGTCGGCGATCGCCTTGAAGGCGTCGAGCTGCGAGACGTTCTCGCGGGTCATGACCACCGAGATCTTGAAGTTCTTCATGCCTGCCGCGTGCAGGTGCTCCATCGCCCGGATCGCGGTGGCGTACGAGCCCGGGCCGCGCACCGCGTCGTTGACCTCCGCCGTCGCGCCGTCGAGGGAGATCTGCACGTCGACGTAGTCGTTCGCCGCGAGCTGGCGGGCCACCTCGGCGTTGATCTTGACGCCGTTGGTGGAGAACTTGACCCCCACGTGGTGGTCCGTTGCATAGTCCACCAGCTCCCAGAAGTCCGGTCGCACGGTGGGCTCGCCGCCGCCGATGTTGACATAGAAGACCTGCATCCGCTCGAGCTCGTCGATGACGGCCTTGCACTCGGCGGTGCTGAGCTCGCGCGGGTCGCGCCGGCCCGACGAGCTGAGGCAGTGCACGCACGACAGGTTGCAGGCGTACGTCAGCTCCCACGTCAGGCAGATGGGCGCGGCGAGCCCGAACTGGAACTGCTCGACGAGCGGCAGGGTCGTGGCGGTCACGCGGAGTCTCCTCAGCAGGTCGTGCGAACGGGTGGGTTCGGGGGAGCGCCCAGGGTCAGCGACGGACGATCATGTCGCCGTCGACGAGCGAGGCGAGCGCGGCGTGGTACCGCGCGACCTGGTCGTCGGGCACTCCGGCCGCGAGGCACGCGGCCCGCGCGGTCGGGTGGTCGGCCAGGCCGCGGACGACCTCGAGCAACAACGGGCTCTTGAGGAACGTCAGGCGACGGGTGCCGAAGTGGTAGAGCAGCGCGCCGAAGGGTTCGGGCCGGACCGAGACCCGGTCGTCGAGGCGCCAGGGCACGTCCAGGTCGAACCCCGCCGCGGCCGGGGCGGCCGCGGCGGAGTCGGAGACAGCGGTCATCGATCTAGTAGACGCCGCACATGCCGTCGATCGAGACGTCCTCGACCAGCAGGTCCTCGGTGACGTGCTCGAGCTCGGTGGTGCCGGTCGGAGCGGCCTCGGCCGGCGTCTCCGTGGCGGCGGTGGTCGGGTCGTTGCTCATGCTGGCTCCTGTCGTCGGGGAGGGTTCTGTCACCGGGTGACGAATGGGTCGACGGTAGCCCCGCTCACACCGGTCGGCAAGACCCGACACGGAGGCCACGCCCGCACCCCGCCGATCGGCCAGGGTCGCCGCGCCGTCCGGTGAGGAACGGTGCCGGACAGCCGGGCGGTTTGCGCGCTGACGTCTCCCGCTGACGGCGGTCGCGGTCCTAGCGTCCGGGTCGTCGGAAGCGATGCCGGTCACACGGCCTGCTCACTCCGGACCGCACCCGTCCGCCCACGAAGCCAGGAGGAAAGTCCCATGCAGGTCGAGGAGCTTCTCAAGCCGTTCCCGATCAAGGAGTTCCACCCGTTCCCGCGGGCGCTGCTGGGCCCGGGCGGCTCGGAGATGATCGGTCCCGAGGCGCTCAAGCTCGGGTTCAAGAAGACGCTGGTCATGACGTCGGGCCTGCGCGGCACGAGCATCGTCCACGACATCTGCGAGTCGATGAAGTACCACGGTCTCGAGGTCGTCCTCTACGACAAGGTCGAGTCGAATCCCAAGGACTACAACGTGATGGACTCCGTCGCGCTGTACCAGGAGAACAACTGCGATTCCTTCGTCTCCATCGGCGGCGGTTCCTCGCACGACGCCTGTAAGGGTGCCCGCGTCTCGGTTGCGCACGACGGTCGCAACGTCAACGAGTTCGAGGGCTTCAACAAGTCCGAGACCATGAACAACCCGCCGCACATCGCGGTGTCCACCACGGCCGGCACCGGGTCGGAGACCAGCTGGGCCTACGTCATCACCGACACCACCACCGACCCGGCGAACCCGCACAAGTACGTGGCCTTCGACGACGCCGCGGTCACCACCCTCGCCATCGACGACCCGGTGCTCTACTTCGACTGCCCGGTCGACTACACCGCCCAGTGCGGGTTTGACGTCCTCGCCCACGCCTCCGAGCCGTACGTCTCGCGACTGAACTTCGAGCCCTCGCTCGGCAACGCGATCCGCGCCATCAAGCTCACCTCGGAGAACCTGCGCGAGGCGGTCTGGAACGGACAGGACCTCAAGGGCCGCGAGGGCATGATGTACGCGCAGTACATCGCCGCCCAGGCGTTCAACTCCGGCGGCCTCGGGATCATCCACTCGATCTCGCACGCCATCAGCGCCTTCTACGACACCCACCACGGCCTCAACAACGCGATCGCGCTGCCGCGGGTGTGGGCGTTCAACATGCCCGCGCAGTACGGACGTTTCGCGGAGATCGCCGAGGCGATGGGCATCGACACCCACGGCATGACCAAGCCGCAGGCGGCCGACGCCGCGCTCGCCGCCGCGATCCGGTTGCTGCGCGACGTGGGCATCGCCGAGAAGTTCACCGACGTCACCGAGGACACCTACTCGAAGAACCGGCTCGGCCAGGGCCCGACCAAGCTGTACGAGAACTCGCCGGTGATCCACGGGGATGCCAATGACATCGACCGGATCACCAACCACGTCCTCGGTGACGCCTGCACCCCCGGCAACGCCAAGGAGTGCACGTTCGAGACCGTCCGTCCCGTGGTCGACCACTGCATGAACGGCGACCTGGACGACCTTCTGTCGTGACGGGAGCCCCTCTCGAGGGGTCGGCACCGCAAGCGGGCGAGGACGTCTTCGCTTCTGTCGAAGACGTCCTCTCCCGTTTCGGGGAGCACGGCTACCTCGCCGACGACCGGCTGGCCACGACGGTGTTCCTGCAGTCCCGGCTCGACAAGCCGGTGCTGCTCGAAGGACCCGCCGGGGTCGGCAAGACCGAACTGGCCAAGAAGCTCGCGGAGGTGACGGGCCGGCCGCTGCTGCGGCTGCAGTGCTACGAGGGCCAGGACGAGACCACCGCGCTCTACGAGTGGGACTACGGCAAGCAGTTGCTGTACACCCAGTTGCTGCGCGAGAAGATCGGCCAGGTCGTCGGCGACGCCACGACGCTCGCGGAGTCGGTCGACCGGCTCGCCGGCGAGGACAGCGTCTTCTTCTCCGAGCAGTTCCTCGCGCCGCGGCCGTTGCTCGAAGCGGTGATGGCGCCGGAACCGGTCGTCCTGCTCATCGACGAGGTCGACCGCGCGGACGAGGCGCTGGAGGCGGTGCTGCTGGAACTGCTCGCGGAGTACCAGGTCTCGGTGCCGGAGCTGGGCACCTACCGCGCGAAGTTCCTGCCCTACGTCATCCTGACGTCGAACAACACGCGTGACCTGTCAGCGGCGCTCAAACGCCGGTGCCTGCACCTCACGCTGGACTACCCGTCCGCGGAGCGTGAGCTCGAGATCATCAAGAGCAAGGACACCGGTCTGCCGGAGGCCCTCGCCCGCACCCTGGTCGAGGTCGTCCGCGAGTTGCGTGAGCTCGACCTGCGCAAGGCGCCGAGCATCTCCGAGACCATCGACTGGGCCCGCACCCTCGCGGTGCTCGGTGCGACGGAGTTGACCGCGGAACTGCTGTCGCAGACGGCCAACGTCGTCGTCAAGTACGACCGCGACCTGCGCCGCACGCTCGAGGTGCTGCCCAAACTCGTCGACCCCAATGCAACGGTCCCGTCGGCGCGCTCGTCGCACGGCCACTCGCACGGCCACTCGCACGGCCACTCGCACGGCGAGCACTCCCACTCGCACGACGACGACGGTGCGGGCCACAGTCACGACGCGTCGGACACCTTCCGCGACCCCGCGGGCCAGCAGAAGCGCGCGGGCAAGGACGAGGCCGGGCGGCACGAGGCACCCAACTACGGCATCGCCGCCAAGCCACCGCCGAACGTCGGTCGTGGTCAGGGCGAGCGGTCGTTCAACACCCGCGGCGCGCGCAAGCGGCCGTTCTGATCGAGAGGTCGGCCATGGAGAGTTCGGTCCACCGGTTCGCACGCTTCCTCCGGTTGGCGGGCGTGCGGATCGGTGTGTCCGAGGTGGTCGACGGCATGCGCGCACTCGCCGTCCCCGGGATCGCCGCTAACCGCGAACTGACCAGGGCGGCGCTGCGCGTGAGCCTGGTCAAGGACCGCCGCGACGAAGCCACGTTCGACCGGGTCTTCGACCTGTTCTTCCGGTTGCGACCGGTGGTCGAGGACGAGGAGGACGGCCACTCGCACGCGCACGACGACCTGTCCGACGAGGGCGGCCTGGAGAAGTTCTCGCTGTCGGAGGAACCCGGCGACACCCCGCAGGAGGGTCACTCGCACGGGAAACCCGCTGACATCAAGGAGTTCTTCGACGACGAGGACATGGCCCAGCAGTACAACCTGCACCAGGAGGCCAACCGCCTGGACATGGCGTCCATGACCGACGAGATCGTGCTGTCCGACGAGGCGTCCACCGACGCCGAACGGGCCGCGCGGGTGCAACTGACGACGTCGCGCCTGCACAACCCCGGGAGGCCCGGGGAGATCGCCACCCGCGACGGCATGCAGCTGGACGTCGAACTCTCGGTCGCCGAGGAGATGGCGCTGCTGTCGTGGCTGGAGGACAGCGAGGAGTCGTCGGGCGACGAGGACCTCGACACCGACGAGCTCGCCGCCCTGCGCGGGCGCCTCGCCGGCCTGCTCGACGGGCTGCCCGACGCCCTGAAACGGCACCTCGAGCGGCTGATGGCCGGAGGCCTCGACGTCGAGTCGCCCGAGATCGCGCCGCCGACCAGCCGCACCCGGGTCGACGAGCACGAACGGGCCGAGCTGGAAGAGGCGGTCCGGCGACTGTTGCACAGTCTGCACGGCGCTCCCCGCCCGCGACGCCGCATCGCCGCTCGTGGCGAGATCGACGGCGCCCGCACCATGCGTCGCAACATGCGCTACGACGGCGTGCCGTTCCGGCCGGTGACCGTGGCGCGGGTGGCCGACCGCCCCCGCCTGCTCCTGTTGGTCGACGTCTCGTTGTCGGTCCGCACCGCGGCCCGGTTCACGCTGCAGTTGGTCCACGGGCTGCAGTCGATGGCCTCGAAGGTGCGCTCGTTCGCGTTCGTGTCGGACCTGGTCGAGATCACCGACCTGTTCGACGAACACCCGCTCGACGACGCGCTCGGCCTGGTCATGGCCGGCCTGCCCGCGGGCGGCGTGCTCGACGTCGACGCGGACTCTGACTACGGCAACGCCCTCGGCGAGTTCCTCGAGGACCACGGCGACGCGATCACCCGCCGCACCACCGTGATCGTGCTCGGCGACGGCCGCGGCAACGGCAGGGACCCGAACTTCGGGGCGCTGGCCGAGATCTCCCGCCGGGCGCGCGAACTGGTGTGGCTGACACCGGAGCCGCGCTACTCGTGGCGGTTGGGCACGTGCGACCTACCGGGGTACGCGGCCTACTGCGACCGGCTGCACGTGGTGCGCGACCTCGCCGGACTGGACCGGGTGAGCGGCGTCGCGACGGCCGCGGCGGCGAGCGCCCGGAGCGCGTCGTGACCGCGACACTGGTGCAGCGTGCACCGATCGATCCGTGGCGGTCGTGCCCACGCGGGGTGTACGACGACGGCGTGGTCCGGGTGCGGACCGGTGCGGACGTCGGGCTGCGGGTCTGGCGTGACGACGACCGGATCGTGGTCGACCACGGCCTGCGGCCGGCGCGCCTCGACGACGAACTCGGCCCACCGCTCGCCCGGGCGCTCGCGCTGCACACCGACGACCACGACGTCTTCGCGCGGGCCTTCACCGGGCTGGTCCTGACCTCTCGGCCGCGGGTCGACCAGGCGTGGGAGCTGTTCTACCGCAACTCGCTCGCCCGGATCAGGCATCCGCACCACCTCGGCTACGCGGCGGTGTACCGGCGGGCGCTGGACCTGCTGCCCGGGTCGACCGTCCTCGACCTGGGGGCGAGCTTCGGGTTCCTCGCGCTGCACCTGGCGGCGACCGGCCGCCGTGTGACCGCCTGGGAGCCCGAGGCCGGCACCTCCGCGCTGCTGGCCCGGATGAGCGGGCGGCTGCGTCTGCCGGTCGCGGTGCTCGACCCGGAACGCTCGTTGCGGACGGTGTCGACCGGTTCGGTCGAAGGGGTCGCGCTGCTGCACGTGCTGGAGCACGTCGACCAGGCCGCCGGTCTCACGCTGTTCGACGAGGCGGTCCGGATCGCCCGCCGGCGCGTGGTCGTCGCGGTGCCGTACGAACCCACGCCGACCGCGCTGTTCGGTCACGTCCGCACGTTCGCCCGCGCGGACCTGGTCGAACTCGGCCTGCGCACCGGGCGGCCGTTCACCGTCGACGAGCACCACGGCGGGTGGCTGGTCGTCGACACCCACTGACGTTCCGCACGCGACCGGACCAACGGGGGCCGGCGCGAGATCCAGGAGGAATCACCATGACCGCAGTGAGCGCCACCGACGTCGCCGCAGGATCGCACCGGCCCGTCCCCGACGTCGTCGAGTCGATCGAGGCCGAGGGGCCGGAAGGGAACCCCGCGCTCATCGGGGTTCCCACGTTCCTGGTCGGTTCGATCGCGCTCGGACTGGTCCTGACCGGGTACGTGCCGGCGACCGCGGTCGGCGCGTCGATCCCGATCATCATGACCGCCACCGGGCTCGGCCAGGTCATCGCCGCGGTGTGGGCCGCCCGGCTGGCGCAGAACGCCGTGGCCAGCGTCTTCGGCCTCTTCGCCGGCTTCTGGCTCAGCTACGCCGTCCTGGTGCTCGGCCTCACCCATAACTGGTTCGGCATCACCGCCGCCGACGCCGTCGCCACCCAGAAGCTGTTCCTGCTGGCCTGGTTGATCACCATCGTGCTGCTGACGCTCGCCTCGCTGCGGCTGCCGTTGGCGTTCACCGCGCTGTTCGTGCTCGTCGATCTCGCCCTGCTGTTCGTCTTCCTCGGCACCGCGAACGCCTCGACCGGGATGGTCAAGCTCGGTGGCGTCTTCGTCTTCGCGTTCGTCGCGGTCGGCGTCTACCTGTTCCTCGATGCGATGTCCGCCGCCACCGGCGGGAAGAACCTCCCGCTCGGGACGCCCGTCCTGCACTGACCGGAGACCACCCACCCTGACGACTGATCGTCGGAACCGCGGCCTTCGGCCTGGCGGCCGCGGTTCCGACGATCAGTCGTCGGTGGAGGGAGGGGTCAGACGGTGCCCATCTTGCTGGCCACGTAGACGGCCTCGGCGCGGCGGCTGACCTGCAGCTTGCGCATGATGTTCGCGACGTGGAACTTCGCGGTGGCGGCGGAGATGAACAACTCCCGGCCGATGTCGCTGTTGCTCATGCCGCGGGCGAGCAGCTGCACCACCTCGACCTCGCGGGCGGTGAGGGCGTCGACGCCCAGGGCGCGCGGGCCGGCGTTGAGGCCACGCACCATCGCCGAGGCGCTGCGCGGGTCGAACGCGTTCTCGCCTGCGTGCACGGTGCGGATGGCGCGCAGCAACTCGGAGGTGTCGACCTCCTTCACGACGTACCCGCGCGCGCCCTTACGCAGCGCCGAGACCACGAGCGAGTCGTCGACGGCGGTGGTGAGCACGAGGACGCGGATGTCGGGGTGGGCGGCGGTGAGCCGGCCGCAGACGTCGAGGCCCTCGAGGCCCGCCGCGGGGGAGAGCTTGAGGTCGAGCAACACCAATGCCGGAAGGGTCTCCGCGACGACGGTGAGGGCCTGCTCCGCCGTGCCCGCCTCGCCCACGACCCGGATGTCGGGCTCGCGTTCGAGCACCGACCGGAGTCCCTGCCGCACCACCGCGTGATCGTCGACCAGCACGATGTCGATGACGTCGGTGGCGACGCTGGTCTCGTCGGTCATGGCGATTCCCCTCCGGAAGCGGCCGGAACCCGGATCTCCACGCGGATCCCGCCCAGCTTCGAACGCCGGATCGTGAACGTACCGCCGAGGTCGGTGGCGCGTCGCGCGATCGTGGCGAGACCTTGGTGACGTCCGTCGGAGTCACCACGCGCCGAGACCCGCAGGCGTCGGCGCAGTTCAGCGGGATCGCCGTCGCCGTCGTCGCTGACGAACAGCGACACCCGGTCGGGGCGGTACTGCAGGCGGACGATCGCCCGCGTGGCGTGGGCGTGGATCGACACGTTGAACAACGCCTCGCCGGCGCTGCGGGCCAACGCCCGCTCGAGTTGGGCGCCGAGGGTGACCGGCCGGCCCTCGATGCGGACGGCGACGTCGAGCCCCACGCGGTGCTGGGCCGCGAGACCTTCCAGCAGTGTGGCGAGGCCGTCGCCGTCGGTGGAGTCGTGGTGCAGCGCGTAGATGACCGACCGTACCTGCTCGCCGGCCCGGGCGATGAGGTCGCGCGCGTGGGTGAGCCGGTCCACCGTCGAACGTTGCACCGTGCCGCAGTCGCGCACCGCGTCCGCGGCTTCGGCGCGGCAGACGTCGACGGCCAGGCCGGCCGAGAGCACGTGCTGGGCCACGCTGTCGTGCAGTTCGAGGGCGATGCGGTGACGTTCGGAGTCGAGCAGTTCGCGATCGTGCAGCAATCGCAACGCTCCTTCCGCCTGCTGCAGTTCGGCGGTGCGCACCTCGAGGTCGCGCGAGTTCACCGCGACCTGGTCGTAGAGATCCTGCGCCTGGGCGCGCAGGTCGGAGGCCGTCGTGTAGAGCGTTGCAGTGTGCATCGACGTCGCCGCCTGGTTGGCGAGGATGGTCAGCACCCAGTGGTCGGCGTGGTCGAGTGGACTGCCCGGCGCGGGGCGCACCACCAGGCGTCCGACCAACTGGCCGTCGAGCTCCATCGGCACCCGCACGAACGGCCCGACGGTCAACGGCAGCGGATCGGACGAACCGCGCGCCTGGTCGATCTCGTCGTGGACCCACGCCGGCCAGTCGTCGCGGCGGTCGACCAGTTCCCGGTCGGGACCCAGGGCGAGCGCCCGGATCGGCATCGCGGGCAGGGCGGCCGACCGCAACGCCAGCAGCGTCCAGTCGGCGTCGAGGTGCCCCGCGGCGGCGGTGAGCACCTCCCGCAGCAGTTCGCGGGGGTCCTCGCGGCTACGCACCAGCGCGGCCGAGATCCCCTCGAGCGCGTGGACGGCCGAGGTCATCCGTTCCTCGCTGCGTCGCAACTCGACGTAGTAGGACTTCTTGCCGGAACGGACGCCCGTCAGGGTGGCGATGCCCGGCGCGGCGACGCCTCCGGACGTCTCAGAGCGCGGCACGGAACAGCGTGTCGAGTTCGGCTTCGGTGACCGGCCGGGGGTTGGTCGTGAGGCAGGCGTCGGCCAGCGCGTTGCGCGCGAGGGTGGCGACGTCGGCCTCGGTGACGCCGAGTTCGGCGAGTCCGTGCGGCACACCGAGCCGGTCGGCGACCGAGCGCACCTCGTCGGCGAGGGCGTCACCCGCTTCGTCGACCGGCAGGTCGACCCGCCCGGAACCCGCGGCCTGCGCGAGCGGGACGAACCGTTCGGGTGCCAGGGCCGCGTTGAACCGGATGACGTGCGGGAGCAGCACGCCGTTGACCACGCCGTGCGGTAGGTCGAGCAGGCCGCCCACCTGGTGGCTCATCGCGTGGGTGGCGCCGAGGATCGCGTTGCTGAAGGCCATCCCCGCCTCCAGCGAGGCCTGCGCCATGTTGTCGCGGTGCGTGGTGTCCTCGCGCGCGTCGATCATCTGCGGCAGGTTGCCGAACACCAGGCGGACCGCGTTGAGCGCGTGGCCGTCGGTGAGCAGGTTGTGCGCCAGCGACACGTAGGCCTCGATGCCGTGCGTGAGGGCGTCGAGGCCGGTGGCCGCGGCGAGGTCGTCGGGCATGGTGGCGAGCAGGCGCGGGTCGGTGAGCGAGATGTCCGGCACCAGCGTGCGACCCATGATCGTCACCTTCACCGCGTTCGCGGTGTCGGTGATGATGCAGAACTGGCTGACGTCGGCGCCGGTGCCGGCGGTGGTCGGGATCATCAGCAACGGCGGGATCGGCCGGGTGACCTTATCGACGCCGGTGTAGTCGAGGATGCCGCCGCCGTTGCTGGCCACGATCGCGATGCCCTTGGCGGCGTCGATGCACGAACCGCCGCCGATGGCCACGAGCACGTCACACCCGTGGTCGACGTACTGCTGGTAACCCGCGGCGATCTCGTGGTCCTTGGGGTTCGGTGTCACCCCGGACCACAGCGTGGGCCGCAGCCCGACCTCACGCAGGTGGGCCAGCAGTTCCTCGGGCCACGGCGTGGCGAGCAGCCCCGGGTCGGTGACCACGAACGGCCGCCGCGCGCCCAGCCGCCGGGCGGCGAACCCCGCCTCGGCGAGCGAGCCGCCGCCGAACACCACCTCGGGTGCCTGGAACTTGACGACGCCCGCCTCGGAGTCGGCGGCGCCGTGGGTGTGCGAGCCGTGGGACCGCCCGATGTCGTACGTCATCGTCGACGTCACCCCAGCACAGCTCCCGTTGCCTGTCGTTCGCGGACCGTTCGCCCACACAGTGCGCCTCGGGGGGAGGCCGGTCAACTAGATGGTCAAGATCCGACCACGTGCGCAGCGGCGGGAAATCCGTTGCCCGGCGGCGCGTGGACGCGGATCCTGGTCGGTCGGCCCGCGCCCGGGTCGGACCACCAGCACCGACCACGTGAGGAACCGTCGTGACCACCGCAGCACCCACGCCCCGACCTCGGCGACGCGTCGCCGCAGGTCCGTGCCGTGCTGTCCGCGCTCGGCCGCCTGCTTGGTGCGGCGAACGAGACGCCCGTGCCGAACCTGTCGTCGTTCGTGACCCGCCACCTCGGCTGCGGTCCCGACGCCGTCGCGTCGGTGAAGGCCGACCTGCCCGGGGCGCTCGCCCCGCTGGTCCAGTGTGTCGTGGCGAGGATCCTCGACCGGGCCACGGATGCCGTCCTCGCCGACGACACCGGATCCGGCGCACCCGGGTACGAGCTCATCGCCACCGGGGTCGACGACGAGGTGGCGGCACCGTTCGACCTCGCCGCGGCTCTCGGCCCGGAAGACGGTTTCGGCTTCGCGACCGTGCTCGTGCTCGCCTGGCGCCACAACCGGATGGTGGTCTCGCTGCGGGTGCGGCGGGAGGACTCCGAGGCCGCCCGCCTCGCGTTGGCCGACCTGCTTCGGCGGGCACGTGGGCCGGAGAACTTCTACCGGGGAGCGACGATCCGTGCGGTCTCGACGGACTGGTCGATCGAGCTCACGCCGATCGCGCCGTCGTCGACCACGCGGGCCGACGTCGTCCACGCGCCGGCGGTGTGGGACGCGATCGACGCCAACGTCGGGGGCCTCGCCCGTCACGGTGAGACGCTCGCACGGAGCGGGCTCGGCGCGTCGCGCGGGATGCTCATCGTGGGTCCGCCGGGCGTCGGCAAGACCGCGCTGTGCCGGGTCATCGCGTCGGAAACTGCCGGCGGGAACGGCCGTGGTCTCGGTCGAGGGATCGCTGTCACGCGCGGGCCTGCTCGCGCTCTACGAGGCGGTCGCGGACTTCGCCCCGGCCGCGATCCTGCTGGACGACGTGGACCTGCTCGCGGGTGACCGCCGGCAGGGCACGGCCGGCCCGGTGCTGCGCGAACTGCTCACGCTGCTCGACGGGTTCGCTCCGACGGCCGCGGTCCTGACCGTTGCCACGACCAACGATTCCGGCGCGCTCGACCCGGCCCTCATCCGGCCGGGACGGTTCGACGCTGTGGTGGAGATCGGGCCGCCGGACCGGGCCGCCCGGGCGGAGATCCTGCGTCGCTACCTGGGGCGCCTCGGGGACGACGTCACCGTCGACGTCGGGCCGGTGGCCGCCGCCACCGACGGGCGTTCCGGCGCCGACCTGCGCGAGATGGTGCGTAGGGCGGTCCTCGAGGGTGGGCCGGCCGTCACGACCGCGCGGTTGCTGGAGATCGTGCGGTCCGGCCGGTGGCAGCCCCAGGCCGCGGTCGGGCAGTACCTGTAGGGCCGACGGGGGACTGGTGCCGGCGCGCTGCCGGTGCCAGTCTCCGGCCATGGGCCCGAGCACCCCGTGACCACTGGCAGCGCGAGATCGCGCGCCTGGACCCCGAGGTCGACTGGCACCGCATCTACGCGATCAGCTACCACCACGAGTTCCCGTGGGACCTCGAGCAGTCGCTCGGTCTGGCGCTCTACCGCACCTACGCGGTGCCGTCGATCGGCGCGCTGCTCGACCGCACCGGCGAGTTCGACCGCGCCGTGCAGAAGCGCTACGACGACACCGGCCTGATCCTCGACACCGTCCTCGAGCACGGGATGGACAGCGGTGAGGGCCGCGGGGCGATCCGGCGCATGAACCAGATGCACCGCAGCTACGACATCAGCCCCGACGACATGCGCTACGTGTTGTCGACGTTCGTCACCGTCCCGATCCGTTGGCTCGACGACGTCGGGTGGCGGCCGTTCAGCGAGGCCGAGAAGGTCGCGAGCGCGAACTACTACCGCGCGCTCGGGCGTCACATGGGCATCCCCGGCATCCCGGCGACCTGGCGCGGGTTCGCGGACCTGCTCGACACCTACGACGCCGAACACTTCGGCTTCGATCCCGGCGGCCGCCGCGTCGCCGACTCCACGCTCGACCTCATGGCGACGTTCTGGCCGAACCACGTCCTGCCCACGGGGGTCAGCCGGCGGTTCGCGCTCGCGCTGCTCGACGACCCGTTGCTCGACGCCTTCCGCTACCCCCACCCGCCCGCGTGGCAGCGACGGGCTGCGACGGCGGGGCTGCGGGCCCGCGGGGCGCTCCTGCGCCGAAGGCCGCCACGGCTGACGGCGCGACGGTTCGTGCACAGTCGCAACTTCCGCAGCTACCCGGCCGGGTGGGACATCGACCGCGTCGGGACGTTCCCGGCGGGGTGCCCGGTGCCGCACGACCGCGTCGCCGGGGCCGGCGCAGGCCCGTCGACCGTGACCCCGACGTGACGACTCCGATGTGACAACCCACGGCAGGCGTGGAAGACCAACTGCGTGACATCGGACGACGACGCCCGCGACGTCGTCCTCCGCCTCCCTCACGACCTGGACGCGCCCGCCCTGGCGCGGGAGTACCTGTCGCGCTACGCGACCTGGTTGCCCGAGTCGGTGCTCGACGACGCGCGCCTGCTGGTGAGCGAACTGGTCGGCAACGCCGTGCGGCACGGTCGCGACGAGATCGTCCTGCGGTTGCGGGCCCACCCGCCCGGGATCGGCGTGGCCGTCACCGACCACGGCGACGACATGCCGACCCTGCCCGACGGCCGGCCCGATCCGACCGTGCCCAGCGGCCGGGGACTGCTGATCGTCGCGGCGCTGGCGAGCCGCTGGGGGGTCGAGAAGGTCGAGAGCGGCCGCGGCAAGACGGTCTGGTTCGACCTGCACGCCGACTGACTCACCGCTGCAGCAGGGTCCGCGCCGCGTCCTCGATCTCGGTCTCGGTGAGCAGCACCAGGTTCGCGGCGTCGGCGAGCGGGACGAAGCTGTCGGCGCTGGCGACCCGCGCCACGGCTCCGCGGAAGCCCGACTCCACGAGCGCGGCCAGCACGCCCTCGCCCACCCCGCCGGAGTGGCGGGTCTCGTCCGCGATCAGGACCCGCCCGGTCGCGGTTGCCTCGCGGACGACGTCGTCGACCGGGAGCGGACTGATCCACCGCAGGTCCAGCACCCGCACGCCGACCCCCTCCCGCGCGAGCCGTCCGGCCACCCGCAGCGACATCCGCAGACCGTTGCCGAAGGTCACGATCGTGAGGTCCGTGCCGTCGCCGTGCCGCCGTCCGCGCCCGATCGGCGCCGCGTCGCCCGCCCACGGCGGCGGGGTGTACGGCGCGAGCCAGCCGCCGTCGCCGGGGGAGTCGAGGTCGCGTTCGTGGTACAGCGCGATCGGTTCGAGCAGCACCGACACCGTGCCGTCGACGCTCGCGGCGGCCAGGCAGGTCCGCAGCATCGGGGCGGCGTCGGCGGGGTGGGCCGGGACGCCGACCACGAGACCCGGGATGTCGCGCAGCACGGCGACCGCGTTGTCGTTGTGGAAATGGCCGCCGAAGCCCTTCTGATAGCCCAGGCCGGCGATGCGAACGACCATCGGATTGGTGAACGCCCCCTGCGAGAAGAACGCCTGGCTCGCCGCCTCGCCGCGGATCTGGTCCTCGGCATTGTGGACATAGGCGAGGAACTGGATCTCGGGGACGGGCAGCAGTCCGGTCAGGCCCGCGCCCAGGCCCAGCCCGAGGATCGCCTGCTCGTCGAGGACGCTGTCGAACACGCGTCCCGCCCCGAACCGGGACTGCAGCCCGCGGGTGACGCCGTACACGCCACCCTTGCGCCCGACGTCCTCGCCGAACACGACCATCTCCGGCCGGGTGGCGAGGGAATCGGCGAGGGTCGCGGTGACGGTCTGCGCGAGGGTCAGGCCGCCCGTGACGTCCTCGGGTGCCTTGGCCGGCCGGACGGCCGGTGCGCGCGCGGCGTCGTCCGCGACGGCCTCGGGGTGGCGCGCGGCGAGCGTGGCCACGACGTCGGCACGCGAACGCAGCTTGGGGCGGGTGGCGGGCGTCGCGGGCGAGGCTGCCGACGAGTTCGCCGATCTCGTCGTAGCGGTCGAGCAGGTCGGGCACCGGCACACCGGAGCGCACCAGCAGGCGGCCGACACCGAGCAGCGGGTCGTGGGTGCGGTCACGCGCGATGTCGTCGCGGCGGCGGTACGCGGTCTCGAGGTCGGTGCCGGCGTGGCCGAGGAAGCGGACCGTTCGCAGGTGCAACAGTGCCGGGCGGCGCCGGACGCGGGCGTGCTCGACGGCGGCCTGTGCCGCGGCCGCGACGCCGACCGGGTCGTCGCCCGACGCCGCGTGGTACGCGAGGCCCGGCCGCGCCGCGGCCTGCGCGACCCATCCCTCGGGCGTGGGCACCGAGATGCCGATGCCGTTGTCCTCGCACACGAACAGCAACGGCAGCGGCAGTCCGGCGTGCGAGAGCCACGCGGCGGTGTTGAGCGCGCCGGCCGCCGTGGAGTGGTTGAGGCTGGCGTCGCCGAAGCTCGCGACGGCGACGGCCCCCGCGGGCCAGCGCGAGGGCACCTTCAACCGTTCGGCGCGGCCGATCGCGAACGCGACCCCCACCGCGCGGGGCAGGTGCGAGGCGATGGTCGAGGTCTGCGGCACTACCGCGAGTCCCGGGTGGCCGAACACCTTGTGGCGACCGCCGGAGGCGGGGTCGTCGACGCTCGCGGCCAACCCGAGCACGACGTCACGCAGGCCGTCGACCAGCGGGCGGCCGGCGCGGGCCGACCGCGCCAGGTAGAAGGCGCCGGACCGGTAGTGCAGCAGCGCCGGGTCGGTGGGCCGTAGCGCCGCCGCGACCAGCGCGTTCGATTCGTGTCCGGCGGAGCCGATCGTGTAGAAGCCCTCGCCCCGCTCGCGCATCCGCCGGGCCTCGAGGTCGAGGTGCCGGCTGCCGGCCATGACGTCGAAGACCGCCCGCCAGCGATCGGTGTCGACGGTGTCGCCGATGCCATCGGTGTCGTCGGCGCCGGGCGGGACGTCGGCCAGTGCCGCCAGTGCGGTCCGCAGGTGCCGGTCGAGGTCGTCGTGCGGGACGGTCACCGGGGCATCCTCCCGGAGCGGCGTCCGGCCGGGCCAACCCCGGTGGTGCCAGATGCATCGTCAACTAATATAATCGAGTGATGCAAAGCGCGCGGACGGACGAGGCGGACATCGCGACGGCCCTCGCGGGGTTCTTCACCTGGTGGCGCCGGCACGCCGACCGCGGCGGGTTCTCGACCACCGCCCTGTCGACCCTGGACACCCTCGACCGCGCCGGGCCGCAGCGGATCTCCGACCTCGCCGCCCGCGAGGGGATCACCCAGCCCGGCATGACCGGCCTGGTGACCCGCCTCGCCGACGAGGGACTCGTCGAGCGGGTGCCCGACGCCGCCGACGGCCGGGTCACCCGCGCCGCGATCACCGTGGCCGGGAGGGCCCGGATCGCCGCACTGCGCGCCGAGCGTCGCGAGCACCTGGCCGCGGTCGTCGGGCAACTCGGCGCCGCCGACCAGCGCGCGCTGGCCGCGGCCGTCCCCGCGCTCGAACGGCTCGCCGACCTGTCCGCGCAGGGGGTCGCGGCGTGAGCGCCGGCCACGGGGGCGCCACCGCCAGCCCGTTCCAGCAACCGCGCGCGGTGTGGGCGATCGCCTTCGCCTGCGTCGTCGCCTTCATGGGCATCGGCCTCGTCGACCCGATCCTGCCGGCGATCAAGGACCAACTCGGCGCCTCGACGAGTCAGACCACCCTGCTGTTCACCAGCTATCTCGTCGTGACGGCAGTCGCGATGCTCGTCACCGGGTGGGTGTCGAGCATGCTCGGGGCGAAGCGCACGCTCGTCGTCGGGCTCGCGCTCATCGTGGTGTTCGCGGCCCTCGCCGGAGCCAGCGGCAGCATCGACGCGATCATCGGCTTCCGCGCCGGCTGGGGGCTCGGCAACGCGCTGTTCATCTCCACCTCCCTGGCCGTCATCGTCGGGTCGGCGAGCGGCGGGTTCGGCGGCGCGATCATCCTGTACGAGACGGCGCTGGGCGTCGGCATCGCCACCGGCCCGCTGGTCGGCGGGGTGCTCGGCAACATCAGCGTGCACGGGCCGTTCTTCGGCGTCGCCGTGCTGATGTTCGTCGCGCTCGTGGCCTCGGCGACCCTGGTGCCGACCACACCGCGGCCGGCCGTCCGGGGGTCGCTGCTCGACCCGATCCGGGCGCTCCGGCACCGCGCCCTCGCCACCACGAGCGTCACCGGTCTGCTCTACAACTGGGGCTTCTTCACGATCCTCGGGTACGCCCCGTTCCTCATGGGTGGGCTCACGCCGATCCAGCTCGGGTTCGTCTTCTTCGGCTGGGGGATCCTCGTCGCGCTCTGCGCCGTGTTCCTCGCGCCGTGGCTGAAGGCGCGGATCGGCACACCCCGCACGCTCTACGGCAACCTCACCGGCGTCGCGGCCGTCTGCGCGGTGATCGGGATCTGGGCCGACAGCCCGACCACCGTCATCGCGGCCGTCATCGTGTCCGGGGTCTTCGTCGGGGTGAACAACACCCTCGTCACCACCGCGGTGATGTCGATCGCGCCGGTGCCGCGGCCGGTGGCGTCGGCGACCTACGGGTTCGTCCGCTTCATCGGTGGCGGGCTCGCGCCGTACGTGGCGGGCCGGCTCGCGGCGGCCTACAACCCCCACGTCCCCTACCTCGTGGCCGTGGTGGTCGTGCTGGCCGGTGCCGGCGTGCTGGCCACGGTGCACCGCGCGCTCGACGCCGCCGACCGCGAGGAGACCGCACCGGTGAGCGCCGGTCGGCAGGCCGACGAGGCCGCGCCGGCCGCGGTGCCGGGCCTGCCGGAGGAGGCCGTCATCGCCGAAGCCGCCCGCGAGGAGGACGCGCGGATCAGGGGTTGATCCGCGGGCCCGGTCACGAGTGGGTGACGGTGGTCCGCCGGGCGCGCTCCCCGGAGGTCGGATCGTCCGACCCCGGAGTTAAGCTCCACCCGTGACGAGCAGGAGGTCGACCGTATGACCACGACCGCGGAGAACCCTGCGGGCGTCCCCGGGTCCGGTCCCGAGCCGATCGTCAGCCGGCCGTTCCCGGCGCACGACGCGCCCAAGGGCTCGCTGCTGTCGCAGATGCTGCGTACCACCGACCACAAGCTCATCGGTCGGATGTACATGGTCACGTCGTTCGCGTTCTTCCTCATCGGCGGGCTCATGGCGCTGCTCATGCGAGCCGAGCTCGCGCGTCCGGGCCTGCAGTTCCTCTCGGCGGAGCAGTACAACCAGCTGTTCACGATGCACGGCACGATCATGCTGCTGTTCTATGCCACCCCGATCGTGTTCGGTTTCGCCAACCTGGTGCTGCCGCTGCAGATCGGCTCGCCGGACGTCGCCTTCCCGCGCCTGAACGCCTTCTCGTACTGGCTGTACCTGTTCGGTGCGTCCACGGCCGTCGCCGGTTTCGCCGCGCCCGGCGGTGCCGCCGACTTCGGCTGGTACGCCTACCAGCCGCTCGCCAACGCCCAGAACAGCCCGGGCTCCGGCGCCGACCTCTGGATCCTCGGACTGGCCATCGCCGGTCTCGGGACGATCCTGGGCGGGGTCAACTTCGTCACCACGGTGATCACCCTGCGGGCGCCCGGCATGACGATGTTCCGGATGCCGATCTTCACCTGGAACATGCTCATCACGATGCTCCTGGTGCTGCTCGCGTTCCCGATCCTCACCGCCGCGCTGCTCGTCGCCTACGCCGACCGACAACTCGGGGCGGTGGTGTTCGACCCGGCCAACGGTGGCCCGATCCTGTGGCAGCACCTGTTCTGGTTCTTCGGACACCCGGAGGTCTACATCCTGGCGATCCCGTTCTTCGGCATCATCAGCGAGATCATGCCGGTGTTCAGCCGCAAGCCGATCTTCGGCTACAAGACCCTGGTCTACGCGACGATCTCGATCGCGGCGTTGTCGGTCGCGGTGTGGGCGCACCACATGTACGTCACCGGATCGGTCCTGCTGCCGTTCTTCGCGCTGATGACGATGCTGATCGCGGTGCCGACCGGGGTGAAGATCTTCAACTGGACCTTCACGATGTGGCAGGGATCGGTCACGTTCGAGACCCCGATGGTCTGGACGCTCGGGTTCCTGATCACGTTCGTGTTCGGCGGCCTGACGGGCGTGATCCTGGCTTCGCCGCCACTCGACTTCCACCTCTCCGACAGCTACTTCGTGGTCGCGCACTTCCACTACGTGCTGTTCGGCACGATCGTGTTCGCGGCCTACGCCGGGGTCTACTTCTGGTTCCCCAAGTTCACCGGCCGCTACATGGACGAGCGGCTCGGCAAGTTCCACTTCTGGCTGACGTTCTTCGGCTTCCACACGACGTTCCTGGTGCAGCACTGGCTCGGCGTGCTCGGCATGCCCCGCCGCTACGCGACGTACCAGCCGGGTGACGGCTTCACGACCCTGAACACGATCTCCACGGTCGGGTCGTTCCTGCTGGGCGCATCGATGTTGCCGTTCCTCTACAACGTCTACAAGAGCTACAAGTACGGCGAGGTCGTCACCTCCGACGACCCGTGGGGCTACTCCCGCTCGCTCGAGTGGGCGACCAGCTGCCCGCCGCCCCGCCACAACTTCACGTCGATCCCGCGCATCCGCTCCGAGTCCCCGGCGTTCGAGTACCACTACCCGCACCTGCTCCAGCGCCTGGAGGAGGAAGCCCACTCCGGCGGGGTGGTCCACACCGTCCCCGCCGCCGCCGCTGCCGTGAGCTCGGCCGGCGGTTCGGGCGGCACGCGCGACCCCGAACCCGACGCCTGACCCTCGCCTCCCACGACGGCCGCACCCCCACCGGTGCGGCCGTCGTCGCGTTAGCGGGTGTGGTGGTGCTGGTGTCGTGGCGCGCGGCCGGTCGGGGCGGCAAAAGTCCGTGTTTTGGTCGCGACACGCCGTGGTGTGGGGCGCTCTGGGCGGCAAAAGTCCGTGTTCTGGTCGTGACACGCCGTGTGGGGCGCTCTGGGCGGCAAAAGTCCGTGCTTTGGCCGCGACACGCCGGGGTGTGGGCCGCTCAGGGCGGCAAAAGTCCGTCTTTTGGTGTGTGACGCGGCGGGGTGCGGGCGCTCAGGGCGGCAAAAGTGCAACATCTGGTCGCGTCGCGGGCCGGATGGCGACCAAACGTTGCACTTTTGCACGTCGCGGGGCTCGTCAGCCGGCCGCCCGGTCCGCTCAGCCTCCCGGATGCGACCGGCAGTCCGCCCGCGTCAGGTCCCGGTGACGACGAAGCGCACCGGGATGGCGGGCTCGCCGCGGGACAGCGACAGCCCCTCCCACGGCAGCGTGCCGAGGGCCTCGCGCAGGCGGGCGCGGGCGGCGGCGAGGGCGGGGTCCACACCGTCGGACGCGCCGGGGGTCGGGACGACGGGCAGGCGCTCGCCCGCGGCGACGAGCGGCACCTGGAGTCGGCGCGCGCCGGGCTCGGCGGCCAGGAGTCGTTCGACCTCGGCGTCGCGGTCGGCGCCCGACACCAGGATCTCCTCGGTCGCGGTGCCCGACTCCCGGTGCGTGCGCAGCGCCGTCTTCGCGCCGCCGTGCGTGGCTTTCGCGGTCGACCGCTTGGCGACGGGACGGCCGTCGACCTCGACGAGCTTGTAGACCAACCCCGCGGTGGGCGCGCCCGAGCCCGTCACCACCGAGGTACCGGCGCCGTAGACGTCGACCGGCGCGACGGCGAGGCCTGCGATCGCGTACTCGTCGAGGTCCCCCGACACCACGATCCGGGTCGACGTGGCGCCCAGGCCGTCCAACTGCTGGCGCGCCTGCACCGCGAGCGGACCGAGGTCGCCGGAGTCGATCCGGATCGCGCCGAGCGAGGGGCCGGCCGCCGCCACCGCGTGCTCGATCCCGGCCGTGATGTCGTAGGTGTCGACGAGCAGCGTCGTGCCGGGGCCGGCCGCGGCGACCTGGGCCGCGAAGGCCTCGGGCTCGGTGGTGTGCAGCAGCGTGAAGGCGTGGGCGGCGGTCCCGCCCGTCGGCACGCCCCAGGTGCGTCCGGCCGCGAGGTTGGAGGTGGTCGCGAACCCGGCGAGGTAGGCCGCGCGGGCGGCGGCCACGGCGGCCTCCTCGTGGGTGCGCCGGCCACCCATCTCGATGAGCGGCCGGTCGCCCGCCGCCACCGCCATCCGGGCCGCGGCCGAGGCCACCGCGACGTCGTGGTTGAGCACCGACAGCAGCACCGTCTCCAGCACGACGGCCTCGCCGAAGCCGCCGCGCACCGTGAACAACGGCGAGTGGGGGAAGTAGACCTCGCCCTCGGCGTAACCGTCGACGTCACCGGTGAACCGGTAGTGCGCGAGCCAGTCGGCGGTGACGTCGTCGACGATGCCGTGGGCCGTCATCCACTCCAGCGCGTCGGGCTCGAACCGGAACGCGGCGAGGGCGTCGAGCGCGCGCTCGGTGCCGGCGACCACCCCGTACCGACGGCCGTCCGGCAGCCGCCGACCGAAGACCTCGAACGTGCAGGACCTGTCCGCCGTACCGTCCCGCAGCGCGGCCGCGAGCATCGTCAGCTCGTACTTGTCGGTGAGCAGGCCGGTCGCCACGGTCATGGGGCCCAGCGTGCCAGGACGCGGCGTGGAACGATGACGACGTGTCCGCACCCGCTGCCACCCCCGATCTCGAGGTCCGCGAGGACCTCGAGGCCGACCGGCCGTGGGTGACGATCGTGTGGAACGACCCGGTCAACCTCATGAACTACGTGACCCACGTGTTCATGCAGGTGTTCGGCTACCCCAAGAGCAAGGCGCACCGGCTGATGCTCGACGTCCACACCAAGGGCAAGGCGGTCGTGTCGTCCGGCACGCGGGAGCGGATGGAGTTCGACGTGTCCCAACTGCACGGCTACGGCCTGTGGGCGACGGTGTCGCACGATGCGTAGCTTGCGGAGCTTCGGCACCGTCGCCCTTCCTGTTCGGCACGGCGCGACGGTGTCGCACGATTCATGAGGGTCACCAGGCGTCGTGGCGTCGTGCGCGTCGGCCTCGACGAGGTCGAGATCGGCCTGCTGCGCACCCTGTTCGCCGACCTCGCCGACGCGTTGCGGGGCATGGGTGACGACGACCCCGTCCGGCAGCGGATGTTCCCCCCGGGCTACCGCGACGACCCGGAGGCCGCGGGGGAGTACCGCGACCTCACCGAGTCGGCGCTGCTGGAACAACGCCAGGAACGCCTGACGCGGGCGATGACCGACCTGCCCGCCACCGCCGGCGAGATCACCCTCGACCCCGACGCCGCGACCCGGTGGCTCACCGTCCTCAACGACCTGCGGCTCGCGATCGGCACCCGGATCGGCATCGACGGCGACACCCCCATCGACGACGACCTGATCGACGCCGGCGATCCCGACGAGGTCGCCGACGTCGCCGCCGACCGGGCGGCCCGGGCCGTCTACGTGTGGTTGACGGCCCTGCTGGACCGGCTGGTCGAGGCGGTCACCGGCTGACCTCGGCCGCGTCGTTACGCTCGGGTCTCGTGCTGACCATCTCCGCCGAACTCCGCGACGCCATGGTCGCGCACGCGCGGCGTGACCACCCCGACGAGGCGTGCGGCGTCATCGCCGGCCCGGAGGGCTCGGACACGCCCACCCGCTTCGTCCCGATGACCAACGCCGAGCGGTCGCCGACGTTCTACCGCTTCGACCCCACCGAGCAGTTGCAGCTGTACCGGGAGATGGACGCGGGCGACGAGGAGCCGGTCGTGGTGTACCACTCCCACACGGCGACCGAGGCCTACCCGAGCCGCACCGACGTCAACTACGCGGGCGAACCGAACGCCCACTACGTGCTGATCTCCACCCGCGAACCCGACGTCGACGAGGTGCGCTCGTACCGGATCGTCGACGGCGAGGTCACCGAGGAGCAGGTCACCGTGCTGTGACCCACCCCGGCTGGAAGGATGAAGGCCGGGCCGACCACGCGTTGCAGACCCAGGAAGCACGACCACCCGCGAGAGGACCGAACCACAGTGGCCATCGAGGTCAAGATCCCGACCATCCTGCGCACCTACACCGGCGGGGCCAAGACCGTCGACGGCAGCGGTGACACCCTGCTGGCCCTGCTCGACGACCTCGACGCGAACCACGCGGGTCTCAAGGGCCGCCTGATCACCGACGACGGCGCGCTGCACCGGTTCGTGAACATCTACGTCAACGACGAGGACGTGCGGTTCACCGGCTCGCTCGACACCAGCCTCAACGACGGCGACTCGGTGACGATCCTGCCCGCGGTCGCCGGCGGCTGAGCCGTCCCGCAGGAGTAGGCGCGCCGTGGCCCGCTACGACTCGCTCGTCGACGCCCTGGGCGGAACCCCCCTGGTCGGCTGCCCGCACCTGTCGCCCGCCTGGGAGGGCGAGAACCCCGTGCGGCTGTGGGCCAAGCTCGAGCAGGACAACCCGACCGGCTCCATCAAGGACCGGGCGGCGCTGTTCATGATCGAGGACGCGGAGAAGGACGGCCGCCTCACCCCCGGCTGCACGATCCTGGAGCCGACGTCGGGTAACACCGGCATCTCGCTGGCCATGGTGGCGAAGCTGCGCGGCTACCGGTTGGTCTGCGTGATGCCGGAGAACACCTCGTCCGAACGCCGGCAGTTGCTGGAGATGTTCGGTGCCCGCATCGTGTCGTCGCCGGCGGCAGGCGGGTCCAACCAGGCTGTCGCCGTCGCGAAGGAACTCGCCGCCGAACACCCCGACTGGGTGATGCTCTACCAGTACGGCAACCCTGCGAACGCGCTCGCGCACTACGAGGGCACCGGCCCGGAGATCCTGGCGGACCTCCCCGAGGTGACGCACTTCGTGGCGGGTCTGGGCACCACCGGCACGCTGATGGGCACCGGCCGGTTCCTGCGCGAGCACCGGCCCGATGTGCAGATCGTCGCGGCCGAGCCCCGGTACGGCGAGCTTGTCTACGGGCTGCGCAACATCGACGAGGGTTTCGTCCCGGAGTTGTACGACGACACCGTCCTCACCCGTCGCTTCTCGGTGACCTCGTACGACGCCCTGCGCCGCACCCGCGAGCTGCTCGAGCAGGAGGGCATCTTCGCCGGCATCTCGACCGGCGCGATCGCGCACGCGGCGATGTCGATCGCCGAACGGTGCCACGCCGAGGGACAGGCCGCCGACATCGCGTTCGTCGTCGCCGACGGCGGCTGGAAGTACCTGTCCACCGGCGCCTACGACGGATCGTTGCAGCAGGCAGCAGAACGTCTCGAAGGGCAGTTGTGGGCGTGAGCACACGAGCGACGGAGGAGCGAGGCGCGGAACTTCGAGCGGGGGCCCGCGGTCGGCCCCTGCGGGGAGCGCAGCGGGCGTGAGCACACGAGCGACGAAGGAGCGAGGCGCGGAACTTCGAGCGGGGGCCCGCGGTTGGCCCCTGCGGGGAGCGCAGCGGGCGTGATGAGCTCTGGCGGCAAGCAGCGGTACACCATGAAGCAGCGGTGGGCCGACGCGCTCGCCGCCAACCCGCGGGTCGAGTCGACCCGGCCGATCGGGTGGGGCCAGGCCATCGTGGTGATGGCGGTGCTGGCCGGCGTGCTGTGGGTCGTCGAGATCGTCAACGTCCTCGCGCACTACGACCTCAACCGCTTCGGCCTCGAGCCGCGCACGGCCGGGGGACTGTGGGGCATCGTCACGATGCCGTTCCTGCACGCCAACGCCTACCACCTGCTGGCCAACACCGGCCCGTTCCTGCTCATCGGCTGGGTGGTCCTGCTCGGTGGGTGGCGGTCGTTCGCCCTCATCTCGGTGATCTGCATCGGCCTCGGCGGCGCGCTGGCCTGGCTGATCGGGCCGTCGAACACCGTGATCGTCGGCGTGAGCGGTCTGGTGTTCGGTTGGCTCGGCTACATCTGCGCGCGGGCGGTCTTCTCGCGCCGGATCGTGTGGATGGCCAGCGCGATCGTCGTGCTGGTCCTGTTCGGCAGCATGTTCTTCAGCCTCATCCCGGAAGCGACCACCAACGGCATCGGCCGGGTGTCGTGGCAGGCGCACCTGGCCGGGCTGCTCGCCGGGTTGTTCGCAGGCTGGCTGCTGCACCCGCACAAGTCGACCAAGGCGGCGTTCCGCTTCGCGAAGCCCAAGGCGCCGTGAAGCTCACCGTGCTCGGCTGCTCCGGCAGTGTGCCGGGTCCGTCGTCGCCCGCATCGGGATACGTCGTGGAACACGAGGGATTCCGGGTCGTCATGGACCTCGGACCCGGCGCGGCCGGGCGCCTGCTCGACGAAGCCGCGGTGTCACCCCCGCGGATCGACGCCGTGCTCATCTCGCACCTGCACGCCGACCACTGCCTCGACCTGGTCTCGCTCGCCACCGCGTTGCGGTACGGCCGGCATTCGGGCGTCACCCGGGTGCCGGTGTACGGGCCCGCCGGTCTCCGCGAGCGGATCCTGACCGCCTACGGCTACGACGCCGGGTTGGACGCCCTGTTCGACTTCCGCGAGGACGCCGTGCCGGCCGAACTCGGCCCGTTCACCGCGGCGACGGCGGCGATGAACCACCCGGTGCCGACGCTCGGGTTCCGACTCACCGCTGGCGGCCGCGCGTTGGCCTACTCGGCCGACACCGGGGAATCGGCCGCTCTCGTCGACCTCGCGACCGGCGCCGACGCGCTGCTGTGCGAGGCCACGTACGCCCCCGGCGACCCCGTCGTCCCCGACCTGCACCTGTCCGGCCGCGATGCCGGCGAGCACGCCGCCCGCGCCGGCGTCGGTCGCCTGCTGGTCACGCACGTCCCGCCCTGGTCGTCACCGGCCGTCGCCGTCGACGAGGCTCTCGCGGCCTTCGACGGCCCGGTCGAGGCCGTCACCGCCGGGGCGGAGTACATCGTCTGAGCGGCCCGCATCTCAGCCGGTCGGCGAAACGTGCGTTGTCCGCGCGCTGTTAACGACCGATTTCAGCAAACAGGCGTTTACAGCGGGCGACGAACCACCCACCATCACGGTCGTCCGGCGCCACCGCGCGCGCACCGCTGCGAGGGTCAGCGCCCGGGGGCGCTCGTTGCTCTAGCCCGCGAGGAAGCTGAACCGCACGGTGCGGGTGGGGTTGTCCACGTTCGTGTCGACCAGGCACACCGACTGCCAGGTGCCGAGCGTCATCGCGCCGTCGACCACCGGCACGACCAGCGACGGCGAGATCCAGGCGGGCACGACGTGGTCGCGGCCGTGCCCAGCCGATCCGTGGCGGTGCGACCAGCGGGCGTCACGGGGGAGGACGGCGTCGAGGGACGCCAGCAGGTCGTCGTCGGAACCTGCGCCGGTCTCGAGGATCGCCAGGCCCGCGGTCGCGTGAGGGACGAACACCGAGAGCAGGCCGTCGGACTCGCCGCGCAGGAACGACTCGCAGTCGCGGGTGAGGTCGTGGACGACGGCCCGGCCGCCGGTGGTGACGGTGACGGTCTCGCTGCGCATACGGCCCACCGTAGGGTGAAGGCCATGGCACGCCCCGACGGTCGCACCCCCGACCAGCTCCGCCCGGTCACCATCACCCGCCACTGGCAGAAGCACGCCGAGGGCTCGGCGCTCGTCGAGTTCGGCGACACCAAGGTGCTGTGCGCGGCGTCGGTGCAGACCGGTGTCCCGCGCTGGCGCAAGGGCAGCGGGCTGGGCTGGGTCACCGCCGAGTACTCGATGCTGCCGCGGGCCACGCTGACCCGCAACGACCGCGAGTCCGTGCGCGGCAAGATCGGCGGCCGGACGCACGAGATCTCCCGGCTCATCGGCCGGTCGCTGCGGGCGGCCATCGACCTGTCCGCGCTCGGCGAGAACTCGATCTCGATCGACTGCGACGTGCTGCAGGCCGACGGCGGCACCCGCACCGCGGCCATCACCGGCGCCTACGTGGCCCTGGCCGACGCCATCACCTACCTGGCGGGGAAGAACGCGCTGGCCAAGACGCCCGAGCTCGCACTGCACCGGTCGGTGTCGGCCGTGTCGGTCGGGGTCATCGACGGCGAGCCGCGCTGCGACCTGATGTACGAGGAGGACGTGCGCGCCGAGACCGACATGAACGTGGTGATGACCGGGAACGGCGGGTTCGTGGAGGTGCAGGGCACCGCCGAGGAAGCGCCGTTCACCCGCGCCCAGCTCGACGCGCTGCTCGACCTCGCCGTTGCAGGATGCAACGATCTTGCCGTGATCCAGCAGAAGGCGCTCTCGGCTTGACCCGCGTCCTGCTCGCCACCCGCAACGCCCACAAGCTCGAGGAGCTGCGGCGGATCCTCGCCCCGCTCGTGCCGGACGTGGAGGTGATCGGCCTCGCCGACGTCCCCGACTACCCCGAGACCCCCGAGACCGGCGCCACCTTCGCGGCGAACGCCCTGGTCAAGGCGCAGGACGGCGTGCAGCACACCGGGTACGTCACCGTGGCCGACGACTCCGGCATCGCGGTCGACGCGCTGAACGGCATGCCGGGCGTGCTGTCGGCGCGGTGGTCCGGCCACGCCAAGGACGACGCCGCCAACAACGCGCTGCTGCTGGCGCAACTCGCCGACGTCCCCGACGAACGGCGAGGCGCGGCATTCGTCTGCGCCGCCACGTTCGCCGCGCCCGACGGGTCGAGCGAGGTCGTCGAGGGCCGGATGACCGGCCGGGTGATCCGGGAACCCCGGGGCAGCAACGGGTTCGGCTACGACCCGCTGTTCGTGCCCGACGGCTACGAGGTCACCTCGGCCGAGCTGTCGAGCGCGGACAAGGACGCCATCAGCCACCGCGGCCAGGCGCTGCGCGCCCTCGTGCCCCTGCTGGTCCCGCAGCTCCGCTCCTGACCCGAGCAGTGCCACGGAGGTCATGACCGGCACCTGCCCGTCCGGAGGACGAAGGTCCCGTCACTACGGTGGAGGTCATGCGGGTGACAGGTCTGGGGCACGCGTCGGCACTCATCGAGACGCGGTTCGGGCGCATCCTCACCGATCCCTGGGTGAACCCGGCGTTCTTCGGATCGTGGTTCCCCTTCCCCGACAACTCCGGGCTGGACTGGGACGCGATCGGGCAGGCCGACTACCTCTTCGTCAGCCACCTGCACCACGACCACTTCGACCCCGAGCACCTCGCCGAGCACATCAGCAAGGACACGCGGGTGCTGCTGCCCGCCTACGCCACGACCGAGTTGCACGACCGGCTCGAGGATCTCGGGTTCCGGCACTTCGTGGAGACCGTCAGCGACGAGGTGGTCGAACTCGACGGCGGTCTGCAGGTCATGGTGCAGGCGCTGACCTCGCCGACCGACGGTCCGATCGGCGACTCGTCGCTGTGGCTCAACGACGGCACGAGCACACCGTGCTCAACCAGAACGACGCCCGGCCGGGCGCGCTCGACGCGTTCAAGGAGCTCGGCCCGGTCGACGCGTACCTGATCCAGTTCTCGGGCGCGATCTGGTACCCGATGGTCTACGAGATGCCGCGGCGCGGGAAGCAGGCGCTCGGCGAGCAGAAGCGGGCCCGGCAATTCGACCGCACGCTGCGGTACATCGACGAACTCGGCGCGCGTTTCGTCTTCCCGACCGCGGGTCCGCCGTGCTTCCTCGATCCCGACCTGTGGGAGTTCAACGACTTCGGCGACGATCCCGGCAACATCTTCCCTGACCAGTCGGTGTTCCTGGCCTGGCTGGCCGAGCAGGGCCACGACGAGGGCCGGTTGCTGCTGCCGGGATCGACCAGCGACCTCTCCGTCGACGGCGCGCCGGTGACCCACCCGTACGAGCCGGCCACGGTGTTCGGCGCGAACAAACCCGTGTACCTGAAGGACATGCAGGCGCGCCGGCAGCCTGAGGTCGAGGCGGCCAAGGCGACGTGGGCGCACCCGGAGATCGATCTGCTCGCGGCGTTGCAGGAGTGGTTCCACCCGCTGCTCGCCGAGTCGACGCGGATGGCGGCGGGGATCGACGGCGGCATCCGGATCGTTGCACACGACACCGAACGTGGCGATGTCGACCTGCTGGTCGACTTCGTCGCCCGCGAGGTCAGGCTCTACGCCGACGAGAAGGTCCGCTACGAGTGGCGCACCCAACGGGCGTACCTCGAGCAGTTGGTGCACGAGCACGAGATCGACTGGGTGAACAGCCTGTTCCTGTCCTGCCGGTTCTCGGCGAAGCGGATCGGGCCGTACAACGAGTTCGTCTACACCTTCTTCAAGTGCCTGTCCGACGAGCGGCTGAACTACGCCGAGGGCTGGTACGAGGAGCAGGACGAAGCCGTCGCGGCCGAGACGATCCAGCTCGACGGCTGGGAGGTGCAGCGTCGGTGCCCGCATCTCAAGGCCGACCTCACCCGGTTCGGCAACGTCGACGACGGCAAGCTCACCTGCACGATGCACGGCTGGAAGTGGGACCTCGCGTCGGGTCGCTGCCTCACCAGCGTGGGGCAGGACATCCGCGCCGCACGCCTCGGTGAACCCGTCCCGGCGGGCGCGCCCGCCGTGCACCCCGACGAGGACGAACCGGAACACCGCGGCCAGCACGACGACGAGGACTGACGCGGCGCGTCCTCACCCCGCAGCGAGCGCGGCGCGCTGGTGCACGCCGGACAGGAAGCTCCACACCAGGTCGGCGGCGTCGGGCGCCCCCACGTCGGTGCGCTGCGGCCAGATGTGCCCGCCGCGTTTCCAGGCGACGGTCTCGACGATCGTGCCCGCGGTGCACGCCGTCCACGTGCGCACGGTGGCCTGACCCGCGGTGGCGACGGTCGGCGACCCCACGCAGCCGTCGCGGTCGGTCCAGGTCCGCTCCAGGTCGGCGAGGACGGTCGGCACCGGCAGCGGGTTCTCGTGCGTCGGGAGTTCGGTGTCGTCGAGGATGACCCCGGCGAACAACGGGATCGGTACGCCGGCCTGCGGGCACTTCGGTGTGGTCGGTGACGCGCCGACGGTGGCGATCGCGTCGTAGCGGGAGGTGTCGCGACACGCGATCGCGTAGGCGAGTCGACCCCCGTTGCTGTACCCGACCAGGTCGGTCGGGCCGGTGAGCCCGAACCGCCCGCGCACGGCGTCGACGACCATGCCGACGAACGCGACGTCGTCGAGGCCCAGCGCGACCCCGAGTCCGCAGCAGCCGTCGTCGTTGTTCCACGCCTGCTGGTAGCCGACCGGGTACACGAGCACCGCCTGCCCCTGGGCGACGTAGGGCACCAGGCCGTCGCGGGTCGCCTCGTCGCCGGGTGTCTCGTTGCGGCCGTGCAGGCCGATGACCAACGGTGTAGACGGGGTGACGGTGGTCGGCGCGATCACGAGGTAGCTGCGCGGGACGCCGTTCTGGTCCAGGCGTCCGACCGACACGGCCACCCCCGCGCCGGCATCGACGCCCGCGGTGACGTCGGTCGGGGTGCCGAGCGCGGTCGGTGACGCCGACGACGCGCTACCCGTGCTCCCGCTCGACCCGAGGGCGACCGCGACGAACCCCGCAGCGATCGCGACGACCGCCAGCACGGCGATCGCGGCGATCCGGAGGCGGCCCACGGCGTCGATCGTGGCAGAGCGCGGCCGCCCGCGCCGGGCGGCGGCGGGACGCGAGGTCTGTCTCACCGTGGGCTCCCCGTGTGGCCCGGGCGGCCGGACCGGGCACAGTGGAGCGCATGTCCCGTGTCGTCGTCGACGCCCTGCCGCCTCCGGGCGCCCTGGGCGCGTTGGTGACGGCGGCGGGTGCGCGGGCGGGTCGGTTCGTCGTCGCCGCGCGCGGCGGTGACGGCACCACGTACGCCGGGCTACCGGCGGTGTGCGCCGCGTGGGCGCACGACCTCGACGAGCGGGGTGTGCCGGCGAACGGCCGGGTGCTGGTCCGCATCGCCGACCCCGTGACCTGTGCACTGGCGTTGCTCGGCATCGCCGCGGCCGGGCGCACGGCGGTACCGGTCGACCCGCGGGCACCCGAGGCCGACATCGCCCGCACTCTGCGGGTCTCCGCCGCCGACCTCGCGATGGCCGATGCCGAGCACGCCGGTCCGGGTTTCGCGCCCCTCACGGTGACGGCGGCGCCCGCCGGGACCGCACCGTTCGAGATCCGGCCGGGGGGCGGGATCGCGCTCGCGACGTCCGGCTCGACCGGCGCACCGAAGCTGGTCCGGCTCGACGAACGGCAACTGGTGTACGTGGCAACGATGGTGGCCCGGCACAACGGGCTCACCGCCGACGACCGCGGCTACAACCCGCTGCCGTTGTTCCACATCAACGCCGAGGTCGTGGCCCTGCTCGCGACGCTCGTCGCGGGTGGAAACCCTCGTGCTCGACGCCCGGTTCCACCGCACCGGGTTCTGGGAGCTGCTGCACGAGCGGCGCATCACCTGGGTCAACGGCGTGCCCGCGATCTGGTCGATCCTGTCCGGCGAGCCGGCGCCGGGACCGCTGCCCGCGCTGCGCTTCGTGCGCTCGGCATCGGCGCCGCTGCCCGCCGCCGTCCGCGGGTGGGTCGCCGACGCCCTCAGGGTGCCGGTCGTGGAGACCTACGGGATGACCGAGGCGGCCAGCCAGATCACCGCGACCCCGCTCGACGGCTCGGCGCCCGCCGGGTCGGTCGGGCGCGGGGTCGGGACGGAGATCGAGGTCCGCGAGGCGGGCCGGTCGCTGCCGGCGGGGGAGCGCGGCCGGGTGTGGATCCGCGGACCGGGAGTCGTCACCGCCTACGCCGACACGCCCGACGCCCCGGCGTCGCGCTACGCCGACCGGTTCGACGAGCACGGCTGGCTCGACACCGGCGACGTCGGTCAACTCGACCCCGACGGGTTTCCTGACCCTCACCGGTCGCGCCGACGACGTCGTCAACCGCGGCGGCGAACTCGTCCACCCCCGCGAGGTCGAGGAGGTGCTGCACGAGGACCGGCGCATCCGCGACGCCGTGGTCGTGGGGCGGCCCGACGACGTCCTGGGCGAGGTCCCGGTGGCGTTCCTGGTGCTGCAGCCCGAACACGCGGCCGAGGCCGACGACGTCGTGGCCGCGGCGGTCGCGCGCTGCGAGCAGGCGCTGTCGGCGTTCAAGCGACCGGTCGAGATCACCGTCGCCGCCGACCTCCCGCGCGCGTCGACCGGCAAGATCAAGCGGCACGAGGTGCGCGCGTGAGCGGCCCGACGTCCCCGACGGCCGCGAAGAAGCGCCGCGCCCACGTGCACGAGATCGACGTCGTGCGGGTGCTGACGTTCGCGTGCGTCATCGCCGTGCACACGGTCGCGAACGTCAACCCGACCGACCTGGTCTGGCCCAACGCGGTGCTGATGATCGTGCACTTCACCCGCTCGGCGTTCTTCGCGCTGACCGGGTTCGTGCTGACCTACCAGTACCTCGGACGCCCGGTGCGGGTGAAGAACTTCTGGCGGCGACGGCTGACGCTCGTGGGCGTCCCGTACGTCACCTGGTCGGTGCTCTACACGGCGCTCGACCAGGTCGACCACCCGGCGGCGACGGTCGGCGCGTTCGTGCAGAAGCTGCTGCTGAACCTCGCGGTCGGCGACGCCTGGTACCACCTGTACTTCCTGCTCGTGACGATGCAGGTCTACCTGCTGCTGCCGCTGATCCAGTGGCTGGTGGAGAAGACCCGTGGTCACCACGTCGCGCTGCTGGTCGTGAGCGCGGTCCTGCAGTTCGGAGTGCTCGCAGCAATCCGCTACGGCGACCCGGGGCCGGGCTTCGCGTCGCACCTGGTGACCTACAGCGACACCGTCTTCGTGAGCTACCAGTTCTACATCCTCGCGGGCGCGGTGGCCGCCACCCGGCTGGAGGAACTGCGGACGTGGATTCCCGCCCACGCAAGGGGCATCGCGCTCGCGGTGCTGGCCACGGCGCTCGTCACCGAGGGCTTCTTCGCGGCCGAGGTCGGCACGGGCATGCCCGCCGATCTCGCGGCCAGCGTGCTGCAACCCGCGATGTTCCCGTGGTCGGCCGCCGCGACCGCCGGGCTGCTGGCGCTCGGCGTGCTGTGGTCGCGCTCGCACGCGGCGGACTCCACCCAGGCCCGGTGGCTGCGGACGGCCTCGGACCGGTCGTTCGGGGTCTTCCTCGTGCACCCGGCCGTGCTGTGGGTGGTCGTGTGGCTCGCGGGTGACGCGCTCGTGGGTGCGCTGACCGGACCGGGCGCGACGGCCCTGGTCTACGTCGTGGTGGTCGTGGGTGCCGTGGCGTTCACCGAACTGGCCCGGCACACGCCCGTGAGCATGCCGCTCACCGGCCGACCGCCCCTCGCCGAGGTCGACGCGCCGAAGCGCGCCGAGCGGACCGGGCCGACATCCCGCCCGAATCCCCGCAATGTGACTGAAAACGCTCCCGGCTCCTAGCGACAACTCATCACACGAGTGCTTCACTCGCAGCCGTGAACCGGATGCGGCTGGTGGCGCGTGGCGTCTCCGTGGCCATTCTGCTCGGCGGAGCCGCCTCCGTCGTCGCTCTCGCCGTTCCCGGCTCGGGATTCGGGGACGGCCCCACGGGCACCCCGACCATGGCGAGCAACGAGAAGGTGCAGGTGGCGATCGCCTCCGGCAAGCTGCTGTTCGTCGGCGCGTCCTACACGGTCGGCCTCGGGGCCACGACGCCGCAGGCGGGCTACGCGCCGGTGCTGGCGACCAACCTCTCGCGCCGCTTCACCGTCTGCGCGGAATCGGGCACGGGCTTCCTCAACCCCGGCGCGCACCACCAGGGCACCTTCGCCCAGCGGATCGCGAACCTCCCGTCGACGCTCGACCCGCGCATCGTCGTCATCCAGGGCGGCCGCAACGACTCCGCCTACCCGCAGCGCGACCTGCAGGCCGCCGTGCGGGCCACGATCACCCTGGCCCAGACCAAGTTCGCGCACGCGCAGGTCGTGGTCATGGGTCCGATCCCCGCGACCGTGCCGGTGAGCCAGCGGCTGCTGGCGACCCGCGACACCGTGGCGGCCGCCGCCCGGCAGACCGGCGCCGGCTTCGTCGACCCGATCGCGCAGGGGTGGATCACCAGTTCCAACGAGCGGCGCTTCGCCGGTCCCGTCCCCGCCCACCCCAACGACGCCGGCTACCGCTACATCGCCTCGCGCCTGCTCGCCGATCTCCCCGTCGCGCTCGAGGACTCCGCCCCGCCGGTCGCCGCCACCGACTCGACGGACCCGGGGGTCACCGGCCAGGTGACGGTCGCCGCGACCGCGCCGGTGGGCGTCAACGGCCCGAAGCCGTCGCCGGTCGCGAGCGCGGGGCAGTACCCCGGGGTCGGCTCCGGCGGCGACAACGCCGGCGGCGCGGCGCTGCCGAGCCCGACGGCCACCGCGGGCACCGGCACCGCCTGAGCCTCGCGCGGTAGGGCCGGAGGGACTCGAACCCTCACTGGCGCGGACCTAAACCGCGTGCCTCTGCCAATTGGGCTACGGCCCCCCGCCGAGCAGGGTAGTGGCGCGGATCAGACCGCGAGCTTCTTGCGCAGCGACGCGACGTGCCCGGTCGCCTTGACGTTGTAGAGCGCCTGCTCGAGGGTGCCGTCGGCGCCGACGACGAACGTCGAGCGGATGACGCCGGTGACGGTCTTGCCGTAGAGCGACTTCTCGCCGTACGCGCCGTACGCGCCCAGCACCTGCTTGTCGGGGTCGGACAGCAGCGGGAAGGTCAGGCCCTCCGCGTCGCGGAACTTCGCCAGCTTGGCCGGCTTGTCGGGCGAGATGCCGACGACGTCGAGCCCCGCCTCGTTCAGTTCGGCCAGGCTGTCCCGGAAGTCGCAGGCCTGTTTGGTGCACCCGGGCGTGGAGGCGGCCGGGTAGAAGTACACGATCACCGTGCGGCCGGCGTAGTCGGAGAGCGAGACCTCGCGGCCTCCGCTGTCGGGCAGGGTGAACGGCGGCGCGGTGTCCCCGGGAGTGAGGCGGGTGGCAGGCATGGCCTGACGGTAACCTGCGGTCTACGCGCCGGTTCCGGCGTCCTGTCAGCAATCGCCCGAGGAGTTCCGCGTGAGTCGTTCGCCCGACGTGGTCCAGGCGGAGATCGAGCGCACCCGGCACCAGCTCGCGAACACCCTCGACCAGCTGGCGCACCGGACCAGCCCGAAGCGGCTCGCCGACGAAGCGAAGACGACCGTGCTCGAGACCCTCAAGACCCCCGCCGGCAAGGCGGTCGTAGGCGCCGTGGGTGCGGGTGTGGCACTGCTCGTCGTGCTGCGCATCCGCCGGCGGCTGTCCTCCGACTGACCGCTCCCGCCCGCCCGCCCGCCTCGCCGCCGCTCCGCCGTGCCCACCGCCGTCCTCCTGCTCTCCGCGCCCGACCGGCCGGGACTGGTCCACGCCGCCGCGAGCTTCGTGCTCGACCACGGCGGCAACGTGGTGGCGGCCGAGCAGCACGTCGACGCCGACAGCGGCCGGTTCTTCCAGCGCATCGAGTTCGAGACCGGTGACCTCGGCCGGGGAGGTGGCCGCCGCGTTCGCGCCGGTCGCCGAGCAGTTCGGGTTCGCCGTCGACGTCCGCTACCGCGACGACCGGCTCAAGCTGACCCTCATGGCCAGCCGTGAGCCGCACGTGCTGTCCGACCAGCTCATGCGCTTCCGTGCCGGCGAGCTGCCGGCCGACGTCGTCGCGGTGATCTCCAACCACCCCGACCACGCCGACCTCGCCGCGTTCTGCGGGGTGCCGTACCACCACCTGCCGGTGACGTCCGCGACCAAACCGCAGCAGGAGCGGCAGGTGCTCGACGTCCTCGAGGCGACCGGCACCGACCTGGTGGTGATGGCGCGGTACATGCAGATCCTCACGCCGATCCTGCTCGACCCGTACGCGGGGCGGATCGTCAACATCCACCACTCGTTCCTGCCGGCGTTCGCCGGGGCCCGGCCCTACCGCCAGGCGCACGCGCGCGGCGTGAAGCTGATCGGCGCGACCGCGCACTACGTCACCTCGGACCTCGACGAGGGCCCGATCATCGAGCAGAACGTCCGGCCGGTGTCCCACCGCGACTCGGTGGCCGACCTCGTGCGGCACGGACGCGACCTCGAGACCGTGGTGCTCGCCCGGGCGGTCCGGGCGCACCTCGAGCACCGCACGCTGGTGCACGACGCCAAGACCATCGTGTTCGCCTGAGTCGCAGCCGCGTTCGGCGGTGCGCGGCACCGTGGATGTTCGGGTCGTGTTCGGGCGAGTCGTTCACAGGATTTACCTGGTCGCCGCTCAGTAATCGTCTCGGTCGCCCCGGTTACCTCAGTTCTCGCGGGTGCTTCAGCCCGCAGGACACGAGGAGACACCCATGGACCGCGGCGAGCCCACCGACCCGCAGCAGCACCCCTCGCACGACGCGCCGACCACGCCCTGGTGGGCCGCCGGAACGCCCGTCCCGCCGAGCGGCCAGACCTCGCCGGTGCCGCCGTACCAGGCGCCCGCAGGCCACGACGCCGGCGCGGCCGCCACGGCCGCGACCGACGCCGGGACGCCCTCCGCGTCGATCTGGACGCCGCCGCCCGCGGGGCCGTACGACTGGTCGCAGCACCACGGCCAGCCCCACCCGTACGACCAGGCGCCGCGCTACGGCGCCGCGTCGCAGTCCGGCGCCACGCAGCAGTACGGCGACACGCAGCAGTACGGCGCCGCGGCGCACTACGGCGACACGCAGCAGTACGGCGCCGCGGCGCACTACGGCGACACCCAGCAGTACGGCGCCGCGTCGCAGTTCGGCGGGTCGCAGCCCCCCGTGCCCCCGGTCGGCACCTTCACCCCGGCCGGGTGGGCGCCGCAGGTGCCCCCGACCCCGCCGAAGCGCCGCACCGGACGGGTCCTGGTCGCGAGCGTCGCGGCGCTCGCGCTCATCGGCGGCGGCGTCGGGATCGGCGTGGCCGTCACGCCGCGCCCGAGCACCTCGGCGGCGTCCGGGACGGCCACGAACCCGAACTCCGACACGCTGCCCAACCAGCAGTTCCCGGGCTTCGGCACCGGCGTCGTGCCGGGAACCGGCTCGGGCAGCAGCGGTTCCGGCAGTAGCGGTTTCGGGCAGCAGCGGCTCGGGCAGCACCGGCACCTCGTCCAGCGTGAGCTCGCCCGCCACCAGCGCGCAGAGCCAGGGCGTGGTGGTCATCGACACCGTGCTCGGCTACCAGAACGCGCAGGCCGCCGGCACCGGCATGGTGCTGACGTCCGACGGCACCGTCCTCACCAACAACCACGTCGTCGAGGGTTCGACCTCGATCCGGGTGACCGTGGTCAACACCGGCCAGACCTACAACGCCACCGTGGTCGGCACCGACAAGACCGACGACGTCGCCGTCATCAAGCTGACCGGCGCGTCGGGTCTCGCCACCGTCACCACCACCACGACCTCGAACATCTCGACCGGCACCGCGGTCCTGGCCGTCGGCAACGCCGGTGGCACCGGTTCGTTGACCGCCGCCACCGGCACCGTCACCGCGACCGGCCAGTCGATCACCGCCACCGACTCCAGCGGCGCGAAACGCCGAGAAGCTCACCAACCTCATCGAGACCGACGCCGCCATCCAGTCCGGTGACTCCGGCGGCCCGTTGTTCGACAGCTCGGGCAAGGTCGTCGGCATCAACACCGCCGCGGCCACCACCCGCAACGGCACGACGACCGCGGGCTACGCGATCCCGATCGCCGACGCCCTGACGATCGCGAACCAGATCGAGTCGGGCAAGGCGTCGAGCACGGTCACCATCGGGCTGCCCGCCTTCCTGGGGGTGCAGCTCGCCCAGGGTGCGACCACCGCGACGATCTCCGGCGTCATCAACGGCCTGCCGGCCGCCAAGGCGGGCCTCGTCGCGGGCGACACCATCACCGCGGTCAACGGCACCGCGATCACCTCGGCGAGCGGCCTGTCGGCCGCGATGGCCACGCTCTCGCCCGGTGACTCGGTGTCGCTGAGCTGGACCACCGCCGCCGGGCAGAGCCAGACCGCACAGGTGACGGTGGTGGCCGGACCCGCCGCCTGAGCAGCCTATGGCGGTGAGGTCAAGTCCTGTGTTGTGGTCGGTGTGGGCAGGGTGGATTGCCGCGGGTGTTTGAGGGTCCCCGCGGTGGTGAAGGGTGTGGTGTTTGTCGGCGGGTTCGGTCGTGGGTTTGGGGTCCGTGCGCCCGTCTCCGTGCTCCACCTAGCGTTCAACCGGGGTTGGTGCCCGCGTGGTGCGGGGTCCCCGACAGCCTTCATTCGAGCTTGGGTGGGAGGCGGGCGGGACTGCTCATGCTCAGTTGCGGGGTTGTCCCCAGGCGTCGCGAGCTTGTCCCGGCCACGTCGGGTTTCGCCTTATGCGGCAGCGGTTTTGCCTCCTGTTCGGGGGGTTGTGTTGGCCGCCGGCGACGGCGGGGTCCCAGGCGGTGCGGGTGGTGACGACGGCGAACAGTTGCCGGAGCAGGCTGCCCGCGACCGCGACGCGGGCTTGGGCGTCGGTGAGCGGGTTGACGGCCCGGCCGGTGAGGTGGGCGTGCCGGGCGGCCAGGACGGGGTTGTTCGGCAGGGCTCCCCAGACCGCCCGCCAGGCCGCGACCCGCAGCAACGGGCGGCCCCGGCCGCTGATGGTGGTCTTGCCGGCGTAGGTGCCGGAGGCGTTCTCGCGGGGGCACAGCCCGGCGTGTTTGACCAGGGCGCGGGCTGAGTCGAACCGGGTCAGGTCACCGCTTTCGGCCAGGATCGCGGCGGCGCCGACGGCTGACAACCCGGCGATGCTGGTCACCAGTTCGGTCAGTTCGAGTTGGTCGAGCACACCCGACCATCAATGTCTGGACGTGTTCGCGTTGGGTGTGGGCGTGGTGCAGATCGGCCAGCGCGAACGCGGCCCGTTCCAGCCCGCCGATCCGTTGCGCGCCGACCCCGCGATGGTCGGCGGCGGCGGCGTGCACCGCGGCCAGCACCTGATGGCGGACCCGTGTGCCGCCCCACCGGGGTAGTTCGGCGGTGACCGCGCGGGTCAGCCGGGTCACCCCGAGCCGGCGGATACGGGCCGGGTCGCAGCCGGTCACGGCCATCGCCGCCTGCCACGTCAACGAGTCCAGCGGCTGCGCGGCGGCGCTCAGCGCCGCCGGCCACGCGCACTCCAGCAGGTCACGCAGCTGCTGACGGGCAGCCCCCACCCGGGTCACCCACTCGACCCGGCGGGCGCCCAGGTGCCGCAGCCGCGCCCACGTCGGGTCGGCCCGCTCAGGCAGGTACACGTGCAGCTGCGTAGCCAGCCGGGCGATCAGCACCGCGTCCTTGTCGTCGCTCTTGTCGCGGGTGAAGTCCTCGGCCTCCCGCGCCCGCGACACCAGCAGCGGCTGCACACACACCAGTTCGATCCCGGCCTGCACCGCCAGCTCGTCGACAACCTTCCACCGGTGCCCGGTCGGCTCACACACCAACGTCACCCCGCCGAACCCGGCCGCCTGCGCCCGCGCCCGACCCCAGGCGATCGCCTCACCCAGCTGCCACGGCCGGCACCGCACCGTGCGCCGCGCGATCACCTTGCTGTCGTGATCGGTCAACGCGAACACCTGCTTGTCATCGGCCAGGTCCAACGCCAGCACCGCATGCTCACGCGGCAGCACCGTGCGCAGCCGAACCAGCCGGGCATTACGGCGGTTGTCACCGCGAGACAGCCGACTACCTTTGGACATCGACATCCTCCTGTCGTGGTTGGGACACCAAGCCCGTCGACCACAACAGGAGGATGTCTTCGCTTCAACCACTCAGGCCCTTACTAGGCGACACCACAGCACACAGCACCGCGAGTGGCGACCTACCCCGGTGAATGGCGACCTAGACGTCGCCACTCACCGGGGGAAGTCGCCACTCGCGGCGTCCGGGGGTGGGTCAGGGAGTCAGGCCGGCCGCGGCACCGAGCGGCCGCCCGCCCGGTACAGCGAACTCGGCAACGCGTGGCCGACGCCCTTCTCGGTGGCGGCGGCCGCCTCGAGCACGGCGTCGAGGTCGATGCCGGTGTCGACGCCGGATTCCTCGAGCATGTAGACCAGTTCCTCGGTCGCGATGTTGCCGCTGGCGCCGGGGGCGAACGGGCAGCCGCCCAGGCCGCCGACGCTCGCGTCCAGTGAGGTCACCCCGGCCTGCACCGCCGCGAGCGCGTTGGCGATGCCCGTGCCGCGGGTGTCGTGGAAGTGCACGCCGAGGTCGACGGTGCCGCGGTCGCGGTCGGCGAGCATCTCGCGGGCCTCCTCGAGGAGGTCGACCACCCGGCGGGGCGTGGTGGTGCCGATGGTGTCGCCCAGGGCCAGGGCGTCGGCGGCGCGGTCGACGGACTCGGCCAGCACGCGCACGGTGTCCGCGGCGGGGGTGCGGCCGGCGAACGGGCAGTCCCACGCGGTTGGCGACGATGACCTCGAGCGCTCCGTCGGCGGCGTGCGCGAGGTCGGCGATCTCCCCGATCAACGCGATGGATTCCCTCGGTGCCGCGGCCGACGTTCGCGTGGCTGTGGGCGTCCGACGCCGACACCACGTACTCCAGGTTCGGCAGACCCGCGGCGATGGAACGCCGCGCCCCGTTGACGCTCGCGACCAGCGAACTCCAGTGGATGGCGGGCCACCGGCCGACGAGTTCGGCGACCCGCTCGGCGTCGGCCATGCTCGGGACGGCGCGGGGTGACACGAAGCTGGTCGCCTCGATCCGGCGGGCACCGGTCCGGGCCAGCGCCTCCAGCATCGCGACCTTGTCGGGCCACGCCATCGGCGCCTCGTTCTGCAGGCCGTCGCGCGGGCCGACCTCGCGGATGTCGACGGCGAGTGGCAGCACCAGTGACGTCACGACGTCATCGTAGGGTTCGGGCATGCCCCAGGCCGAGGTCGTCGCCGCCGGGATCACCCACCACGGCGAGGGGTCGGTGTGGTGGCCCGCCACGACGTTCGTGGCCGACCGGTCACCTGCGCCTCGTCGACGGCTACGCGGGCGAACTGGTCGACCTGTTCCCCGACGGCACCCGCCACCGCACCCAGGTCGGGGGGTACGCGGCGTGCGTGCGGCCGCGGGTCGGCGGGGGAGCGGTCGTCGCGGTCGACCGTGGGTTCGTGCTCCTCGACCCCGCGGGAACGTTGCACCCGGCAGCGACGGTGCTGGCCGAGGGCGTCCGGATGAACGACGGTGCGTGCGACCCCGACGGCAACTTCTGGTGCGGGTCGATGGCGTGGGACGGCCGCGCCGGAGCGGGCACGCTCCACCGCCTGGACGACGCCGGTGCCGTGACGCTTCAGTTGCAGGATGCAACGATCGCGAACGGGCTCGACTGGTCACCCGACGGCGCGGTGGCCTACTGGAACGACACGCCCACGCACACGGTCTGGCAGTTCGACCACGCCTGGGACGCCGGCCTGGTGAACCGCCGGCCGTTCGTGCGGATCGACCCGGCCGACGGCTCGCCCGACGGCCTCACCGTCGACCGCACCGGCGCGGTGTGGGTGGCGTGCTGGGGCGGCGCGGCGGTGCGCCGTTACGACGCCGGTGGCCGACTCGACACCGTGGTCGAGGTCGCGGCCCGGCAGGTGAGTTCCTGCACGATCGGCGGCGAGGACCTCGACCGGCTCTACGTCACCACCTCGCGGGAGAACCTCGCCGACGCCGACGACCCGTTGGCGGGCTCGGTCTTCGCGCTCGACCTCGGCGAGTCGCTGGGAGCGCCCACCCGCCCCTACGCCGGCTGACCGGGAGGCGCTTCCCGGGCGCGTCACTACAGTGGACCCGCGTGACGACCCCGACCGCCATCGCGCTCGCCGAACCACCCGTCCACCGCGCGTCGTCGTCGGGTGAGTGGTGGCGCGACGCCGTGATCTACCAGATCTACCCGCGGTCGTGGGCGGATTCCGACGGTGACGGCATGGGCGACCTGCCCGGCATCACCGCGCGCCTGCCGCACCTGCGCGACCTCGGGGTCGACGCGATCTGGCTGTCCCCGTTCTACACGTCGCCGCAGAACGACGCCGGCTACGACGTGGCCGACTACCGCGACGTCGACCCGAGCTTCGGCACCCTCGCCGACGCCGACGCCCTCATCGCTCGGGCGCACGAGTTCGGCCTGCGTGTGCTGGTCGACCTCGTCCCGAACCACTCCTCGAGCGAGCACCCGTGGTTCCAGGCCGCGCTCGCGGCCGGACCGGGCAGCCCCGAGCGGGCCCGTTACCTGTTCCGTGACGGCCCGCGGGGCCGACGGCAGCGAAACCGCCGAACGACTGGGTCTCGGTGTTCGGTGGCCCGGGCTGGTCGCGCGTCACCGAGCCCGACGGCACCCCCGGCCAGTGGTACCTGCACATCTTCGACGTCACCCAGCCCGACCTCGACTGGACGAATCCCGAGGTGCGGGCGGAGTTCGAGTCGATCATCCGATTCTGGCTCGATCGCGGCGTCGACGGGTTCCGTATCGACGTCGCGCACGGGACTGGTGAAGAAGGACGGCCTGCCCGACGGCCCCACCCGGCAGGACCACGCGGGCGAACCGACCGGCAACCAGCCGATGTGGGACCAGCCCGGCGTGCACGAGATCTACCGTTCCTGGCGACGGATCACCGATTCCTACGCGGTTCCCGGCTCCGACGCCGACCGCATCCTGTGCGCCGAGGCGTGGGTGCAGCCCGCCGACGCGATGGCCCGCTACATCCGTCCGGACGAACTGCACCAGTCGTTCAACTTCGACTTCCTCATGACCTCGTGGATCGCGCCGGAACTCCGGGCCGGGATCACCGCGTCGCTGCAGGTCGCCGACGAGGTCGGCGCGCCGCAGACCTGGGTGATGAGCAACCACGACGTCGTGCGTCACGCGTCGCGGTTCGGGTATCCGCCGAGGCCGGGGCCTGCACGGGATGAAGGGGGTCGGTGCCGACGACCCGCAGCCCGACGCCGTTCTCGGCCTCGCCCGTGCCCGGGCGGTCACCACCGCGATGTTGGCCCTCCCCGGCTCGGCGTACCTGTACCAGGGTGCGGAGCTCGGCCTCCCGGAGGCCATCGACCTCCCCGACGACGCCCGGCAGGACCCCACCTGGTTCCGTTCCGGCAAGACCGAGCGTGGACGCGACGGCTGCCGCGTGCCGATCCCGTGGGAGGGCGACGCACCCTCGTTCGGGTTCGGACCGTCGGCGAACTCCTGGCTGCCTCAGCCCGCCCGGTACGGCGACCTCGCGGTCGACCGGCAGACCGGCGTCGAGGGCTCCACGCTCGAGCTCTACCGCGCACTCCTGCGTGAGCGCCGCGCCCGCGGCCTCGGCCGCGGATCGTTGCAGTGGGTGCAGGGCTACCCCGACGACGTCCTCGCCTTCGCCGTGACCCCCGACGCCGTTGCCGACCAGGTCGTCGTCGTGGTCAACATGGGCACCGACGGCCGTCGAACTCCCGCCCGGTCGCCGCGTCCTCCTCGCCAGCGGCGACCTCGACGGCGCCCTGCTCCCGCCCGACGTCGCCGTCTGGACCGTCGCCGACTGAACCCTGACTCACGTCTTGCACCGCGCCGACATGGTGTGATCCCGTGAGTCCGTGACCGACGCGTTGCTGTCGGGTGCACGTGCTGGGTCGACCGCGATGTTGCTCGGCGCGGCACGCGAGGACGCGGTCGGGTTGGTGCCGCCCGACGATCGCGAGATCCGTGCGTTCCGCGTGTCGCGGGAGACGGCGATGGGTCCGAAGGAGGGCGTCGGACGTGGAACGTTGATCGGGTCGGTGGTCGACGTCGTCACCCGGTTCTACGCCGAGGTGGTGCAGAACGTGCGCCTATGGAGTGCCCGACCGCCGCGACTGCCGGAGAGCTGACGCGCGCCGTCGCAGGGCAGCGGTCTAGAAGGGCGGCGGGTCGTCGACTTCCGCTGTGGGTGGCGCGGTGACGAGTTTGGTCGCGGGTTTGGTGTGTTTCGTGCCGGCGGGGTCGATCCAGATGCTGGTGTTGTCGTTCGGGTCGCGTTCGTGGTTCCAGCCGCCTTCGTGTTTGAGGCGGTGGTGGCGGCGGCACAGCGCGTCGAGGCATTTCGACCGGGTCTGGCAGCCGTTGTCCCAGTCGTGGCGGTGGTCGATGTCGCAGGCGACGGCGGGTTGGTCGCAGGTGGGGAACCGGCAGAACTGGTCGCGGGCCAGGACGAAGTCTTCGAGGTTGCGGGGTGGGGTGTAGGTGCTGCGGCCGTAGTCGAGCAGTTGCCCGGTGACGGGGTCGGTGAGCAGCCGCCGCCAGACGGCGCAGTCGTCGTGGGCGATGCGGCGGGCGACCTCGGCGCCGATCGGCCCGTATCCGTCGAGGAACGCGGGCAGGTCGTCGAGACCCATGAGGGTGGTCCACGGCACGAGGACGTGGATCTCCGGGCGTTGCCCGTGCATCCGCGGCGCCGACCCCGCACCGGCCGCACTGTCCGCGGCACCGGCCGCGTCGGCCGCACTGTCCGTGTCGGCCGCACTGTCCGTGTCGGCCGCACTGTCCGTGTCGGCCGCACTGTCCGTGTCGGCCGCACCGGCCGCGCTGTCCGTGTCGGCCGCATTGTCGGCGGCTGCGGTGCCTGGGGTACCTGGCTTGCGGGTGATGAGGTCGACCAGGCCGTCGGCGCGGCGTTGGGCGAGGGTGCGGTGATCGTCCGGGGCGGGGTGGGTGTGACCGGAGCGGGCGTACGCCTCGATCGTCTTGGCGACGACTTGGCCTTGTTCGGCGGTGACCAGCGCCCACAGGCTGCACATGCCGTCGGGTTCGGTGCGGACCCGCACGTCTCGGTCCCGACGCCGGGCCTCATGCCGCGCTTTCGCGCCGGCCGGGTCGAGCTTCAGGATGGTGGTCTGCAGGGTCCGTTCCAACTGCGACGGTGTCCGCCAGTCCGGGTCGTCGACCACGGCAGCGTCGACGGCACGGGCGACGTCGCGGTCGAGCACCCGCAGACTGTTCGCGGCCAGGCGGGCGTGCTGCACCGTGACCGCCCCGACCCGCAACCGCGCGGTGATCGCCGGGGCGTAGTCGACGAGGGTGACGGCCTGCCGCATCCGGTGATATGCCGACCCACCGGCGATCCCCAATGCCAGCCCGACCTGTTCGCACCACCACCGCCCGGCATCCACGGCACTACCGGAGCCGGGGCTGTCAGCGTCCTCGGCGGCGTCGAAGTCACGCGACGCGGCGGCGAGCAGATCGTTCTGGTTGGCGGTGCAGAACGAGATCAGCCGTTCCCACCCGGCCACCGCCGACACCCGCACCGTGTCGTCGAGGGTGTCGGCGTCGAGGTCGAGCAGGGCGCGCAGCAGCTCGACCGAGGGGGTCATCTCGTCGAGCTCCGGCATCCGTCCATGCTATATCGAACGCAGCTCGAACGCAACGGAATTAGTAACAACCATCGAATGTTTCTCGAACGAGCCGAACCACTGCCGCGCGTACCCAGAGCACGCCGAACGCCGAGCCGCGCGCCTCGTCGATACCCGCCTTTGTCGGCCGAAACTCCGCCGCAAGCGGCAACCAGTGATCAGCGGAGCCTGCGCTTCACTGCTGACCGTTCTTGGCCACCGACACACCGCCGGTCGCAAGCGGCGTCCGACGAAGCGGCGAGCCTCGCGCCTCGTCGATGCCCTTCCTTGACGAGCACACTGTCGCCCGCAAGCGGCGTCGAGCGGAAGCTGTGAGCGCCGCGCCGTCGTCGTGCCCCGCCAACCCCGCGACCGCACGCTGCACCCAGAGCCGGCGACGACCGCCTGACAGGCGCCCCTAACGTGCTGGGACACGGAGCCAACCGCGAGCAGGTGGCTACGCCGTCGGCGACCACCCCGGATCCCGCCCGGCCAGCGCGGCGAGGCGATCCATGTCCGAGGCATCGGCGGGAGCGTCGACCACCGGTCCGAACAGCGAGCCGTCGCGGGGGAGTTGCGCCTCGGTGAGCAGACCGATGCAGGCTGCAACGGATGCGGGGTCCGGTCGGTACTCCTGACCGGTGGCGCGGGCGAGGTCCCAGCCGTGGACGACGATCTCGTCGAGGCCGAACATGCCCTGCGCGGCGGCTGGCATCGTGACGCCGCCGGCCTGCGACTCGCCTTCCCAGGCGGCCGGGTCGGCCCACGCCTCCGCCATGCCGCTGAGGCGGGAGCGGGATGCGGGCGCGCCAGCCGTCGGCGAGCCCGGGCGGCGGGCCGTCGGCGGGGTTGCCCGAGGTCCACTCGCCGAGATCCTTGCGGGCGGTGTGCTGGAACGCCATCGCGAGGCCGTCGAGGTGGGCCAGCAGCACGGCGACGGTGTAGGTGCCGCACGGGGTGAGCCGGTCGAGTTGGTCGTCGGACACCCCGGCGACGAGGTCGGCGGTCGCGGCGGCGGCAGGGACGAGGTCAGGTGGCGTCGGTGCTCCCATGTCGGCATCCTGCCCGAACGGCAGGCACACTGACACCGTGAGTTCCGAGGTGTCGGACGCGACGCCGTCTCCCGAACCGTCCGACCTGTCCGCCGGTGGCCCGGCCGAGCCACCGGCGCCGGCCGCGGGCGACCCGGCCACGCCGGGCGGACGACCGCACCCGGCGGTCAAGCACGGCGGGGTGTTCGGCCTCGCCGTCGGCGCGCTCGGCGTCGTGTTCGGCGACATCGGCACCAGCCCGCTCTACGCCCTCAAGACCGTCTTCGCGATCGACAACGGCGCGGTGCGGCCGACACCCGACGACGTCTACGGCGTCATCTCGATGATGTTCTGGAGCATGACGACCGTCGTGTCGGTCAAGTACGTGTTCGTGCTGCGCGCCGACAACAACGGCGAGGGCGGGATCCTGGCGCTGGCTGCGCTCGTCCGCCGCGGCCGGAACGTCGACGAGCACGGACGCGTCAAACGCAGCCGGGCCACCCTGGTCGGCGTCTCGATGTTCCTCGGCGTGCTGGGCGACGGCGCTGTTCTATGGCGACAGCATCATCACGCCGGCGATCTCGGTGCTGTCGGCGGTGGAGGGCATCGAGGTGTCGGCGCCCGGCCTGAAGAGCGTCGTGCTCCCGATCGGGATCGCCGTGCTGGTCGTGCTGTTCATGGTGCAACGGTTCGGCACCCACCAGGTCGGCCGGCTGTTCGGTCCGGTGATGATCCTGTGGTTCGTCACCCTGGCCGTCGCGGGGATCCCTTACATCGTCGACGGTCCCGGCATCCTGCGCGGACTCTCCCCGACCTACGCTTTCGGGTTCATCGCCAACCACGCCTACATCGCGTTCATCGCCATGGGTTCGGTGGTGCTGGTGCTGACCGGCGCCGAGGCGCTCTACGCCGACATGGGCCACTTCGGCCGGCGGCCGATCCCGCGCGCCTGGCTGCTGGTGCTGCCGGCGCTCACGCTCAACTACCTCGGCCAGGGCGCGTTGATCCTCGGCGACCCGACGGCGGTCTCGAACCCCTTCTACGTGATGCTGCCGGGCTGGGCGCAGATCCCGATGGTGGCGCTGGCGACCCTCGCCACGCTCATCGCGAGCCAGGCCGTCATCTCGGGCGCGTTCTCGGTGTCCCGGCAGGCGGTGCGGCTCGGCTTCCTGCCGCTGCTGACGGTCAGGCACACCTCCCAGCGTGAGAGCGGCCAGATCTACGTGCCGGCGGTGAACTGGCTGCTCTTCGGTGGGGTGGTGATCCTCATCGTCGCGTTCCAGTCGTCGGAGAAGCTCGCCACCGCCTACGGTCTCGCGGTCACCGGCACGCTCATCCTCACCACCACCCTCTTCCTCGTCGTCGCCGCGACCCAGTGGGGCTGGCGCGTGTGGCAGTTGGTCGTCGTCGCCGTGGTGTTCGGCGGGTTGGAGCTGACGTTCTTCGCCGCCAACCTCACCAAGGTCGTGCACGGGGGCTGGCTGCCGCTGGTGGTCGCGATCGTCGTGGTCACCGTGATGACCACGTGGCAGCGCGGCCGGCGGATCATCACCCGGCGCCGCAACGACCTCGAGGGGTCGCTGCAGGAGTTCGTCGACCACGTGGGTGTGGTGCCGTGCAACCGCGTGCCCGGCACCGCCGTGTTCCCGCACCCGACGAAGGAGACGACGCCGCTCGCGCTGCGGGAGAACTTCGAGTTCAACCACGTGCTGCACGAGAACGTCGTCATCGTGTCGGTGCTGCCGGAGAACGTGCCGCACGTCCCGGTGTCCGACCGGATCACGGTCGACAACCTCGACCACCTCGACGACGGCATCGTGCACGTCGACATCCGGTTCGGGTTCCAGGACGACCAGGACGTGCCGGGCATGCTCCGCGAGGCCATCGGCTCCGCCCCGGAACTCGACTTCGACGTCGACGGTGCCTACTACTTCCTCTCGCGCATCTCGGTGCAGGAGGGCGACGACGACTCGATGCCGCGCTGGCGCAAGAAGTTGTTCGTCGGCCTCGCCCACAACGCGGCCAACCCGGCCGAGTACTTCATGCTCCCCGACGACCGCACGGTGGTCATGGGCGCGCACGTCGATCTGTAGCCCGACGCAACGTTCCGACCCGTCTCGTGCGTGTACCTGACGTGGACGACAGCAGGTCGACGTTCGAGCAGTTCGTCGACGACCGCCTGCCCCGATTGCTGCGCCTGACCGGCGCGCTGACCGGGGACCGGTACCTCGCCGAGGACCTCGTGCAGGACGTGCTCGTGCGGGTCCACCGCGACTGGGACCGCATCGGCGCGCTCGACGTCCCCGAGGCCTACGTGCGGCGGATGCTGGTCAACGAGTACGTGTCGTGGCGGCGACGCTTCGCGCGGATCGTGCCGCGCGACGACGTCGAACCCGACGGCCACGCGCCCGACCACGCCGACCGGATCGCCGAACGCGACGCGCTCGCACGGCGGTTGCTGCGCCTGCCGCGTCGACAGCGGGCCGTGGTCGCCCTGCGGTACTACGCCGGGCTGTCCGACGCCGACATCGCCGATTCCCTCGGGTGTTCGCCGGGCACCGTGCGCGCCCATGCGTCGCGCGCCCTCGCCGCGCTGCGCGTCGACGACGACGACAACGACGCCGATCCCGACCTCCCCGAACGCCTCGTGCCGACCGTGACCCAGGAGGACACCCGATGACGACGACCGATCTGCTGCGCGACACCCTCACCCGCCAGGCGGACGCCGCGGCAAGCCCCGACCGGGTCGCCGCCGCGCGGCACCGGCTGTTGGCGGCGCTGGCCGCCGACCCGGTGCCGGTGCGGCCCGCCCAGCCCCTCGCGCTGGTCGCCCCGCCCGTGCCCCGGCACCGCCGCACGCGGCCCTGGACGCTCGCGGTGTCGGGCCTCGCCACCGTGGTCGTGGCGGCCACGGTGGCGGCGGCCTTCGTCATGGGTGGGGGGAGCCCGACCTCGGCTCCGTCTGCCGCCGGCGGCCTGCTCCCGCTCGAGTCGTACGCGTTCACGGTCGGCAGCACACCCGGCGCGACGTTCCGCTACGCCGGCGTAGCGGTCGGGGTGCAGGGCGGCTTCTGGAACCGGCCGGGGGCGACGCAGGGCGTCGCCGCGCTCAACGTCCTCGACGGGACAGGTGACAACCACGTGCCGGCGCGGCCGGCGGACGCCACCGACGTCGGCGTCGCCGGGACGACCGGGTGGACGGCGCCGTGGGGCACGACCCGCCCCGATCTGTTCTTCGGCATCGACCCGGCCACGACGCTGACGGTGTGGCAGGACCGCACGACCGGGCTCTGGCTCACCGTGAGCAGCGCCGGGCTCGACGCCGGCGCCATCGGAGGACTCGCGGCCGCGATCCGGGTCGGTGCCTACCACGCGGTGCGCGTGCCGGTACGCGCGACGTGGCTGCCGCCGGGTTCGCAGCCCACCGACGTGAGCGCCGACCCCGACGGCGCCCAGCTGGTGTTCGGTCCGCACGGCGACGGGTTCACCCTCGGCATCACCCCGACGGGCCGCTCGGCCGGCGCCGTCACCTCCTACGGCGGTGTCGTCCCGCACGCGCCGCAGCAACGCCTCGTGGTCGGCCGGTTCCACGGCACCTACCGGGCCGACGACCCCGCCACGGTCGTCACCGACGGGCGGGTCGACGTGACCGTGGGGTACGGCCCGGGTCAGGCGACAGCGCCGGGCGCGCCGACCTCCGCCATGCCGCTCGACACCCTCCGACGCCTGCTGGCCGGGCTCACCGTCGCCGACCTCGCCGCACCCGCCACCTGGACCGACCTGGCGCACGCGCTGCCCTGACGGCACACCCTGCCCGGCCGGGGGAGCGCGACCTCCCCGGTCGGGCAGGTACCGGACCGTGCGGGCGGTCGACTGTTCAAATTTTGAACGCCGCTGCGTAGCATCTGCACAGTTCAAGCCGCTCGTGCGGTCCTACCGTGGGTGTCCCAGCTCTCAGCTGCGGTGCCGCGCCGCCCACCGGGCCGCGCGTCCATCGACTCGACGAGGAGGACACCCATGGCTTTGGTCGCACGCCCGGGAACGGCCGACAGCGCCGTCACGGTCGACAGCCGGTACGGCAACTACATCGGCGGCGAGTTCGTCGCGCCGGTGAAGGGCGAGTACTTCGAGAACATCACGCCGGTCACGGGCCAGGCGTTCACCGAGGTCGCCCGGTCCGGGGAGGACGACGTCAACCTCGCCCTCGACGCCGCGCACGGCGCGGCCGGCGCGTGGGGACGCACCTCGCCCACCGCGCGCGCCAACATCCTCAACAAGATCGCCGACCGCATGGAGCAGAACCTCGCGATGCTCGCCCATGCCGAGACCTGGGACAACGGCAAGCCGATCCGCGAGACCATGGCCGCGGACCTGCCGCTCGCGATCGACCACTTCCGCTACTTCGCCGGCGCGCTGCGCGCCCAGGAGGGCGGGGTGTCGGAGATCGACCACGACACCATCGCGTACCACTTCCACGAGCCGCTCGGCGTGGTCGGCCAGATCATCCCCTGGAACTTCCCGATCCTGATGGCTGCCTGGAAGCTGGCGCCGGCACTGGCTGCCGGCAACGCGGTGATCATCAAGCCGGCCGAGCAGACCCCCTTGTCGATCCTCAAGCTCATGGAGATCATCGGCGACCTGCTGCCCGCGGGCGTGCTGAACATCGTCAACGGCTTCGGCGTCGAGGCGGGCAAGCCGCTGGCCTCGTCCAGCCGGATCGCCAAGATCGCCTTCACCGGTGAGACCACCACTGGTCGTCTGATCATGCAGTACGCCAGCCAGAACCTGATCCCGGTGACGCTCGAGCTCGGCGGCAAGAGCCCGAACATCTTCTTCGAGGACGTGGCGGCCGAGAAGGACGCCTTTTACAACAAGGCGCTGGAGGGCTTCTCGTTCTTCGCGCTCAACCAGGGTGAGGTCTGCACCTGCCCGTCCCGCGCGCTGGTTCAGGAATCGATCTACGACGAGTTCCTGCCCGACGCGCTCGAGCGGGTCAACGCCATCAAGCAGGGCAACCCCTTCGACCCCGACACCATGATCGGCGCGCAGGCCAGCAACGACCAGCTCGAGAAGATCCTCTCCTACATCGATATCGCCAAAAGCGAGGGCGCGAAGATCCTCACCGGCGGCGAGCGGGTCTCGCTCGACGGGGACCTGGCCGGCGGCTACTACGTGCAGCCGACCATCTTCGAGGGCACGAACAGCATGCGGATCTTCCAGGAGGAGATCTTCGGACCGGTCGTCTCCGTCGCCCGGTTCGACGACGAGGCCGACGCGCTCAAGACCGCGAACGACACGCTCTACGGCCTCGGGGCCGGCGTCTGGTCGCGCGACGGCTCGCAGGCCTACCGCGCCGGCCGTGAGATCAAGGCCGGCCGAGTGTGGACCAACTGCTACCACCTGTACCCGGCGCACGCCGCGTTCGGTGGGTACAAGCAGTCGGGCATCGGCCGCGAGAACCACAAGATGATGCTCGACCACTACCAGCAGACCAAGAACCTGCTGGTCTCGTACTCGCCGGACAAGCTCGGCTTCTTCTAGAGCGGCGTAGGTTCGATCGCATGAGTGACACGGCGTACGTGGGTGGGGTCGTCGATGTTCCGCCGGCCGAGGTGACCGAGGAACTGCCGACCCCGCCCACGGACGCGGTGCAGGCGCGGGTCGACCTGACCCCCGCCGCGGCCGAGTTGCTGGTGAAGCTGACGGCGCGGCACGGGCCGCTGATGTTCCACCAGTCCGGCGGCTGCTGCGACGGCTCGGCCCCGATGTGCTACCCGGACGGGGACTTCAAGATCGGGGGCCAGGACGTCCACCTCGGTGACCTCGCGGTCCCGGGCGTGGAGAAGCCGATCAACTTCTTCATGTCGGCGTCGCAGTACGAGTACTGGAAGCACACGCACTTGACCGTCGACGTCGTCAAGGGCCGCGGCAGCGGGTTCTCGGTCGAGGCCCCGGAAGGCGTGCGGTTCCTCATCCGGTCCCGCCTGCTCACCGACGCGGAACTGCAGGCGTTCGACCTGGCGTGAGCCGCGCCCGGTCGGCACGACCCAGCACGTCCCTGAACCCCTCCCGGCGCCGCCGGGAGGGGTTCAGTCGATCTCGACGGTGAAATCCCAGACCGCGACGGTGCGCCCACCGAACGCCCAGGTCAGCTGGCCCGCGCCGGCGCGGAACGTCCCGCGCACGACGAACTGGGCCCGGTGGCCCGCCGCGACCACGACACCCGACGCCCCGACCGGCGTGAGCGGGATCGACGCGCCGGTGTCGTCGCGTGCCGTGAGGTCGCGGGCGGCGACCGCCACGGTGCCCGTGGTCGTCGCGACGGTGACGGTGAGCGTGGCGGGTGTGTGTTGCACCGTGCCCGCGAGCGTCGAGGTCGGGGTGGTGACGGTCTGGGCCGGCCCGTTCGCCGTCACCACCGCGGCGTTGCCCGCCCCCAGTGCGGCGAGCACCGGTGCGCCCACCGCGAGGACCTGGAGCCTGCCGGGTGACGCCGTCGGGGTGGCGTCGGTGCTCGGTGCGCTCGGGATCGGGACCGCACCCAGCGAGCTGACCACCGCCGACGCGTCGGGTTCCACCGCCCCGCGGGAACCGCTGCAGCCTGCAACGGTTCCCGCGGCGACGAGGATCGCCACGCCGGTGACGAGCGGTCTCACCGGGTGGCGACCGGGATGTTCTGCCGGTTCACCTTGGGCACCGGGACTTCGGCGGCGGTCGCCGTGGCCGGGTAGATCGAGCTACCGGACGCCGAGGGCTGGTACGCGCGTCCGGGGACGTTGTTGAACACGTCGGGCCCGAACGTGCGCAGGCCGTCGGCGGCGGCATAGCCGAGGTGCCCGGCGCGGTCGGTGCCGCCGGTGGTGATGCCGAACAGGTCCTCCGTGCTGCGCAGCCAGCTGTAGTGGTTGTACGGCTGGTCGGAGATCGACCCGGGCTTGATGAACCGGCTGATGAACACCGCGCCGGTGATGCCGCCACCCGGGGTGGTGTCCTGGTTGAACGCCTGGAAGCCCGGCTGGGTGGTGTTCGGACCCGGCAGCTCGTTGCAGCACGCCACGACCGACTGGGCGGTGTTGGCCTCGGCCTGCACCGGGTTCCCGGTCGCGCTGTCCGAACCGAGGGCGGCGTCGCCGGCGTACTGGGCGTCGGCGATCGAGTTGCCGTACATCTTGTACGGCGGGAACGCCTCGTCGAACAGGATCTGGATCATGCCGTCCTTCTGGAACGCGGGCGACGCCATGATCTGCGGGACCCACTTCTTCAGGAACAGGTCAGCGGCGTAGAGCCCGCCCTGGTGGTTGTTCGGGTCCCCGGACAGGTTGTCGCCCTTGCAGGTGGCGTCGTGGGCGTCGGAGCAGTTGTTCGGCGAGATCCACGAGAACGCGGGCGTCGTCGCCACCCGCTTGAGGTCGGTCGCGAGGCTGGGGATCGCGGGATGGCCGGGCGTCGCCGCGTACCCGTCGAGCGGCACGACGTTCTTGCAGTCGTTGGGGTTGTCGGTCAGGGCGTGGAACCACGGCGCCGGGTTGTGCTTGGGCACGTACTGGTCCGTGGCGGTCGCGCCGCCGGGGTCGACCACACCGGCTCCGGACGGGTCACCCGGCCGGCCGCACTGGTAGACCTGCTCGCGGGTGGGGTCGTTGCCCATGTCCTGCGCGTAGATCTTCCACGGCACGCCCTTGGCGTCGAGCTGGTTTGAACAGCGTCGGGACCGACCGCGGGTAGACGCACCCGGCCGACGCGTACGTCTGGCCGTCGGCGGCGGGGAAGCCGGGCGTGACGTTCTGGTACTGCGGGCAGTCGGCCTGGTTCGCGGGGGCGGGGGCCTGGCCCGACACCGCGCTGATGTAGTTGTCGAGGGAGTAGTGGCCGGTGCCGTAGTACTGGCGCAGCAGCGCGCCGTAGGTCGGCAGCGTCTTCCAGAGGTAGGAGTTCTGGTTCAGGCCCGTGAAGGACGCCTCGTACGACTTGTTCTCGAGCATGATCGTCCACACGTGGCCGATGTGCGGCGGGTGGTAGGTCGCGGACGGGGTCGCGGTGGCGCTGCCGGTTCCGGCGAACGCGACCGTACCGACGGTGACGGCGGCCGCCGCGGTGCCGACGAGCAGGCGCTGCAGCAGGGTGGTTCGTGCCATGTGCCACTCCCGGTGGAGGGTCGGATGCCGGTCGGCGCGGCCGGCGCACGCGATGCTCGTCCGCCGGGGTGGTCGGCGGGGAACATCGCGGTGGACACCGTATGACCGAAACGTCCGAACTGTGTCAAGCCCGTGGCAAGCGGAGGAAAGCGCTGTGAAGGCGGGTCGGTGCAGCGGCGTCGGCCGCGGGAGTCGGCAGTCCGCAGGCGTTCACCGGCTGGTCGTCGGACGTTCGCGGCACCGCGGTGTCGCCGCCGGCCGGACGTGGCGAGGCTTCAGCCGTGGACACCGACGCCTCCCTCAACGCTCACCCCGTCACCCGCCGCAGCCTGCTGACCGCGGCGGGCGCCGCGGCCGTCGCGGGCACGGTCGCCTCGGCCGTCGGTCTCGCCGACGCCGCACCGGCCGCCGCGTCACCCGCCGCCGCGCCGTTCCCGACCCGGCCCGGCAACCCCGTCACCACGCCGCGTGTGCAGGGACTGCACCTGCAGTTCGGCGCCGACGCCTCGACCCAGGTGACCGTCAGCTGGCACGCGTTGCAGCCGGTGCGCAACCCCCGCGTGTACGTCGCGGTGAACGGCCAGCGCAGCCAGCGCGAGATCGGCGCGACCGTGGCCGCGTACACCGACGCCAAGTCCGGGCAGGTCGTCTACGCCCACCACGCGAAGATCGGCGGCCTGAGCGCCGCCACCGACTACGTGTACGCCGCGGTCCACGACGGCGCGCAGCCGGAACTCGGTTCGTTCCGCACGGCGCCGACCGGGCGCACCGCCTTCACGTTCACCAGCTTCGGCGATCAGGGCACGCCGACACTCGGACGTCGTTACGTGCCGCCGGCTGGTGTCTCGATCCCGAACCCGCCGTACGTCAACGACAACCTCGGCGCACCGGCCGCGGGCGACACCACCGCGGGCGTCGAGCGGGTCGCGCCGTTGCTGCACCTGTTCAACGGCGACCTCTGCTACGCCAACCTGGCGCAGGACCGGGTGCGCACCTGGTCGGACTTCTGGAACAACAACACCCGCAGCGCCCGCAACCGTCCGTGGATGCCCTCGCCCGGCAACCACGAGAACGAACTCGGCAACGGCCCGATCGGCTACCGCGCCTACCAGACCTACTTCTCGTTCCCGCCGGTCGCGGGCCAGACCGCCGACACCGCCGGGCTCTGGTACGCGTTCACGGTCGGCGCGGTGCGGTTCATCAGCCTCAACAACGACGACGTCACCTACCAGGACGGCGGCGACAGCTACGTGCGCGGCTATTCGAAGGGCGCGCAGAAGGCCTGGCTCGAGAAGGAACTGCGCACGACGCGGGCCAACCCGGCGATCGACTGGATCGTCGTGTGCATGCATCAGGTGGCGATCAGCACGGCGAACAACTTCAACGGAGCCGATCTCGGCATCCGCGAGGAGTGGGTCCCGCTGTTCGATTGCTACAACGTGGACCTGGTCGTCTGTGGCCACGAGCATCACTACGAGCGGTCGCATCCCATTCGCGGCCAGCAGACGAACGCGACGCTGACGCCGATCCCGCGCTCGACCGACATCCGGACCGTCTCGACCGAGGCGGGGACGGTGCACATGGTCATCGGCGGCGGCGGCACCTCGGCGCCGTCCAACCAGCTGCTCACCACACCGCCGGTGTGCCGCGTGATCACCGGCGTCGGTGACCCGGACCCGGTGACGGGCAAGCGCCCGCCGATCTACGTCAGCGAGCCCGCGCCGTGGTCGGCCAGTCGCGACGCCGCGCAGTCCTACGGCTTCGCCTCGTTCAGCGTCGACCCGGGCTCCGAGGCCGGTGGGCTGACCAGCATCACCGTGACCTACTGGGAGGTCACCGGGCCGTACGGGCAGATGCAGCCGTTCGAGCGTTTCACCCTGCAGCGCCACCGCCGCGACGGCTGACGTTACGGTCGGGGGTATGCGCCTCTCCACGCGGAACCAGCTCACGGGCACCGTCGCCTCGATCGAGATCGGCTCGGTGATGGCCGTCGTCAAGGTCGACCTCGACGGCGGTCAGCAGATCACGGCGTCGATCACGAAGGACGCGGTCGACGATCTCGGCCTCGCGGTCGGGGCGCCCGTCACGGCACTGGTGAAGTCGACGGAGGTCATGATCGGCGTCGAGTGACGACGCGCGCCGTCTCGCGCAACTGCCAGGCGGCGACGACGAACACGGCGCCGGCGATCGTGAACCAGCCGTCGGCGAGCGCCCCGGCCGGCGCGACGTCGGCGCCGGTGAGCGCTCCGGTCGCGTCCTGCAGCAACCCCAGCCCGCCGCGGAGCAACGCCGCGACCCCGCCCACCAGGGCGAGGTGGACGAGGAACAACCGGTGGCGTCCGCCGCCGGTGGGGACCGACAGCAGCAGGCCGATCGCGCCGGCGACGGCGAACACGACCGTTGCCGCGAGGTCGTAGGCGAGGAACGCCGGTCGCGTGGCGATGTCGGCGACCTCGGCGGGCACCCCGGCCCGACCCCCCCGCCGCCCAGTAGGCGTGCACCGCGGCGAACGCCCAGGCCCACAGGCCGCCCGCCGCCGCCACGCGGCGCGCGACCGGCACCGACAGGGTGCGACGAGGTGGCGCCCACGTGCCGCTCACGGATGTCGTGGTCATGCCGACCACCCTGGCGCCGTGCGGCGGCCGGGAGATCCGGGTCGTCCCGCAGATCGTCCCGGAAGCGCACCCGGGGTTACGCCGCGGGCGTGACCGCTTGCGGGTGGGTCGGCGGGTGCGGTCGGCTGTGCCCATGGAGGTACTGATCCTCGGCGGTACGCAGTGGCTCGGCCGTGAGATCGCGGGCCAGGCCCTCGCGCGGGGTCACGCGGTGACGTGCCTGGCCCGGGGCGAGAGCGGCGAGCCCGCCCCCGGCGTGGAGTGGGTCGTGGGTGACCGCTCCCGGCCCGGTGCGTACGCGGGCCTCGCCGGTCGCACGTTCGACCAGGTCGTCGACGTGTCGTGGCAGCCCGGGTTCGTGCGGGGCGCGCTCGCGGCGCTGGCCGATCGAGCGGCGCGGTGGACCTACGTGTCGTCGGGCAGTGTGTACGCCGACACCGCCACACCGGACGCCGACGAGTCGGTGGCGCTGCACGAGCCACTCGCGGGCGATTCCGCCGACCGCGAGCAGTACAGCGCCGCGAAGGTCGCGTGCGAGCAGGCGGTGACGGCCGCGGTCGCCGACCGTGCTCTGATCGCGCGGGTCGGCCTCATCGGCGGACCGGGCGACCACACCGACCGCACGGGGTACTGGGTGGCCCGGGCCGCGCGGGCGCCACGCGATCCGATGCTGGTCCCGGACACCGCGACACTGCCGACGCAGGTGATCGACGTGCGCGATCTCGCCGCGTGGCTGGTGACCGCGGGTGGGCAGGGGGCGACGGGCACGGTCAACGCCGTCGGCCCGGTACTGCCGTTCGCCGACTGGATCGCGGTGTCGCGCGAGGTCGGCGGCCACACCGGCGAGGTGGTCGCGGCGGCCACCGACTGGCTCGCGGCCCACGGGGTGCAGGAGTGGGCGGGCGACGACTCGATGCCGGTGTGGATCGCCTCGCCCGGCTGGGAGGGCTTCGCCGACCGCAACGGGTCGCGGGCCGAGGCGCTCGGTCTGGTCCACCGCCCGCGACGGGAGATGCTCGCCGACACCCTCGCGTGGGAAAGGGAGATCGGGCTCGACCGGGCCCGGCGCGCCGGCCTCACGGCGGCCCGCGAAGCCGAACTGATCGCGGCACTCCAGGCCTCGACCGACGACTGAGCAGGCAAACCGTTGCATGACGCAACGGTGCGCAGAATGTTTCGAGGACGAAACCTGACGTTACGCCTCCGCGTTGCCGGTGGAACCAGTCCGCAACACACGGGCCGTTGCATGGACCCATGGGAGCCCCCACCACCCATGACGCCCACCGGCACCTCGGTGTGCTCCCCGCGTACCCCTTCTACGGCGGCCCGCCGATCCAGGCCGACACCACCGCACGGGCGACGATCGACGAGTTGGTGGGCGATCTCGACCGCGAAGGCGTGGAGCGCGCGCTGATCCTGCCGAACTACGGCGTGCCCGACCACACGCTGAGCTTCGGCTTCAACGAACTCGTGCTCGACGCCGCGGCGCGCGACGACCGGATCCGCTGCGGACTGTGGACCTCACCGCGCTGCGATGACGCCGACGCGACCGCGAAAGCCCTCGAGCTCGCGGGCGAACCGGTGGTGCGCGCGCTGAAACTGAGCTTCCTTCTTGGCGGCCGGGTCGACGACCCGGACTGTGCGCCCCAGCTGGACGCGATCTTCGGCGCCGCGCGGCAGCACGGCCTCGTGGTGCACGTCCACACCTCGCCGGGTGCGGCGAGCGACATCGACGAGATCGGGCACCTGGTCGACCGGTACGGCGACGACGTCGCGATCCACCTCGTACACCTGGGCGGCGGCATGAGCGGCCACATGAAGCTCATCGGCGGCCGCTTCTTCGACTGGATCGAGCGCGGCAAGCGCGTCTACACCGATACCAGCTGGGCGATCGGCTTCGCCCCGCGGTGGCTGGCGCACGAGATCGAGCGCCGCGGGCTCGGCGCCGACCGTGTCCTGTTCGCCTCCGACGAGCCGTGGGGCGACCACGCCGGCGAGATGGCCCGGCTGCGCGCCGCCTTCGGCGACGGCGACCTGTTTCCGCATGGCCACCCGCGAGAACTTCGAGAAGCTGTACGGCTGACCCACCCATCCGCACCAGTCAAGGAGACCGGCATGACCGCAGCAGTGGACCAGGAAACCGTCGACGCCAACGGCAAGATCTCGATCGACGAGATCGCGCACCCGAGCCTGCCGCAGGGCTCGACGATCTACGGCACGACGAAGGTCTTCCCCGACTACCAGGCCGAGGAGGGCGAGTCGTACTTCACGCTCGTGCACGGCATCGCCCACGAGTCGAGCGTCAGCTTCGTCGCCTGCCTGCAGGCCCTCCGCGCGCTGCGGAAGGGCTTCGACTCCGTCCTGTACTTCTACGGTCCCGGCGCGATGAACGTCATCGCGAACCGCGGCTTCCCGACGACCGGCGACTCCGCGTTCCCCGGCGAGCAGAACATCAACGACCAGCTGAAGACCTTCATCGCCGAGGGCGGCACGGTCTTCGTCTGCCGCTTCGGCCTGTCGCTGCACGGCCTCCGGGAGGAGGACGTCATGGAGGGCGTGATCCCCAGCCACCCGCTCGACGTGCAGGACGCCCTGATCTACTTCGCGCACAAGGGCGCCATCATCAACAGCACCTACATGGTCTGAAGCCGTCGTGACCACGCCACCGTCGGTCGCTCGCGCGTCCGACCTGCAGCTGCGAGCCGAACTGGCCACGTGCGGCGTACGGGTGGAAGCACCCGTCCGCCGCACGGGCGGGGCCGGACCCACCGACGACGGCCACGTCGTGCTGATGGGCCTGCCCACGACGTTGCGCCGTGCGACGGATTCGCGCTTCACGCTCGAGGGTGAGCGACTGATCGCCGACGGGGTGGTGGTCGAGGACATCGAGGTGTCCGCGGTACGCCGCCCCGCCTTCTACGACCTCCGCACCTCCGACGGCGTCGCCATGGACAAGATCGCACGCCTGCACGGGCGTGACGTCCTCGCCACGACCACCATCCAGACCTGCACCCGGTACGGGCCGGAGGCCACGCGCTGCCGGTTCTCTGCGCCGTGGAGAAGAGCCTGGAGTCCGGCGCGACCACCGCGGTCAAGACCCCGGCGCAACTGGCCGAGGTCGCGGCGAAGGCGGTCGAACTCGACGGCATCCGGTCGATGGTCATGACCACGGGCACCACAACCCGGCTCCGACCGCGGGGCGGCCCACCTCGAGCGGTGCGTGCGCGCGGTGCTCGCGGCCGTGCCGGGTCTGCCGATCCAGGTGCAGTGCGAGCCACCGGGTGACCTGGCCTGGATCACCCGGCTGAAGGACGCCGGGGCGACCGCCATCGGCATCCACGTCGAGTCGATGGACGACGCCGTCCGGAAGCGGTGGACGCCCGGCAAGGCCGAGGTCCCGATGGCCGAGTACGAAGCCGCCTGGGACGAGGCGGTGCGGGTCTTCGGCCGCAACCAGGTCTCCACCTACCTGCTCGTCGGGCTCGGGGAGGATCCCGACGAGTTGGTCGCCGGGTGCGCCACGCTCGTCGACCGGGGCGTCTACCCGTTCGTGGTGCCGTTCCGGCCGCTCGCCGGGGCGCTCGCGGTCGACGTAGACGGCGCGGAGGCGCCCGACCCCGGCCTGGTCACCTCGGTCACCACGCGTGTCGCCGCCCTGCTGCAGGCCGCCGGGATGCGTGGTGCCGATCAGGGCGCCGGCTGCGCCTCGTGCGGCGCGTGCGGACTTCTCTCAGCGGCAGGAGGTTGATGTGACCGCCCAGCGCGTGCCGCTGCTCACCGACGTGTGCACACTGTTGACCGGTGCAACGATCCGCCAGGCGACGTTCCTGGTCTCGACCGAGAGCACGGCGCCGGCCGACTACCTGGCCCTGCGGCGCGCGGTGTTCGTCGACCGCTTCGGGCTGTTCGAGCGCGACGACGCCGACGAGCACGACGACGCGCCGCACACCGTCACGCTCGTCGCGCGGGCCGTCGACGGCGGCCTACTCGGTGGCGTGCGGGTGCACGCGCCGACCGGCGACCCCGGGCTCGGCTGGTGGCGCGGCGGACGGCTCGCCGTACGTGACGACGCGCCCGCGGGCGTCGGCTCCGCGCTGGTGCGCGCCGCGTGCGCCACCGCCGAGTCCCTGGGAGCGCTCCGGTTCGACGCCCAGATCGTGCCGGCGAACCGCGGCTTCTTCGAACGTCTGGGCTGGACGGTCGTCCGGCCGGTCACCGCCCACGGCCGCGAGCACCTGCACGTCGACTGGCCGGTGGCGCGGGTGCGGGCGCTTGTCGAGGCCACCAAGGCCCCGCTCGCGGCGCTGCTGGACCCGCTGCGCGCCAGCGGGGGTCTGGGTGGCCGGGGCTTCGTCGGCGACGACGCCGCTCCGGTCGGCGACACCGTGTTCGCCAGCGTCGACGCGATCGTGCCCTCGATGGTCCAGCGCGACCCCGAGTGGGCCGGCTGGTGCGGCGTGCTGGTCGGCGCCAACGACCTCGCCGCGATGGGTGCACGGGGCAACGGTCTGCTCGACGCCCTCGGCAGTCCCGATGCCGCGCACGCGGCACGGGTCCTGCGCGGTCTGCGTCGCGGCGCCGAGACCTTCGGCCTGCCGGTCCTCGGTGGCCACACGCAACTCGGTGTCCCCGCCGCCCTGTCCGTGACCGCGTTCGGTGCGACCGACCGGCCGGTGCGCGGTGGTGGCGGGCGCAGCGGTGACGCCGTGACGCTCACCGCCGACCTCGGCGGCGGGTGGCGCCCGGGGTACAGCGGGCGGCAGTGGGACTCGACGACCGGTCGGTCGCGCGCGGAGATCGCCGCGATGACGTCGGTGGTCGCGCGTTCGCAACCCGGCGCGGCCAAGGACGTGAGCATGGCCGGCCTCGTCGGCACGATCGGCATGCTCGCCGAGGCCAGCGGCTGCGGCGCCGAGCTCGACGTCGCGGCGGTGCCCCGGCCGGCCGGGACGACCGCCGGCGACTGGCTCACCTGCTTCCCGGGCTTCGGGATGCTCACCACCGACCGTCCGGGCCGCTCCGTCGCCCCGGCCGGCCCGGCGGTCTCTGCAGTGTGCGGTGAACTCTCGACGGCGCCGGGGGTCCGGCTGCGATGGCCCGACGGCGAGGAGACCCTGGCCGTCGCGAACGGCGTGACCGGACTGGGGGCGGCGGCGTGAGGGCCGCGGCGGTCGCGGCCCCGTTCGACCGCGACCTCGCCGGTGACCTGGCGCGGATCGGCACGCTCGTCGACGACGCCCGGGCGCAGGGGGTCGACCTCCTGGTGCTGCCGGAGGCGGCGCTCGGTGGGTACGTGGCGAGCCTCGCGCACGATCACGTCGGTGACATCAAGGAATCCGGCATGCCGCCCGCGCTCGACGTCGACGGCCCGGAGGTCAAGGCCGTCGCCGACCTCGCGGGCGACATGGTCGTCACCGTCGGGTTGTGCGAGCGCGACGGTGACGTCCTCTACAACACGGCGGTGGCGGTCCACGCCGGTGAGGTGATCGGCGTCCACCGCAAGGTGCATCAGCCGCTCGGCGAGAACCTGCTGTACTCGCCGGGGGAATCGTTCGCGGCCTTCGACAGTCCGGTCGGTCGGCTCGGCATGTTGATCTGTTACGACAAGGCGTTCCCGGAAGCGGCGCGCGCGTTGGCGCTCGACGGCGCGCAGATCGTGGCGTGCCTGTCGGCCTGGCCCGCGGGTCGCACCGCCGCGACCCCGGACCTCGCCGAGGACCGGTGGCTGCGGCGGTTCGACCTCTTCGACCGGGCCCGGGCCCTGGAGAACCAGATCGTGTGGGTGGCCTCGAACCAGTCGGGGACGTTCGGGTCGTTGCGGTTCGTCTGCAGCGCGAAGGTCGTGGATCCCGGTGGTGACGTCGTCGCGACCACCGGTGTCGCACCGGCATGGCGGTCGCCGAGGTCGACGTCGACGCGGCGCTCGGCACCGCGCGCCGTTCGATGTTCCACCTGCGCGACCGACGTCCCGACGTCTACCCCGCACCCGTCGCGGTCTGAGCCCGGCACGACGGGGGCGACGACGTGGGCGTGATCGGACTGGCCGCAGCGTGCGGCCACTTCCACCACGACCACGAACGCAACCTCGCGCGCGTCGCCACGATCATCGCGCACGCGCGCGACGCCGGCGCCCAGGTGCTCGTGCTGCCGCACGCCACCCTCGGCGGCTACGTCAGCGACCCGTCGGGCCAGCTGCCCGACGAGCCGCCGCCGCAGCCCGACGCGCTCCCGGCCGATCACCCGGTGTTCGGTCGGATCGCCGCCCTCGCGCGGGAGATGGTCGTCTGCCTCGGGTTCACCGAGGTCGACGGGGACCGCTTCCACAGCACCGCGGTGTGCCTGGACGGCGACGGCGTGCTCGGCCGGCACCGCAAGCTGCACCTGCCGCCGGGCGAGGCGCTGACGTTCTCCGAGGGCGACCGGTTGGCCGCCTTCGACACCCCCGTGGGGCGGATGGGCATGCTGGTCGACTACGACAAGACCTTCCCGGAGACGGCGCGTTCGCTCGCGCTCGACGGCGCGACGGTGCTCGCGGTGCTGTCGGCGTGGCCCGCGAGCGTAACCCGACGGGCGGCGACGCTCGTGCACGACCGGCAGACGCGCCTGTTCGACCTGTACGACCAGGCGCGGGCGGCGGAGAACCAGGTCGTCGTGCTCTCGTCGAACCAGAGCGGCGGCATCGGGCGGCAACGTTTCGTCGGCTCGGCCAAGGTGGTCGGACCGGGCGGTGAGGTGCTCGCGACCACGGGCGCCCGCGGCGGTCTCGCCGTGGCGGCCATCGACGTCGGGTACGAGATCGAGCGTGCGCGGCGGGTGCTGTTCCACCTCAAGGAACGACGCCCCGACATCTACGAACGACGCGACGTGACGACATGAGGATCGCGCTGCTGACCTACTCCACCAAGCCGCGGGGCGGGGTGGTGCACACGCTCGCCCTCGCCGAGGCGCTGGTCCGCGCGGGGGCCGACGTCGACGTGTGGTCGCTCGCGCGCGGCGGCGACACCGGCTTCTACCGGGAGGTCGCGGCCGGCGTCGGGATCCGGCTGGTGCCGTTCCCGGACGGCGGGCCCGACGAAGCGGTGGGCGACCGCATCGTGCGCTCGATCGCCCCTGCTGCGCGAGGCGTTCTGCGCGTCGACGTACGACATCGTGCACGCCCAGGACTGCATCTCGGCCAACGCGGTCGACCAGCCGGTGCGGACCGTGCACCACCTCGACAGCTTCACCACGCCCCAGCTCGTGGCGTGCCACGCCCGGGCGCTGCGCGACCCGGTCGCGCACCTCACGGTCTCGGAGGCGGTCGCGCGGCAGCTCGCCGACGAGTGGGACATCACCGCGCGGGTGATCCCCAACGGCGTCGACGCCGCCCGCTTCGCCGACGCGTCGGCCGACGACGCCGAGGCCGCGCTCGCCCGGTGGCAGTGGGGACAGCGCTTCGGCCGGTACGTGCTCTCCGTGGGCGGCATCGAGCCGCGGAAGGGGACGGTCGACCTCGTCGAGGCGATGGCGGTCCTGCAGCGGACCCGGCCGGAGATCCCGTTGGTGGTGGCCGGTGGCGAGACGTTGTTCGACTACCGCGACTACCGTCGCGAGGGTCGACGCGCTGATCGACCGGCTGGGTGTGCGGGTCGAGGTGCTCGGCACGGTGCCCGACCACGATCTGCCGTCGCTGGTCGCGGGCGCGGGCGCCTTCGCCTTCCCCTCACGTGCCGAGGGTTTTCGGGCTCGCGGCGATGGAGGCACTCGCCGCCGGCGTCCCGCTCGTCTGCCGCGACCTGCCGGTGTTCCGCGAACTGTTCGCCGACTCCGCGCGGTTCGCCGGCACGCCGGCGGGGATCGCGGCGGCGCTCGACGCCGCGCTGACCGTGCCCGACCCGGAGCGGCAGGAAGCGGGCCGCCGGGCGGCCGCCGCCCACTCCTGGGACCGCGCCGCGCTGGCGCACCTCGACTTCTACCGCGCGCACCTGCGCGTCCGGGCCTGACACCGTCCGAAGGAGGGATCCGATGGAGTACACCGACGTCGTCGTCGTGGGGGGCGGCCAGGCCGGGCTCGCGATGAGCCGGCAACTGGTCGACCGCGGCATCGACCATGTCGTGTTCGAACGCGAGACCGTCGCCCACGAATGGGCCGACCGGCGCTGGGACACGTTCTGCCTGGTCACGCCCAACTGGCAGTGCCGCCTGCCGGGCTTCCCCTATGCCGGGCCGGATCCGCACGGCTTCATGCTGCGCGACGAGGTGGTCGAGTTCCTCCGGGCGTACCGCGCGTCGTTCGACCCGCCCGTGCGCGAGGGAGTCGCGGTGACCTCGCTGCGGCGCGCCGCCGACGGCGGTTACGAGCTCACCACCACCGCCGGCGAGTGGCGCGCGGGCGCGGTCGTGATCGCGACCGGCGGCTACCACACCCCGCGGCTGCCCAGGCTCGCCGACCGGCTGCCCCCGGGCACCGTCTCGCTGCACTCCTCGGCGTACCGGTCACCCGACGCGCTGCCCGCGGGCGACGTGCTGGTCGTCGGCTCCGGGCAGTCGGGTGCGCAGATCGCCGAGGACCTGCACCTCGCGGGCCGGCAGGTGCACCTCGCGGTGGGGACGGCGCCCCGGACAGCCCGCCGACACCGCGGGCAGGACGTCATGAAGTGGCTGTTCGACAACGGCTACTACGGCATGCCGGTGCACGAGCACAGCCGGAAGGAACGGGTGCGGCTGCAGGCGAACCACTACGTGACCGGCCGCGACGGCGGACGCGACATCGACCTGCGGGCGTTCGCCCGCGATGGCGTCACCCTGCACGGGCGGTTGCTCGACGTGGCGGGTTCGCAGGTGCGGTTCGCCGACGACCTGGCCCAGAACCTCGACCGCGCCGACGACGTGTACCGCGGGAATCAACGAGAACATCGACGCCTGGATCGCTGCACAGGGCATCGATGCCCCGCCCGCCGAGCCGTACCGCGCGGTGTGGGAGCCGCCGGCGGACCTGCGGACCGACCTCGACCTGACCGCCGCCGGGATCACCGCGGTGGTGTGGTCGACCGGCTACACCTCCGACTACGGGTGGATCGAGGTGCCCGCCTTCACCGGGCGTGGCTACCCGCAGCACGTGCGGGGCGTGTCGTCGCAACCGGGCCTGTTCTTCCTCGGCCTGCCCTGGCTCTGGACCTGGGGATCGGGCCGGTTCCTCGCGGTCGCCGACGACTCGGCGTACCTCGCCGAGCGGATCGTGGCCTCACGCGGGGTCGTGGCCGCCTAGGGACGTGGTGGCGGTGATGCCGTGGGCCTGCGCGGTGCGGCGACGGCCGATCTCCTCGATGGCCAGCGACAGCACGAGCATGCCGAGGGCCATGACGACGCTGTAGACGAACACCCGCGCGTACCCGCCGTTGGCCGGGTTGAGGAACGGGTACGGGTACCAGCCGGAGATCGCGCCGCGGGCGAGGGAGTAGCCGAGATAGAGCAGGGGGAACAGCAGGAACAGCAGGGCGCGGCTGCGTCCGAGCACGCGGAGCGCCGGCACCAGCAGCCAGTCGGCCAACATCAGGACGGGCAGCACCACGTGCAGCAGTTCGTTGAACAGGTCGCCGAGCGTGGTCCTGGCGATACCGACGTCGACCCCGCGCAGCAGCACGTTGTAGACGACGCCGGTGATGACCATGTAGAGCGTGGTCGCGGCGCGTAGCCCCTCGGTGGACTCCGCGGCCGCCGGCACGGCCGCCAGCCCGAGCAGCACCACCGCCGTGAGGACGTTCGACTCGACCGTGAAGTACGAGAAGAAGTTCACGGCGGTGAAGGTGGGGTTGTTGTTGCTCTGCACGAGGGTGCCGACCAAGGCGAACAACCCGAGCACGCCGGCGACGCCGCGACCGGCGCGCACGACGCCTCTCGTCGCCTCCACGGGCGTGAACCTACCGGTCGGCCGGGCCGATCGCGGTCAACGACCACCCGGCAGGGCGGCCCGGACGATCGCGCCGGCCGTGCGGGCGTCGAGCAGGCCGTCACCGAGGGACAGTTCGACGACCGCGTCGAACGGTGCCTGCGCCGCCCGTGCGGCCCGCACACCGGCGTCGAGGAACCACGGGCGGCGGCACAGCCGGGCCACCAGGTCGGGTGTGCCGGAAGTGGGTGCCGAGCCGCTCACCCAGCCGACGGCGCAGCACTGCCCCCGCGCCGGCGCCGTGCACGGCGGCCTCGCCCGCGAGGGCACCGGACAGCGCGGCGTAGAAGATGCCCTCGCCGGAGATGGGGTTGACGAGCCCGGCGGCATCACCGGCCAGGAGCACCCGGCCGTCGGGCTGCCGGGAGCGCCCGGTCGACAACGGCAGGCGGTGGCCGCGCACCTGCTCGGCGTCGACGCCCGGTAGCAGCGCGCGCATGCGCTCGACCAGCGCCGCGCGCGCCACCGGTGCACCTTGCAACAGTTCCCCGTAGCCGACGTTCGACCAGCCCGTCGCCGATCGGGAACGACCAGCCGTACGCCGGCCAGTGCTCGGCGGTCAGCGACAGGAACTGCTCGCCCGGTGTCCCGGCGCTGCGCGCGTACCCGCGGATCGCCAGCGCCACGGTCCCCTCCCGCGGCGACCCGACCGCGAGGCGCCGCCGCACCACCGACTCCGCACCGTCGGCACCGATCACCACCCGGGCCGTGAGGCCGTCGACCTGCACGTCCCGCGCGCGCACGCGCACCTGCCGCACGCTGTGGTGCCGCAGTCGGGCGCCGGTGGTGAGGGTCGCCTGCAGCAGTCGGTGGTCGAAGTCCGCGCGCCGCACGACCCATCCGGTGTTCTGCGTCGTGCGTCGCACCTGCTCCCCGCCGGGCGAACGGAGCCGCAGCGAGGTGATCGGTTCGCTGCCGACCAGCAACGCGTCGGTGTCGACACCGAGGCCGGCGTAGACCGCGAGCGCGTGGGGGGCGATGCCGTCGCCGCACACCTTGTCGCGCGGGAACCGGGCGCCGTCGACGATCACGACGTCCAGACCGAGCCGGCGCGCGGCCAGCGCCGCCGCGCACCCGGCGGGGCCGGCGCCGACGACGAGGACGTCGGTGTCGGGCGTGGTCATCGCGCGAGCGTCCCGACCACGGCGCCGAACAACCACGGCGCGCGCTCGGCGAGCGGGACCACCTGCCGCGCGAGCACGGGCCGGCGACGGACCGCGAGCAGGCCGTGCGTGATCGCCCGCGGCACCCGCGAGGTCCGACGCCAGCGACGTTCGTACCGCTCGGGTGTGCCGGCGACCAGGCAGGCGACGAGATCGGCGGCGGTGGCGAAACCGACGGCGAGGCCTTCACCGGTCAGGGCGTCGACGTACCCCGCGGCGTCGCCGACCAGCAGGACCGGGCCGTGGACCCGCCGTGCGACCCGCTGGCGCAACGGGCCCGACCCGCGGTCGGTCGACGCGATCGGAGCATCCTGCAACAGTCGTCCGAGCTCGGGGAACGCGTCGAGGTGGGTGTCGAAGGACCCTTTGCGCTCCGAGAGCACGGCCACCCCGACCAGGTCGTCACCCACGGGGGTCACGTAGCTCTCGCTGTCGGCGGCCCACCGCACCTCGACGGTGTCGGTCCACGGCGCGAGCCGGTAGTGGCGTCGCCAGCCGTAGCGGGGCCGGTGCGGTGTGGTCGCATCCGCACCGACCGCGCGCCGGACGGGGGAGTGCAGGCCGTCGGCCGCGACCACCCAGCGGGCGCTGTGGCCACCGAGGCGGGCGCCATCGCGGCCGACCTCGAGATCGGCGGCGTCACCGGGGACCAGCGCGATGCCCGCTGCGGTCGCGGCCTCGCGCAGCGTGGCCGACAGGTCGGTGCGCCGGACCCCGCGACCGGGACCGTGGCGGAACCGGGCCGTCGCCACGTGACCGCCCTGCCGATAGGTGATCCCGGTGAGGGCGTGACCGGGCGGGTCGACGCCGAGGTCGGCGAGCGCGCGGACGGCGCCCGGCATCAGGCCCTCGCCGCAGGCCTTGTCCTGCGGCCCCTCACGCCGGTCGACGACCACGACGTCGAGGCCGGCGCGCCGGGCCGACAGGGCGGTGACGAGCCCGACCGGTCCGGCGCCGACCACCAGGACGTCAGACCGCGAGGAGGGCACGGTTCTCGACCCGGATGCGCACCGTGAGCAGGACCGCGTTCGCCACGGTGAACACGAGCGCGGTGATCCACGCGCTGTGCACCAACGGCAGGGCCGCGCCCTCGGCGACCACCGCGACGTAGTTGGGGTGCTTGGTGAACCGGTACGGGCCGCCCGCCCGGAGGGCCAGCCCCGGCACCACGATCACCCGGGTGTTCCACTGCGGTCCGAGGGTGCGGATGCACCACCACCGCAACGCCTGCGAGGCCAGGACCACCGCGAACATCGGCCATCCCAGCGCCGGCAGGAAGGGGCGGTCGCCGAGCCACACCTCGAGCAGGCAGCCCGCGAGCAGGCCGGTGTGCAGGACGACCATCACCGGGTAGTGCGCGAAGCCGGACTCCCGCCCGCCGCGCGCCATCGCCCACGCCAGGTTGCGTTTCGCCACGACCAACTCGGCCAGGCGCTCGACCCCGACCGCGAGCACGAGGACGGTGTAGGTCACCACCGGACGAGCACCAGTTCGGAGCAGAACCCCGGGCCCATCGCCATGACCACGCCCCAGTCGCCGGGTGCCGCCGGCCGGTCGCGCAGCGTGTCCCGCAGGACGTGCAGGACCGACGCGGACGAGAGGTTGCCGACCCGGTCGAGCGAATCCCACGTCACGGCCAGGTCGTCGTGGTCGAGGCCGAGGACCTCCTGGATCGCCTCGATGACCTTCGGGCCGCCGGGATGGCTGATCCAGCGGGCGATGTCGGCCGTCCGCAGGCCGTGGTCGGCGAGCAGGCCACGGACGTCGTCGCCGAGGTAGGTCCGTACCAGCTCCGGGACCTCGGCGCCGAGCACGATCTTGAGTCCGGAGCCGCCGACGTCCCACCCCATCGCCCGTTCGGTGTCGGGGTACAGGTGCGAGCGGGTGTCGACGACCCGCGGGCCGGTCGTGCCCGCCGCGCGGTGGTCACCGACCGCATCGACCGCGGCGGCGCCGTCGCCGAACAGCCCGCTGGCGACCATGTTGGCCGCGCTGGGGTCCGATCGTTGCACCGTGAGCGAACACAGCTCGACCGAGACCAGCACGGCGACGTCGTCGGGGTGGCCGAGGAGGTGGTCGTGCAGGCGCGCGATGCCGGCGGCGCCCGCCACGCACCCCAGCCCGAACAGCGGCACCCGCTTCACGTCCGCCCGCATGCCGAGTTTCGCGGCGATGCGGGCGTCGAGCGACGGGATCGCGAAGCCGGTGACGGTGGTGGACACGATGAGGTCGACGTCGGTGGGCTGCAGGTGGGCCTCCTCCAGCGCGCCCGCCACGGCGTCGGAGCCGAGTCCGACCGCGACGTCGAGGAACGCGTCGTTGGCCGCGCCGAAGTCGTCGAGGTCCTCGTACCGCTCGATCGGCAGGGCGAGGTGCCGGCTGCTCACCCCGGCGTTCGCGTGGATGCGGCCGGCGGCGGCCCGCGCGCGACCCTCGGGCAGGCACAGGCGGGCGAACAACTCCGTCAGTTCGGCCTGGTCGTACCGGTGGGGCGGGAGCACCCCGTGGACCGCGGCCACCGACGTCACGTCACCCACGGTACGGCGGTTGAACGCGTTCGACACCCTACGGTTCCCGTGTGACCCGGGCCCGCACGAACCCGGCCCGGACGGCCGGGGCGCTGGCGGCGGCGTGCCACCCGGGGCCCACGGTCGCGGTGACCGCGCTCGCGGTGCTGCTCGGCGCCGGGGTCGGTCTCGGCGCGGGTACGGTCGTCGTCCTCGGTGCCGCCGTCCTCACCGGGCAACTCGCGATCGGCTGGGCCAACGACGCCGTCGACGTCGAGCGCGACCGCGACGCCGGTCGGCGTGACAAACCCGCGGCGCGCGGTGCGGTGTCGGTGGCGGTGCTGCGCGCCGCGGTGGGCGTCGCGGTGCCGGCGACGGTGGTGCTGTCGTTCCTGCTCGGCTGGCGCGCGGCGCTGGCGGCGCTGCTGCTGGTGGCCGCAGGGATCGCCTACGACCTCGGGCTGAAGTCGACCTGGTGGTCGGGCGCCGCGTACGCCGTGGGGTTCGGTGCGTTGCCGTGCGCGCCCTACCTCGCGCTGCCCGGCCACCCGTGGCCGCCGTGGTGGGCGCCGGTGACGGGGGCGCTGCTCGGCGTCGCCGCCCACGTGGGCAACGTGCTGCCCGACCTCGACGAGGACGCCGTTGCCGGGGTGCGCGGGCTCCCGCACCGGATCGGCGTCGCCGGCAGCCGGGTCCTGCTCACCGCGGCGCTCGTGGGGGCGGGCCTCGCCGCGGTGCTGGGATCGCGCGCGCTCGCCGCCGGCGTCGCGGTCGCCGGCCTGGCGGTCGTCCTGTTCGGTGCCGTGGCGGCGTTGCTGCTGGCCGTGCGGCGGCCGTCGTCGCCCGCGACGTTCTACGTCGTGGTCGTGGTCGCGCTCGTCGACGTGGTGCTGTTCGTGCTCGCCACCTGACGCGGTGTCGGTGGTCGGTGGCACGCTGTGCTGCGTGGGCATCGCCGACACACCCGAGCTGCTGGTGCCGGATTCCGCCGCCTGGCGGGCGTGGCTCGAGGAGAACTCCTCGACGGGGTCGGCGGTCTTCCTCGTGCTGGCCAAGAAGGGCCACACCGAGCCGACCTCCCTGACGTACGCCGAGGCGCTCATGGAGGCGTTGTGCCACGGCTGGATCGACGGCCAGGTCCGCCGCCGCGACGCCGCGACCGTCTTCCAGCGATTCACACCGCGCGGCCCGCGCAGCATGTGGTCGGCACGCAACGTCGGCTACGTCGCCGAACTCGAGGCCGCGGGCCGGATGGCGCCGCGCGGGCGCGCCGAGGTGGAGAAGGCGAAGGCCGACGGCCGTTGGGAGACGGCCTACGCCGGCCCGGCCACCATCGAGGTGCCCGCCGACCTCGCGGCCGCGATCGCCGCGGTCCCGCGCGCCCGCGCGATGTTCGAGGTCCTCACCAGCCAGAACCGTTTCGCGCTGCTGCACCGGCTGGGGCAGCTGAAGACCGCCGCCGCCCGCGAGCGCCGCATCGCCCAGTACGTCGACATGCTGGCCCGCGGCGAGACCGCGTACCCGCAGAAGCGCGGGCACCCCGACGACTGAGCGGGTTCCCGCGGGGGGCCGGGCGTCAGCGGTGCCGGCGGTAGTGGAGGTCCAGCACGCCCTGCTCGTCGGCGGGGCCGGCGACGAGGTCGAGGCGGTACGAGGCCGGCAGGTCGTGGAACAGCGAGGTGCCGGTCTCGGCGAGGAACGGGTACAGGCTGATCCGGTACTCGTCGACGAGGTCCAGGGCCATGAGCGACCGCCACAGCCGGACACCGCCCCACACCACGAGGTGGCCGTCGCCCTCACGCAGCCGGGCCATCTCCTCGGCGGTGTCGCCGGCCGCGATCGTGGTGCCGGCCCACTCGGCCGACCCCAGCGTGGTCGAGAAGACGACCTTCGGCACGGTGTCCAGCGCGGTGAACCACGGGTGGTCGGTGTTGGTCGCCAAGCCCTTCGCCAGACCCTCGTACGCGACGCGTCCCATGAGGTGCGCCGACGCACCTTCGAGCAGGTCGAGGGTCTCGCGGTCCTGGTCGGGACCCCCGTGTTCGTCGAGGGATTCGAAGGCGAAGGTCCAGAAGTCGGTGTCGGGGTCGGCGAGCAGGCCGTTGAGCGAGTAGTTGAACACCAGGGCGACGACGCTGCGCACGGTCACGGCTCCTCCGGGTCGGGCGGGTGGGGTCCCGGCGCTCCGAACCAGGTGGTGAGCGCGAGGTCGAGGGTGTCCTGCTTCTCGCCGAGCCACGCGACGTGGCCGTCCGGCCGCACCAGGACGGCGGGGGCGTCGACGGCCGCGCCGGGATCGTGGACGAGGTCGACGCGGTCGGCCCACCCGGCGGTCGAGCACCGGCCGGTCCGGTCGAGCACCAGCCCGCGCCCGGCGTGGGTGAGGTCGAACAGGCGTCCGGACGTCAGCGCGACGTCGCGCAGGCGCCGACCCAGGAGTGCCGGCCCCGCGCCGAGGTCGTAGCGGATCCCCGTGCCGGCGATGCGCTCGGTGAGGAACCGGTTGACGTCGTCGAAGTCCATGAGCTCGGTGAGCAGCCGACGCACCGCCTGCGGGCCGGGTTCGGGGGAGATCAACTCGCTCTGCGCGCGGGTGATGGTGAGGACGTCGCGTGCGACCGGCCGGCGTTCGGTCTCGTAGGTGTCGAGCAGGGCGGACGGCGCCCACCCGGCCACCGCACCCGCGAGTTTCCAGCCGAGGTTGAACGCGTCCTGGATGCCGATGTTGAGGCCCTGGCCGCCCAGCGGCGGATGGACGTGCGCGGCGTCGCCGGCGAGCAGCACGCGGCCGACGCGGTACCGGTCGGCGAGCCGGGTGGCGTCGGTGAAGCGGGTGATCGACCGGGGCGAGTGCACGCCGAAGTCGGTGCCGGCGAAGGCCTGCAGCCGGGCACGGAACTCGGCCAGGGTCGGGGCGACCGTGCGGTCCTCGGCCACGCTCGCGGCCGGGACGACGGCGCGGAACAGGCCGTCACCGGCGGGCCCGATCCCGAACCCCCGGTGGGTCTTCCGGATCTCGGCCGACACCGCGGCGAGCTCGTCCGGCGCGGCCGTCACCTCGATCTCGCCAAGCAGCCACTCGGTGCGCGCCGCCTCGCCGGGGAAGCCGATCCCGAGCCGGTTGCGGACCACGCTGCGACCACCGTCGCAGCCGACCAGCCAGCGGGCGCGCAGGCGGGAGCCGTCCGCGACCTCGACCGTCACGCCGTCGTCGTCGGTGTCGAGGCCCGTGATCTCGTGCCCGCGACGGATCTCGGCGCCGAGTTCGAGCGCGCGCTCGGTGAGGAGGCGGTCGGTGATCGGCTGGGGGATCCCGAGGATGTAGCCGTGGCCGGTGTCGAGTTCCGGCGGGTCCTTCTCGATCCCCGCGAACCGGCCCACGACCCCCGGGTACGTCGTCCCCGCGGCGAGGAAGCGGTCGAGCAGGCCGCGCTGGTCGAGGATCTCGATGCTGCGCGGGTGCAGGCCGAGTGAGCGGACCGCGGGGTTCGGTGTCGGGTCGCGTTCCAGCACGAGGGCGTCGACACCGTGCAGGCGCAACTCGGCCGCGAGCATCGCGCCGGTCGGTCCGCCGCCGCTGATGATCACGTCGGACATGCGCGGTTCCACGGGTTCTCCTCTGCGATGTCCGGAGGGTGGCTCGACCGACGACACTGCCCGCCCGACGCTACGGTGCCGGCGGTGTCACCGTGGCGGCGGGCGGAACAGTCCGGGCAGCCGGCGGACGGCGCGGCGGTCGCCGTCGATCGTCAACGCCCCCTCGGCCTCCAGCTGCCGTGGGTCGACCCGCCCGATCACGAGTCGGCGGAGCGTGGCGACGTCACCGCCGACCGTCGCGACGGCGTCGGCCGGCCGGCCGCGCGTGACCTGCGCGCCGTCGGCGCCGGTCCGCAGCCCGAACGGCTCACCGTCGACGTCGAGGGCGTAGACGAGTTCGGGAGCGCCGGGCGCGACCATGACGCGCAGCATCCGCAGGAACGAGACCGCGCTCATCTCACGAGAGGTGACCGCGGGACGGCCGGCACCCCAGCGACCGAGGGCCTGCAGGACCGGATCGAGCGCGTACCCCTGCTCGGTGAGCTCGTAGACGGTGGTGCTCGCGGGTGGCGGCAGCTCGTACCGCCGCACCACGCCGGCGGCGTCGAACTCACGCAGGCGTTGCGACAGCACGTTCGGGCTCATGTCCGGGAGGCCGCGTCGCAGCTGACCGAAGCGCAGCGGCCCGAGGCTCAGTTCCCGGACCACGAGCAAGGCCCACCGCTCGCCCACGGCGTCGAGGGCGCGCGCCACGCCGCAGGGGTCGGCGTACGTGCGGCGTTCGGGTTCGGCCCGGTCGGGAACGGCGGTCACGGGCTCCACTCTAGTCCTGATCCAGGATCAACGGTTGTCATCCAGGACCATCAGTCCTAACCTAGGATCGTCTGAACCACGACGACGAGGAGAGCAGCGATGACGACGTTCGTGTTGGTGCCCGGTGCCGGCGGAGCCGGCGAGATCTACTGGCGGGAGGTCGTGGCCGAGCTCGGATCCCGCGGCCACACCGCGGTCCCGGTCGAGATCCAGGGCGACGACCCGTCGCTGGGGCTGCCGGAGTACGCGGACCTCGTCGACACGGCGATCGGCAGCCACCGCGACGTCGTGCTGGTGGCGCAGTCGTTGGGCGGCTTCAGCGCACCGATGATCGGCAAACGCGACCAGCTCGGCCGGATCGTGCTGCTCAACGCGATGATCCCGGCGCCGGGGGAGACGCCCGACGAGTGGGGGCCGGCCACGGGATCGCAGCAGGCCTACGACGAAGCGGCCGCTGCGGCCGGCCGGCCGACGGACTTCGACGTCGAGCGGGTGTTCCTGCACGACATCCCGGACGACGTCAGGGCGGGGATGGCCGACGGCGACCGGGAGCCCGCCGCCACGCCGTTCGGTCAGCCGTGCACGTTCGAGCGGTGGCCCGAGGTGCCGATCCACGTCCTCGTCGGGGCCGACGACCGGCTGTTCCCGGCGCCGTTCCAGGTGCGGGTGGCGAAGGACCGGTTGGGCATCGACGCCGACGTCATGCCCGGTGGCCACCTGGTGGCGAAGAGCCGCCCCGTCGAGGTCGCCGAGCGGCTGCTCGGCTACGCCGGCGTCAGTTCGTGACGGCGACCTCGTAGCTCCAGACCTCGCTGTGCACGCCGACCGGGCGGGGCGCGGGCTCGCCCTGCCGCTCGGCCTCGGAGCGGTGGCCGTGCGCGAAGGCGGGCGAGGAGGTCCACGCCTGGAACGCCTCCTCGTCGCGCCAACGGGTGATCACCAGCCACTGCCGACGGTCGTCGACCGGCTTGAGCAGTTCGAAGCCCTCGAAGCCGTCGGCGGAGTCGACGGCCCCGGCCCGGGCGGCGAAGCGCCGGGCCAGTTCGTCGCCGCTGTCGGCCTCGACCGTGATCGCGTTGATCTTGATGACGGTCACGCTCCCGATGATGCCCGTCGGCCCCGGGTGTCGCCGCGCCCTACCCCTGATCCGAGTAGTACGCGATCTTGTCGTCGAGGACCGCGAGCGCCTTGCGGGTCGACTCCTGGTGGGCCAGCAGGTCGGCGCGGCGTTGCTGCAGGAAGCCGACCCGGTCGGCGGCCTCGGTGTCGTCGCTGCGCAGCAGTTCGGTGAACCGCCGCAGATCGGCGATGCCGAGTCCGGCGTCGCGCAGGCAGGTCAGCAGACCGACCCACGCGAGGTCGCCCTCGGTGTACCGGCGGCGGCCACCGGCCGTCCGGTCGACCGGCGCGATGAGCCCCTCACGCTCGTAGTAGCGCAGGGTGTCGATCGTCAGGCCGGTCTGGTCGGCCGCCTCCTGCGGTGTGAACGTGACGCGGGTCCCGGCAGCGCTCATCCCGCCATGGTGGCACGGCCAAGCGCCCGCGCGACCTCGTCGAGTTCGGCGGGCGTCATCGGTGGCGCCTGCAACGTTCCCAGCGTGTCGACGACCTGGTCGACGGTGCGGAAGCCCGGCATCGGGACCGCGTCGGGTTCGGTGGCCAGCACCCACGCGAGCGCGCCCTGGGCGAGCGTGCGACCGCCCGCGGTGAGGACGTCCCTGACGTCGGACAACCGGCTCCACGCCTGGTCGGTGGGCACGCCGCCGGCGAACCAGGTCAGCCACTCCGGCTGGTGGTGACGGACGTCGTCCTCCGGCAGCGGGTCCTCCCTCGTGTGCCGGCCGCCGAGCAACCCCATCGCGAGCGGCGACCGCAGCAGCAGGCCCAGCCCGTGCTCGCGGGCCGCGGCGAGTGACTCCGCCGGGCCGTCGAGCACGTTGCACTGGACCTGCAGCACCCCGAGGTGCTCGCCGGTCAGCAACGGGGTGAGCTCGTCACGGGAGTCGGTGCTGACGCCGTACCAACGGATGAGGCCGTCGGCGACGAATTCCTCGAGCGTGCCGAGCAGTTCCGGTACCTGGTCGGCGGGCACTCCCGGCGTGTGCAGTTGGTAGACGTCGACGTGGTCGCGCCCCAGGCGTCGCAGCGAACCGTCCAGCGCGGCGCGGACGCCCGCGGAGGACGTGTCGACCCCGGTGAGCTCGCGGGTCCGTTCGTCGAAGGTGTTGCCGAACTTCGTGGCGACCAGGACGTCGGGGCGGTGGGCCAGGGCGCGGCCGAGCAGCCGTTCCGCGTGGCCCGCGCCGTACACGTCGGAGCTGTCGAACAGGGTCACGCCGAGGTCGACCGCGGCGGCCAGTGCGCGCAGGGACTCGGCGTCATCGACGCCGGTGTACCCGAGCGCGGCCCCGTCACGGTGCATGGCGCCGCCGATCGGCCAGGTGCCGAGGCCGATCGCCGACACGGTGAGGCCGGTGCGGCCGAGCGTCCGGTGGGTGGGTGGCGGTGCGGTGGTCATGCGTCCACCCTGCGACCTGGAGCGCGCACCAGGTCAAGAGGGGGCCGGGCGGATCAGCCCGGTTGCGCGATCTGGATCCGGTTGCCGTCGGGGTCGACGACCCAGGTCGAGCGCACCTCACCCTCGACCACCCCGACCGGCCCGCACTCGACGCCCCGTGCCCTCATCGCGGCGACCCGCTCGTCGAGATCGTCGACCAGCAGCGTGACGAGCGACGACCCGGCCCGCTCGGCGTCGGCGATGACGTACAGCCACCCGCTGCCTGCGACCTGCCACGCCGCTTCGTCGTCGTTGGGCAGCATGAACGGCGGCGCACCCAGCAGCCGTCCGTAGAACTCGATCGCGGCGTCGCGGTCGCGGACGGAGATCCCGGCGAACACCTCGGTGACCGGCATGGGTCGACCGTAGCCTCGACCCCGTGCTGCTGCCGGGCTCCGAGGTTCCCGGGGCGGACCTCCCGGTGCGCGCGGCCCTGCCGCGGGTGGTGGCGGCCGTCCGCGAACACGGGACCGCGGTGCTCGTCGCGCCGCCCGGGGCGGGCAAGACCTCGTTGCTGCCCTTGGCGCTCGCCGATGCGGTCGAAGGTCGCGTGCTCGTGGCCGAACCGCGTCGGCTCGCCACCCGTGCGGCCGCGCACCGGCTGGCGGAGCTGATCGGCGAGAAGGTCGGCGGACGCGTGGGTTTCTCGATGCGCGGCGAACGTGCCGGTGGCACCGACGTCCGGGTCGAGGTCGTCACGACCGGCCTGCTCGTGCAGCGGTTGCAGCGTGACCCGGAACTGCCCGGGGTCGGCGCGATCGTCATCGACGAGTTCCACGAGCGCCACCTCGACGCCGATCTCGCGCTGGCGTTCGGCGTCGACGTGCGGGCGAACCTCCGCGACGACCTCGCGCTCGTGGCGATGTCGGCGACCCCTGACACCGCCGGGCTGACCCGGGTCCTCGTCGACGACGGCCGACCGGCCGCCGTGGTGACCACCGAGGCGTTCTCGTACGGGGTCGAGGTCGTGTGGGCGCCGCCGGACCGTCCGCTGCCACTGTTGCCCGGTGCACGGGTCGACCCGCGGATGCTCGACCACGTCGAGGATGTCGTGCGCCGGGCGTTGGCCGAGACGTCCGGTGACGTGTTGGTGTTCCTGCCGGGCGAGCGGGAGATCGAGACGGTGGCACGCGGCATCGGCGCCGACGTCGACGTCGACGTCCTGCGGTTGTTCGGCCTGCAGTCCGCCGCCGAGCAGGATCGGGCGTTGCGGCCCGGGACCCGGCGGCGGGTGGTGGTGTCGTCGGCCGTCGCCGAGAGTTCGCTGACCGTGCCGGGCGTGCGGGTCGTCGTCGACGCGGGTTTCGCCCGTGTCCCGCGGGTCGATCACGCGCGCGGACTCGGCGCGCTCGTCACCACCCGGGTGTCGAAGGCGTCGGCCGAGCAGCGCGCCGGTCGCGCCGGCCGCGAGGCGCCCGGCGTCGTGTTCCGGTGCTGGTCGGCGGCCGAGCACGCGCACCTCGAGGCCCACACCGCCCCGGAGATCGCGTCGGCCGACCTCGCCGGCTGGGCGCTCGCCGTGGCCGCGTGGGGAACGCCGGGCGGGGCGGGTCTGCGCTGGCTGGACGCCCCGCCGCAGCACGCCGCGGACGCGGCGGCCGAACTGCTCGGGCGGCTCGGCGCCGTCGGCGCCGACGGCCGGATCACCGCGCGCGGACGCCGGATGGCCGAGGTCGGCACCCACCCCCGGCTGGCCCGGGCGTTGCTGGACGGCGCCGACCTGGTCGGCGCCGAGCGGGCCCGCGAGGTGGTCGCGATCCTCTCCGACGACACCCTCGCCGGCCGGGGCGACGACCTCACCGCGCGGTGGCGGCGGTTGCGTGGCGGGGACGACGCCGCGAGTGCCCGCTGGCGCGCCGAGGTCCGCCGCCTCGGTCGGGTCCGTGCCGCGGACGGCCGGGGTGACCGGTCGTCGCTGCCCGACGATCTCGCCGCGGGGACCGTGGTCGGACTCGCCTACCCGGACCGGCTCGCCCGCGCCCGCACCGCCGACGGCACCGGCTATCTGATGGCGGGCGGCACGGGCGTGGCGCTCGCTGACGACTCGGACCTGCGCGGGAGCGCCTGGCTCGCGGTGGCGGTCGCCGACCGCCCGGTGGGGCGCGCCGACGCCCGCGTGCGGTCCGCGGCGCCCGTCGACGAGGCGACGGCCCGGGCCGTCGGTGCCGCACTGTTGCACGAAGCAACGGAGATCTCGTGGAGCGACGACCGGCTGACGGTGGTCGAGCGGGAATCCCTCGGTGCGATCGTGCTCTCGACCCGCCGCCCGCAGCACCCCGATCCGTCGGCGGTGGCGGCGGCGGTCCGCGACGGCGTCCGCCGCTCGGGTCTCGGCGTGCTGGACTTCGGCCGGGTCGCCGGGCAGTTCCGGGCCCGGCTCGCCCTGTGCCACGCCGTGCTCGGCGCCCCGTGGCCCGACGTCGGCGACGCCGCGTTGCTCGACCGGCTCGACGACTGGCTCGGCCCCGACCTCGCCGGCGTACGACGGACCGCCGACCTCGCGCGGATCGACGTCGTGACCGCGCTGCGCCGCCTGCTGCCATGGCCCGCGGCGGCGCGGTTCGACGACCTGGTGCCCGAGCAGGTGACGATCCCGACCGGCGACCGGCGCCGCCTGGACTACACGGCGGGTGACACCCCGGTGCTGGCGTTGCGGGTGCAGGAGGCGTTCGGGTGGACCGACACGCCCACCGTGCTCGACGGGCGGGTGGCCGTGGTGCTGCACCTGCTCTCGCCCGCGGGTCGCCCGGCGGCGGTGACCTCCGACCTCCGGTCGTTCTGGCAGCAGGGCTACCCGCAGGTCCGCGCCGACCTGCGCGGGCGCTACCCACGTCATCCGTGGCCGGACGACCCGCTCGCCGCCACCCCGACGCGGAGGGCGACGCCGCGGCGGTCGTGACGGTGTCGGACCCCGGCGCTAGCGTCGCGCGGCATGGGCGAGTTCGTCGACGAGGACCTGTCGGGGTCGAGCTTCCGGCACGTCCGCCTGCGCGGAGCGCGGTTCGACACGGTCGATCTCAGCGATGCCGAGATCCGCAGCGCGAACCTCGCCGGGGCGAGCTTCCGCGCGGTGTGGCTCGACCGCGTGGTGATGCGGGGAGCCGAGATCCCCGATCTCGAGATCTCCGGCGAGATCGGCCGGCTGGTGGTGAACGGCGTCGACGTCACCGCGTACGTCGAGGCCGAACTCGACCGCCGGTATCCCGAGCGGGCGGCCATGCGGCCGACCGACCCGGCGGGTTTCCGTACCGCGTGGGACCTCGTCGAGCGGTACTGGCATGACGTCGTGTCGAAGGCTCGTGAGCTCGAGCCCACGCTGCTGCACGAGCGCGTCGACGGCGAGTGGTCGTTCGTCGAGACGCTGCGGCACCTGGTGTTCGCCACCGACTGCTGGGTGGGCCGTGCCCTCGGCGGCGACCCGTCGCCGTGGCACCCGCTCGCGCTGCCGTGGGAGGAGATGCCCGACACCGAGGGGGTGCCACGCGACCGCACCGCGCGGCCCGACCTCGACACCGTGCTCGCGATGCGGCGCGACCGGATGGGCCAGGTGCGTGCGGTGATCGACGCGCTGACCGCCGATTCGCTGGCCGCGACCACCACCACCCCGGTCGAGGCGCCGGGCTGGCCCGAACCGCGCGCGTACCCCGTCGCCGAGTGCCTGCGCACCGTGCTCAACGAGGAGTGGGAGCACCACCTCTACGCGCTGCGCGATCTCGCGGTGCTGCGGGACCGCACGTCCACCCCGCCACCGGGGTGATGCCGTCGGTCACGACCGAGTGGTTGCACAACGCAAGCGGATCGTGCCAGGATCGCGGCATGCCGAAGCTGCGCGTCCACAACTTCACGGTCAGTCTCGACGGGTACGGCGCGGGCACCGGCCAGCGCCTCGACGCACCGATGGGCGAGCACGTCGAGGGTCTGCACGACTGGATGTTCGCCACGGCGTTCGGCGCGACGATGTTCGGCGGCAGCGGCGGGACCACCGGCGTCGACGACCAGTTCGCGATGGCCGGTGCCGACGGCCTCGGCGCCACGATCATGGGGCGTCACATGTTCGCGCCGGCGGACGCGCCCTGGCCCGACGAGCAGTGGCGGGGGTGGTGGGGCGACACCCCGCCCTTCGGCCACGACGTGTTCGTCATGACCCACCGGCCCCGGTCCGACCTCGCCATGGCCGGCGGCACCGTCTTCCACTTCGTGTCGGATCCGCCGGAGGCCGTGCTGGCGCAGGCGTTCGAGGCGGCCGACGGCCTGGACGTCCGGCTCGGCGGCGGGTCGTCGACCGTCGCGCAGTTCCTCCGCGCCGGGCTGGTCGACGAGATGCACCTGGTGATCGCGCCGATCCTGGTCGGGGCCGGCGAGCGGCCGTTCACCGACCTGGCGGACCTGCCGAACGGCTACCGGGTGGCGGCGCTGACGGCGTCGGACACCAGTGGCGTGGTGCACGCGACGATCACGCGCCGCCGGCCGGGGTGAGCCGCCCGGCGGCGCGGGTCGCGATCCACGGTCGGCCGGTCGACGAGGAAACCCGTTGTGTGCACTGGCATTCCGCGCTCGACGTCGTCGCCATCGAGTTCGCGTGCTGCCGCCGGTTCTTCCCCTGCCACGCCTGCCACGAGGAGACGGCCGACCACCCGGCCGCGACCTGGCCGCGGGTGGAGCACGACCGCGCGGCCGTGCTGTGCGGCGTGTGCGGCCAGCGGTCGACGATCGCCGGGTACCTCGCGGGCGGCGACCGTTGCGCCCACTGCGGCGCGGCGTTCAACCCGGGCTGCCGCCTGCACCGGCACCTCTACTTCGAGGTCGACTGACCGAACCGGAACCGGGTGCAGTCGGTGGGGAACGAGAACCACGCCATGGCGCGGCGTGGCGTGATGACGCGCAGTCCGCCGCCGGCCTCACCCGACCAGGAGTCGGGTTCGGGGGCGTACTCCGGGTGGTACTTGCCGAACGCCTCGGACAGCCGCGCGCCGAGGGAGTCCGGATCGGCGCGCGTGGCGTCGGACCGGCCCTCGACGATGACGACCTCGGTGCCGCTCTCGAGCGTCAGCGTGCACGCCGGGTTGTGCTCGAGGTTGCGGACGTGGCGGGTGGTGGGCGCGCCGTCGTACCAGAAGCGGCCGTCGACCCACACGCCCCACCGCGGGATCGAGTGCGGGGTGCCGTCGGGCCGGACGGTGGCGAGCCAGTAGTGCTTCGAGGCGCGCAGCCGCTCCTCGACGTCGGCCCAGTCCAAGAGGCCGTCGGTGGATTCGGGGATCCCGTAGCCGTCGGGCATCGCCGGCCGGGAGCGATGGGGAGTGGTCGTCATGCCGGTCAACCTAGAACGCGGGTCCGACGACGTGGGGCGTCCCGCCGCGACCCCTCGTCCCGCGGCGGGAGCCCCGCCGGGCGGGCGGCTCAGCGGGCGGTGCGACCGCGCCGCTTCACGAGCGCCAGGCCGCAGGCCGGCAGCGAGGTGGCGACGAGGGCGACCACGAGCACGCTGACGGCGAGGACCATGCGTCAGTTCTACCACAGCAAGTCGGTAGGAATGGCAGGCTCATGCGAAGCGGATGCCGGCGAGCTGGGTCGCCTGGGCGACCAGGCGGCCGGCGGAGTCCCACACCCAGCAGGTCTCGTCGACCCGGCCGGCCTCGACCAGGTGCGCGGTCTGGCGCACCGTCACCGCACCGGGTTCGGGCAGCGCCCGGACGTACGCCGTGAGTTCGAGCGTCGGCACCCAACCCGACGGTGCGATGTCGAAGGTGGCCGGCGGCAGCGCGTCGACGGCGTAGAGCAACGACAGCGGGTCGAACTGCTCGCCGGCCAGCAGGGCGAGGCTGCCGCGCAACTCGCCCCGGCCGGTCGCGGGGGAGGTGAACCCGCCGCAGGCCGGGTCCAGGCGCATGTCGACCTGACCCATCGCGCGCGCCTCGGTGCCCTGCGGCGTCGCCGCCGGCACCCGGAACAACGCGTCGGCCGGCGGCAGTGTGACGGGCGGCGCGCCCGCGTCCCAGGTCGCGGTGGTGCCGGCCTCGAGGCGGCCGGTCGTGAACAGGGCCTCGACGGCGACCGCGTCACCCTGCCGGAGGCGAGCCCGCAGTTGACTCGCCGTCCGCCCCTGCCGCAGGGGCTCCACCTCGACCGAGACCGGGCCGGGATCCGGCGAGCGCAGGTAGTGCGCACTCGCGGCGAGGACGTGCGGGTGGGTGTCGGACATCGTCGCCGCCCGGCCCAGCAGGGCGAGCAGGTAGCCGCCGTTGGGCTTGCCGACGATGGTCCACTCCGCGGAGACATCTCCGGTGTAGCCGCCCCGGCCGTCGGGCGTGAGCGCGGTCGCGACGGAGAAGGGCACGGGCACCCCGTCATCCAAACACCCCGGGAAGAGTCTTCTGCTGCGCTGGTGTCGAAGCTCGCGGTGGCGCAGGATGTCCGGTGTGTCCCCCCGATCCCGTCGTCTGACCCGCGCGGCCGTCGCCGTCGCCACCTGCTCGCTGGCCGTCACCGCCCCGGCCGTCACGGCCCCGGTGGTCGCCGCCCCGGCCGCCGCCGACGCCGCGGCGCCGGCGTTGCACACGGTCACGATCAGTGTCCCGGCATCGTTGCGCAGTACACCGTTCAACGTGGCCCAACGCCTGACGGTGCCGGCCGGTTGGACCGCGTCGGTGTGGGCGCGGGTGGGGACGGCGCGGCTCGCGGTGTGGGCTCCGGACCGTTCGCTGCTGGTGTCGACCGGTAGCGGTGGGCAGGTCGTGCGGTTGCTGCCGCGGGCCAACCCGGCCGCGGTGCCGCAGCAGACGGTGCTGCTGAGCGGGCTGAACAAGCCGCAGGGTCTCGCCTTCAGCGGCAGCACGTTGTTCGTCGGCCAGGCCGACCGGGTCGAGGCCTTCACCTACACCCGCGGGGTGCTCTCGGGCCGTCGGACGGTGATCTCCGGACTGCCCGCCGGCGGCCACGACGCCAAGGGACTGGTGGTGGGCGCCGACCGCGCGCTGTACGTCACCGTGGGCAGCAGCGGCAACACCAGTGCCGAGGACCGCACCGCCACGCCGGAACGCGCGGCGATCTACCGGGTGTCGCCGACCACCGGCGCGGCGACGGTGTGGGCCCACGGCGTACGCAACGGCACCGGCCTCACCGTCGACCCGAACGGCGCGGTCTGGACCGCCGTGAACAACCGTGACCAGATCGCGTACCCGTGGCACCGCGACTACGACGGTGACGGCACCGTCGACTACGGCAAGGTCATGCAGGGCTACGTCAACGACCACCCGGTCGAGGAGATCGCGAAGCTCACCCCCGGCCGCGACCTCGGCTGGCCGTACTGCAACCCCGACGCGGACGTCACGCCCGGGGTGCGCGGCACGGCGCTGGACTTCCGCCGCCCGCCCTACGTCGCCGACGTGCAACTCAACCCGGGCGGCACGACGCTGAACTGCGGCGCCCTCGCGCCTATCGAGGTCGGGCTCCCCGCCCACTCGGCACCGCTCGGCTTCCACTTCGTCACCGCGTCCACGCTGCCCACGGCGTGGCGGGCAGGTGCGGTCGTCGCCGTGCACGGGTCGTGGAACCGGCAGCCGCCCCAGCCGCCGTCCGTGCAGTTCCTGCGGTGGAACGGCTCCACGCTGGGCGTCGCCCGGCCGATGGTGACGGGCTTCCAGGCGGCCAACGGCGACCGGTTCGGGCGCAGTGTCGACGCCGTGCCGGGGCCGGACGGCGCCCTCTACGTCACCGACGACTGGTCCGGCACGGTGTACCGCCTGGCCGCCGCCTGACGCGGGCGGTCGGAGGTCAGCGCGCGTCGACGAACTCGAAGACGTTGTCGAGCCGGGTCAGTTCGAACAGCCGGAACACCCGGTCCTCCGGGCGCACGACCGCGAACCGGCCACCGCGGACCAGCACCTGGTTGCGCAGGCTCACCAACGTGCCGAGCCCGGTGGAGTCCATGAACGCCGTCGCCGAGAGGTCGACGACCAGTTCGGGGACGCCGGTGTCGTCGGCGAGGAGCGCGACGGCGTCGGTGAACCGAGCGGCCGTCTCCTGCAGCAGTTCGCCACGGACACGGACGGTGGCGGCGCCGTCGGCGACCGACGTGGTGACCTCGATCTGGTTCGACGACAGCGGCGGCACGGTGATCGGGTCGACGTCCGTGGGCCCGAAGACGGTCGGCTCCAGCCGGGCCGGGTCGCGATCGGCGTCCGGGAGGGCGGCGACGGCATCGGGGTCGCGCTGCGAGGGCATCGCCACGGTGGCGCCCTCCCTTCCTCTGGCTCGCGGACATCGGGGCCTGTTGGACGTCGCGGAGACGATAGCGTTTTCGGGCTGGAGACGGTACTGGCCGTGAGAGGATCGGGCCCGGTCGCGCACCCGCGCGATGCGGACGAACCCCCACGGAGTGGACATGGCGACCGAACGGGTGACGGTGGAACTGCCACCGAACCTCGACGCGCCGGCCCTCGCCCGGGCCATGGTGGCCGAGCACGGGGCGACGCTCGCCCCGCGACTGGTGGCCGACGCCGTGCTGTGCGTGTCCGAGGTCGTCACCAACGCCGTCGAACACGGCCGGCCGGTCATCACGCTCTGCCTCGACACCGGCCGGGGTGGCATCGGGGTCGAGGTGACCGACCACGGCGCACCGCTCGACCCGGATCGGCTGGCACCGGTCGACGAGGCCACGCCCCACGGACGTGGCCTGCGGATCGTGGCGGAGCTCTCGCAGGCGTGGGGGGTCCGGCCGGGGGAGTCGTCCGACCACGGCCCGAACAAGACGGTGTGGTTCGAGCTCTACCCGGACCCCGGCGCGGTGGTGACGCCGGCGTGAGTGCCGACATGGGCCTGGAGGTCGAGCAGTTCGGCGACACCGCCACCGTGCGCGTCGCGGGCGAACTCGACGTCGCGACCGCACCCCGCCTCGGCGAGGAACTCGACCGGATCGCGCTCGATCCGCCGCCGGTCGTCGTGGTCGAGTTGGCCCGGGTGACGTTCCTCGGCTCGGCCGGGATCGGTGTGCTGGTGCAGGCGCGCCGCGACCTCGCCGCCCGTGGTTCGCGGCTGGTGCTCGCCAAGGCGAGTGAGGCGATCGTGCGGCTGTTCCAGATCGTGCACCTGGACCGGACCTTCGAGTTCGACCCACCGCGACCCGACTGAGCCCGCCTACGTCGACGGTGTCGGGCTCGGTCGCATTGCAGGATGCAACGGTTGGTGCGGCGGGGCGGAGCACCGAGGGGCTCCGCCCCGCCGCGCACTCACACGCCGGAGGCTGAGGCGACGAAGCCGCCCGGAACCCACACCAGACCCTTCGCGGCCGTGAGCGTCCCCGGCAGCGGGGTGACGACGCCGGTACGCGGGTCGATCGTCGACAGGTGGCTGCCGTTGGCGAACACGATCGTTCCCGGCAGCACCCGCTGCGTGTCGGCCTTCTTCACCGTGCCGGCGCCCTGGTCGACGAGGTAGAGGGTCCCCGGGCCGCCGATCTGCGCGAAGTCGTCGCCGGAGGTGATGGCGGTGCCGTCGGGGTTGACCAGGTGGAGCACCTGCTGGGTCTGCCGGGTGGTGTGGGGCGCGTGGGTGATCACCAGTTCGCCCTCGGAGCCGGACAGCTGCACCAGGCTGTCGGGGAACACGCGGGATCCCGCGGGGAAGTACTTGTTCGAGTCGGCGTCGGTGACGGTCACCGCGGTGGTCCGCCCGGTGGCGATGTCGGTCGCGCGCAGGGAGGCCGCGTAGAGCGGCCGGAGGAACGCGGTGTTCGTGCCGCTGTCGAGCGTCGCGGTGTACACGGCCGCGGTACGCGGGTAGGTCGCGGGTGGGAGGCCGCCGACGTTGGAGTGCGCGATGTACACGACCCCGTTCGGTCCGACGGACACGCTGTCGGTGCCACCGGCGGTGTTGCGTCCGCCCGGTGCGGGGTTCGGGCTGAACGCGAAGTGCGCGACGATCGCGCTGCCCGGGCTGACCACGAACAGGGAGGAGTTGGCGTCCTCGTTGACGGTGAGGATCACCCGGTTGCGCCCGGGGTCGGCGCCCATGCCGTCGATGCGGCCCGGCATCGTCCAGGTGCGGAGCACCTTCCCGGCCTGCGAGTACTCGACGAGGGAGCTGCGGGTGTTGTGGTTCGGCGCTGCGCCGCCGTCCGGACCGACACCGTTCTGGTACGCGACGAACACGTTGCCGCCCAGCTCGACGATGTCGTCGGGCTTGGACTGCGCGGGCACGGCAGCGGCGTTGGCCGCGGCGAACGACAGCAGCGTCAGACGTGGTGTGGCGGGCGGGCCCGCGAGCGCGGCGGGTGCGCCGACCAGCGAGATCCCCGCGACGGCGAGCGTGGCGCCGACCGCGCATACGACCCGTGCACTTCGTTCGGGCAGGAACACGACAACCTCCGGTAAGAAGCGAGAAAAGGTAGGTACGACAGGGGGTTTCGCCTGTGCACCCGCATCGAAACTAGGACGATCCGGTCGCCAGGGTGCGACCCTGATCTGCTGTTCGGTGGGTGTTCACCGGCGGCCCCGTCGGACGTCCGTCGGACCCCGTCGCTCACGGCCGAAGATCGGTGGTGAGCCCGGCGGGTAGACCCGCGTCATGAGCCCGACGTCGTCCACCCGCCCGCTCGCCGTGGTCACCGGAGCCTCCGGTGGCATCGGAGAGGTCTTCGCCCGCCGGCTCGCCGCCGACCACGACCTGGTGCTCGTCGCCCGGAGCGAGGACAAGCTGGCGACGCTGCGCGCGTCGCTCGCGTCCGCGGTGCCGGCCGGTCGGTTCGAGGTGGTGGTCGCGGACCTGTCGACGGCCGCGGGGACCCGCGCCGTGCTCGAGCACGTCGGCGACACCGCCGTCGACCTGCTCGTCAACAACGCGGGCTCCGGGTACCACGGCAGCTTCGTCGAGGAGCCGGCCGAGCGGGTCGCCGCCGAGGTGGCCCTCGACTGCTCGGCCGTCGTCGTCCTCACGCGCGCGTTGCTGCCCGGCATGGTGGCGCGACACCGCGGTGCGGTGGTGAACGTGGCGTCGACCGCCGCGTTCCAGCCGTTGCCGAGCATGGCGGTGTACGGCGCCGCCAAGGCGTTCGTGCTCTCCTTCACCGAGGCACTGCACGTCGAACTGCGCCGCACCGGCGTGCGGACTGTTGCACTGTGCCCCGGTGCCACCGACACCGGCTTCTTCGCCGCCGCCGGCGCGGAGTTCTTCACGTCGGGCCGGCAGTCGCCCGACGAGGTCGTCGACGTCGCGCTCCGCGCGCTCGCCGGCCGTCGGGCCGTCGTGGTGCCGGGGATGCGCAACAAGGCCGGCCTGCTCGGCTACCGGCTGTTCCCGCGCGGCCTCGTCGCCCGGGTGTCGGAACGGGTGGTGCGGGCCGGGTGACGGCCCTCCTCGACGACGCACTGCGACTGCACCTGCAACTCTGAAAGCGCTGCCACCCCTCGAGGTTGAACCCGCGCCCAGGGACCGCTGCCGTATGCCACGTTTCGTGGCGCCCGCCGCTCTCGCGCGGGCTGGCCCCCGTGTTCGGGTCGTGTAATCCCGATCGAGCGCCTTCCTTAAGTGTGGCCTGTGTGGGACTGTTCGCCCATTCGTCCCATCGTTCGCATCTGGAGCACGTCATGGGCACTGCCGGGTCACTGCGTCGTCTCCTCCCGGCCGGTGCCGGGGCGCTGCTGGCCGCGGCCGGCCTGGTCGTGGCGTCCTCGCCCGCAGGTGCGGTGCCGGCGCCCCATGACGACGCGCCGATCCACCTGAACGTCAAGGGCGAGCACGACAACGGCTCCGACGAGCACGGCTTCGACAAGCTCCGTGACGCCTACTACTGGAGCGACCTGCTCGCCGGCACGGGTGGCGGGATCACCCCGGCGACGGCCGCGGCGCTGCGCAACCAGGCGTCGCAGGCGAACGACACCGCCGCGACGGCGAAGACGGCGTCGCCCGGTGTCCCGTCCGGCCGGTGGGTGAACCAGGGACAGTCGCCGGTCGTGCAGCAGGCCCGGACCAGCAACACGCTCGAGGCGGTGTCGGGCCGGGTGAGCGCGCTGGTCATCCGTCCGGACGGCTCGCTCATCGCGGGCGCCGCCCAGGGTGGCGTCTGGACCTACGACCAGACGACCAAGGTGTGGACCTCGCGGAGCGCGGGCTCCGACACCCAGTCGGTCGGTGCGCTCGCCGCGTCGACCTCCAACCCCAACGTCGTGTACCTCGGGACCGGCGAGGGGAACCTCTCGGGCGACAGCTACTACGGCAACGGCGTGTACCGCTCGGACGACGGCGGCGTCTCGTGGCGCAAGGTCTCCGGGGACGCGTTCATCGGGGTGTCCAGCTCGCAGATCGTCGTCGACCCACGCAACCCGAACCACCTGTTCATCGCGACCCTGCGTGGCCGCGCGGGCGCCCAGCGGGTGACGCCGCCGGGAACGAAGATCTACGGCGTCTACGAGAGCCGCGACGGCGGCGGCACCTGGGCGCTGCGCAAGGGCACGACGGATGGGTTGCACGGTGCAACGGATCTGGTGATGGACCCGCAGCAGCCGTCGACCCTGTGGGCCTCGTTCTGGGGTGACCAGATCTACCGGACGACCGACTCGGGCGCCACGTGGACGCCCGCCATGGGCGACCTGCCGCAGGGCAACTTCCTCCAGGGCGGCACCCGCTTCGCCCTCGGGCTCTCGCACCCCGCCGGCGCGGCCCGGGCCACGGTGTACGTCGGGTTCGACTACTTCGACAACGCGGGCGCCTACCACCAGTCGCAACTGTGGAAGACGACCAACGACGGCGCCCACTACGCGCTGACCGGTCAGGGCTCGGGCATCGACTCGATCGTCGGCTACTGCGGCACGCAGTGCTTCTACGACAACCTGGTCCGGCCCGATCCGCGCGATCCGAACACGGTCTACCTGCTCGGCCTCTACGGCTACACCAACTCACCGCAGTCCGGCGGGATCTTCCGGAGCAAGGACGGCGGACGCACCTGGAAGAACCTCGGCTACGACCTGCACCCCGACTACCACGCGTTCGCGTACGACCCGACCGACCGCAACCACGTCGTGCTCGGGAACGACGGCGGCATCTGGCAGTCGTTCGACGGCGGCGGACGCAACCAGAACGGTGCCCCGTTGAGCGCGGCGAACTGGGAGAACCTCAACGGCCAGGTCGACCCCGCGACCGGTGTCCTGATCCACAGCACCAACCTCGCGATCGGGCAGTTCGTGAGCGTCGGGACGGTGCCGCAGGTACCCGGCCAGTACTGGGGCGGCACGCAGGACAACGGCACGCAACGCAAGTCGACGCTCAACAACCGGTGGTTCGACCAGGCGGGCGGTGACGGCGGCAAGCTCGTCGTCGACCAGACGACCCCCAACCCGGCGAACCCGTCGGCGGCGGCGTACGTGTTCGGTGAGTACTACTCGATCTCGCCGTTCCGCTTCAGCCCCACGGGCGTCGGCGCGTTCAACGGCAACGAGCCGATCGACGGCGGGATCAACCTCAAGGACCGCGCGGAGTTCTACGTCCCGTTCGTGCAGAACCGCGGTCGCGTCAACCAGATGTTCCTCGGCACGTACCGGCTGTACCGCACCAACAACGCCGAGACCGCCAGCGCCGCCGACGTCACCTGGGCGCCGATCAGCGGCGACCTCACCGGCGGCTGCACGCAGGCCGCGCCGAACGGGGCGCGGGGGTGCGTCATCAGCGCGATCGGGGTGGCCGACGGCGGCAGCGGCGTGTACGTCGGCACCGACGACGGCTACGTGCAGGTGTCGCCCGACGCCGTCACCGCGTCGCGGCCGACGTTCCAGCGGGTCGGCGTCGGCGTGCTGCCGGACCGGCCGGTGGCGGGCTTCGCCGTCGACCGCAGCAACTGGCGCGACGCGTACGCCTACTACAACGGTTTCTCGGCCGCGACGCCGCGGCAACCGGGCCACGTCTTCCACACCGCCGACGGCGGCGCCACCTGGGTGAACGTCACCGGCAACCTCCCGGACGTCCCGGTGAACTCGGTGCAGCTCGACCCGTCGAACCCGCAGGTGCTGTACGCGGGCACCGACGTCGGCGTGTACGTCACCGCCGACGGCGGGCACACCTGGGCCAAGCTCGGCTCCGGCATGCCGAAGGTGTCGTCGTGGTCGCTGGACTACGACGCCACCAACGGCGTGCTGCTGGCCGGCACGCACGGCCGTGGCGCCTACACGCTGTCCTCGACGCAGCCCACGCCGGCGTTCGTCGAGACGACCAAGACCTCGGGCAAGCCGGTCGGCCCGGGCTCGCAGGTGGACTACACGATCTCGGTGCGCAACTTCGGCAGCGGTCCTGCCACCGGCGTGACCGTCCGCGCCACGCTCCCGCCACGGTCGGTGCTCGTGTCGGCCGGTCAGGGCGGCTCGGCGAGCTCGAACTCCGTGGTCTGGAGCAGGCAGACGATCGCCAAGGGTGCGACGTTGACGCTGACGTTCAGCGTGCAGGTGTCGGGGACGCAACCCGCCGGCGTCACGGGGGTGGTCCTCGCCGGGCCGCGCGTCACGTCGGCGGAGGGGCCGGGCACCGTCGGGAGCCCGCTCACCACCACGTTCGCCCAGGCGAACGCGGTCGTCCTGCAGGCCTCGCAGACCGCGGCCGCGAAGGTCGGCCAGTCGGTGACCTACCGCCTCACGCTGCGCAACACCGGCTACCAGGCGGACACCTACCGGCTCGCCGCCAGCGGGGCGTGGCCGACACGGGTGTTCGCCGCCGACTGCCGGACGCCCCTCACGACCACCGCGACCGTTCCTCCGGGGGGCGCACTGGCGCTGTGTGCGAGCGTGCAGGTGCCGGCCGGCGCCGGTGACGCAGCGACCCAGGCGAGCACGGTGACGGCCACCTCGGTCGGAGCGCCCAGCGTCGCGTCCGCGGTGACCCTGACGACGATCGCGGTCACCGACGGCGTGCTGCTCGTCGACGGCGACGGCAACACCCCCGACACGTCGAGCTACTACAAGGCGGCGCTCGACGCCGCGGGCGTCGCTTACGACACCTGGGATCTCGCGACGAACCCGACCCTGCCCGTGTCGGTGCTGACCACCCACAAGCAGGTGATCTGGTGGACGGGCAACACCTACCCGGCACCGGTGACCCCGTACGAGTCGCAGCTCACGACGTTCCTCGACGGCGGCGGCCGGTTGTTCATGTCCGGTCAGGACATCCTCGACCAGTCCGCCGGCACGACGCCGTTCGTGCGGAACTACCTGCACATCAACTGGGACGGCAGCGAGCGCCAGAACGACCAGGGCACGCCGACGGTGACCGGCGTGGCGTCGAACCCCGTCACGGCGAGCCTCGGCACGGTGACCTTGCACCACGACGTCCTCAACGCGACGTTCGAGGACCAGGTCACCCCGATCGACCCGGCGGCCGCCGCGTTCACCGACGCCACCGGCGCCACCGACGGGCTCACCGTCGCGGCCGGTGCCTACAAGGTCGTGTTCCTCGCCTTCCCGTTCGAGGCGTTCGGCACCGCACAGGAGAAGGCGACCCTCATGCAGAACGTGCTGACGTACCTGCGGTGACATCGGCGCCGTGGCCGGTGGGCAACGGCTGACGGGGGTGGGGTGCCGGGCGCCTGCCAGCGTGTGACCCGGCAACCCCGCCAACGTCATACCCGTCTTGAACGCGTTCAGTCGAACGTGTTCAGACGAGGTCGTCGCGGGTACGACGACTCTGCCTGCCGGCACCGTCGGATCGCGGCACGGATCCACCCGACCTCGTCGGGAGCAGTGAGGGAGACACCATGACGGACACCGCCACCGGAGCACGCGACATCAAGAGCCACGAGACGACGTCGTTCGCCGATCTCGGCAAGGAGATGTGGGCCTACCTCACCGGGAAGGGCGCGGCGATCGACTACGAGTTCGTCGACATGACCGTCGAGGTGCCCCGCGAGACCGGGGCGGACGCGCCCCGCGCGACCTGGAAGATCGACGGCACCCTGCGCATCACGACGTCCGAGGGCGCGACCGCCCCGTGACGTCACCGACCGTGCGCGTCCACGCGGACCTCACGGTCCGCGTCGACGACCACACGGTCGTCATCGCTGCCGACGGCAGCCTGATCCGGGTGGAGATCTCGGATCCGCGCGCGCTCGTGGGCGTGGCGACGTCCACCAGCCTTCCCGTCGGCGTGCTGCGGCCGCACCACCGCCGTCGCACGCTGGCGCGGACCGCCGACACCCTCGCGACGAACGGGCTGACCGTCGCGGTGGTGGGGCCGGACGGACGGCTCGCCACTCTCGGTGCGGACGTGGTGGGCAGTCGGTGGGCGCGACGCGTGCTCGGCAGCGACCACGTGGCGGTCGGTGTGTCCTCGTGGAACGCGGTGATCAGGCCGGTCCTGGTCGCCTCGCTGCGGCACGCGCTGGCCGGCGTCACCGGACGGGTGCGGCGACGCCGGTAGCGAGGGTGACGGCATCGGCGAACAGGTCGTCGACGCCCGTCCCCGCGGCCGCCGCCATGACGGCCAGGACGCTCTGCCGGGCGAACGAGTTGTAGAGGCTCGCCTCCAGGAACCACGGACGGCCGTCGGCATCGAGCCGGAAGTCGAACAGGCTGTAGTCGCGGCAGCCCAGCGCCCGGTGACACCGCCGGGCGACCTCCCACACCCGTGCGGTGAGCGGGTCGTCGACGTCGACGATCCAGGCGTGCGCGGCGTCCTTGGCCACCAGGCCGAGGCCGTCGTCGCCGCGCCGGATCTTGTCGGCGTGGTCGCGGATCGGCTTGTCGACCGGGTCGACGCGGTACTCCTCCAGCGGCAACCCGACCAGCTCACCGTCGCGTTCGACGAGGCCGCACCGGACCTCGCGACCCAGTTCCACGTACTCCTCGACCACCGCCCGTTCCGAGTGGCGCAGGGCGGCGTCGACGGCGGCAGCGACCTCGCGGGCGTTCCGCACGAGGGAGACCCCCAGCGAGTTGTCGGCGTCGACCGGTTTGACGACGACGGGCGGCCCGATCTCCACCGCGTCCTCGCGTGACACCACCTGGCCGCGTGGCACGTCGACCCCGGCCGCCGCGACGATCGCCCGGGCCCGGGCCTTGTCCGTGCCCAGCGCCATGACGTCGGGCGGGTTGCCGACGTAGGGGATGCCCAGCACGTCGAGCAGGCCGCGGTAGACGGTCATCCCCGGCTTGCAGAACATCTGGGGATCGCCACGTCGATGTGCAGTGCAACGATCCTCGCGATGGCCTCGCCCACCGGGACGGGAGGCGCCGCGGCGAGCGACTCCGGGTCGAGAGCCGCCGGGAACCGCCACCCGCCGTCCGGCGTCACGTCCGCGACGACGAATTCGTACCGCGCGGGGTCCGCGGTCGCACCCAGGCAGTCGGCGGCGTAGAGCCGCGACAAGTCGGCGAGGAACTCGCTCTCGGCCGAGCCGGTCAGGTGCAGGACGCGCAGCATCAGTCGCCCGCCGGCTCGACCAGTTTGCCGATGTTGAAGTCGATCTTGACCCACTCCTTGAGGTGCACGAGGTTCTTCAGCAGCAGCCAGGGGATCTGCAGGTGGTGGACGAGCAGGAAGGGCAGCGGGTCGTCGGGGTCGAAGATCGCGTCCCTGCCGCCGCGGAGCACGGCCCACCGCTCGGCCGCGGTGCCGGGGTGGCGCAGGAACCGCCACACCTCGTGGTAGAGCCAGTACGTGGGCCGGCTCCCGGGCAGCGGTCGGATGACGTCGCGCCCGCTCTCGAGGTAGGCGTCGGCCAGCCCGGGGTGGTCGTGGAACATCGTGATCGCCGAGTGCGTGCGGGGATTGCACTCGATCGCGACCAGGCGCCCGTCGGCGGTCTCGATGAAGTCGAACGAGACCTGGCCGGTGAGGCCGAGCCCCGCGACGAAGCGGCGGACCCACGCCTCGATCTCCGGCTTGTCGACCATCGCGTAGTTCAGTTGCGAAGCCGACGACTCGCAGCACGCCCACACCTGCAGGCGGCCGTCGCGGGCAGTGCCGTGCGTGCAGTACTCCTGGCCGGGCACGAAGGCCTGCAGGATCCACGGGTTCTCGGGCGAGATGCCCTTGGACGCGGCGAACGCCCCGGTGCGAGCGGGCGTCGTCAGCGGGAGACGGGTGAGATCGAGGCGGTTCACCGGGTCGTACGCGATGCTCTTGAGCACGTAGTCGGCACCGTGCGCGGCGAAGTCGAAACCCCCGACGGCGTCAGGATCCTCGATCCGGTGGGTGTCGGGCACCGGTAGGCCGAGCCGACCGGCCGCGGTGGCGAAGGCCGCCTTGTCGTCGACCAGTTCGACGATGTCGGCATCGCCGTGGACCACCTCGCAGAACGGCGCGAGCACGGCCTTGGCGCACGAGTCGGGCACGCTGCTCGCCGGACTGCACACCGGGACGTACACGTCGACACCCTCGCGTCGGACGATGTCGACCAGCGCGTCGGCGTAACCCGGCGAGTCGGCGTCGGGCAGGGGATGGAACGCGTCGACGGCGCGCGAGAAGCGGTGGCCGGTGAAGCGGTATTTGGCCGTCTCGACGAGGACGACCCGATGCCCGGCGGCATGGAAGGAGCGCGCCAGCTGCAGCGCCTTGGTCATCTTCCCGCCACTGACCATGATCGTCCGGGGTGTCGCCGCTGTCGCGCGCGTCGTCGGGACGAAGCGTGAACGGATCACGGACACACCGGTCACGGCGAGGTTGAACGGGAGTGCCGCCTGCAGCAGGGCGAGCGTGCCGATCGTCTTCGCCGCCGTGCGGGCGCGGGTGCGCACACCGCTCACGACACGTACCCCGCGACCATGCCGCGGTGCATGACCCGGTCACCGACCACGCCCGTGTGATCGGCCTTGTGCAGCACGCACCCGTTGTCCCACATGACGATGTCGCCGGGGGCCCACCGGTGCCGCATCGTGTTGTCCTCGCGCGTCGAGTGTGCGAACAGCATCGCGATGGTGGCGCGCGACTCGTCGTCGTCCATCCCGCTCACGGCGACACACCGCTGGGGCGTGGACAGGTAGAGCGCCGTCCGGCCGGAGCGCGGGTGGGGACGGAACACCGGGTGGTCGGCCTCGGTCTCGTCGTTCGGTCCGAGTTCGAGCCCGGTGACGACGTGGCGGATCGTGCGCCCGGTCAGGCGGTCGCGGACCTCGCCGGGCAGGGTGTCGAACGCGCGGTACTGGTTGGTGAACAACGTCTCGCCACCGGCCGTGGGGATCTGCACCGCCCGCAGTGCGGTGTAGGCCGGCGGCACGCTCATGTAGCTGGTGTCGACGTGGAAGGTGCTGCGGGGCGGAGTCGTGCGACCGACGTTGCTGATGACGTTGAGGTCGGGGTGGCCGGGCAGCCGCTGTTCCCCAGCCGTGAACGCGAGGTCGCCGAACCCACGCAGGAAGGCGAGGAAGCCGTCGTCGTCGACGTCCTGGCCCGGCATCACCACCACGCCGTGTTCGGCGAGCAGATCGCGGACCCGTTCGACGTCGAGGTGGGCGACCCCGACCCCGGCGAGTTCGACGCCGACCGGCTCGAGGGCCCGCTCGTGTCCGGTCACGAGCCGTCGACCCGGCGGACGAGCGTGAGGCCGTCGCGGAGCGGGACGACGACCTGTTCCACGCGGGGATCGGCGGCGACCATCTCGTTGAACACGGCGATGGCGTCGCCGTTGGCGGTGCGGTGCGTCGCGGCCCACGGCTGACCCTGCATCAGCGTGTTGTCGACGACGACCACGCCGTGCGGTGTGAGCAGGTCGCCGTCGAGCACGGCCGCGAGATAGTCGCCGTACCCGGCCTTGTCCGCGTCGAGGAAGACCAGGTCGAACTGCTCGTCCGCCGTCGCTAGGTCGGCGAGGGTGTCGATCGCCGGCCCGACCCGCACGTCGATCTTGGCGCCGTCGGCCGACGCGCCGAGACACCGGGTGGCGAAGGCGGCGACCTGGGGGTCGATCTCACACGCGACCAGGCGGCCGTGAGCGGGAAGGGCTTCGGCCATCGCGAGTGCCGAGTAGCCGGTGAACATGCCGATCTCGAGCACGTTCGCCGCCCGGGCCAGGTGCACGAGCAGCTTGAGGAACTGCCCTTCGACGTGGCCGGAGAGCATCTCCTGCTCCACGGTGCCGTTGCCGTTCGGCCCGTTCCAGTCCTCCTCGGCCGTCCGCACGGCCAGTGCCGCCAGCGCCGGCGACTCCGGCGTCGTGTGGTGCGCGAGGTACGGGTCGAGCCCACCGGCGAGGGTGGCCAACCGCTCGACGTCGGCGACCAGCGCGGCGTCGACCCCGTCGAGCGCCGCGACCCGACCGGCGACGTCGCGCAGACCCGCGCCCAGGATGGTGGTGGGCGTGACCGGCCGGGGTGCGCCCGGGACTGAGACACGTGCCGTCGCGGCCGGAGCGTCAGGCATCGCCCGGCTCCGACCGCACGGTGAACATGTCCTCGCCCTCGCCACCGCGCGGGTACCGCGCCACGACGCTCCGGTGGACGGCCAGGAGCGCTTCCAGCTCGGACGCCGTGAGGTCGTTGACGAACTCGCAGGTGCCGATAGGGTTCGGCACCGCCGCGCGGAGGAGTCCGTCGCGGGTCTGGGTGATCGATTTTCGTTGCTGAGCGCAACAGTTCGGGCGTGAGGTACGGCGAGTCGAGCGCCAGCCCGAGCCGGCTCATGAGCCAGAGGATGCGATCCCGTTCGCTCTCGGCGATCGATCCTCGCTCCTTGGCGATCGTCGCCGAGAAGGCCATGTCGATCGCGATGGCGTGCCCGTGGAAGTACGGCACGTCCGGGGTCAGCTCGAGCGTCGGGCTCCAGGTGTGGCCGAACGCGATGACCCGGTCGAGGTCGAGCTCGCGCAGGTTGGGCACCTCGAGTTCGAGCATGGTGCGGATCGCCTCGTGGGTGATCCGGTCGGCGGTCTCACGGAGTTCGGGCGTGCCGTCGAGATGCCCGAACCGGGTCTGCAGGAGGTCCTCGCCGTACTTCTCGAGCTGGTGGAACACGTCGGCGTTGCCGACCGTCGCGATCTTCACCAGTTCGGCCATGCCGTTGCGGACCTGGTCCTCGGGCAGGGTCCGCAGGAACGAGAAGTCGCGGAACACCTGTCGCGAGGCGTGGTAGGCGCCGAGCCGGTTCTTGTACTTCCCGTGGTTCACGCCCACCTTGATCGAGACGCTGGCGTCGATGAGGCCGATGAGGGTCGTCGGGACCCGGATGTAGTTCGACGACCGGCGGAAGGCGGCGCACGCGAAGCCCGCGACGTCGGTCGTGAGGCCACCGCCGACGACCAGGACCGGCTCCTTGCGCACCAGGCCGAAGTCGCCGAAGGCGTCGACCATGCGTTCGACCGTGCGCAACGACTTGTCGGTCTCACGCACCACCACCGGGAAGACGGTGAGGTCGATGTCGTGGCGGGCGAAGTAGGCGGCGATCAGGTCGCCGTAGAGCTCGTGGACCTTCGCGTCGACCACCATGAGGCAGCGGCCGAACGGCCGGTAGCTGTCCGCGAGTTGCGGGTTGGAGGGTGCGAAGGCGCCGTCGACGATCTGCAGCGAGTAGTCGACCTTCTCGTACGCCTCGACGTGGAACGCGGTGTCGCTCACCGTGACGGTCGCGGTGGTGGTCATCCTCGGGTCTCCAGTTCCTGCGGGCATGACGGATCGAGCCGGTGCTCGACCCGGTGCTGGCAGGCGTGGTCCGGGACGGGGGAGAGGTGGTGCGTCAGGCGGAGGGCACGAGCGCTCTCAGCCGCTCGTAGTCGACCCGGTCGATCTCCTCGGCCGCCGCCGAGAAGTCGAGGCCCTCGGTGTTCTCGTTCGGGAACGCCAGGACGACGAGGCCCGCGGCGTCCGCCGACGCGACGCCTCCGGGGTTGTCCTCGATCGCCACGACGTCACGGGTGTCGACACCGAGCTCGCCGAGCGCGTAGGCGTACGCGGCGGGGTCGGGTTTGGGTTCGCCGACGTCGGCCACATCGACGACGACGTCGAAGGAGTCGGCGGTGAGGGTCGGCGCGAGCGCGTCGAGCAGGGCCGTGACGTTCTCGCGGGACGTGGTGGTCACGAGGCCGACCCTGGCGCCGTCGGCCCTCGCGGCGTCGATCGTCTCGACGACGCCCGGGCGCGCCGAGATGCCCGCGCCGGCGAGGCTCTCCCGGAACAGCGTGGACTTCGTGGCGTGCACCGCGGCGGCATCGACGTCGTCGCCGCGTTCGGCGGCGAAGGCGGCGATGCGGGCCTCGCCGCCGTTGGAGTCGAGCGTGGCGCGGTAGTCGTCGCGGTCCCACCGCCAGGACAGCCCGTGCTCGGCGAAGGCCCGGTTGAAGGCCTCCCGTTGCAGCTCGGAGGTGTCGGCGACGGTGCTGATGGACCCGAACAGGACGGTGGTCATCGGAGGCAGGCTCCTCGAGGTCAGCGGCAGGCTGAGAGCCCGTACGGGCTCCCTCACCGAGAGCCATACCCGGTAGCCGGGCCGATCCACCACTCGTCACCGGTCCGGCCGGACACCTCCCAGTTTCGGTTAGCTAGACTAATAGTTGAGCGATCAATCAGAGGAGACAGCATGACGACGACGGCCGATCCCGAGCACACCTACGCGATCTCCACCGGACCGGGCGCGCTCGCGCTGCGGAGCGAACCAGCAGCCGTCTGCGCGCCCGACGGTGTCGTCGTGGCCGTGACCTTCTGTGGCGTCTGCGGCACCGACCTGCACGCCTACACATCCGGCGGACTGATCCCGCCGTCGGTCTTCGGTCACGAGTGGACCGGCGTGCTCACCGCGGTCGGCTCCGAGGTCACGGACCTGGCGGCGGGCCAGCGGGTGGTGGCGTGCGTCGGGCCCGCGTGCGGTCACTGCCCGCAGTGCCGCGCCGGCCACCCCGGCAACTGCGACACCGCGTTCGCCGAGGCCAACGGCATCACCGCGGACGCGCCGACGCACGGCGGATTCGCCGATCAGATCGCGGTCAACGCCCGGCGGGTGATGCCCGTCCTCCCCGGCCTGACCGACGAACAGGCGGCGCTGGTGGAGCCCGCCGCCGTCACGTTCCACGCGGTGCGCCGGGCCCAGCAGCAGCTCGGGGCACTCGTCGTGGTCCAGGGTGGCGGGCCGATCGGGCTGCTCACCGCCCAGTTCGCGCGGCAGGCGGGCGCGGGCGTCGTCATCGTGGTGGAACCGTCCGAGGCGCGCCGGGCGACGGCGACCGCGCTGGGTCTGACCGAGGTGTTCGCTCCCGGGCAGGCCTTCCGTGACCGACTGGACGAACTCACCGACGGCCGCGGTGCCGACGTCCTCTACGAGTGCAGCGGAGTCGCGTCGCTGTTCCAGCCGTCGGCGGAGTTGGTGCGGCGCGGCGGCCAGCTGTCACTGCTCGGCTTCCCGATGACGACCTCCGAGGTCAGCTACGGCGACTGGCAGGCGCGCGAGCTCACGGTGGTCGGGTCGGTCGCCTACAACCACGAGGACTTCGCCGGTGCGATGCGCAGCATCGCCGACGGCGGGGTGCGGGTCGAACCGCTCGTCACCGGCACGGTCGGACTGTCGGGCCTGGCCGATGTGCTGGACGATCTCGCGTCCGGTCACAGTCGCCACGCCAAGGTCCTGGTCGACCTGCGTCGCTAGCCGAACCGTCCTCTGGGGATCTCTGCCGGGGTTTCGTGGGACCCGATACCGGTGGTGGTGCGCCGCGAGGGAATCGAACCCCCAAACCCGCTGATGAAGAGTCTGATCGGGTGCGTGTCACGTAGACCCGGTCAGCTCGTAGACGTGGGAGAGAACCCCGCGCTGTCGAGCAAAGATCAGATCATCTGAAGTCATGCGGACGATGACAGCCACCGAGGCGAGCCGGGCCTTCGCTGCGCTGCTCGACGAAGCCGAGCGGGGCGAGACGATCGTGGTCACGCGCGGCGGCCGCCGGATCGCCACCATCGGGCCGGCCCCGGCAGCCAACGGCTCTGCCGTCCTCGATCTGCTCTGTGAGGCGCCCGACGACGGGTTCGCCGACGACGTCGACGCCGTCCGCGACGTCATCACAGCCGAGGCTCCCGCGTGGTCCGACGACTGATCCTCGACACCGGCGTCCTCATCGCAGCTCAACGCCGTCGGGTGGAGATCGCGCGCGCCGTCGCGCCCGACGACGACCTGTTCATCGCCGCGATCACCCTCGCCGAGCTCCTCGGTGGTGTTGACCTGGCGGACGACGCGCGGAAGCCCGCCCTCGCCGCCTTCGTGGCCCGCGTGCTCGAGACCTTGCCGGTCGAGCCCTACGACGCCCGCGTGGCAGGTGCGCACGCCGGGCTGCTCGCCCACACCCGCCGCACCGGCACCACCCGTGGCGCCCACGACCTCATCATCGCCGCAACCGCGGTGACGACCGGCCGCGACATCGTCACGACCGACGCCGCAGCCCGGTTCGACGCGCTGCCGGACGTCACAGCAGTGAGAGTCGCGATCGGAGTTCGCGGAGGCCGCTTCTCACCCGACTGAGACACTTCAGACGTGCCGTCACGACAGCGGCGTCATCCCAGGTTGTTGTCCGGATCGACTCGGGCCGTGCAGTTCGTTGTCAACCCGCGGAAGAGGTCAGCCCGTTCCGCGGAGTCGAGGCGGCGGCCAAGGAACCGCGACGCTGCTGGATTCGGCTGCGACACGAGAACTCGACGCCGACTCCGCTTCAACCGGGCCTGGATCGTCGTCGACGGCCCACTCGGCGATCCTCCGGAACGCGGCACCCAAGGCCGACGAGACCGCACCCGGGTCGATGGCCAGCGCCAAGGCGGCCTCCCCGTGAGTGCGGCCCTCGAAGTAGACCATCGAGACGGCGGCCTGCTGCAGCGCCGGCAAGGTGGCCAGATGCTTGCCGAGATCGCGCTCGCCGATGTTCACCGTCCCGATCTTGCTCGGTGTACCAGTCGAAGGTCCACTCGGCCCGGAAGAAGTCGTCGCAGCGCCTTCCTCCGACCGGACTGCCTCCGAGGTGCCCGACAAGCCGAGCGACCCTCGGTCAGTCGTGCAACGCCGCCACACAACACCCCTACCTGTGGTGCTCGTTCATCTCGCATCGATTACCGTGTCCGCACCGCGCGGAGTCCAGCTACGGGCCGGGCGCGCCACTCCCTCGAGGCAGGATGGAACCCACCGAACCCACGCGCGGCCCTTCGGAACCGCACCACTCGCCGGCGAGTTCCCGTGACACCTTCGACGACGAGGCCCAGCGGGATCTGGACACGGCGCTGGATGGCCTGTCCCACGTCGCTGTCGGCGCGCAGAGCCTCGAGACGACGCTCGACCGCATCGCGCACCTGGTCGTCACGGCCATCCCGGGCGCAGACGGAGCCGGTGTGGCAATGCTCGAAGCCGGCCATCCCGACACCGTCTGCGTCAGCGATCCTTTCGTCCGCGACGTCGACCAGGTCCAGTACGACCTGCGTGAAGGCCCCTGCATCACCGCCGCCGCAGATGCACGGATCGTCATCTCCGGGGCCCTGAGCTCCGACCCCGCGTGGCCACGGTTCGCGCCGCGCATCCGCGACCTCGACGTCGAGAGCGTCCTCTCTGTTCCCATGGTGATGCCGGACGGCGAGGTGATGGGCGCGCTCAACGTCTACGCCCACGCCTCGAACACCTTCTCGACCGACGCCGCCGACAAGGGCGAGGTCTTCGCGATCGCCGCGGCCGTCGCCGTCAACAACGCGCGTGCACTCATGCAGGCCCGCCGGCTCACCGACCAGCTCAAGACCGCGCTCGTCACACGCGCGACGATCGACCAGGCCATCGGCATCGTCATGAGCCGCCGTGGATGCAGCTCCGACGACGCCTTCGCGACGCTGCGCCACATGAGTCAGAACCAGAACATGAAGCTGTCCATGGTGGCCGAGCGTGTGGTGGAGGAGGCCGTCCGCCGAGCGCGCGCCCGCCACGGCCGCGCCGACCCGACAGCCGATCCGGACCGACAGCGCCCCTGAACGCTGCCTCCTGGCGGTGGGGATCCGCCTGTTCACGTCTCACCCGTGACCAGCGGACACCTCCGACGATTCACCACGGAGCCGGTTCGACCAGCCCGGATAGGCTTGCGATCCCCCCACCGTTCTGAATGCGCATACGACCTTGGGGGGTGGATGTGGGCGGCCACGAAGACCGTGCGCGCTCGTTGCTACCGCTGTCCACTCCGCTCCCGAATGCCGCAGACGTCGCTTTCGACCGGATCGCCGATGTCGTCCGAACCGTCATCGACGTTCCCGTCGCACTGGTCAGCTTGGTCGATCGGACCAGGCAGGTGTTCCCGGGCGCCGTCGGCCTGCCGGAGCCGTGGCAGACCGACCGGCAGACGCCGTTGAGCCACTCGTTCTGTCAACACGTGGTCGCCCGTGCGGAGCCTCTCGTCATCACCGACGCCCGTACCGATCCGTTCCTGTCGTCGAACCTGGCGATCCCTGACCTCGGCGTGGTCGCCTACGCCGGGATGCCGCTGCACGACGCCTCGGGCCGGGTGGTCGGGTCGCTGTGCGCCGTCGACACCGAACCCCGGGACTGGACCAGCTCGGAACTCGCGTTGCTGTCCGATCTCGCGCAGGCCTGCTCGGCCGAGCTGCAACTGCGAACGGCTGCCGACGCCGCCGAGCACGCCGCCGTCCGCACCCGACTGCTGCTCGAACTGTCCGAAGTGGTCTCGAGCGCCACCACCGTCGGCCAGGTCGGCAGACTCGTGTCCAATCTCGCGACCAAACGCTTGGGCGCCTCGTTCGGCGGCATCACGGTGCTCGACGTGCACGCCGGCACCCTCCGCTACCTCCGACTCGACGGTTTCCCTGACGACGTCAAGCGCAACGGCACGGTCGGCATCGACGCAGACCGGCCGTCCGCGTTGGTCGCCCGCACAGGCAGGCCGCTGTTCCTGCACACGCTCGACGATCTCGCCACCATGACACCGGGTGGACTCGATGCGGCCCGAGCCAGCGGCGGAACCTCCTTCGCACACCTCCCGCTGGAGCTCGGCGGCGATGTGATCGGCACGCTCAGCCTCACGTGGACCGCCGAGCAGCCCTTCACTGCGGACGATCGCGAACTGCTGCTCGGTTTCGCGCGCTACGCCGCGGGTGCGCTGGACCGAGCCAATCTGCTGGCTGACCGCCGCGACGTCGCAGCAACACTCCAGCAGGCCATGCTGCCGACTCTGCCGGCCGTTCCGTGGCTCGAGATCGAGGGCATCTACCGGCCAGCGAACGCAGCCGACGCCGTGGGGGGCGACTGGTACGACGCATTCCTCACGGCCGTGCCGGCGACAGGCGCCGACGCCGACAGGCCCCGTTCCGGCGCCGCTTCCCCGCTGACCGTCGTCGTCGGCGACGTCACCGGTCACGACACTGCTGCAGCGGCTGTGATGGGACGACTGCAATCCGGCCTGCGTCATCTCGCGATCGACGCACCGTGCACACCCGCCGCCCTGCTGGCCCGCCTCGACCGCGTCATGAGCTCGAACGCCACGATGGCGACCAGCCGGATGGCGACAGCCGTCACCGCGAGCATCACGCCACCTTCCTGCACACCCAGGCATGCCGAGGTGGGCAGCCTCGAGTTCACCTGGTCCAACGCCGGACACCTGCCGCCTCTGCTGATCTCTCCCGGGCGAGCCCCCACGTACCTCGACGCCCCGGTCGACCTGCTGCTCGGCCTCGACCCGACGGCCCAGCGTCGCGACCACGTCACCAGCCTTGCGCCGGGCTCCAGCGTGTTGCTGTTCACCGACGGCTTGGCCAAACGTCGCGACGCCGATCTCGACAACGGGCTCGAGGCCCTCGCGTACGCAGCGGACGTCCACCGCCATCTCCCGCTGCACGAGATGCTCGACGCTGTGGTCGAGGCCGCGCTCGCCGGCACCCACGACGACGACACCGTTCTCCTGGGCCTACGAGTCCCTCTCTGCTGATGCGCACGCATGGTCGGCAACCAGTCTCGCGACAGGGTCACACCAGGAAATTCGCGACGAACCTGACGCCACGGGCACACCGGTGACGAAACAGTTCCTCTCACGAAAGATCACCGTGGCCCTGACAGAAGTCGTACTCGGCTTACCGGCTGAGAGCGGCGCCCCAGCCATCGCCCGCCGATTCATGGCCGATCACACCGCCCACCTGCCCACAGCTCTCATCGAGGACGCGACGTTGCTGGTGTCGGAGCTGGTGGGCAACGCCGTCCGCTACGGGCAGCCTGCCATCACGCTGCGGATCTGTTCGCGACCATCCGGGATACACGTCGCGGTTCACGACGCCGGCACCGACATGTGGACGATGCCAGACGGTCGGCCTGACGTGCACCAACCGAGTGGCCGAGGATTGTTGATCGTCGCTGCGTTGGCCGACTCGTGGGGCGTCACCACATCGCGATCAGCGCGGGGCAAGGCGGTCTGGTTCGAACTCGACCGTCGTGGATAGCAGCGGTCCGGCAGAAGGCCGCCGAGGACGCCGTAGCCGCACGAGCTGGTATCCCAGCACCCGCTGAAGATGTCGCGTGCCGGCACCGACCAGCAGTGGGCTGTCGTCCAGCACGGCGAGGTGACCGACGTTCCGTGCAGCGAGGACGCGTGTCACCGCGTGGTGAAGGAGGAAACGTGCTGCCGACGAGCGGCGAGCCTCGCCCACGCCGATGAGCGTGACCAACTCCGCCCACTCCGCGTCGACGACCGCGACGGCGATGCCGGCCAAGCCGCCGTCCGCGTCATCTGCCGCCCACCAGCGCTCCTCCGGGTGCTGCGCGGCGGAGGTGGACCAACTGCCGAGCCGCGGGCTCGACCGTGTCGCCTCCTCGGCGATCCGGGCCCGCTCGTCAGGATCCTCGACGTCACGCACCGTGATCCCGGCGCGGGCCGCGGTGTTCAGCGCTGCCCGCAACGCGCGGTTCCGATTGCCGGAGGGCCTCTCGGCAACGTCGCGCGGCACGGCGAGGACGGCGAGACACAGCCGGTTGCGCGGCACGCCCCACGTCCGACCTCCCATGTCGGTCCGCAATCTCCGGCCGGTCACCGAGTCGGTCAGCGCGACGTCCAGGGTCGGCTCGGCCCGGACCAGCCGCAGGAGCGCGAACGCGCCTCGGACATCGAGGAACCACGGCCGGCGTGACGGTGCGCCCGCGCGGGTCCCGGCACGTGCTTGCACGAACTCACTCGCTCGAGCGAAAGGCACCGACTCGTACGCCGCCACCGGACGCTCGGCGCCAGGCGACACCGCCGTCTCCGAAGCCGGCCAGCGGAGATCGGTCACTCCTCGATGTTGCCAGCGCGTCAACCGTTGTCAAGTTGATCTCTTACCGGGCAGGCAAAATGTCGGTCCTGGCCTCGGCCACGCCCGAACTCGTGCAGGATGCAACGGTCGCTGCGGCGGTCAGCACGGTGACACCCATGACAGCCCGGCCGCTCGACGAGTCCGGGAACACCGAACACCACGAAACGTCCCGGTCAGGGACACCGCTGTCGCTCGCTGGGATCTGGGAGGACCACCGCTCGTGATCGTCGACATCACCACGCCCGGCTCGTTGGACATGCCGCCCGGTGGTGTCCTCGTCGTGGGGTCCGGTGCCGCGGGCATCGCGCTCGCGGAGCGGCTCGCCGGCGCGGGCCGGCCGGTGCTGCTGCTGGAGTCCGGAGACGACAACACCGGAGTGGGCCGGGCGGCGACACTTGACGATCTCAACGCCGGGGAGAGCACGGCGTTGCCGTACCGGATGACCGAAGGACGCACCCGGATGCTCGGTGGCGCGACCGAACTGTGGCACGGCCAGTGCATGCGCCTGCACGACCTGGATCTCGCCGCCCGGCCGTGGGTGGCGCCGTCGGGCTGGCCGCTCGGGGGCACCGACCTCGCGCCGTGGTATGCGGAGGCCGAGGCCTGGCTCGGCGTGAGCGGCCGGGGTTACGGGGTCGAGCGGTGGTCCGAGCACCCCGCGCTCCCACCTCTCGGATGGGACCCCCGCCACCTGGTGCACGACTTCACCGAGTACATGGCGGATCCGATGGTCGGCCGTTCGCGACGTCCGTCGCTCGCCGCGTCGACGCGGATCCGTGTCGTTCTCCATGCAACGGTCACGACGGTCCTGGTCCAAGACCGTTCCGTGGTGGTAGGCGTCGAGGTCGCGACTCCCGACGGTCGGCGGCGGGTCGTCGACGCGGACACCGTCGTTCTGGCGGCCGGGGGGCTGGAGAATCCACGGTTGCTGCAGCTCAGCGACCCCGACGGCGTCGGTGTCGGCAGTGGTCGCTGGCACACCGGCCGCTTTCTGCAGGACCACCCGATCATCCGTACGGCCGAGGTCCTCCCCTCCGATCACCGCGTCTTGCGGGACCGGTACATCGTGCTGCACCAAGGACGTCGTCGGCTGTTCCCCAAGGTCCGGCTGGCACCGGAAGCGCAGCGGGAACACGGCCTGCTCGATGCCACCGCGATCTTCGTGCACGACCACGAGTCACCGGCGCTGGACGCCGCACGTCGACTGGTGATCGCCGCACGATCCCGTCGCGTGCCCGAACATCCGGCGCGCGACCTGTTGGCCGCTGCCGCGGCGCCGGTGCCAGTCATCCGGGACGCCTACCGGCGGTACGCCCGTGGCCTCGCCAGCGGCGCCCGGCCGTCCCACGTCTGGCTGCAACTGTGGATCGAACAGGCTCCCGAGGCGGATCGGCGGATCCTGCTGGGACCTGCGGTCGACCGGTTCGGCCAGCGCCGGGCCGAGGTCAGGTGGGGCGCCACCGACCAGGAACTCGAGACCAGCCGTCGTATGACGCGCTGGATCGCGGCTGATCTCGCACGGCTCGGGGTGGCGTCGGTCCGCGAACTCCCCGCGATGACTGACGACGCCGCCTGGCGGACATCGGTCACCGACGCCTTCCACCCGGCCGGCACCACGCGGATGTCGGCGCGCCCGGACGACGGCGTCGTCGACCCCGACCTGCAGGTGCACGGGGTGAGAGGGCTGCACGTCGTCGGCGGCAGCGTCTTCCCGACGTCCGGCTACGCCAACCCCACGCTGACCATCGTCGCGCTGGCGCTGCGCCTCGGCGATCACCTCGCACGGACACCCGCTCCGCCCGCCTGATTCCTCATCCGGACGCGCGGGCCCTCACGGTACGGACGAGCTCTTCGAGGGCCGACGCCACGGGCACGGGCATGCTGGCCGAGCCCGAACCGACCTCTCGCAGGATCGGCAGGCGTTCGACCCGCGAGGTTGCGACGATGACGTCGTCGATCGGCAGTGCAGCGGCGCGGGCGACCAGCGCTTCGGCGAGACCACGAGATCCCGCCCAGCGCGATCCCACGGTGGCAGACCGCCACGCGGCTCCGGCTTCGTCGTCGGGGCGTAGGTGAGGCGAGAGCAGGGAAAGCGCTGATCCACCTGGCCCGAACACCCCGTGGCCGACGACCGTCGTGACGGTGCCGGGGAGGTCGACGACCGATGCGAACGGGCCGACCTCGACGTGCGCGGCGGTGAGCACGTCCGGTGCCCGTCGGGCCACTGCACCCGCCTCGGCGTTCACCGTGGCGACTCCGACCTGACCGACGTCGCCACGGTTGACGAACGTCGTCAGGGCGGAGAGCAGTTCGTCGGTGACGTCGTCCGCGTGGGCTTCGTGGAGCATCACACGGTCGACGTGTCCGAGGCGGAGCAGCGTCCGGTCGAGCGACCAGCGCACGAGATCCGGGTCGAAGACCCCACGTGGCGCGGTGCCGGCGCCCGGGCGCAGGCGGCGGTAGAGGCGGTCCGGGAGTCGTCGGGCCGCCGCTTTGGCCACCCGGATCCCCCGCGAATCGACTGCGCCGGGTTCGAGCCCGACCTTTGCTCGTCAGTTGCGGGCGCTCCGGCCACCGCGCCACACGGGCGCCCAGCTCGGCTTCCGAGCGCCCGTGTCCGTACAGGGGCGCCGTATCGAAGGCGCGGAACCCGGCGTCCCAGGCGGCGTCGAGGACGGCCGCGGAGGCGTCGGCCGGCGTCGCGCCGAACAGCTGAGCGGTCCCGAACACCACGACCGGCATTGGCCTCTCCGTTTCGAGTTGCGTCTTCCGCAAGATCAGCTCAAGCTTCACTCAGATCTCACAAGCGTCGTCCCCCATCAATCCGCCAGCGCATCGACCCGGTCGTTGCGCGGCATCCCCCGAGGATTGACATGCCCGCTTCCTGGTTCTCCCGTGCCCGCGCGACGGTTCCGCTCGTCGCCAGTGCGGCTCTCCTCGCCGTCGCCGGTGTGACGGCGACACCCGCGAACGCCGCGGTCGCTCCCTCGACGATGCGACTGGTCGCCGGCACGACGCCGGTCACCGACCCCACGGGCGCGGTCTGGTCGCCGGACGCGGCGTACGCCTCCGGCGGCCGGGTGACCGGATCCACTGCCACCGTGCGGGGCACCAACCAGCCCGCCGTCTTCGCGACGACGCGATCGGGGGTGGCGGGTTATCGCATCCCGGTCCCGGCGCAGACCGTCATCGTCACCCTCGGCTTCGTCGAGCGTCAGACCATCGCCGTCGGCCGACGCGTCTTCGACGTGTGGGCCGAAGGCACGAAGGTGCTCGGAGGGGTCGACGTCGTCGCGGCGGTCGGGACGATGCGGGCCTACCGCGTGAGCTTCGTCGTCCCCGTGACCGACGGCTACCTCGACCTCACCTTCGCGGGAAGCGCCGGCATCCCGACGGTGTCCAACGTCAAGGTCCTCAGCAGCGGCAAGGCTTCGCCGGCGGCCGGGACTTCCACCAGGCCGATGGCGGCGCCCTCCGCACCCGAGACGTACGGAGCGAAGGGCGACGGCGTCACGGATGACACCGGAGCGTTGCAGCGGGCGTTCGACGCCGCCCCCACCGGACAGGCCGTGGTGCTGACCGCCGGGCGCACGTACGCCCACAGCGGTGTGTTGCACCTGCGGAAGCGCTGGCTCCACCTGACGGGGGCGGGAACGCTGCTCGCCACGGCCGAGGCGACGTCGTCGGTGTGGATCGAGGCCGACAACGTGCTCGTCGACGGTGGTGTGGTCGTCAGGACGGCCACGACGACCCGCCGCTGGGACGCGTGGGAGCAGATGGGGCTGCGGATCGTCGGAGGCTCGGGTGTGGTCCTGCGATCGGTGACGGTCGACGGCGCCGCTGCCGCGGGCATCTACATCGGCAACGGGGCGTCGCGGTTCGTGCTGGACCACGTCACCGTGCAGAACACCCGCGCCGACGGCATCCACATGACCGGCGGTGCCAACCGTGGGTTGGTGCTGGCGCCCGTGGTCCGCAACAGCGGAGACGACGGCGTGGCCGTCGTGTCCTACCGGCAGGACGGAGAGGCCTGCCACGACATCAGCGTCGTGTCCCCGACCGTGCTCGGGACGACCTGGGGCCGTGGACTCTCTGTGGTGGGCGGCACGCGCATCAGCCAGACCGACATCGACGTCCGGGACACATCGGCGGCGGCGGTGTACATCGCGGGCGAGGGAGACCCCTGGTTCACCGCGGCGCCGCAGCAGGTCGTGGTCAGCGGCGGCACGGTCACCGGCGCGAACACCGCCACCGGCGTGGATCACGGGGCGGTGCTGGTCCTGAGCGGCGAGACCGGGGTGGTCCCGACGGCTGTCACCATCCAGCACCTGCAGATCAGCGACACCCGTCCGACCGCGAGCCGGAACCTCGGCGTCATCACCTACGGCGACACCCCGAAGAACGTGCTGTTCTCGGACATCAGGATCATCGGCGGCCCGCGCTCGGCCTACCAGGGCAACACCCCCGCCTCGGCCTACCGACTGGTCGGGGTGACCCACGACGGCACGGCGGTGCCGGTCGGCGGCTGATCTCCAGCGCATCGTCAGCGACGTACGAGCACGTCGCGGTAGACCTGCTCCAGGCGGTCGACGTGGGCCTCGATCGTCAGCCGGTCGCGCTGCAACGTCCGCAACGACGTGCCGTAGGACTCCCGCCCGGAGGGGTCCTCCGCGAGGCGGATCAGGTGGTCCGCGGCAGCGCGGACGTCGCCCGGCGTGAACAGGGCGGCCTTGCTGTGCTGACCCACCGTCTCCAGGTGACCACCGGCAGCTGCGGCCACGACCGGCAGCCCGTGCGCCATCGCCTCGATCACCGTGAGCCCGCACGGCTCGGTGGGAGCCGGTGCCAGCAGGATCGACGCAGTGTCGTAGAGCTCGGCGACGTCGTCGACCCAGCCGCGGAACTCGACGCTGTCGGCGACTCCGTGCGCGACGGCGAGCCGTCGCAGCATCGGCTGTTCCTCGCCCGCGCCCGCGATGACCAACCGCCACCCGGACGCGGCGAGCCCGCTCACCGCCCAGGCGCCGATGGCGGTGGTGGTGTCCTTCTCGGGCGCGAGCCGTTGGGCCACGACGACCAGCGGTTGCCGCGCCGCTGCCGCGACATCGGGGACGGCCGCCACACCGTTGAGGAGGACGACGTCGGCCGGGCGCTCGAGCTGTTGCGACGTCCACCGGCTCACAGCGAGCTCGGTACGCAGGGAGCGTCGGACCGCGGGCGCGAAACGGCGCGCGGCGGCGGAATGACCGCGTGGCACGGTGATGTGCCGTGTCGACACCCGCGCCGCCCGAGTGGCCGGCGCGGTGACGAACGCGACGAAGTCGCCCTTCGTCATGTGGCTGTGCACGATGTCGCGCCGACCGCCACGACCGAGGGTGCGGACGGCCTCGCGGGTCGAGCTTCCGGGCAACCAGCGCACCCCCGGACCGGTCCACCGGATCATCGGCGCCGCCTGCCCGCCCACCACGACCACGTCGTGGCCGCGGCGAGCGAGCTCGCGCGAGACCTCCGCGACGTAGCGCTCCGTGCCGGCGAAGACGTCGGTGGTGACGACCTCGGTGATACGCAGCCGGACCTTCACGCTGCCACCTCGCCGGTGCTGAACCGACCGAGGAGTTTCACGACCCGCTGCGGGAGCAACGGTTCCAACCACCCGAGTTCCTCGTCGTCGAAGAACTTCAGCACGATCCCGACCAGGAGCGCGACGGCAGCGAACACGATGCCGCCGGCGACCAACGCGAGCAGGGCCGCCGGTTCGACGCCGGGCAGCGCCGAGCTGACCCCGGTCGCGACGGCCCGGCCGGCCGAACCTCCCGCGACACCGGCGACCAGTGCCACGACGAGGCCTCTGACCCGCCATCCGATCGGGCCGGTGTCGCGCACGGTGGCGCGCAGCAGCCCGCCGGCGAGAACGACCTGTCCGACGAGGTTCGCGATCACGGCGCCGGCCGCGCCGAGGGTCGGGACGAGCGCGAACGCGACGCCGACATCGGCGACGGCGGCCACCGCTCCCACCACCAGCACGGTCTTCAGTCGGCCCTGACCCGCCCAGAACTGGGCACACACTCCGCTCACGACGGCGACCAGCAACGCCAGCGACGCAAGCGGTACCAAGCGCGCTGCCTCGTCGTACGACGAACCGTAGACCACCGTCACGGCGTAGGGACCGACAGCGGCGAGCATGCCGACGAAGGGAATCGCCACCAGCGAGCCGAGGCGCAGAGCGAAGCGGAGATGCACTGTCGCAGTGGCGAGTTCTCCCCGCGCCGCCGCAGCCGCCACGATGGGCATCGCGGCGGCCGCGATGCCGAGCGGCACCATCGAGATGAGGTTCACCGCCATGAACGCCACGGAGTACATCCCGATCGCGCTGTTGGTGGCGAGAACGGCCAGCACGACGAACTCGATGCGCTTCGAGACCACCTGCGTGATCAGGGAATCGAGCGCGAACAGGACGTAACTCGACCAGATCCGCACCGGAGGTCGCAGCGGGTCGATGTGGCGTCGGCGTTCGACCTGTGGCCCCCAGCGGCCGGAGCGGAAGGTCCAGACCTGCGCGGCGTCGGCCTGCGCTCCGGATGACGACGGACTCACGGTGAGGTCCTCGCTCAACTGGGCGCCCACCGCTGCGACGTCACCGGAGTACACCGGGCCGTCGGCCCGCGGGCTGGCGTCGGTCGGCGACACGATGGGAAACCGTTCGACGGCGCCGGTACCGCAGGAACACCGCGACGAGCAGGCCCATCGCTGCGACGCCGTCGCCGGCGAAGATCCCGGTGATGCCGTAACCCGCCACGAGGAACGCGATCCCGAGTGGTGGCCCGATCAGTTGGAAGACCAGTCGCAGCCGCCCGATCGGACCCCAACCCTCGATCAGGATCAGCCGGACCGCGAGGCCGTCGGCGAGCGCGTCGAGGACGGAGACCGTGCCGATGACCAACCAGGCGAGGTGGTTCTCACCGACGAGAAGCGCAGAGACGGCCATGGAAGCCAGGACGACGACGCCGCTGCCGAGATGTGCCCCGATCGCCCATCGGGTCAACGCACGGGCGCGCACCTCGTCCCGCTCCCCCTGCAGCCGGCCACCCACCTGCAGCAGCGCCGTGTTCAGCGAGTAGACGATCACAGCGGCGACCGCGGCGTTGACGTACGCGATGAGGCTCTGGGCGCCGAGCGCGGAACTGCCCAGCAACCGACCCGCCGCCACCGAGAGCACGGCTGTGGACAGCGCCGGGACCACTTGACTGGCCGCGGACCACAGGCCCCCACTGATCACGCGCTTGCGCCGGTCGTCAGCCGGAGGGTCCGGCGCGGTCCGCTCGACCTCCAGGTCGGTCACACTGAGGCCGATCGCGTGGCGGTCCGGCGGCGCCGGGGTACGACGACCCGGTGAGCGTCCCGGTTCGTCCTCCCCCGTTGCGTGAGCGCGCGACACCGCCGATCGTCGCCGTGGTCGTCCCGGCGTACAACTCCGAGCGGTATCTGGCCGAGACCCTGGAATCGGTGGTGGCCCAGACGTTCGACGCGTGGGAGTGCATCGTCGTCGACGACGGCTCGCGCGACGGGACCGCCCGCGTCGCCCAGCGGTTCGTCGACCGCGACGGCCGGTTCCAACTGGTGCGACAGGCGAACGGCGGGGTGTCGCGCGCGCGCAACACCGCGCTCGACGTGGTGTCCGACAGCGTGACCATGCTGGCGTTCCTGGACAGCGACGATCTGTGGTTTCCGGACGCGCTCGCCGTCCTGATCGCACACCTGGCCGGAGAGCCGGGCGCAGCGGGCGTCTACGGCCTGGCGGAGTACATCGACGAAAGCAGCCGCCCGCTGCGTACCGGTGCCCACCCGGCCGTCCAGACCGATCGTCGACGAGTGGGACGGTTCGACCTCGTCGACGTTCCACGTAACGCGCCGTCCACCTTCGCCACGATGATCGTCTCCGGGACGATCTGGCCACCGGCGACCGCCCTGTTGCGCCGAGCGGCAGTGGACTCGGCGGGCCGGTTCGATCCGGAGCAGCCCTACGTCGAGGACTGGGACCTCTACCTGCGGATGAGTCGTCAGGCCGGGTTCATCGCACTCGACCGGCAGACGGCGTGGTACCGCCAGCACCCGACCAACATCACGAAGCACGACGAAGCGATGGCCTTCTACAGCGCACGGGTGCGGTGGAACGCGTGGCGCTCCGCGGACAACACGCCCCAGCAGCGCCGCATCGCACAGCGGACCTGGCGGCGTCTGCAGCTGCGCTGGATCTACTGGTCGGCTCGCGAGGTCGTCGCTTCCGCACGAGCGCGTGACTGGGAGAGGTCGTACGAGGCGGCCGGCGCAGTCGGACTGTTCACCCGTCAACTGGCCGCCGGCCACCCGGCCGAACCCGACGCCCGCATGGCACGTCTGATCAGTCGGTTCGTCGTCGCGCCGCGCTCGGCGGGAAAGGGCTCCGCCGACTGACGACGTCCGCGCGGTCACCCGGCCCGCCGGGTCACGGCTCGGTGGTCGAGACGGCTCCGCACCGCCTGCACCGTCTCGTCGGCGACGTCGTGCCAGGTCCGTGCACGTCGAGGCGCACCCGCGGTCGTACGGCCGAACGCTGCCGCAGCGGCCCTCGTCCAGCCGGCCACGTCCCGGGCCGCGACCACGTCGAGCGCATGGATACCGGAGACCTCGCGCAGCGCGGCGTCGTCCGAGACGATGACCGGCGCGCCGAATTCCTGGGCCTCGGCCGCCGGGAGACCGAAACCCTCGGCCAGACTGGGGCACAGGACAACGGTCGCGTGCTCGTAAGCCCATCGCAGTTCGGCGTCGCTGATGTGTCCCAGCGGCACGACTGCGTCGGCATCGACCAGAGCGCCGTACAGGTCTCCGACCTCGGTGCGACCCCAGTTGGGCGGCCCGGCGATGGCGAGCGCGGCATCCGGGACCAGCGCACGAACCCCTGGCCACGCCGCCACGAGGGTCTGCAGGTTCTTCCGCGGCGACGCGTCGCCGACCACGAGCGCGAACCGTCGTGCGGTCAGCCTGCCGAGCGGTGCGGGCACCGCGCTGCGCAGCGTCGACGAGGTGGCGAGCGGAGTGACCGCTGTCCTGTGCAACGCTTCAGGAACGAACGCGTTGAGTCGCTGCCTGGTCGCCTCGCTGACGCAGACCACGAGATCGGCAGCCCGGATCGAGGCGCGGTACGGCCTCGGCAGGAGCAGGCGCTTGCTGTAGCCGAAATCGTCCGGGCGGTCGAGCAACAGCATGTCGTGAACGGTCAGGACGGTGAAAGCCGACGTGCGGCGCGGGATGAGGTGCTTGACCCCCTGGACGACGTCGGCGCCGGCGAAACGCGACGGCAGATGCCGTTCCAGCAACGACATGGCCGACGTCGGCAGGTCAGGGACGACCGTGACGCGCGAGGTGTCGCCCACCATCGCCCCGACGGTGTCGGCCGCGGACGCCGTGGCGACGGCCGACAGCTCGACGTCGTCGCGCGCCGACAGCGCCCGCATCAGTTCGGTGGTGTACCGGACGACGCCACCGAGGCTTCCCCCGGCCGGTACATGCGTGGCGAGCACGGTCCACCGGAGTACGTCGCGGCTCACGCGGAGACCGCCCGGGGTCGAGGGACGGAGGCGCGACGTGGCGCGGCGCGGTTCATCAGGTACGCGAGGACGAGGAGCACGACGGCCGCCGGCACGATGCGCCCCTGCGTCCAGTACACGTACCGGGGCAGTTCGAGCAGTCCGGTGAACATCACGGGGTACGCGAGCAGGCCGACGGGTCTTCCCGATCGCCAACCCGTGTACGCCGTACCGACCACGAGCCCGCACAGCAGGAAGAACATGAACCCGCCCCAGGTCCCGAAGTCGATGAAGGGCGTGGCGAGTCCACCCGGGTTGTTGAACTCAGGGTTTCCGTACTGTGCGAGCACCGTGTTGAGCAGATCCGACCCACCCTGGTGCGACAACCTCTCGTAGAGACCGAGTTGCGAGACGCCAGGCGCTGTCCAGAACGCCTGGATGCTGTCGTACGGCAGTCGTCCGCTGGCCGGGTGCGCCAGCTGCAGGGCTCCGTTGTTGTACGAGGTCGCGTAGTAGCCGGCCAACCGGTTCACCACGAACTGGGGGAAACTCAGCGACGTCCGGTCGCGGAAGAAGACCCAACTGCGCGAGTACTCGAACGCGCCGAAGACGACGAGCAGGGTCGGCAGCGCTATCACCGGAACCGCGCCCACCCAGCCCCCGTGACGCCAGCGTTGTCGAAGTCGGAAGGCACCGATCGCGAGCAGCGGCACGAGTAGTTCGAGCACGGCGAGTCGCTCGGTGAGCAGGTACGCCCGGGCGAGACCCAGGACGACCACGACCGCGGTACGACGCGCGAGACGCGCGGAGAACCCTTCGGTGAGGAGCGTCCCCGCGACCACCACGTAGGCGATCCCGACCTGCGTCAGGCTGGTGATGCCGGCGATCGGCGCGAAGAGCGTCTTCAGCTGACCGGTGTAGTTGTCACCGGACACGATCGAGGAGAAGAGCAGCGACGGCGTCGCGCCGCGTGCGAGGCCGAGCACCCCGAGCAGGGCGTAGCCCGCCACGGTCAACCAGAACACCACCGGCTCACCGCGACGCAGCACGTCTGCTGCGGCAGGGCTCAGCGCGGGCCAGGACGGAATCGGTCGCGCCGCCCTCGCCACCAGAGGCACGAGCAGCCCGAGGACGAGGACACCTGCAGCGCCGAGGAACAGCACGGTGTCCGCGTGGCTCAACACCTTGGGTGCGCGGTAGAAGGTCCGGAAGTCCAGATCCGGGATGCGGTCGGCGACCACCAACGACAGCGGCACCACCAACAGCACGGTCCCGACCGGGCTGATCCACCACACCGACCGCGGGAGACCGGACCGACCCGGCCGGGGCGTTACCGGCCCTCGGCGCGGCGTGGGCCGGACGAGCGTGCTGGTCACCCCGCGACCACTGCACGGTGCCGGAGCTCGCGCGGTGCGACGTCCCGGAACCCTGCGATGTTGCCGCGCAGCCAGGCGATGTCCGCCCGGGCGAGCACCCGCTTGCCCTGAGCGCTTCGGACACTGGCCGCGACCAGCTTGCGGGCGCAGTAGTACGCCAGCTGGGATCGCGGCAGGGACCGCTTGCGCCACAAGTGCCCTTGTCCGCAGCCGTAGCTGAGCATCTTGGCGACGAACGCCTCGTCGGGGTCGTCGCGCGGCTCTTCCTGGTGCACCAGCAGATCGGGCAGGTAGGGCACGAATGCACCCGCTTCGACCACCCGCAACAACAGGTCCGACTCCTCGCAGGCGCCGTACCAGCCGTCGGACCCGACGCCCATGTTCGGGTCGAAGTCGCCGACCAGGTCCAACCAGGTGCGCCGGAAGAACATCGTGCTCATGATGCTGGTCTGCAGGAAGTTCCGGGCGGTGACCGGTCCGGGCACGGTCTGCCAGCGCAGCATCGACGGTCGTCCGTCGCCGGTCGTCTGGCGTCCGCAGATGCCCCCGACGTCGGGGTTCTCGGCGAACGTGTCGAGCACGCGTGACAGCGTCCCGTCGGGGTACCACGCGTCGTCGTCGGGATAGGCCACGAACGCGCCGGTGCTCAGCGCCGTGCCCACGTTGCGACCGCGCGAGGCACCACGCTCGGACGTCGCCGCCCACACCGGCATCGACCACTGCCGTTCCTCGAGGACCTTCGCGCAACGGGCGTCGTCGCTCTGGTCGACGACGACGAGCTCCACCCGCTCACGGAGTCCACTCGCGTCGACGGATTCGACCAGCCGTCGGAACTCGTCACGTCGGCCGATCGTGCTGACGACGACCGAGAGGTCCGGTGACACACTCACGACTGACGGGCGTTGTCGCGCGCGGTTCCGGCTCCGACACGGTCGGGATCGGTGCGCCCGGTAGCGGGACGCGCGCTCGCGGAGGTGACGGGCACCGAGCGGCGACGGTTCCGTGTGCGGTGTTCGGGCAGGTCGACCTGCGGCGGCTCGAACTCGAGGCGCAGCCGCTGCGATTCGTCGACGCGCTTCCCGGGACGGCGGCGCGACCACCACCCCGGAAGATCGTTGAGGATCGCCCCGACGAAACGGCTGCCCTGGGCGTCGAACAGCTCGCTGGCTGACACCACGTCAGCGGGCAACGAGACGCCACGGGCGACCACGAGGACCGCCATGCCGACGCCCGCCGCGCAGTCGACGGCGAGGTCGGAGTCGGACAGGGCCGGAGCGTCGACGACGACCTGCCAGCCCGCCGCCGTCGCCCGGCGAAGGATGTCGGTGAGCAGTTCGGTGCGCCTGGACGGCAGCGGTCCGGCCGCAGCTGCGACCTCGTCACCGCAGGGCAGCACCCACACGCCGGGGATCTCGCACTGGACGGCACTCTTGATCGCGTCGACCGAGCCGCCCGCGAGTGCGTCGGCCGAGACGTCCGTGGCGGACAGGCCGGCGAGGCTCCGCGAGTCCGATCCGTGGACGAGCTCGGACGCGAGGACGAGCAGCAGCGGCCCACGCTCGGCCATGCCCGCGGAGAGGGACGCAGCGACGTGACTGGCGCCGACCCCCGGGGTGGCGCCGACGACGATGAGCGGGGTGCGGCGTGCTGATCCGCGTCCGGCGAGGCGGGCCGCGAGCAGCCGACCCGCGTTGCTCCGCCAGGCATTGGGCCCTCGCGCCGTCCGGCGTTGACGGGTCGGCAGGACCGGCAGCAGAACCGGGAGTCCGAGCGAACTGAGATCGCCCACCGATCGAACCCGCGGTGCGATGCGCCGGACGAACCCGACGCCAGCCAGCGCGACCACGGCCCCGAGCAGCGCGCCGATCAGCACCGACGTCGCTGTGCCTGAGAGCGCACCGGGCGCGGCTGAACTCGCCGGCGTGAGGACCGTGACGACCTGGTTGACCTGCGTGCGCTCGAGTTGCAGCGCACTCTGGTCCTGGAGCAGCGTCTGGTACTGGGTCTGCAGCGCCGACTGCGCAGGAGTCACGCCGGTGTTCTGCGCTCCGGCGGGCGGAGCAGCGGCGGCGAGTGCCTGCTGGACCGACTTCAGCTGCGCCGCGACCTGCGCATCCCGGGCATCGAGGGATGTCGTCAGCTGGCCCGTGCGCAGCGACGTGTACGCGCGACCGGTCGCCGTCGCGACGGTCCGGGCGCGCTCCGCGTCGGCAGCCGTCGCCGTGACCTGGACGACGTAGGTCTGACCGACCTGAGCGGACGACACCGACGGCCGGTCGGTGAGTCCGAGCGTCCGCTGCACAGTCGTCGCGAGTTGTTCGCCGTTGAGGACCACCAGTTGCGCCTGGATGAACGACGTCGCGTCTTGCTGGGTACCGGAGTTCTGGTTCGGGCCGATGGTGCTGTCGGGGAGGACGGACAACGCCGTGGTCGCCGAGTAGGAGACCGGTTGGGTCGCGCCGTACAGGAGACCGGCCAGGCCGCCGAGGACGACGCCCGCGCCGAGGGCTGCGCCGATCCGACGCCAGAGACCACGACCACCGCCGTCGATCCGGTCGGAGTCGACGGTGCGGATGTCAGAAGGCTGTGTCATACGAGGGTTTCTCCTGTGTGGTCGGGTCAGCGGCCGCGACCGCCGAGGACCTCGCGCAGTGTGAGCACGAGGACCTTCACGTCGAGCCACAGCGACCAGTTGGCGATGTAGTAGTTGTCGTAGCGGGCGCGCTCGCGGATCGAGGTGTCGCCGCGCAGGCCGCTGACCTGAGCCAGTCCGGTCAACCCCACCGGAACCCGGTGGCGGGCCCAGTAGCGTTCGTGTTCAGCGCTGAACTTCTCGACGAACGTGGGCCGCTCGGGTCGCGGTCCGACGAGACTCATCTGGCCGCGCGCGATGTTCCACAACTGCGGCAGCTCGTCCACGGACGACCGACGCAGCAGATGACCGACGCGGCTGACGCGGGGATCGTTCGCGATGTTCCAGTTGGTCTGCGACTCCGCCTCGTTGCGTGGGCGCATGCTGCGGAACTTGCACAGCCGGAACGTCTTGCCGTCGAGGCCGACCCGTTCCTGCCAGAACAGCACCGGGCGGCCGCTCTCGACGAGGATGACAGCGGCGACCAGCGCGAGCGGGATCGCCAGGAGGGTGAGCCCGAGCAGCCCGGCCACCACGTCGACCGCGCGCTTGACCCACCAACTCAGCCTGAGCGTGGGGTCGGGTCGGAGCCGCAGCAACGGCACGCCGCGCACGCGTTCGACGTCAGGACCGTCGCCGTGCAGTTCGAACATCGGCGGGACGATGTAGATGTCGCAACCGGTCTGGTGCACCGAGATCACCGTGTCGACGTAAGCATCCCCCGCCCCGGCGAACGCCAAGACGACGGTACGGACGTCGTGCGCCGCGATGGTCTCGGCCAAGCGGTCCATGTCGGTCAGCAGCAGCGGCTCGTCGAGCCGGAGTTCGGTGGTGACGTCGGGGTCGGCGAAGCCGACCGGGTCGAGTCCCAACTCCGGGTGATCGCGCAGCGCCGTGGCGATCGTGCGCCCGGTGCGACCGGCCCCGACCACCAGCGTCCGCCTGCCGCCGCGCCGTGCACGCCGCACCCGACGCGCGATCGCGAACCACGCGAACTGGAAGACCAGCAAGAACAACAGGAAGGCTCCGGCGCGCGACAGCGGCTCGGTGGCGCTGAGCACCGTGTCGGTGGTCGCGAAGGTGACAACGAGTGACACCCCGACCCCTGCCAGGACGCTGCCGATCGCCCGCGGGATGTCGTCGAGCACGGTGAGGTTCATGCGCGGCCGGTAGAGGCGTACCAGGGCGCGCGCGGCCAAGACCGTCACGGCGAAGACCACCGGGTTGATCGCGCCGGCGCCGATCCACCACGACGACAACGCGATGGCGAGGACGTCACCCACGAAAACCCCGACCGGGATCGCGATCGCGGGTCGGGTCGGCCGGCGGAACGAGAGCCGCCGACGGCCGACCCGGGCGCGGGCATCCGTGACCGAGTGGTCGGCCCCACCCGTCCGCCGACGGCGGCCGAGAGCAGTGCTGGTCCTCGCGGGTTTGGTCAGCTGGGCGGTCGTGAGTTCGTCTGTGGTCACCAGGTGTGCCTTCATGCAACGCGGGCGTCTGCCTGGCCCTTGCCGCGGTCGGTTCGTTCTCGTCCGTGGGCGTCGGGGGATGTGGAGGCCTGTCAACGTCGGTGCTGCGAGCCCTCCTCCAGTGGGTTCGGCGCCACGCGGCACCGCGGTTCCGTCTTTCCCGGTCACGTTCAAATTCTTCGGGGAGGCTGTCTCCCACCGATGATGTGTCCGCACGACCTGCTCGAGCCAGGCTGGAGCGGGGTACGTCACGTAGCGTGGAACCGATGCGATCGGACCGGACGCCGGCCTGCACGAGACGTCAGGCGATCCAACTCCTGCTGGGTGGCGGCACCCTCGCGGCATTCGGTGCAACCCTGGCGGCGTGCACGGGGTCCGGCGACACGAGGGGTGGGTCGTCGAGCGTTTCGGGGATCGACGTGACGACCTTCGGCGCGGTGGGTGACGGCCGTACCGACGACACCGCAGCGATCCAGCGGGCCCTCGATGCCTTGAAGGACAAGGATGTTCTGACCTTCCCCGCTGGCAAGGTCTTCCGTCACAGCGACGTTCTCACGGTGGGCACAGCCGGCGTGCACCTCGTCGGACCGGGTGAGTTGCGCGCTTCCCACGAGGAGCGGTCGGCGTTCAAGGTCGAGGCCCGGGACGTCACCGTCCAGGGGCTCACGTTCGGGATCGAGAGCACCAGCCGCCGGTGGTCGACCCCCGATCAGCACAAGCTGTTCATCGGCGACGTCTCAGGGGTGACGGTGCGCGACGTCCGCATCACCGGCTCTGCGGCCGCGGGTCTGTTCGCGCTCGGTTCGAGTGACTTCCATTTCGAAGCAGTGTCGGTTTCCGACACTCGTGCTGACGGCATCCACATGACTTACGGCGCGCACTCCGGCACCGTCGACCACCCGGTGGTCACTCGCAGTGGCGACGACGGCGTCGCCGTCGTGTCCTACCTGCAGGACGGAGACGGCCGGACGTGTCACGACATCGAGATCATCTCGCCGACCGTGCGGTCCACGACCGGCGGCCGCGGGCTCAGTGTGGTCGGCGGGAAGGACATCGCCTACCGCGACATCTCTGTCGACCGGAGCAGCGCCGCCTCGGTCTACGTGGCATGCGAGGGTGATCCGTCCAACACCTGCGACACCACGCGCGTCGCGGTGACGAACGGGAAGGTGACCGGCGCGAACACGAACGCCGGCATCGACCACGGCGCCGTCCTCGTCTACTCCGGCCGGGGCGGCGGCACGGTCGACGGGGTCGAGATCTCCGGGCTGTCCGTCTCGGACACCCGGGCCGGAGCCAGCCGACAGATCGGCGTGGTGCGCAACAGTGAGGACGACGGGGTGTCGAACGTGAGCTTCAGCGGTCTCCGGCTCGCCGGTTCGCCCGTGCCCTACCAGGGCAACGCCCCTCTGGCCGCGGTCCGCCTCGACGCCGTGGCCGCCGACGGCCAGGCCGTGCGGGCCAGTGTCTCCGCATGACGCCCCGCGTCGCGATCGTGCACGAACGGTTCACCGAGTTCGCCGGCTCCGAGCAGGTCGTCGCCCAGCTGGCGCAGGTCTGGCCGTCCGCGACCGTGCGGGCGCCGCTCGTCGACCCGGCGGTCCTGCCGCGGGAGCTGCAGGGGCGTGTGACCGGGACGGCGTTGAGCCGGGCGTTGCGACCGGGTGGCGGATACGCACATCTGCTCCCGGCCCTCCCGTTCGCCATGCGACGGCTGCCCGTCGGCGAACCCGACGTTCTCGTGGCGAGTCACCACGCCTTCGCGACCCAGGTCGTCCACGCCACGTCGGCGCCGGTCGTCGCGTACGTGCACAGCCCGGCTCGGTGGGTGTGGGACCCGACGATGCGAGCCGGTGAGTTCGGCGGTCGGGTGGGCGCCGCGGGGTTGGCCGCGTTCGCGGCTGCGTTCCGGCCCCCGCGATCGCGCAGCGGCGGGCCGGGTCCACTCGATCCTCGCGAACTCTCACGCCGTGGCCGCCCGGGTCCACGAGTGGTGGGACCGCGACGCCGAGGTGGTCCACCCTCCGGTCGACACCGAGTGGTACACCCCGGACGCGGAGTTGCCCCGTGAGGACTTCTTCCTCCTGGCGGGTCGTCTCGTTCCCTACAAGCAGCCGACCGTCGCGATCCTGGCCGCGCAACGCGCAGGGGTCCGCCTGGTCGTTGCGGGCGACGGCCGCTCGCGGGCCGAGTGCGAGTCGTATGCGGGTCCGGGGACCGAGTTCCTGGGCCGCGTCTCGGACGATGAGCTGAGGTCCCTGTTCCGGCGTTGCACAGCTGTACTCATGCCGGGGGTCGAAGACTTCGGCATCGTGCCTGTCGAGGCGCAGGCGTGCGGAGCGCCGGTGATCGCCACGGGCGAGGGTGGTGCGCTGGATTCGGTCATCCCGGGTCGCACCGGGGAACTCGTGCCCGGTGGCGAGCCGGGGCTCGTCGAGCGCTGGTCGGCGGCGTTGTCCGCGTTCGATCCTGCTGACTACGCCCCTTCGGTGATCCGCGAGCACGCCGAGGGGTTCTCCCGGGCCGCCTTCCGGCGTCGGATCGCCGACCACGTCGCGGGTGTGCTCGACGGTCGCCCAGTCGGGCGGGCGGCATGACGGAGCGGCGCTCGGTCAGCTGACGGACGCGCCCGGATCACGGGGTGCCGGACCCGATCCGGACCGCAGTTCGGTGGTGGCCGCCGAACGGTCGTGCAGCGCGCCGCGCAGGTCTTCGATCTCGCGTCGCGCATCGGCGAGGTCGGTCTCGAGCAGCGCCTCGGCGCGCTCGAGCGCTGCGAGCCGCCGCTTCAGCCGGGTCCGGTCGAGCGCAAGTGCCGCCAGCACGAGTACGAAGACGACGATCGCCACCAGCGACGTCCACCCCGCACCTGTGAAGGACGCGTCGGCACTCACCAGCCGCACTATGGCCCGGCACTCCTCAGTTATCAACTCGACGCACGGCGTCGGCCACAAGATCAGCTTCGGCGAAACCAGGTGGGGCACTTCGCCCGAATGGGTGTCGAGGGCTGTTCATCGGCCCCCTGCGACAACCGGGTGGCCCAGCCGCCCCGTCTCCCCCCGGACAGGTATCGAGCGAAGGTCAGACATCGTCCGAGGGGGAACGTGAACCACGTCAACGCAGTGGGTAGGCGCGCGCGGCAGCAGGCTCGACAGGCCGAGCGCCAGCGCCGGGGGGTCCGACCAGGGTGGCGGATCGCCTCGGGGATGCCGTCGGGTCGCCTCCGCGACACCTGGCCGAGTTCGCGGCTGCAGCACGGCAACCAGGAGCCTGTGGCGCGGCTGCTGGGATCCGGACGTCCGCACACGTCGCTCGCACGCCGCGCCCAGCTGCCGACCATCGCACGACCGGCCCTCCCGCTCGTCGTGCCCGAGTCGGTCCCAGTCGTCCCGGTCGTCCCGGCGGTGGCACTCGAGACGGCCCTGCCCACCACCGTGGAGACTCGGGCGCACCCGGTCGCCGTGGTGGTGGCGGACGTGCCGTTCGTCGACGAGGGATCCGTCCAGGAGACGACGCCCGTCGCGGTGTCCGAGCAACTCGTCCCCGGACCGCGGTGGCCATCTCCGCCCGACAACGACGCAGTGCCCCGGGTCGGCGGCCGTCGTCGACTCGCGCTCGTGGCCGCAGCCGCCGTCGTCGTGGCAGGCGGTGCGGCGGCAACAGCCGTCGTCGCGTCCCGCTCGGGAGGTGGTGCACCGACGCCTTCGAGCGTGACGCAGGCCGCCGACACGACCGCGGTCGCGACGTGGCTGAGGGGCAACATCGGGTCGACCGCCGGGATCGTCAGCGACGACCCGCTACTCACCCGCGGCCTCACCGACCGCGGACTCGCGGTCCGCCTCGTCGACCAGTTGACCGCCGCCCCGCCGCGGTCGTACGTCGTGACGACGCACGCCGGATCGGCCGCCGGAGGGCCGGTTCCGATCGGCGCCGGTTCGACCTTGGTCCCAGTCGCGCGCTTCCCCGGCGCGTCGTCGGAGGTCCAGGTCGGGCAGGTCGTCGCGCGACCTGCCGATGCCGTCCGTCGTGACCGCGCTACCGAGTCCGACACGACCCGCGCCGCGTCGACCGGACTGCTCCAGAACCCGGCGCTGACGCTGACCACCGCCGCCCGTGCGGTCCTTGCTGGCGGCGGCGTCGACCTGCGGTCGTCGGCGTTCCTCGCGCTGCTCGCCGGATCGCGGCCGGTGCGGGTCGTGCAGATCCCCGTGGACCCCGCAGAGAAGGCCGTGGCACTCCCGGCGCGGCGGGTCGTCGTCACGGTGAGCGACCGCGGCGCAGTGCAGGACGCCGTCGCCCGCACCCCGGCTCCCTACACACCCGTCGTCTCGACGCCGGCCGGGCTGCCCGACGGGAGCCTGCTCCTGACCTGGCCGCTGCTGTCCGATCCGAACCTCGTCGTCCGCTGACCCCGCCCCACACCATGATCGACCGGAGGAACTCCATGTCCCTGACCCGCTCAGTGCTCACCGTCCTCGGTGCCGCCGCCATCGCCACGACCGCGGCAGCCGTGGTCACCGCCGCACCCGCATCCGCAGACGCCACCGCCGCGGTCGTGCGGAGTGCGCACTTCTCGCCCGACACCGCGGGAGTCGACGTGTACCTCGCCCCGTTCTCCGGTGGCAGCACGAGACTGTGGGTGTCGAACGAGCGGTACGGCGCCATCAGCCCGTACCAGCGGATCACACCGGGCGCGTACGTCGTCTCGATGCGGCCGCACAACGCCCCGGCATCGACGAAGCCGACCCTCACCTGGACGCTCGACGCCAAGGCGGGATCGGCGTACACGGCCGCGGCGATCGGCAGGAGCGCCAGTCTGCAGGCCGTCGTGCTCACCGACCAACTCACGCCACCCGCGGCGGGCACCGGGCGGGTCCGGATCGTGCAAGCGGCGAGCACGGCACCCTCGGTCTCGGTGGAGGCGAACGGCGGAGTGGCACTGGCGAACAAGCTCGCGTTCGGGTCGACGTCCGGGTACAAGACCGTGCCGACCGGGTGGTGGGACATCAGGGCCACGGCCGACAGTGGCTCGGCGAAGCCTGCGACCAGTTCGGTCGCGATCAGCGCCGGCAGTTCGTCGACGGTCGTCGTACTCGAGAACGGCAGCACGCTGAAGCTGACGAGCGTCCAGGACTCCGCGTCGGCCGGCACCATGCCGGTCGGATCCGTCGACGCCGGCGCCGGCGGCACCGCCACTCGGTTCGCCGCGACCACCTCTTCGGTGCCCCTCGGCGGATGGGGCGTGGGAGGCGCGATCGCCGTCCTAGCGTCGGTCGGCAGCGTGGTCGCGTGGAGTCGCCGTCGTCATGCGCTGGTCTGAGGTCCGTCCTCGCCGTGCCGTGCTGACGGCCGTGGGGGCGCTCGCAGTCACTGTCGTCCTGGCCGCGTGTTCTCCCGCGGTCGTCCCACCTTCGACGCCGACCGCACCGGCGACATCGGCTTCCTCGTCCGCGTCGTCGCCGGCCGGCGCCGCCGCACTGCCGCCGTTGCCGGTGAAACCGGCACCCCTCGCCGCCTCCGCCACCAGCGCTCCGGTGCGCCTCCGGATACCGGCGATCGGGATCGACACCGGCCTGGAAGAGCTGGGGTTGCTCCCCGACGGCAGCCTCGCGTCGCCGTCGACCTTCCCGACCGCCGGGTGGTACGACAAGGGTGTGCGTCCCGGTGATGCCGGACCCGCGATCATCGCCGGCCACGTCGACTCGGTCGCTGGCCCCGCGGTGTTCTACGAACTCGGCTCGTTGAAGACTGGTGACATCGCGTACGTCACGCGCGCTGATCACAGCGTCGTGAAGTTCGTCGTGGAAACCAAGGCGCAGTACCCCAAGGCGCGGTTCCCGACCGCTGACGTCTACGGCCCCACACCCACACCCGAACTGCGCCTCATCACCTGCACCGGGATCTTCGATCCCTCGGTACGCAGCTACGAGGACAACCTCGTGGTGACCGCGGTGCTCGCGCCCTGACTCGCTCGCGACGTCGCTCCGCATCCCCACCTCGCGGGCCCGCACGACTACGTCCGTGGTGGGTCAGTGGACACCATCGGGCCATGCGGCTCAGCGCCGCTCGAGCACGTGCGGAAGGGATCCGGATCTCAACGGCGTCGCCCGCTCGGAGCGCGTCGTGACGTTGAGTCCGTTGGGTAACCCGTCCGATACGCTTGGGCTGAACCAATAGCTGGCGCCGTGGTCGAGGACGCACCGAGGGACCCGCGTGCAGTGGTCGATGGCTTCGAGATGGGCATGTACGTCAGCTATGACGACTGTGGCGACGCCTGGGTGCGCTCGCCGGACAGCGGCGCCGCGAGCCTGATCTGGGAGACCGGCGAGCCTGCGTACTTCTGCGTCAGCATTCCGGCCGAGCCCGATCACGAACCGCCATCATCGGCAGCCTGCGCTGACCTGGCCGAGGGCGCCATCACAGCCGCCGAGAATTCGAACCGCACATCTCGACGCGACAAGGACGGGTACCTGCCGCGAACCACGCGCGGACGGGCTGCGGACGTTCTGCGGACTGAGCGGGGACGCCGCCCGTGAGAGTCGAAGCTTGAAAAACGCTACAGGCCCCGGATCCCGGGGCCTGTCGTGGTGCGCCGCGAGGGAATCGAACCCCCAACCCGCTGATTAAGAGTCAGCTGCTCTGCCAATTGAGCTAGCGGCGCGGGTGGCCGACGCCTGGATCGCAGGCGGCCGGGCCGACCGATGACAGTACCAGGATGCGTCCGACCGCCCGGCGGGCGGGGACGACGGGCGGAAACCCGCTCCGTGCTGGGTGCGAGCATGACGACCTGTGACCGCCGAGCCCACCGCGAACGCGACGCCGTGGCCCGCGGCGCTCGTCAACGGGCTCACCCTGACGGTGTTCCTGCAGTGGGTGGGCGCCGGGGCGGTGTTGCCGACGCTGCCGGTGTTCCTGGAACAGAAGGGCGCCGGCCCGGCCCTCATCGGGGTCGCGATGGCGGCGTTCTTCGTCGCCGGCGTGATCTTCCAGTACCCCTTCGGCCGGCTCACCGACCGGCTGGGGGAGCGACCGGTGCTCGTGGCGGGCCTGCTGGTCTACGCGGTGGCGAGCCTCGCGTTCCTGCTGCCGGTGTCGCCGTGGGCCTGTGTCGGCACCCGGTTCCTGCAGGGCGTCGGGTCCGGGGCGGTGACCGTCGCCGCGCTGGCGGCGGTCGGGCGTCACGTGCCCGCGGCTTCGAAGGGCAAGGCGTTCGCGCGGGTGTACGCGGGCGACATCGGCGGCCTCGCGATCGGGCCGCTGCTCGGAGCGATCGCCGGCACCGACCACCTCGGCACGCTGTTCGCGGTGACGGCCGCGGCCTCGACGCTCGCGGCCGTCGCCGTCACGGTCATCGTGCCGTCACGGGCCGGCCTGGCGGCGGTGTCGCACGCCGTCGACGTGGTGGCCGAGCGCCTGCTCGCCGATCCCGTGCGGCGGCGCCGGATCCTCGGACTGTTGCTCGTGGCGACGATCGCCGGTCTGTCCGGCGGCGTGTACGAGACCTGTTGGACGCTGTTGCTCGACCACCGCGGCGCGTCGACCTGGGCGGTCGGGCTGTCGTGGACGTTGTTCGCCGTGCCGTTCGTGGTCTTCACGCCGATCGCGGGTCACCTCGCGGACCGCTTCGACCGGGCCCGGCTCACCACCGTCAGCCTGGCGGCGACGGCGGTCCTCGTGGGCGTCTACCCGTTCGTCGGGTCGCTCGCCGTGGTGATCGGGCTCGGGGTGCTCGAGGCCGTCGGCACCGCCATCGCGTTCCCCGCGGCGCAGGCCCTGCTCGCGGACAGCGTGCCCACGGCGGCGGTCGGCCGCGCCCAGGGTCTGTTCACGGCGTCGGAGACGGCCGCGACGGCTGTCGCGGCGGCCGCGGGCGGCGCGCTGTTCGGGGTGGGACCGGCGGTGCCGTTCGTCGTGACCAGCGTGGTGTGCGTGCTGCTGCTGATCAGCCTGTCGGTGTTGTGGCGCCGTTCGGCGACGGCGCCCCCGCGGCCGGTCGCCTCGCCCCCTTCGACGGCATCTCCCACGACAGGATCGCCGTGAGGATCGCTCCGGTCGTCGCGGCATCGAGGGACGGGTCCATCGTCACGAGCCGTTCGGCCGCGAGCAGGCGACCGGTGCGCTGCGGCTCGAGGTAGTACCGGTTCAACTGGTCGTTGGCCGCCTTGTGCGCCTTGAAGAAGGTCGACGCGAGGAACGCCGACAACGCCGAGCCCAGCGCGGCGAGCCCGCCGGACAGGAAACTTGTCGGTGGTCGAGGGCGTCGCGACCGTCAGTACCACGCCGGCGATCAAGGCCGCGAACGCGACGACGCTCGTCGCCTGCGTCAGCCGGAACGCCGAGCGCTGCTGCCGCCGGGTGAGCTCCTGGTACTGGTCGAGTTGACGCCGGTTGAGGGTGAACAGCTTCGGCAGGGTGAGGCCACCGGCCTCGGCGAGGTCGTCGATGGCGATGTCGACCCGCTTGGCCGCGACGGCCTTCTGGCGTTCCCGGAAGGCGATCCGCGCCGACGCGATCGGCACGCACGCCGCGGCCAGCGCGAGCAACCCGACGACGGCGACCTCGATGCCGTACACCTCGACGTGGTCGAACCGGCTCGCGAGCGTCACGCCCGACGCCACGACGAGCACCCCGCCGCACGCGGCGGTGTTGACCCGTCCGATCCGGGTGGTGAAGGCCTCGCGCTCGGTGCTCGCGGCCCAGGTCTGGACCGTTGTCGGCTCGGCCGCCCGCATCTCGGGTGCCGAGGGCACGAGACGCGACGGCGGTGCCGCCTGCCGCCAGGCGCCGCCCGGGCGCACGGCCCAGGCGAGCAACGCCGCGCCGCCCGCGCCCTCCGCGGCGGCGACCCACGCCTCCCAGCTCACGTCGGGGATCGTGGCACCCCGGCCGCACCGGGTCGCCGCTGCTTACAGACCCCGAATCGCGACCTGCCCGATAGGACACCGCCGGACCGGGCAGGACTTCCACGAGGCGGCGGCGAGCCCCCTCGACGGGCCGGGGAACGCGAAGGGTTGGATGACGCCGTGGGCGCGAAGGAGTTCATCGGCTCGTGGCCGGTGCTGCGCCAACTGACCGGTCCCGACCGGCTCGCCCGCGGCGCCGCGGCGAGCAGCCCCACCACGCAGCACCTGACGGCCCGCACCACGACCGCCGACCGCGTCGTCAAGTCGGTCTGCCCGTACTGCGCGGTCGGGTGCGGCCAGAACGTCTACGTGAAGGACGAGCAGATCGTCCAGATCGAGGGTGACCCGGATTCCCCGATCAGCCGCGGCCGGCTGTGCCCGAAGGGTTCGGCCAGCAAGCAGTTGGTCACGAGCCCGACGCGCGTCACGAAGGTCCGCTACCGACGGCCGGGCGGCACGGAGTGGGAGGACCTCGAACTCGCGACGGCGATGGAGATGATCGTCGACCGCGTCATGAGGTCGCGTGCCGAGCACTGGCAGGACGTCGACGACCGGGGCCGCACGCTCAACCGCACGATGGGCATCGCCAGCCTCGGCGGCGCGACGCTGGACAACGAAGAGAACTACCTGATGCGCAAGCTCTACTCCGCCTTGGGCGCGGTGCAGATCGAGAACCAGGCGCGCATTTGACACAGCGCCACCGTCCCCGGTCTGGGGACCAGCTTCGGCCGCGGCGGCGCCTCGAACTTCCAGCAGGACCTGGTCCACTCCGACTGCATCGTCATCGAGGGATCGAACATGGCGGAGGCCCACCCGGTCGGGTTCCAGTGGGTCATGGAGGCCAAGGAGCGCGGCGCGAAGGTCATCCACGTCGACCCGCGCTTCACCCGGACCAGCGCGGTCGCCGACCTCCACGTCCCGATCCGGGCGGGCAGCGACATCGCGTTCCTCGGTGGGATCGTGCGTCACATCCTCGAGCACGACCTCGACTTCCGTGAGTACGTCGTTGCCTACACGAACGCCGCGAACATCCTGCGCGACGACTTCGCCGACACCGAGGACCTCGACGGGATCTTCTCGGGCTGGGATGACGAGGCGAAGACCTACGACGCCACGACCTGGCAGTACGAGAACGCGGTGCAGCAGGCGCCGGCCGGCAGCGGCGTGGCCGAGCAGCCCGGCACGCTCGGCAACGAACTCGGCAAGGGCGAACCGGGGGAGCAGGGTGCGTCGGCCGAGGCTCCGCCACGTCCGGCCCGCGACCTCACGTTGCAGCACCCGCGTTGCGTGTGGCAGGTGCTCAAGCGGCACTTCGCCCGCTACACGCCCGAGATGGTCCACGAGGTCACGGGGATCGCGCCGGACCAGGTCGTGCAGATCGCCGAGACGCTCGCGGCCAACTCGGGCCGCGACCGGACCAGCGCCTTCTGCTACGCGGTCGGCTGGACGCATCACAGCACCGGTGCGCAGATCATCCGCACCGGCGCGCTGGTGCAGCTGCTGCTGGGCAACATCGGCCTGCCGGGCGGCGGCATCATGGCGATGCGCGGCCACGCCTCGATCCAGGGGTCGACCGACATCCCCACGCTGTTCCACATCCTGCCGGGCTACATCCCGATGCCGTCGGCCCACCAGCACCAGACGCTCGACGAGTTCGTCGCCGCCGACGCCGGCAAGACCGGGTTCTGGGGCAACATGCGCTCGTACGTGGTGTCGCTGCTCAAGGCGTGGTTCGAGGACGCCGCCACGGCCGAGAACGACTTCGGTTTCGGCCTGCTCCCCAGGATCGACGGCGACCACGGCACGTACACGACCGTCATGAACCAGATCCAGGGCAAGACCGGCGGCTACTTCCTCGTCGGGGAGAACCCGGCGGTGGGGTCGGCCAACGCCAAGCTGCAACGGCTCGGCCCTCGCGAACCTCGACTGGCTCGTGGTGCGCGACCTGCAGATGATCGAGTCGGCGACGTTCTGGAAGGACGGCCCGGAGATCGCGACCGGCGAGCTGCGCACCCAGGACATCGACACCGAGGTGTTCTTCCTGCCGGCGGCCAGCCACGTCGAGAAGGCCGGCACCTTCACCAACACGCAGCGACTGTTGCAGTGGCGGCACAAGGCGGTCGAGCCACCGGGCGACGCCCGCAGCGACCTCTGGTTCTACTGGCACCTCGGGAACCTGCTCAAGGAACGCGTGAAGGACTCGACCGATCCGCGCGACCGCGGGCTGCAGGCGGTCACCTGGGACTACGCCGGCGACGAGTTCGCCGCCGACGGCACGGTCGAGCCCGACGGCGAGAAGGTGCTGCGGGAGATCAACGGCACGGGCGCCGACGGGAAGGCGTTGTCGAGCTACACGGAACTCGCCGACGACGGTTCGACCCGCTCGGGCTGCTGGATCTACTGCGGTGTGTACGCCGGCGGTGTCAACCAGTCGGCCCGCCGCACGCCCGGGTCCGAGCAGAGTTGGGTCGCACCCGAGTGGGGCTGGGCGTGGCCGAGCAACCGCCGGATCATCTACAACCGCGCGTCGGCCGACCCCGAGGGCCGCCCCTGGAGCGACCGCAAGGCCTACGTCTGGTGGGACGACGGCGAGCAGAAGTGGGTCGGGCACGACATCGCCGACTTCGAGGCGACGAAACCGCCGTCGTACCGGGCACCGGCCGGCGCCACCGGACCCGACGGCATCAACGGCGACGACCCGTTCATCCTGCAGACCGACGGCAAGGGCTGGCTGTTCGCACCCGCGGGTCTCGCCGACGGCCCCATGCCGACGCACTACGAGCCGGTGGAATCGCCGGTGGCGAACCCGCTGTACCCGCAGCAGCAGGCCAACCCGGCGCGGGAGTTCCTGCAGGGCCGCCACGTCGACAACCAGGTCAACCCGAGCCGGTCCGACGTCTTCCCGTTCGTGTTCACCTCCTACCGCCTCACCGAGCACCACACGGCAGGCGGGATGACCCGCACGGTGCCCTACCTGGCCGAGGTCCAGCCCGAGATGTTCTGCGAGATCTCGCCGACGCTCGCGAAGATCCGCGGCCTGGAGAACCTGGGGTGGGCGACGATCACCACGGCCCGCGGTGTCATCGAGGCCCGCGTCCTGGTCACCGACCGCGTGCGGCCGTTGCGGGTCGGGGGGACGGTCGTGCACCAGGTCGGGCTGCCCTGGCACTGGGGGCAGAACGGGTTGTCGACCGGTGACGCCGCGAACGACCTCGTCGGCATCGTCATGGACCCCAACGTCCACATCCAGGACAAGGTCGGGACCTGCGACATCCGCCCGGGGCGTCGGCCGCGCGGCGCCGCGGTCCTGGCGCACGTCGCGGACCACCGCCGGCGGGCCGGACTCGAGACCGGGGAGAGCACATGACGGACCGGAACCGGCTCTCGGGGCCGATGGCCGACGTCCACCACCGACGCCGGGTACGCGGCGGATCACCCGCCGCGCAAGGGATTCTTCACCGACACGTCGATCTGCATCGGCTGCAAGGCCTGCGAGGTGGCCTGCAAGGAGTGGAACGAGGTCCCCGAGGACGGCATCTCGCTCACCGGTATGTCGTACGACAACACGGTCGCCCTGGGCGCCTCCACCTGGCGACACGTGGCCTTCATCGAGCAGGCGACGCCGCCGCGGGCGCCGGTGTCGATGGGGATGCCGACCGTCGGTCCGCCGCCCGCCGCGATGATGCCGGACCAGGGCGAGGCGGCCGGCGACGACGACCGACCCGGCATCCGCTGGCTGATGAGCTCGGACGTCTGCAAGCACTGCACCCACGCCGCCTGCCTCGACGTGTGCCCGACCGGGGCGCTGATCCGGACGGAGTTCGGCACCGTCGTCGTCCAGCAGGACGTCTGCAACGGTTGCGGCTACTGCGTTTCCGCTTGTCCGTACGGGGTCATCGACCAACGCCAGGACGACGGCCGGGTGTTCAAGTGCACGCTGTGCTACGACCGGCTCGGCACCGACCAGACGCCCGCGTGCGCCAAGGCGTGCCCCACGCAGTCGATCCAGTACGGCGATCTCGACGAGTTGCGTGAGCGCGCCGACGCCCGGCTCGCCACGCTGCAGGAGCGGGGTGAGACGAAGGCGCAGCTGTACGGGAACTCTCCCGACGACGGCGTGGGCGGTGACGGCGCGTTCTACCTGCTGCTCGACGAGCCCGAGGTCTATGGGCTCCCGCCCGACCCGGTGGTCACCACCCGCGACCTGCCCGCCATGTGGAAGCACGCGGCCGTCGCCGCCGCGACCTTCGTGGGGCTCGCGGTGTCGGCGTTCGCGGGCCGTCGCCGATGACCGGCGCCGAGATCGGCGGCGCCGGCGCGCGGACGCCGGGGCGGGCGGGCGCCCGCCGACGCAAGCGGGGCGGCGGCGAGACCCTGATGGTCCCGGAGGCGGACTTCCGGAGCTACTACGGCCGACAGATCCTGAAGTCCCCGACGTGGCACCGCCTCGACATCGCGGGCTACCTGTTCGCGGGCGGCCTCGCGGCCGGGTCGTCGGTGCTGGCCGCGTTGGGCGATGCCACCGGACGGGAATCGCTCGTGCGCGTCGGACGCCTCGGCGCGGTGGGCGGCATGAGCGCGTCGTTCGTCGGACTCATCCACGACCTCGGCCGGCCGGAGCGGTTCACCAACATGCTCCGGGTCGTCAAGCCGACCTCGCCGATGTCGGTCGGCACCTACATCATCTCCGCCTTCTCCGGCCTCACCTTCCCGGCCGCGGCCGGTGAGCTCGCGGGGGTGTGGCCGGGCGCCACGAAGCTGACCGGATTCGGCGCGGCGGCCTTCGCGCCCGCCGTGGCGACCTACACCGCGGTGCTCATCGCCGACACCGCCGTGCCCGCCTGGCACGAGACCCACAGGCAGTTGCCGTTCGTCTTCGCGGGCAGCGCCGTCATGGCCGGCGGGGCGCTGGGATCGTTGTTTGGTGCAACGGACGACGCCGACGCTGCGCGCCGCATGGTGGTGCTCGGCGGGATCACCGAACTCGCGGCCGGTGAGGTGATGGAGCGGTCCCTCGGCGTCGTGGGGGAGAACTTCCACCAGGGCCGGGCGAAGACGTTGATGACGGCGGCCAAGGCGGCCAGCGCGGGCGCGGTCGTCACCGCCGCGCTCGGCGCCCGCTTCCCGTTGCTGGGCCGGCTGGCCGGGCTCCTCGGTCTGGCGGCTTCCGCCCTCACCCGCTTCGGCATGTTCGAGGCGGGCATCCAGTCGACCGAGGACCCGCGCTACGTCGTCGTCCCGCAGCGCGAGCGGCTGGAACGCGAGGGCCGCGCGGCAGGGTAGAAACGGGGCGTGCGGATCCCGAGCAGTTCCTTCCACAACGTCTGGGACAACGCGATCCCGGCCGTCGCGACGATCGAGCCGGGCGACACGCTCGAACTCGAGGTGCGCAACGCCTCGGGCGGCCAGATCGGGCCGGACTCGACCGCGGCCGACCTCGTCGGTATGGACTTCGCGCGCGTCAACCCGGTGACCGGCCCGGTGGCCGTCGTCGGGGCGGAGCCGGGCGACGCGCTGGTGGTCGACGTCGTCGACATCGCCTGCGAGCCCTGGGGTTGGACCGCGAACATCCCGGGTTTCGGGCTGCTGGCCGACGAGTTCACCGAGCCTCACCTGATCTTCTCGCAGATCGACGGTGGGCGCGTGCGGTCGTTCGGGGGCATCGAGATCCCGTCCGTACCGATGATCGGCACGATCGGGATGCCCGCTGCGGATCCCGGCCCACTGCCGATGGTTCCTCCGCACCGGCACGGCGGGAACCTCGACATCCGCGACATCGCGGTGGGCACCCGGCTGCGGTTGCCCGTCGCCGTCGCCGGCGCGTTGCTCTCGATCGGCGACACCCACGCCGCGATGGGCGACGGCGAGGTGTGCGGCACCGGCGTCGAGACCGGCTCGGTGGTCACCGTGCGCGTCGGCGTCGAGAAGGGTGCGGCGCCACCGGCGGCGGTACTCGAGACCGACGGGCGCACCGTCCGGAGCGGGCCGCACCTGGTCGCCACGGGCGTCGGTCCGGACCTGTGGGAGGCCGCGCGGGACGCCACCCGGTCCGCGATCGACCTGGTCGTCGCGCGGACGGGCCTCGCCGCCGTCGACGCCTACCTGTTGCTGAGTGTGGCGGGCGACCTGCACGTCAGCGAGATCGTCGACCTGCCGAACGTCGTGGTGTCGTTGCATCTCGCGCGCACCGGGATCTGCTGATCCCCTCGGGGACATCTCGCCTGCGCAAACCTCGGTGGCGCGGGCGTTTCCGCGTCGCACTTCTTCCGTGGACGACGATCCGAGGGGTGCGAACCGGGCGTCATCCGGACAAGGCGGGCCGGGGTTCCAGGGGCGGTGGGAGGCGCGCCGAGAAAGATCAAGAATTTTGGCGATCTTGTGGTTAGACCCCGCCCGAACGTGGACACCACATGCCTCGTCGGTCGCTCGCGCGGCCGACACACGGGGGAAACACCAGCACCACCAACGCTGTCCACCATGCGTCCTGCCCGACCGGCGACGGCTCGGGACGGACTCAACCGGAGGTTCCCCCGTGGCGTACATCGCGATCTCGTTGTTCATCATGCTCGGCGCCTGGCTCGTGCTCGCCGCGAGGGCGGGCAGTGCCAACAGTCGTCTCGACGCCCTGGCCGGCCGTGATCTCGCCGCCGACCTCGGCTCCGACCGAGCGCGCCGGTCACCGCACCGTGAGGATCGGGCCACCACTCGCGGGCACGAGCTCGCCGATGACCGGAGCGCCCGGCACCTCGCCCGCCACCAGCAGCCCGCCCGACGTCTGAGCGTCCGCGAGCAGCAGCAACTCCAGGTCGTCGGCCGCGGTGGCCAGGTGCGGTCGCACCCAGTCGAGGTTGCGGCGTGAGCCGCCGGGGACGAACCCCGCGGCGAGGCTCGACCTGACCCCGTCGAGGTACGGCACGGCAGCGGCGTCGACCACCGCGCCGACTCCCGAGGCTCGGGCCAGCTTGAACAGGTGACCCAGCAGTCCGAAGCCGGTGACGTCGGTGGCCGCGACGACACCGTTGCGTAGTGCAGCGATCGAGGCCTCCCGGTTCAAGGTCGTCATCGTGGCGACCGCCTCGGGGAACGTCTCGCCCGTCGCCTTGTGACGGTTGTTGAGGACGCCGGTGCCGAGCGGTTTGGTGAGGCTGAGCGGCAGGCCGGCCACGGCGCGGTCGTTGCGCAGCAGGCGGGCCGGGTCGGCGATCCCCGTGACCGCCATCCCGTAGAACGGCTCGGGTGCGTCGACGCTGTGGCCGCCCCCGACGAAACACCCGGCTTCGTCGGCGATCGCCGCCCCGCCCCGCAACACCTCGGTCGCCACGTCGAACGGCAGCACGTCGCGGGGCCAGCCCAGCAGGTTGACCCCGACCAGGGGTGTCCCGCCCATGGCGTACACGTCGGACAGCGCGTTGGCGGCGGCGATCCGCCCCCAGTCGTAGGGATCGTCGACGACCGGGGTGAAGAAGTCGGCCGTCGCGATGACCGCCCGGCCACCCTCGATGCGGACGGCGGTGGCGTCGTCGCCGGTGTCGAGGCCGACCAGCAACTCACCCACCGGGTCGCGCGGCACCGCGTGGAGGCCCGCGACGATCGCCTCCAGTTCGCCGGGCGGGATCTTGCAGGCGCATCCACCGCCGTGGGCGTACGAGGTCAGCCGCTGCACGATCCCACCGTAGGCTGGCCGGTCGCGGGGAGGCGTACGTGTCCTGGTGGGCGCCGCGGTCTTCAACACCGAGGAGGCCGAGCATCTCGGCCTGGCGGGTTCGATTCCCGTCCGCCTCCGCCACCCTGACCACCCGCCTACGCTGACGCGGTGACCGACGTCCGCCGCGCCGTTCCCCGGACCGATGCGGTGCTGGCCGATCCCCGGCTCGCGCCGTGGGCCGGGCGGCTCGGGCGCGAGGTCGTGAAGGATGCGGTGCACGCCGCGCAGGACCTGGTCCGGTCGGGGGCGTTGCCGCCCGACGACGTGGTGGAGTCGGTGGTCGGGATGCTCCCGCCGCAACCGGGCGGGTTGCGTCCGGTCGTCAACGCGACCGGCATCATCCTGCACACCAATCTCGGCCGCGCCCCGCTCGGCCGCCCGGTCGTGGCTGCGCTCGCCGCCGCCGCCGGCACCAGCGACGTCGAGTTCGACCTCGCCACCGGTGCGCGCGCCCGCCGTGGCCGCGAGACCCTCGCCGCGCTGCGCGCGGCGGTCCCCGACGCCGGTGACGTGCACATCGTCAACAACGCCGCCGCGGCACTGGTGCTGTGTGCAACGGTGTTGGCCGGAGGCGGTCGCGAGGTCGTGGTGTCGCGCGGCGAGCTGGTCGAGATCGGGGGCGGCTTCCGACTGCCCGATCTGCTCGTGTCGACCGGCGCGACACTTCGCGAGGTCGGCACCACGAACCGCACGACCGCGGCCGACTACGAGGCGGCGATCGGCCCGGACACCGGCTTCGTGCTCAAGGTCCACCCGTCGAACTTCGTGGTGTCGGGCTTCACGTCCGAGGTCGGCATCGACGAGCTGGCCGCAACGGGCGTGCCGGTGGTGGCCGACGTCGGGTCGGGCCTGCTGCGGCCCGACCCGATGCTGCCCGCGGAGCCGGATGTGCGTACCGCGCTGCGCGCGGGCGCAACCGTTGTCCTGTGCAGCGGTGACAAGCTGCTCGGTGGGCCGCAGTGCGGGCTGCTGTTCGGCGCCGCCGCTGTGATCGAGCGGCTGCGCCGCCACCCGCTGGCCCGTGCCCTGCGGGTCGACAAACTCACCCTGGCCGCGTTGCACGCGACGCTCACCGTGGGGGTCGCGCCGGTCCAGGCCTTCCTGCGCACCGACGTCGAGGTCCTCCGTGGCCGCGCCGCTGCGCTGGTCGCGCGCATCGGCCGCGACGACGTCGAGGCCGTCGACACGATCGCGACCGTCGGCGGCGGCGGTGCCCCGGGCGTCGAGGTCCCCAGCGCGGGTCTCGCCCTCCCGGAACACGCGCTGGTGCCACTGCGGGCGGGTCACGTCCCGGTGGTCGGGTACGTGCGCGACGGCCGCTGCCTGCTCGACCTGAGGACCGTCGACCCTGCTGACGACGAGCACGTCCTCGCCGCCGTGGTCACCTCACTCTGATGGCGGTGGTCGCCACCGCCGGCCACGTCGACCACGGCAAGACGGCGCTCGTCCGCGCCCTCACCGGGATCGAGCCCGACCGGTGGGCGGAGGAACGCCGGCGCGGCGTGACGCTCGACCTCGGCTTCGCCTGGACCACCCTGCCCTCGGGCCGCGACCTCGCGTTCGTCGACGTCCCCGGTCACGCGCGGTTCGTGCCGACCATGCTCGCGGGCGTCGGGCCGGTGCCGGCCGTCGTGTTCGTCGTCGCCGCGGACGAGGGCTGGAAGCCGCAGTCCGCCGAGCACCTCGCCGCGCTCGACGCTCTCGGCGTCCGGCACGGGCTGCTCGTCGTGACCCGGTCCGACCTCGCCGATCCTGCCGGCGTGATCGAGCAGGCGGCCGGCGAGTTCGTCGGGACGTCGCTGGCCGGGATCCCCGCGCTGGCGGTGAGCGCCGCGACCGGCTCCGGTCTGCGGGCCCTCAGGGACGCCCTCGACGATCTCGTCGGCGGCCTCCCGGAACCGTTGCTCGATGCACCGGTCCGGTTCTGGGTCGACCGGGCGTTCACGATCCGCGGCGCCGGCACGGTGGTCACCGGGACGCTCGGCGCGGGCACGGTGCGGGTCGGTGACGAATTCGAGATCGCCCCCGGTGGCCGTCGGGTGACGGTGCGCGGCGTGCAGACCGCCGGTCGGGACCTGGACCTCGCCGTCCCCGTCACGAGGGTCGCGGTGAACCTGCGCGGGGTCGCGCCCGACGACGTGCCGCGTGGTGCGGCGCTGGTGACGCCTGGCGGGTGGACGTCGTCCGACCGCATCGACGCCCGGCTGGTCGGCCGGTCGCCGCAGCAGGCCACGCTGCACGTCGGGTCGGTGGCGGTGCCGGCGCGGCTGCGTCCGCTCGGCGGCGACCTGGTGCGAGTGACGACCGCACGTGCACTGCCGTGGCACGTCGGCGACCGCGCGTTGCTGCGCGACCCGGGCGGACACGAGATCGTCGCGGCGGTGACGGTGCTCGACCCGGCTCCGCCCGAGCTGCGGCGCCGCGGCGCCGCACGGGAACGGGCAGCGGTGCTCGCGGGCACGCACGGTGCCGATCGCGCCGACGAACTGCGGCGACGCGGCGTGGTGCGGACCTCGACCCTGCGGGCGCTGGGCGTGGCCACCGGCGTGGCCGACGAGATCGCCCCCGGTTGGCAGGCCTCCGACGCGTACGTGGAGTCGGCGCGCGCGCGGCTGGCCGAACTCGTCGACGCGGCCGACGCCGTGGCAGGTGGCGTGCCGGCCGAGGAGGTGCGCGACCGGCTCGGCCTGCCCGACGCCGTCCTCCTGCGGGCCGTTGTCGTCGCCCCGTTCGAACTCGCCGACGGCCGGGTGCGGCGGGCGGGGGCGACGCTTCCGGACGCCGTGGCCGGCGCGGTCGCGCGCGTGCTCGATCCCGAGCGGCCGTTCGCCGCACCCGAGGCGGCGGCGCTCGCTGCCGCCGGCCTGGGACCGCGGCAACTCGCGGCGGCGGTCCGCGCCGGGCGGCTGGACAAGCTCGCCGACGGCGTCTACCTGGCCCCCGGCGTGGCGGCCCGGGCGGGCGACGTCGTCGCGCGTCTCCCGCAGCCGTTCACGGCCGCCGAGGCGAAGACGGCGTGGGGCACGACCCGGCGGGTCGCGATGCCGCTGCTCGAGACGCTGGCCGCCCGCGGTGTCACCGTGCGCACCGACGACGGCCGGCACCGGCTCCGCCCGACCTGAACGCCCCGGCCGGTGCCGCGTCCGTCAGCCCGATCCCCGTCGTCGCGGTGTCGGTCACCGAAACTGTCGGAGCCTCGTCCTAGCGTCTCGGGCATGCGGATCGTGCACACCTCGGACTGGCACCTGGGCCGGTCGCTGCACCGGGCCGACCTGCGCCCGGCGCAGGAGCAGGTGGTGTCGGCGCTGGTCGAGACGGTGCGGGCGGAGCGTGCCGATCTGGTCGTCGTGGCGGGCGACGTCTTCGACCGCGCGATCCCGCCGGTCGAGGCCGTCGAGTTGTTCGAGCACGCGCTGGTCGAACTGCGTGCCGCCGGGGCGGTCGTCGTGGTGTCGAGCGGCAACCACGATTCGGCGATCCGGCTGGGCGCGCACGCCCCGCTCATCGCGTCCGGCGGTGTGCACCTGTGCACGCGGGTCGGCACCCTCGACCGGCCGGTGGTGGTCGAAGACGGGCACGGCCCGGTCGGCGTCTACGCGATCCCGTACCTCGAACCCGCCGCGGTCGGCCACCTGTTGCCCGGGGTGGGTGACGACGTCCCGCGCGGCCACGCCGGCGTGGTCGCGCACGCCACCGGCACGATCGCCGCCGATGCGCAGCGGCGCGGGTTGCGGCGCACGGTGGTCGCCGCGCACGCGTGGGTCACCGGCGGCGCGCCCTGCGCGAGCGAGCGCGACATCGCGGTCGGCGGGGTCGGCCACGTCCCGGCCGAGGCGTTCGCCCCGTTCGCCTACACCGCGCTCGGCCACCTGCACGGCGCGCAGCAGATCACGCCCTCGGTCCGGTACTCCGGCTCGCCGCTGGCGTACTCGTTCTCGGAGGCTCGGCACCGCAAGGGCTGGTACGTCGTCGATCTCGACGCCGTGGGCGGTGTGCACGTGGAACAGGTCGCCGCACCGGTGGTGCGGGGGCTCGCCGAGGTCGCCGGCCGGCTCGAGGACCTGCTGACCTCGAGTGAGCACGAGGCCGTCGAGCAGCACTGGCTGGCGGTCACCGTCACCGACCCCGCCCGCCCGGTCGACGCCATGGACCGGTTGCGGTCTCGCTTCCCGCACGTCCTGACCCTTGCGTGGGAGCCGGCCGAACGCACGGTCGACGACCTCGGGTACGGCGCGCGGGTGCGCCACCGTTCCGACCTCGAGATCGCCGCGGGTTTCGTGGAGCACGTCCGGCACAGCCCCGCCGACGCCGACGAGTGTGCCCTGCTCGGCGAGGCGTTCGAAGCCGTCCGCATCACCTCCGACGACGTCGCCTGAGGCCGGCACCATGCGTCCCCATCGGCTGTTCGTCCAGGCCTTCGGCCCGTTCGCGGGCGGGGTCGAGGTCGACTTCGACGCCCTCGGCGCCGCCGGCCTGTTCCTGCTGCACGGCGACACCGGCGCGGGCAAGACGTCCTTGCTCGACGCCGTCGGTTTCGCGCTCTACGGGCAGGTGCCCGGTGACCGGATGACTGCCAACCACCTGCGCAGCGACCACGCGTCCGATTCCGTGCGCACCTCGGTGACGTTGGAGTTCACCGCGATGGGCCGCCGGCTGCGGGTCACCCGCACGCCGGAGCAGCGCCGGCCGAAGCGGTCGGGCACGGGGACGACGAAGGATCCCGCCACCGTGCTGCTCGAGGAGTTCCAGGCCGGGTGGCGGCCGCTGAGCACGAGGTTCCGTGAGGCCGACGACGAACTGCTGCGGCTGCTGGGCATGTCGGCGGCGCAGTTCTTCCAGGTCGTGCTGCTGCCGCAGGGCGATTTCGCGCGGTTCCTGCGGGCGGCGGCGCCGGAGCGGGCGGCGTTGCTGCAGCGGTTGTTCGGCACCGAACGGTTCGAGGCCGTCGAGGCGTGGTTGGCCGACCGGCGTCGGACGACCCGCGAGGAGTGCGCCCTGCACGAACAGCAGGTCGAGGACCTCGCGGCGCGGATCGCCGAGGAGGCCGGGGTCGAGGTGCCACCGACCGCCGACGACGCTTGGCTCGACTCGGTCGTCGACGCGGCCACGGTCGTCGTCTCGACAGCACGCGACCGGCTGACAACCGCCACGGCGTCGTGGTCCGCCCGGAACACGGAGTGGGAGGCGGCGCGGCTGCTGTCCGGCCGGCAGCAACGGCGCCAGCAGCTGCTCGCGGTGCGGGACGAACTGTCGGCCGCGTCGGCGGAGATCGCCGCGCTCGCCGCTGAGCGCGACACCGCCGAGCGGGCTGGCCCGGTCGCCGTCGCGATCGAGTCGTTCGATCGCGCGACCGTTGCTTACAGCAACGCTTCTGGCGCGCTGAACCACGGTCTGGCGGAGTTCGGTCTCGCCGAGCCGGCCGAGGTGACGGGTGCACTGGACGACGCGGAACGGCGATCCGGGCTGCTGCAGGCGTTGCTGCCGCGGGTCGAGCAGGTCGAGGGCTGGCGGCGTGAGGCGGCCGCGTCGGTGCAGGCCGCGACCGAGGCCGACCACCAGCTCGGGCGCGCCGACCGTGACCTGGCTGCGCTACCCGATCTCGTCGACGCCGCGCGCACGGCTGTCGTGGGTGCCGAGCGGGCGGCGCTGGGTCTGGGTGCGGCGCGCGTGGCGGTCGAGACCGCTCGCGACGCGGTGGCCGACGCCCAGCGGCGTGACGCCCTCGACGTCGAGGCGGCTGGCGTCTACGTCGAACTGCTCGGCGTACGCGAGCGGCGCGTCGAGGCCCGCGAACGGCACCACGAGGTGCGGGCCGCGCGCCTCGACGACGCGGCGATGGAGTTCGCGTCACTGCTGGTCGACGGCTCGCCGTGCCAGGTCTGCGGGGCGACGGAACACCCCGACCCGGCGGCGTTCCCGCGCTCGGGGGTGACCCGCGCCGACGAGGACCAGGCCGCGGCCGTCGTCGACCGGATCGCGGCCGAACTCGAGGTGCTCGATGCCCGCTACGCGACGCTGCGCGCCAGCGTGACCGAGCTGCGGGGCCGGGTCGGTGACGTCACTGCCGCTGCTGCGGCCGCCGCGCTCGACGCTGCGGGTGCCCGGTTCCGACGGCTCGACGGTGAGGCCGGTCGGCTCGACCAGCGCCGCGCCGCCGTCGCGGATCTCGAGGCGCGACAGCTGGCGGCGGGGAAGGCCCGCGACACCGCTGTCCACGCGGGCGAGCGGCACCGCGAACGCGTCGCCGACCGACAGGCACGGATCGACGCCGAGGCGGCGACATTCGTCGACGCCGGTGTCGACGACGGCGACGTCGTGAGTGCGGTCGCGGCGGCGCAGCGGGCCCTGCGTCGGTTGCGGGCCCTGCGTGACCTGGTCGCGGACGAACGGCACGCGGCCGAGGCGCTCCGCGACGCGACGCTCGACGCCGACGCCCGTGCCCTCGACGCCCAGTTCATCGACCTCGCTGGGGCCCGGGCGGCGGTGCGGACCCCCGCGTGGCGAGCGCAGGCGTCGGAGCGCGAACGCCGTCACGCCGACGACGTCGCGGCGACGGCGCGGGCGCTCGCAGACCCCGACCTCGACGTGCCGCTCACCCCACCCGCCGAGGTCGGCGCCGCCGAGGAGGCGGCCCGGCTCGCCGACGCCGAACGGGCGGCGGCGGCCGACGAGCACACCCGGGCGGTCGACCGGGCTTCGCGCCTGGCCCGGCTCGCGCCGCGGCTGCAGGAGGCCGTCCGGGCGCTCGGTCCGGCCCGTGCGGCCGCCCGGCTCGCCCGTGACCTCGCCGACCTCGCGGGCGGAACGTCGACGTCGAACACGTTGCGGATGTCGCTGTCGGCGTACGTGCTGGCCGCGCGGTTGGAGGAGGTCGCCGAGCTCGCCAGCGGCCGCCTGCTCGCGATGACCTCGGGCCGCTACTCGCTGGTGCACACCGACGCCGTCGGTCGTGGCCGGGGCCGCTCGGGCCTCCGGCTGGTGGTCCGTGACGCGTGGACCGGCCGCGACCGCGACACCGCGACGCTGTCCGGCGGCGAGACGTTCCTCGCGAGCCTCGCCCTCGCGTTGGGCCTCGCCGACGCCGTCACCGCCGAGGCCGGCGCGGCACCCGTCGACACCCTGTTCGTCGACGAGGGCTTCGGCTCCCTCGACGAGGAGACCCTCGACGAGGTCATGGACGTCCTCGACGGTCTGCGTGAGGGTGGCCGGCTCGTCGGCCTGGTCAGCCACGTCGCCGAACTGCGCTCCCGCGTGCCCGCCCAGCTGGTGGTGCGCAAGGGGCGTCGGGGCAGCTCGATCGCGGCGTGAGGGGGAGCGGGCGTACCACGACCAGGCCGTCGTGAGATGGGGTGAGTGACGGGACGTGAACCCGCGGCCGGGCTGTGGAGCACCACAACCAGGCGTCGTGAGATGGGGTGAGTGACGGGACGTGAACCCGCGGCCAGGCTGTGGAGCACCACAACCAGGCGCCGTGAGATGGGGTGAGTGACGGGACTTGAACCCGCGGCCACCTGGACCACAACCAGGTGCTCTACCAACTGAGCTACACCCACCATCGCCGTCGACGCCGGGGCGCGACAGCAGCGAGCAGTCTAGCTGGTGGCGGTGGGCGGTTCGGCGATCCGGTCGGCCCAGGCGCCGACCACCGTCTCGGCGGCGGCGTTCGCCTCGTCCGAGGTGGGGCCGGGGTCGGGCTGGAAGACCGTCTTCCGGTAGTAGTCGAGTTCGCGGACGCTCTCCTTGATGTCGGCGAGCGCGCGGTGGGCGAGGCCCTTCTTCGGCTGCGCGTAGTAGACGCGCGGGTACCAGCGGCGGGCGAGCTCCTTGATGGAGGAGACGTCGATCATCCGGTAGTGCAGGTGGTCGTCGAGCGCCGGCATGTCACGGGCGAGGAAGCCGCGGTCGGTCGCGATCGAGTTTCCGCACAGCGGCGCGGTGCGCCGTTCCGGCACGAAGGACTTCACGTAGTCGAGCACCCGGCGCTCGGCGTCGGCGAGCGTGACGGTGGAGGCGCGGACCTCGTCGGTGAGACCGGAGTGCGCGTGCATGTCACGGACGACCTCGGTCATGCCGTCGAGCAACTCGTCGCTCGCGTGGATGACGATGTCGATGCCGGGGTCGAGGGGCTGGAGGTCGCCGTCGGTGACCAGCACCGAGACCTCGACGAGCTCGTCGACGGCCAGGTCGAGCCCGGTCATCTCGCAGTCGATCCACACCAGGCGGTCGTTCATCGCAGCGCACCCTATGCCCCGGTCCCGACACCGCCCGGCACGCATCGGCCGGGCGTGAGTGGGCACACCCAGGAGATGACCGCATCCGATCTGCTGGACCCGACGTCCGTGACGGCCGCACTCGCCGATCTGGCACCCGACTGGTCGGGCACGTCCGAGGCCATGACCCGCACGATCCGCTTCGCGGACGCGCCGACCGCGGTGCAGTTCATCAGCGAGCTCTACGCGTTGTGCGAGGAGCGCGACCACCACGCCGATCTCGCGTTGTCGTACGACACGGTGATCGCCACGCTCGTCACGCACTCGGCCGGCGGTGTCACCCGCAAGGACGTCGAGTTGGCCTACGAGGTCGACCGGATCGCCGCCGGGCTACCGCTGCACGACGGCGACTGACGCGGGCCGACGGCGCACCGCCGCGGCGTCAGTGGCCGGGCGTGTAGAAGTCGAGGTACTCGCTGTGGCACGCGGTGCTGCACCAGCGCGAGTGCGAGGCCGCCTCGGTGCCGCACATCCGGCACTGGCGGCGGGGGGACGCGAGCTGCGTGAGCAGGTGCCAGATGAACACACACGGAGCAAACACCAAACTCAAGGCTCAAGACAAGCTGAAGAAGTTGCCACACGTAAAGGCAGTGTGAGTAGAAGCTGCCACGCAGGAAAGAGTCAGTCCGGAGGCCCCCGGATCTCGGCGGTGTAAGCCCTCCCGGCCATGGCGGCGTCACCTGCTCGCGCGCCGTCCAGAGATTCTCGATACTCGGGGTATCCGCAGAAGCTTGCGGAGAAGACATCCGTTTTCAGCACGGTGTGCGCGCTTCGGGGAAGGGCGCGTGACGGGCCGGACGGGCGGAGTGTGGTGCCCCCAGCAGGGATCGAACCTGCGACCGATTGCTTAGAAGGCAATTGCTCTATCCACTGAGCTACGGGGGCCGGCAGGCGGCGCGAGGTGGCACCGGACTCCGGCGCGGTCAGCGTACGGCGCACGCGCCCCGCGTCACGGCATCCCGCAGCCGCCGGTGTCGGGTCCATCGGGGTCGGCGGGCACCGTGACCCGGCTCTGTGACCCGAGTGACGGGTGTGACTCGTCGTCCACAGCCCGGCGTGTCGTCCACAGCCGACCGATCCGTCCGTCCACCCGGCGCGGTGCGGGCGATGCTCGATCGCACGGATCCCGCACCGGGCGGGACAGCACGAGATGAGGAACGTCATGACCGCACGCATCACCGTCACGGGGAACGCGGCGACCGCGCCGCTGGTCCGGGTCACCCGGACCGGCCGCCGGGTCGCGAACTTCCGGGTCGGGTCGACCGAGCGCTACCAGGACCGCGAGTCCGGCGAGTGGGTCGACGGCAGCACCTTCTTCGTGAGCGTCGCCTGCTGGGGTGCGCTCGCCGAGAACGTCGAGAAGTCCGTCCGTATCGGCATGGCGCTGGTGGTGACCGGGAAGATCTCGCAGCGCACCTACACCGACGCGAACGACAAGGTCCAGTTCGCCTACGAGATCCAGGCCGAGACGGTCGCGCCCGATCTCAACCGCGGCACGGCCGTGTTCACCCGGGTGAGCCGCACTAGCGGGCCGCCGGTCAGCCTCGGCGAGGACGGCCAGCCGATCGTCGGGGTCTTCGACGACCCGGTGGGTCGGGGCGGCACCGTCGTGCGTCACGACTCCGACGACATCACGGTGCGCGAGGACGGGTCGTTCGCGCTGCCGTCCGGCGAGGAACTCGCCTGCGACGACGACGACACGGACGTGCGGGACCGCGACGGTGCGGAGCTGGTCGGCGCGACCGGCTGACGACACCGGCCCCGGGCTCGGCCGCCTCCGCGCGGGGCGGGGCGGTCGGGCACCGGCGACGACCGGGATACTGGGCGCGTGGCTCAGTTCATCTACACCATGCGCAAGGTCCGGAAGACGGTCGGCGACAAGCTGATCCTCGACGACGTCACGATGTCGTTCTTCCCCGGTGCGAAGATCGGCGTCGTCGGTCCGAACGGTGCCGGGAAGTCGACGATCCTGAAAATCATGGCCGGACTCGACCAGCCCAGCAACGGCGACGCGATGCTGTCGCCGGAGTACAGCGTCGGGCTCCTGCCGCAGGAACCGCAGCTCGACGACAGCAAGACGGTCGCCGAGAACGTCGAGGACGCCGTTGCCGACCTGCGCGGGGCGCTGACCCGTTTCGAGGCGGTGTCCGCCGCGATGGGCGAGCCGGACGCCGACTTCGACAAGCTGCTGGCCGAGCAGGGCGAGCTCATGGAGGTGATCGAGCAGTCCGACGGCTGGGAGCTCGACAGCCGCATCGAGCAGGCCATGGACGCGCTGCGCTGCCCGCCCGGTGACTCCGCGGTGGGGCACCTCTCCGGTGGCGAGAAGCGTCGAGTGGCGCTCTGCAAGCTGCTGCTCCAGAAGCCGGACCTGCTGCTGCTCGACGAGCCCACCAACCATCTGGACGCCGAGAGCGTGCTCTGGCTCGAGCAGCACCTGTCCAAGTATCCCGGCGCTGTGCTCGCCGTAACCCACGACCGGTACTTCCTCGACAACGTCGCGCAGTGGATCGCGGAGGTCGACCGCGGTCGCCTCTACCCCTACGAGGGCAACTACTCGACCTACCTCGAGAAGAAGCGCGAGCGCCTCGAAGTGCAGGGCAAGAAGGATGCCAAGCTGCAGCGCCGGTTGCGCGAGGAGCTGGAATGGGTCCGGCAGAACGCGAAGGGCCGGCAGACCAAGAGCAAGTCGCGCCTCGCCCGGTACGAGGAGATGGCGGCCGAGGCCGAGCGCACGAGGAAGCTCGACTTCGAGGAGATCCAGATCCCGCCGGGCCCGCGCCTGGGGTCGGTGGTCATCGACGCGGCCCACCTCGACAAGGGCTTCGACGGCCGGGTCCTGGTCAAGGACCTGTCGTTCTCGCTGCCCCGCGGCGGCATCGTCGGCGTCATCGGCCCCAACGGGGTCGGCAAGACCACCCTGTTCAAGACGATCGTCGGCCTGGAGCCCGACTCCGGGTCGGTGCGGGTCGGCGAGACGGTCAAGGTCAGCTACGTCGACCAGGGCCGGGCCGGGATCGACCCGAACAAGAACCTGTGGGAGGTCGTCTCCGACGGTCTCGACCACATCCAGGTCGGCAAGACGGAGGTGCCGTCGCGCGCCTACGTGTCCACCTTCGGATTCAAGGGCCCCGACCAGCAGAAGCGCGCGGGCGTGCTGTCCGGCGGTGAGCGCAACCGGCTGAACCTCGCGCTCACGCTGAAGCAGGGCGGCAACCTCCTGCTGCTCGACGAGCCGACGAACGACCTGGACGTCGAGACGCTCGGCAGCCTCGAGAACGCGTTGCTCGAGTTCCCCGGCTGCGCCGTCGTCATCACGCACGACCGGTGGTTCCTCGACCGGATCGCGACGCACATCCTCGCCTACGAGGGCACGCAGGAGCAGCCGGGCAACTGGTACTGGTTCGAGGGCAACTTCGAGGCGTACGAGGAGAACAAGATCGAGCGACTCGGCGCCGAGGCCGCCCGCCCCCATGCCATGACCCACCGCAAGCTCACCCGAGACTGAGCGGGCGGGCCCGGTCGTGGCGCGGTTCGTGTACGAGTGCGCCATGCGCTGGAGCGACATCGACGCGTACGCGCACGTCAACAACACCTCGTATGTCGTGTACCTCGAGCAGGCCAGGGTGGCGATGTTCTTCGACCGTTACGACTCGTCCTTCGCGCGGGGCACGGTGATCGCGAAGCACGAGATCAGCTACAAGCGCCCGGTCGTCTACCACCCCGAGCCGTTGCGGCTGGAGCTGTGGGTCGAGCAGGTCCGCGGGGCGTCGTTCACCGTGCGGTACGAGGTGTTCGACGGCGAGCACCTGGCGGCCACGGCGAGCACGGTGTGCGTGCCGTTCGACTTCACGTCCGACCGGCCGCGCCGGATCACCCCCGACGAGAAGGCGCTGCTCGCGGGCTTCGCCGACGGTCCGGCATGAGCTCCCAGCCGCTCGCCGCGGCGTTGGTCGACCTGGTCCCCATGCTGGAGCGGTTGCGCCGACTCGACGCCGACACCGTCGTCCGCCTCCGGATCGAACCGGATCTGCTCGCCGCGTTGGCGCCGGTGCCGGTCGGGGTGCTGGTCGGCCGGACGGTGCGGATGGCCGGGGGAGCGGAGACGCCGGCCGACGTGACGGTCGGCGCGGCCGCGCTCGCGGACATGCTCGCCGAGCGCGACGTCGACGACCCGTCGCCGCTGCCGTTGCCGCCGCGTCGCGACGTCGACTGGCACCACACCACCCCGCCGCGGTCGGGCTGGACGCGGGTCGCGGAGCTGTCCGACGAGCAGGTCCGTGCCGCCGTGCGGGCGGCCGCGACGGCGGTGAAGGCCGCGCCCATGGAGGCGGCGGCCGAACTCGCGCTCGACGCCACGGCGTTCCCGAACGCGCTCGACCCGACCGTCGCGAAGCTCGACCGGCGCGGGCCGTCGGCGCTGGTCAAGCTCGGCTTCCTGCCGCGCGGGGGAGCGACCGCCGTCGACACCGCCGGCACCTGGGTCCGGCTCGCCGCCGCCTTCGGCTCGGTCTACCTGCGCGGCGGGCGCGGCACCGGGGACTCCGGGTCCGGCCCGTCGCTGCTGTCGATGCTCGGCTGAGCCGGCCCCGGGACCGCGAGTGGGCACTTCAGGCGGTGAGTGGCGAGGTGTAGCTGCCCACTCGTCGCCGAAGTGACCACTCGCGGGACATCAAGTGACCACTCGCGGAGATCAAGTGACCACTCGCGGAGATCAAGTGACCACTCGCGGAGATCGGGTCGGTGTGCCCGCGCGCGGTCAGCCCTCGACGTTGCGCATCGAGTCGGCGGCGGAGACGAAGTAGCGCCAGACGACGTCGTCGGCGTCGCGGGGGAGGCCGACCTGGTCCATGGCCGCGCGCATCCGGGCGAGCCAGGCGTCGCGTTCGGCCACGCCGATCGCGAACGGGGCGTGCCGCATGCGCAGGCGGGGGTGGCCGCGCTGCTGCGAGTAGGTCCCGGGGCCGCCCCAGTACTGGACGAGGAACAGCCGCAACCGCTCCTCGGCGGCGTCGAGTTCGTCCTCGGGGTAGAGCGGACGGAGGATCTCGTCGGCGCGCACACCCTCGTAGAACAGGTGCACCAGCCGGGTGAAGGTCTCCTCGCCGCCGAGCAGGGCGAACAGCTCGCCGGGTTCGCGCGCCCGCAGTGGCAGTCGCGGGGCCGACCCCGCGGCCGGGTCCTGGGCTGACGAGGTCACGGGAGCCATTGTCGTCCCCGCGCACCGCGCCGTGCCGTGCCGGTCCCGCCGCCGCCCGGCGCGCCGGTCACAATGGGTGTGCAAACAGCCTTGGTGTCAGGTTGACTGACCCGCACCGGAGGTGGTCGTGGGCGCTGCGCTGGTCCTCAACGCGACGTACGAGCCGTTGTGCGTCGTTCCGCTGCGCCGCGCGCTGGTGCTCGTGCTGGCCGAGAAGGCCGAGGTCGTCACCGAGGGCGAGACGGTGTGGCGGTCCGAGCGGCTGAGCCTGCCCGCCCCGTCCGTCGTCCGGCTCTCGCGGTTCGTGCGGGTGCCCTACCGCCGCGAGGTGCCGCTCACCCGCCGCGCCGTCCTCGACCGCGACGCCCACCGCTGCGTCTACTGCGGTGCCCGCGCCGACACCATCGACCACGTGCGCCCACGCTCCCGGGGCGGCCCGCACCAGTGGACGAACGTCGTGGCCGCGTGCGCCCCGTGCAACCACCGCAAGGGCGACCGGATGCTGTCGGAGATCGGGTGGTCCCTTCCGCACGCACCGGTCGCGCCGCCCGCGACCGTCGCCGTCGTGATGGGGTGGGCGTCGCGCGACCCGGCCTGGGAGCCGTGGCTGCAGCTGGCGCTGCCGAACCCGTCGGAGGCCCCGGCCATACTCACGGCGTGACCGCTCTCCACGAACTGTCCGCACTCGAGGTCGGCGCCGCGGTGCGGGCCGGCGAGGTCGGCGTGGTGGAGGTCGTCGACCACTTCCTCGACCGGGTCGCCGCGCTCGACGACGGCGTGGGCGCGTTCGTCACCGTCACCGCGGAAGCCGCCCGGGCCCACGCGGCGCAGGTCCAGCAGGCGGTCGACGCCGGCACCGCGACCTCGCCGCTCGCCGGGGTGCCCACCGCGATCAAGGACCTGCAGGCCACCCGCGGCGTCGCCACCAAACTCGGGTCCACGGTGTTCGCGGGCTGGGTGCCCGAGTACGACGACCACGTCGTGACCGACCTGCGCGCCGCGGGGCTGCCGAGCCTCGGCAAGACGGCCGTGCCCGAGGTCGGGCTGCCCTGCTACACCGAGACCGACATCGGGCCGCCCGCCCGCACGCCCTGGGATCTCACCCGCCTGGCCGGCGGGTCCAGCGGCGGCGCGGCCACCGCCGTGGCCGCGGGCCTGCTGCCGATCGCCCAGGGCAGCGACGGCGGTGGGTCGGTCCGGATCCCGGCCGCGGTCACCGGCCTGGTCGGGCTGAAGACGAGCCGCGGACGCGTCAGCCGCGGCCCCATCGACCTCGACAGCACCGGCCTCTCGGTCATCGGCCCACTGGCGCTCACCGTCCGCGACGCCGCGGCGTTCCTCGACGTCGTGGCGGGCCCCCGCCCCGGCGACCCCGACCCGCTGCCCCCGCTGCCGCCCGGCGAGACCTTCCTCGCCGCCTGCGAGCGCGAGCCCGGCCGGCTGCGCATCGGCCGGTTCGTCGACTCGCCGATGCCGGCCGACCTCGACCCGCGGATCCACGCGGTGTGGGAGGAGACCTCGCGTCTGCTGGAGCGGCTCGGCCACGAGGTGGTCGACGTGCGTGCGCCGCTGCCGCCGGAGACCGTGCCGGTGTTCGAGACGGTGTGGGCGGTGTCGGCCGCGACCGCGCCGATCTCCGCCGGAGGCCGAACCGCTGCTGCGTCCGCTGACCCGCCACCTGCGCGAGCGCGGCCGTCAGGTCACCGGCGTGCAGTACGCCCAGGCCCTCGGCCAGATGCGCCTCGCCACCCGGCAGGCGCTCGCCGCCACGGCCCACCTCGACGCCGTGCTCACGCCCACGCTCGCGCAGACCCCGCGGCCGGTCGGGTGGTTCACGGCCGGCGGCGACCCGGCGCTGGACTTCGAGCTGCAGAAGCGCTTCACGCCGTACACCGCCCTCTACAACGTCACCGGGCAACCGGCGATCACGCTGCCGCTGGGCTGGACCGAGCCGGAGGGCGACACCCCGACCCTGCCGGTCGGCATGATGCTCGTCGGCCGCCCGGCGGGCGACGCCGCGCTGCTGAGCCTCGCGGCGCAGGTCGAGGCCGCGGCCATCGGCCCGGTCACGGCCGACCACCGCCGCGCGCCGATCGTCACAGGCGGTTCGCTACGGTGAGTCCGACTACGAACACGCCCGGCGTCCGACAGGCCGGACGCCGATCTCTCGGGCGAGGAGCACGCGCGGTATGACAGTGGTGGAGACCGTCCTCGTCTTCGCCGGGATCCCGCTCGGGGTCCTGCTCGTCGTCGCGGCCGTCGTGCTGGCGCCGTCGGCGATGACCAGCCAGTCGCGGTACCGGCCCGGCCGTCCGTGGGGCCACGCGCCCGCCTGGTGGCTGCCCGATCCCGACGCCGTCGGCGCCCTGCCCGCGGGTGTGGTCGCCGAACGCGCGTCGCGCACCCGGGCGATCGCCGCCGCCGCGGCCGAGGAGGCCGACCGCGCGGGCCTCGACGCCGAGCAGGCGAAGGCCGAGGGCGCCGCCGAGGCGGCCCGGCGCGCGGGCGCTGCGGTGGGAGGTGCGAGCGGTGAGTGGTGAGGTCGTCGCGCACGGCGCGCCCGCGGGCGATCCCAGCGACCACTGGCTGCAGTACGGCCCGGTCCCCGGCGCCGAGAGCGCCAAGTACGGGTTCTCCCCGCGGCAGATGGCCCGCATCGACGAGGCCATCACCTACTCCACCCGCGAGACCGGCCTGACCTTCTCGGTCTACCTCGGCCCGCTCGAGGAGGTCACCGACGAGGACGGCCGCCCCGACCGCGGCCGCGGCACCGCCGAGGCGATGTTCGGCAAGCTCGCCGCCGACGGCGTCGAGTCACCCGTCCTGGTCGCGGTCTCACCCGACCAGCGGGTGCTGCAGATCGTCACCGGCGAGTTCTCGTCGCGGCGGCTCCCCAACCGCTCGTGCGCGCTCGCCGCGCTCGGCATGCGCGCGGCCTTCACCGGCGGCGACCTCACCGGCGGCATCGTCACCGGCCTGCGGATGCTCGCCGACGCCGCGGGTTCGCCCAACAAGTAGACCTCGGACGCAGCAACGAGATCGAACACAGCAACGCCCCGGCCGCCCAGCGGCCGGGGCGTTGCTGCTTCTGCAGGCTCAGTCGTGGTCGGCCCCGCGGGCGTGCAGGGCCCGGAGCAGGTCGGCGCGGCCCTCGGACACCAGCCGGCGCAGTGACGACGGCACCGACGAACCGGCGAGGAACTGGTCGGCCATGGCCACCGTCTGCTCGTCGGTCGTCGAGCTCCACGACGGGAACAGGCCGACCGCGACGTCCTGCGCCAACTCGCTGGTGCGGCGCGACCACACGGTGGCGACGTCGGCGAAGTAGCGCTCGGCGTACGGCGCGACCAACTCGGCCTGCATCCACGGCGCGAACCCGCCGATGTAGGCGCGGGTGACGTCGTTGGGCAGCGTGTCGTCGGCGGTGGCGGCGATCCAGGCCGCCTCCTTGGCCTCGGGCGTCGGGATCATCGCGCGGGCCGTGGCCGCGGCCCGCGCGCCCGCGGCGGTGTTGTCGTTGGCGAGTTCGGCCGCGATGTCGTCCTCACCGAGTGCGCCGCGCGCGACCAGCGCCTGCACCAGCGACCACCGCAGGTCGTTGTCGACCGCGAGGCCGTCGACCGGTGCCGAGCCGTCGAACAGCCCCGAGAGCACCTCGAGATCGCCGGATTCCCCCGACGCGGACGCGATGAACGCGTGCGCCCACGCCAGCTGGTGGTCCGAGCCGGGCGCGGCCGACCAGAGGCCGTCGAGGGCGCGCGCGGCCCACCGGCGGCGGCCCTCGCCCGCCCACGCCGGGTCGGCGTAGACCTCGAGCGCCCGCGCGACCTGCCGCTGCGCCATCTGCACCAGGCCGATGTCGGTCTCGGCGTCGAGGCTGCTCGCGACCAGTTCGACGTAGTCGCGGGTGGCGAGGTCGCCGTCGCGGGTCATGTTCCACATCGCGGTCCAGATGAGCGCCCGCGGCAGGGTCTCGGTGATGCGGGCGAGGCCGCCGCTGCGCAGCACCTGCACGCTGTCCTCGTCGAAGCGCAGCTTGCAGTAGGTGAGGTCGTCGTCGTTGACCAGCACGAGCCGGCCGCGCCCGGCCGACCAGGTCGGCGACCTCGGTGCGTTCGCCGGTGACGTCGAGTTCGACGCGGTGCGTGCGGGTGAGCCGGCCGTCGACGTCGTCGTACAGCCCGATCGCGATGCGGTGCGAGCGCAGCCGGTTGGTGGTCGCGACCTCGGCCGGCGCCTCCTGGACGATCGCGAACGAGGCGTAGGTGCCGTCGTCGCCGACGGTGAAGTCGGCCGCGAGGGTGTTGACGCCGGTGGTCTCCAGCCATTCCTTCGACCAGCTGGACAGGTCACGCCCGGACGACGTCTCGACGGCGCCGAGCAGGTCGGCGAGGGTCGTGTTGCCGTACGCGTGGTCGGCGAAGTACTGCCGCAGACCGGCGAGGAAGTTGTCGACGCCGACGTAGGCGACGAGCTGCTTGAGCACGGCTGCGCCCTTGGCGTAGGTGATGCCGTCGAAGTTGACCTCCACCGCCGCGATGTCCGGCACGTCCGCGGCGATCGGGTGGGTGGAGGGGAGCTGGTCCTGGCGGTACGCACAGGTCTTGTCGACGTTGGCGAACGTCGTCCAGGCGTCGGTGAACCGGGTCGCCTGCGCCGAGACGAGCGTGCCCGCCCAGGTGGCGAACGACTCGTTGAGCCAGAGGTCGTCCCACCAGCGCATGGTCACCAGGTCGCCGAACCACATGTGCGCCATCTCGTGCAGGATCGTCTCGGCCCGGCGCTCGTACCGCGCCTGCGTGACCTTGCTGCGGAAGATGTAGGCGCCCTCGTTGAACGTGACGCAGCCGGCGTTCTCCATCGCGCCGGCGTTGTACTCCGGCACGAACAGCTGGTCGTACTTGTCGAACGGGTACGGCACCCCGAAGATCGCCTCGTAGAAGGCGAAGCCCTGCTTGGTGAGCAGGAACAGGTCGTCGGCGTCGACGTGCTCGGCCACGCTCTTGCGGGCGTAGATCCCGAGTGGGATGCCGTCGTGCTCGTCGCGCCACACCGCGTACGGGCCGGCGACGAACGCCGTGACGTACGTCGACATCCGGGCCGTCGTGGCGAACTGGACGGTCTTCGCACCCGACGCCGTGGGCGTGGCCGACTCCTCGGCGCCGTTGCTCACCGCCTCCCAGTGCTGCGGCACGGTCGCGCGCACGGCGAACGTCGCCTTGAGGTCGGGCTGGTCGAAGCACGCGAACATCCGCTTGGCGTCGGCGGTCTCGAACTGCGAGTAGAGGTACACCTCGCCGTCGACCGGGTCGACGAAGCGGTGCAGGCCCTCGCCGGTGTTGGTGAACAGCATGTCGGCGTCGACCACGAGCACGTTCTCGGCGGCGAGGTCGGTGAGCACCAGGCCGTCGGCGGGCTCGTACGTCGAGGTGTCGACCGGCACGCCGTTGAGCGTGGCCTCGTGGAAGGTCTCGGCCAGCACGTCGATGAACGTCGACGCGCCCGGCTGCTGGGCCGTGAAGCGGATCTCGGTCCGGCTGCGGAAGGTGCGCTCGGCGGGTGAGCCGTCGGGTGCCGTGACGTCGAGGGTGACGTCGTAGGACTCGACGTCGAGCAGCTCGGCGCGGACCCGCGCGTCGTCACGGGTGAGGTTCGGGACGTCCATCCGTCCGAGTCTGCCAGCCGTGACGCACCCCTCGGCGCGGAACCGGTCGGCGGGTGGGCCACGATGAGTGCTCATGGCCACCTTGTCCGTGGGCGACCGCGCCCCGGAGTTCTCCCTGCCCGACCAGGACGGCACCACCGTCACGCTGTCGGAACTGCTCACGACCGGTCCCGTCGTGCTGTTCTTCTACCCGATCGCGTCGTCGGCCGGGTGCACCCAGGAGGCCTGCCATTTCCGGGACCTCGCCACCGAGTTCGGCGCCCACCACGCGCACCGCATCGGCATCTCCACCGACGCCGTCGAGAAGCAGAAGACCTTTGACACCGGCAACGCGTTGGGCTACCCGCTGGTGTCCGACGTGTCCGGCGAGGTCGCCACGGCGTACGGCGTGAAGCGCGGTCTGCTCGGCAAGCTGGCGCCGGTCAAGCGCAAGACGTTCGTCATCGGCACCGACGGCGTCATCAAGGCCGTCATCGGCTCGGAGACCAAGATGGCCGTCCACGCCGACGACGCGCTGAAGGCCCTCGCTGCAGCCTGACGCCTCGCCGGAAGTCGGCTCCCAGGCCGTCTCTCGGACGCCCATGCTCTGCTGCGCGGCGCCGTGGCACGGCGTCTGCGGCGTTGTCATCGTCGCGGATGCAACAGCGGCATCCGACTCCTCTTCCGCCTTGCATCCACCACACCACGACACCGCTCGCGACGAGCGGGGCCCCCGAGACACGGCCTATCGTTGAGCGCGTGACGACTTCTGAGACCACGCCCGTCGACTTCTGGTTCGACCCGCTGTGCCCCTTCGCGTGGATCACCTCCCGGTGGATCCTCGAGGTGGAGAAGGTCCGACCCGTGCACACGACGTTCCGGGTGATGTCGTTGTCGGTGCTGAACTCCGGCCGTGACGAGCTGCCGCAGCAGTACAAGGAGATGCTCGAGCGCGGTTGGGGGCCGGTGCGCGTCTGCATCGCCGCCGAGCAGGCGAACGGCCAGGAGTCGCTGCGCGATCTCTACACCGCGCTCGGCACCAAGCGCCACGTCGAGAAGAAGGAGTTCTCGAAGGAGCTCTGCGCCGAGGCGCTGGCCGAGGTCGGCATGGACCCCGCGCTCGCCGAGGCCTACGACTCCACCGAGTACGACGAGGCTCTGAAGAAGTCCCACCACGAGGGCATGGACCCGGTGGGCATGGACGTCGGCACGCCGGTGATCCACGTCGAGGGCTCGGCGTACTTCGGCCCCGTCATGACCCGCATCCCCCGTGGCGAGCAGGCGGGCCTCATGTGGGACGGCGCCAAGGCGCTCGCGGCGATGCCCTACTTCTTCGAGCTCAAGCGCACCCGCACCGAGGACCCGCGCGCGGTCGTCGGCATCGAGGACTAGAACCGTCCCCTGAACCGGGGGTCGGACTCCCACCACGGCGCGGTCGTGTCGCCGGCGCCGTCGGCCTCGGGGTGCGCCGCGCGGTGGGCGATCGCCTCGACGTCGAGGACGGTGTCGACGCTGCGCGCGTCACGGGCGTCGGCTTTCACCCACTGCCGGAACAGCAGGATCACGAACGGCAGGTCGAGCAGTTCGGCGACCACCCAGACGATGCCGCCCGCGCGCTGCTGGTCGCGGATCGGCGACAGGGCGGCGTCGACCGCGGGGCGCAGGTCGAAGTAGGACGTCGTCAGGTGGGTCTGGTAGCGCAGGGCGAAGCCGGGGACGGCGTCGAGCAGCAGTTCGAACACGCCGACCACCAGCGCGAGCCCGACGGCGAGCGAGGTCGCCCGCGACGACGCCGTCACGAGCGGCAGGGCGACGGCGCACCCGATCAGCAGCACGCCCAGTTGCGTGACCCACTCGACGGGCGGGTAGGCCACCGCCCAGCCCGCGAGCGGCCCGAACACCAGCACCGCGGTGAGGGCGGGGACGAGCAACGGCCCGACCACCGGACTCGTGACGATCCGGCCCGCGCGGGTGTCGGGGAGCCGGCCCAGCCGGGCGCGTCGGCGACGCGCGAGTTCCAGCGGCTGACCGGCCATCACCAGCACCGGCACGCCCAGCAGCAGCACCAGCGCCTGCACGGTCCACACCCAGAACAGCGTGTGGCCGTAGAGCTCCAGGAACCCGCACGACGTCCACACGAACAACGCGGTCCCGACGCCGAACGCGAACGTGCGCCGCTTCGGCCAGCCGGGGGAGCGGGCGGCCGCGCGGCCGTAGAGCGCGAGGGCGACGACGGCGGCGAGCAGCGCGGCCGGCTGCCAGGTCCAGGCGGTGACGAGCGCGCCCCAGCCCGGGGGCGAAGCCGGGACCGAGGGGTGCACGCCCGCCATCGTGCTCCGACCCGCCGCGCGGCATGATCGGCGCCATGCGCGTCTACCTCGGCAGCGACCACGCCGGATTCGAACTCAAGGCGCACCTGGTCGAGCGCCTGCGCGGCAACGGCCACGACGTCGTCGACGTCGGCGCGGCCACCTACGACGACCAGGACGACTACCCCGCACCGTGCATCGAGACCGGCCGCCGGGTGGTGGCCGACCCCGGCTCGCTGGGCGTCGTCTTCGGCGGATCGGGCAACGGCGAGCAGATCGCCGCGAACAAAGTCACCGGTGTCCGCGCCGCCCTGGTGTGGAACGACGACACCGCGCGACTGGCCCGCGAGCACAACGACGCCAACGTGGTCTCGATCGGGGCCCGCAACCACTCGACCGAGGTCGCGACCGCGCTCGTCGAGCTGTTCCTCGCCACCCCGTTCTCGGGCGCCGAGCGCCACCAGCGCCGCATCGACGAACTGCACGCGTGGGAGGCCACCGGCGATCTGCCCGGCGGCGCCACCCTGACCGGGGACTGACGCTCACCCCCGCGCAGCTCAGGCGGGCGGGGGAGTCCAGTGCCGCCGCACGATCGTGAGCTCGGCCTCGGCGGCGGCGAGGTCCTCGGGCGTCGGCCGGTCGAGATCGCGGGCCCGCAGGGCAGCGCTCGGCGACAGTGCGGTCCGGCCGGTGCCGGCGAGGTCGTCGCGACGCGGGGCCCGCGCGCCCCGACGGTCGGCGTCGGACCGCCGCCGTTCGACCCCACCCGGCACGGGACCGGGCTTGCCGCTGCGCCGCTCCTCGCCGCTGCGCCGGTCCGCCTCGTCAGCCACGGCTCCACGCCCCGAGCGTGGCGGCGATCTCGGTCAACGGCAGCTCGCCCTGGCAGACCGCGAGCACGAAGGTCTCACCCTCGTCGACCGACGGCGGAGACACCCACAGGTCGTTCAGGGCGCAGAACACGGTCATCGCGTGCCAGGCCAGGCGCTTGTTGCCGTCGACGAGCGCGTGGTTCCGTGCGAGCGACTCGAGCAGCGCGGCGGCTTTGGTCGGCAGATCCGGGTACGCGTCCTGTCCGAAGGCGCTGGCCTGCGGACGGGCGATCGCGGACTGGAGCAGCCCGAAGTCGCGCACTGCCAGCTCCGCCGGTGCCACGACGTTGCGAGCCAGCTCCAGAACGTCGTCGAAGGTGAGGAAGACCGTCACTTCGCCAGGCGGTCGAGGAGTTCTCGATCGCGCTCGAGGAGGATCTGACTGAGTGTCTGCACGCGGGACTCGTGCGTCAGCTGCCGCACCGCGTCGCGCGCGGCTTCCTGCATCGACACGCCGTGCTCCTGCGCGTACGCGCGCAGGGCCTCGGTCTCCTCGTCGGACAGCCGGAGCGTCATCGCCATGCCCACGACGGTATCACCGCTGGTATCACGACGGCCGCTCGCTGCGGAGCGGGCGACGGGAATCGAACCCGCGTAGCCAGTTTGGAAGACTGGGGCTCTACCATTGAGCTACGCCCGCGGGTGTCCCGGAGACCATACCGGGCGGTGTCGCGGCCCCGGCTAGACTCGGCGGTCGGCACGCGCCCGGGGTGTGGCGCAGCTTGGTAGCGCACTCGCTTTGGGAGCGAGGGGCCGTGGGTTCGAATCCCGCCACCCCGACTGTCCACACCGCCGACCAGCACCACCACCCGACCACTCCGGTCCGGCCCCGCCCAGCAGCGGGGCGAGCCGAGCACGTCCCGGCCACGACCGGGGCGAGAAGGAGCCCGAACCTGCCGTGAAGACCACCGTCGAGACCCTCAGCCCGACCCGCGTGAAGCTCACCGTCGAGGTGCCGTTCGACGAGGTCGAGCCGAGCATCGCGGCCGCCGCCAAGAAGGTCGGCGAGCAGATCCGCGTCCCGGGCTTCCGGCCGGGCAAGGTCCCCGCCCGCGTCATCGAGCAGCGGGTCGGCCGGGCCAGCCTGCTCAACGAGGCGATCAACGACCTGCTGCCGCAGAAGTACACCGAGGCCATCCGCGAGAACGAGATCAACGCGCTCGGCCAGCCGGACATCGACGTCACCAACCTCGACGACGGGACGTCGCTCAGCTTCACCGCCGAGGTGGACGTGCGGCCGGAGATCACCCTGCCCGACCTCGGCGGCGTCGCCGTGAGCGTCGCCGACGCGGCCGTCACCGACGACGACGTCGACACCCAGCTCGACGAACTGCGCGCCCGCTTCGGCACCCTCGTCGGCGTCGACCGCGCGGTCGAGACGGGCGACTTCGTCGCACTCGACCTCGTCGCGACGATCGACGGCGAGCAGGTCGAGGGCGGCTCGGCCGACAACCTGTCCTACGAGGTCGGCTCCGGCGACCTGGTCGAGGGCATCGACGACGCGATCGTCGGCACGTCGGCCGGCGACTCGGTCACCTTCGAGACCGCGCTGCGCGCGGGCGACCGCGCGGGCGAACAGGCCGAGGTCACCGTCACCGTCAACTCGGTGAAGATCCGCGAACTGCCGGACCTCGACGACGACTTCGCCTCGATGGCGAGCGAGTACGACACCGTCGACGAGCTCAAGGCCGACATCCGGGAGCGGCTCGGCCGGGTCCGGTTGCTCGAGCAGGGCGCCGAGGCGCGCGACAAGGTCCTCGAGCACCTGCTCGAGACCGTCGAGGTGCCGCTGCCGGAGTCGGCCGTCGAGCGCGACGTCGAGTTCCGCAAGCACGAGGTCATCCACGAACTCGACCACGACGAGGACCGCCTCACGGCGCTCGTCGAGGCCGAGGGTCAGACCCGCGAGGAGTGGGACACCGAACTGCGCGAGGCCTCCGAGAAGTCGGTCAAGGCCCAGTTCATCCTCGACGCCATCGCCGACGACCGGAACATCATGATCGAGGACGCCGAGCTGTCCGAGTACCTCATCCGGCAGGCGCGCCAGTACGACATGAGCCCGCAGCAGTTCGCGCAGACCCTCATGAGCAACGGTAACCTGCCCGCGGTGATGGCCGACGTCCGCCGCAACAAGGCCCTCGCCACCGCCCTGGAGGCGGCCACCGTCACCGACGCGTCCGGCGCCCCCGTCGACCTGTCCGTCCTCGCGCCGCGCCAGGACGTCCCGGAGGTCGACCCGGCCTCGGAGCTGACGACGGTGACGATCGCCGGCGGCGACGACTCCGACGCGGACGAGGCCTGAGCGACTCCCGCCGGGACCCGGGTTTCGCCTACGGCGTGGCCGTCACGCCGTGAGCGAACCGGGGGCGCCGCGCCCGGCGGAACCGTCGGACCCGCCGCTAGGGTCGACGACGTGACCGCACGTGACGCGCAGATGCGCTCGAACACCGCGATGAGCCTCGGTGACTCCGTCTACGACCGCCTGCTCCGGGAACGGATCGTGTTCCTCGGGCAGCAGGTCGACGACCAGATCGCCAACCAGATCTGTGCGCAGCTGCTGCTGCTGTCCGCGGAGGAGCCGGGCCGCGACATCAGCCTCTACATCAACTCGCCCGGCGGATCCATCACCGCGGGCATGGCCATCTACGACACGATGCAGTTCATCGAGTGCGACGTCGCGACCTACGCGATGGGTCTCGCCGCCTCGATGGGGCAGTTCCTGCTCTCCGGCGGTGCGCGGGGCAAGCGGTTCGCGCTGCCGCACGCCCGGATCCTCATGCACCAGCCGTCGGCGGGCATCTACGGCACGGCCAGTGACATCAAGATCCAGGCCGAGCAGTACAACCTGACCAAGAAGGAGATGGCCGAGATCATCGCCGGCCACACCGGCAAGACGCCCGAGCAGATCACGGCCGACGGTGACCGCGACCGCTGGTTCACGGCGGAAGAGGCGCTCGAGTACGGCTTCGTCGACCACATCATCACCCGCGCCAGCGAGCTTCCCGGCGGCGTCGCGCCGCCGGCGGAATGAGAGAGACCGCCATGACCCACCAGCCGATCGCGCCCCAGTCCCGGTACGTGCTGCCCTCGTTCGTCGAGCGCACGAACTACGGGATGAAGGAGTCGAACCCGTACAACAAGCTGTTCGAGGAACGCATCATCTTCTTGGGCGTCCAGGTCGACGACGCGTCGGCCAACGACGTCATGGCTCAGTTGCTGGTGCTGGAGTCGCTGGACCCCGACCGCGACATCCTGATCTACATCAACTCCCCGGGCGGCTCGTTCACCGCGCTGACCGCGATCTACGACACGATGCAGTTCGTCAAGCCGGACATCGTGACGGTGTGCATCGGCCAGGCCGCCTCGGCCGCCGCCGTGCTGCTCTCGGCGGGCACCAAGGGCAAGCGGTTCGCGCTCAACAACAGCCGGATCCTCATCCACCAGCCCTCCGGCGGGGTGGAGCAGGCCATGCAGGTCTCCGACATCGAGATCCAGGCCAACGAGATCCTGCGGATGCGCGATCTCATGGAGCAGATCCTCGCCACCCACACCGGCCAGACGCTCGAGGCCATCCACAACGACGTCGAGCGCGACAAGATCCTCACGGCCGAGGCCGCGAAGGAGTACGGCATGGTCGACGAGGTCATTACCACCCGGAAGATCGGTCTGTAAGGACCCGTTCCCGGCCCCGGCGGGCGGTGAGAACGGTTGCACCGCCACGCCGGGCCGGGCTTTCCACGGCGACGGCGAGGCTCCGAACCGGTACGGTTCCGGCAACGTCCCCCGACGCCATCCGGCCTACCCTGGGATCCGGGCCGGATCCGACCAGCAGGTGACGCAGAGGAGCGAACGCGGTGCCACGTGTCGGCGAGACCGGCGATCTGCTCAAGTGCTCCTTCTGCGGGAAGAGCCAGAAGCAGGTCAAGAAGCTCATCGCCGGTCCCGGCGTCTACATCTGCGACGAGTGCATCGACCTCTGCAACGAGATCATCGAAGAGGAACTCTCGGAGAACACCGAGTTCAGCTTCGACGAGCTGCCCAAGCCCACCGAGATCCGCGAGTTCCTGAACTCCTACGTCGTCGGCCAGGACGATGCCAAGCGCACCCTCGCCGTCGCCGTCTACAACCACTACAAGCGGGTCAACGCCGGCGCCGCCGCCTCCGGTGAGGGCTCCTCGCGGCGCAGCACCGAGGGCCAGGTCGAACTGGCGAAGTCGAACATCCTGCTCATCGGCCCGACGGGCTGCGGCAAGACGTACCTCGCGCAGACCCTCGCGAAGCGGCTCAACGTGCCGTTCGCGGTCGCCGACGCCACGGCCCTCACCGAGGCGGGCTACGTCGGCGAGGACGTCGAGAACATCCTGCTCAAGCTCATCCAGGCCGCCGACTACGACGTCAAGCGCGCCGAGACCGGCATCATCTACATCGACGAGGTCGACAAGATCGCCCGCAAGAGCGAGAACCCGTCGATCACCCGCGACGTCTCCGGCGAGGGCGTGCAGCAGGCGCTGCTGAAGATCCTCGAGGGCACGACGGCCTCCGTCCCGCCGCAGGGCGGCCGGAAGCACCCGCACCAGGAGTTCATCCAGATCGACACGACGAACGTGCTGTTCATCGTTGCGGGCGCGTTCGCGGGTCTCGAGCAGATCATCGGCCAGCGGGTCGGCAAGAAGGGCATCGGCTTCGGCGCCGAACTGCACTCCAAGTTCGACCGCGAGAAGCGCGACGTGTTCGCCGAGGTCATGCCCGAGGACCTGCTGAAGTTCGGGCTGATCCCGGAGTTCATCGGCCGGCTCCCGGTCATCACCACGGTCTCCCCGCTCGACCGGGACGCCCTGGTCCAGATCCTCACCGAGCCGCGGAACGCCCTGGTCAAGCAGTACCAGAAGCTGTTCGAACTCGACAACGTCGAACTCGAGTTCTCCACCGACGCCCTCGAGGCCGTCGCCGACCAGGCGATCCTGCGCGGCACCGGCGCGCGGGGACTGCGGGCGATCCTGGAAGAAGTGCTGCTGTCGGTGATGTACGAGGTGCCGTCGCGCGAGGATGTCGCCCGCGTCGTCATCACCCGTGAGACCGTGCTCGACCACGTGTACCCCACGCTCGTCCCGCGTGAGGTCACCCTCGACAAGCGCGAGCGCCGCGACAAGTCCGCCTGAGCCCCGCTCGGGACGGCCCGCTCAGGGCCGCTCGGGCAGCGACCGCCGAGCGGCGGCCAGCACCACCTCGTCGTCACACCCGCGCGCGTAGCCCGCGATCCGCCGCCGGATGTCGCGGCCCAGCACCACGACCCCGATCCGGTCGGCCAGCGGCGCGAGCCACGCCGGCCGGATCGCGAAGTTGTAGCGCCAGACCGCCTCGGTGGTGCCCTCGGACGGCCCCGGCAGGAACTGCCAGCCGCCGCCGAACCGGGCGAAGAACCAGGGTCCGCGCACCATCTTCATGCCGACGTTGCGCGGCGGCGCGTACGAGACGTACTCGCTCACCATGGCGAAACCCAGCCGGTGCCGGGTCAGTGTCCGCACGCCCTTGCCCGGGCGTTCGGCGTCGAGCAGGCGCTGTGAGCGCACGAACGGGTCCCACCGGTACCGGACGGGGGCCTGCGTCTGCGACACCGCGAAGGCGACGTCCGGCGGCACGGGGACGACCGCACGGGCTTCGACGACGGGCACCGCACCAGTGTCGCCCACCGCGATCAGGCATCATCGGCCCGTGTCCGCCCCCACCCGACCCGACGCCGGCACCGACGCCGACGCCGACGACCCGACACCGGGCCGGTCCCGTCGACGCCGGCGTCGACGCCGGTCCTGGGCCCGTCGCCGCCACCTCGGCCTCATCACCACGGCGCTGGCGCTGGTGGTGCTCGTCGCCGGGGTGCTGCTCGTGGTCGCCACCTGGGACAACGGGCGGGTGCGGGTCTCGCAGCGGGCCACACCGGCACCGGCCGCGAGCACGCCGGCTGCCAGCGGGTCCGCGGCGTCGAGCGCGCCGGCGTCGAGCGCGTCGCCCGGGCCCTCGTCGTCGGGTACCGCGTCGGCCGGCACCATCGCGGTCCGCGGGACGATCGCGACCGTCGGCGACAGCCGCTGGACGATCTCCGGCACCACCGGGTTGACCTACACGGTGGTCGTCACGCCCGCCACCACGCTGCCGCGCAAACGCGACTTCGCCTCCTTCCAGGTCGGCCAGGTGATCGCGGTGAAGGGCACCCTCGCGGCGGGCGTCATCACCGCGACCTCGGTCGCGGGCGGCCGCTGACGCGGGAGCGCACCGGGCAGCCCTACCCTCGTCCCGTGGCAGGGATCAACGGACGCGAGGTGGCGTCACGGGCCGAGCAGGCGCGCGTCGCGGTCGCGCGGGTCGACGAGGCCCTCTCGCACCGGTGGGGTGAGGGGCGCATCGCGCCGTCGCTGGACCGCATCCGGGCCCTGCTCGACCTGCTCGGTGACCCCCAGACGGCCTACCGCTCGATCCACCTCCCCGGCACCAACGGCAAGACCTCCACCGCCCGCATGGTGGAAGAGCTGTTACGCGGTTTCGGGCTGCGCACCGGGCGCTACACCAGCCCGCACCTGGAGTCGACCACGGAGCGGATCGTCGTCGACGGCGTACCGGTCGACGGCGTACGCCTCGCCGAGACCTACGACGAGATCGCACCGCTCGTCGAGATCGTCGACGCGCAGGGCGACACCCGGATGACGTTCTTCGAGGCGCTCACCGCGCTGGCGTTCGCCATCTTCGCCGACGCCCCGGTCGACGTGGCCGTGATCGAGGTGGGCCTGGGCGGCACTTGGGACGCGACGAACGTCATCGACGGCGACATCGCCGTGGTGACCCCGATCGGCATCGACCACGCCGAGTACCTGGGGAACGACGTCGCCGCGATCGCCGCCGAGAAGGCCGGGATCATCAAGCCCGGCGCCACCGCGATCCTCGCGATCCAGGACAACGCCGCCGCCGAGGTGCTCATCCGGCGGGCCGTCGAGGTCGACGCCACCGTCGCGCGCGAGGGCATGGAGTTCGGCGTGCGCGAACGCCGGCTCGCCGTCGGCGGGCAGGTGCTGACGCTGCAGGGCCTCGGCGGCCGCTACGAGGACGTCTTCCTGCCGTTGTTCGGCGAGCACCAGGCGCAGAACGCCGTGGTCGCGCTCGCCGCGGTGGAGGCGTTCTTCGGGGCGGGCGCCGCCACCGGCCCGCTCGACGTCGACCTGGTCCGGTCGGCGTTCGCCAACGTCACCTCGCCCGGACGCCTCGAGTCGGTGCGGTCGTCGCCGACCGTCCTGCTCGACGCCGCCCACAACCCGCACGGCATGGCGGCCACCGTCGCGGCGCTGCGGGAGTCGTTCAGCTTCCGCCGCCTCGTCGCGGTGGTCGGCATCCTCGAGGGCAAGGACGCCCTCGGCCTGCTGGGGGCGCTGCAGCCGGTGGTCGACGAACTGGTCGTCACCCAGAACTCCTCGCCGCGGGCCATGGCCGCCGACGACCTCGCCGCCGTCGCCGTCGAGGTCTTCGACAGCGAGCAGGTCACGGTCGAACCACACCTCGACGACGCCCTGGAGACGGCGATCCGGCTCGCCGAGGACACCGGTGTCGACGCCAGCGACGTCGACACCATCGCGGGCAGCGGCGTGCTGGTCACGGGCTCGGTGATCACCGTCGGCGAGGCCCGCACCCTGCTCGGCGGGCGGCCGTGACCGGACCCGACACGCCCGAGGCCGTCGACGCCCCGGGGGAACCGACCGCCGAGCAACTCGAGGAACGCCGGCAACGCACGAACAAGGCCACCAAGCGTGCCCTGGCGGCGCTGCTGGTCCTCGAGGCGCTCATCGTCCTGCTCGTGCCCCGCACGATCGCCCGCACCGGCACCGGCCTCGACACCACCAAGACCGTGCTGCTGCTCGCCCTGGCCGTGGTGCTGGTGGTCGCGGGCGCGATGCTGCGGCGTTCGTGGGGGATCGGCCTCGGCTCGGCGCTCCAGGTCGTGGTCATCGCCACCGGCGTGTGGGTGGGGGCCATGTTCGTCCTCGGCGCGATCTTCGCCGCCATCTGGCTCTACACGCTCAACCTGCGTCACGAACTCGTCGGCACCCCCGGCGGCTGGCGCCTGCTCGTCTCCTGACCACCCCACCCCCCAACCCGCCCCTCCGTGTCGAGTGGTGCACAAAGCGTTCAGTGGCGCAGGATTTGTCCCGATTCGGCGCGCCACTGAGTCGTCTGCGCGCCACTCGACGGTTCCTACCGGGCCTCGCGACGGGCCTTCTCGGCGGCGCGGACGGCGGCGCGGGCCTCGCGGACGGCGAGGCCGGCGTCGCCGAGGGCGCGGTCGGCGTCGCGGACCTGCTCGCGCAGGATCCGCAGCTGCTCGTCGGCCTGCTTCTCGGCGTCACGTGCGGCCTCGAGATCCTGCTTCGCCGCGGCCAGCGCGCGGTCGGCCGCGGCCACCCGTTCCCGCTTCTCGGCGGCCTGCTTCTCGGCCGCGGCCTGCGCCTTCTTCTCGGCGGCCGTGGGCCCTTTCGAGGCCGGGGCCGCCTTCGTGGGCTTCTTGGCGGCCGACTTCGTAGCCGGTGCGGGCGACGGCACCGCCCGCAGCGGCGGGACGGCGGCGAGTTCCGGCCCCGCGGGGCCGAAGCCGCTCGCGTGGGCCGCCTTGAGCAGCCCGCCCGCCTGCAACGCCTCGCCGACGGCCGGGTCGACCACCGCGGCCGTGAGCGTGTCCTGCACCTCGATCGCGAGCGCCTGTGACGGCGACGCCTCGCCCGCGGCCTCGAACGCCTGCCGCGACACGTCGCGCACCAACGCCCGGCGCTGGTCGGACAGCTCCCGCAGCGACGTCGCGTCGAGGTCGGCCTGCGCCTCGGCCAGGGCCGTCCCGAGCGCCACCAGTTCGACGACGACCTCGGGGGCGTCGCGCGCCAGCCGGTTCAACACCCACGCCGCACGGGTCGGGCGGCCGAACCCCTGGATCTGCCGGGCCACGTCTCGCGAGCCCGCCGCGCGGGCGGCCTTCACGAACGCGGTGCGGGCCGCCACGAACCCGTCGGGGGCGAGCCGGTAGAGCACGTCGGCCACGGCGGCGACGTCGGTGGGGTCGACGCCCTCGGTCGGGTCGTCAGCCACCGGCCACCACCCGGTCGCGGCCGGCGAGCCACCCGCTGACGAGCATGGGCACCAGCATCGCCATCCCGAGCCCGATCGGCCAGCGCCAGCCGCCGGTGACGTCGTGGACCAGCCCGTACACGAACGGCCCGGTGGCGGCGACGACGTAGGCCACGAACTGCGCCATCCCCGAGAGCCGCGTCGCGACCACCACGTCGGGCGCCCGCAACGCGACCAGCAGCAGCCCGAGCGCGAACCCCGCGCCCTGCGCCACGCCGAACAGCGACATCCACAACCACGCCGCGGCCGACGGGGCGAGTGCGAGGCCGCCGAGCCCGACGACGTACACGGCGACGACCACCACGATCGCTCCCGACTGCGAGCGCCGGCGACCCGCGAGGGTCGGCCCGACGATCGCCGCGAACAACCCGATGACGTTGGCGTAGCCGAGCAGCACCCCCGCCTCGGTCTTGGAGATCCCCGCGTCGCCGAACAACGTCGGGATCCACGCCGCCGCCGCGTAGAACTCGAACGACTGCACGGCGAGGTAGAGCGTCACGCACCACGCGAGCGGCTGGCGCAGCAGCGACACGGTGGGCTCGGCGCTCTCGGCGTCGCTCGCGCGGCCGGTCCACCGCCGCCGCAACCCGACCCACCCGAGCAGCGCGATCAGCGCGGGCACCAACCACACTGCGAGCGAGACCCGCCAACTCCCGGTGGCCGAGGCGATCGGGACCGCCAGCGCCGCGGCGAGCCCCGCGCCGAGGTTGAGCGTGCCGCTGTAGAGCCCGGTCATCGACCCGAGCCGGTGGGGGAAGTCCCGTTTGACGATGGCCGGGATGAGCGTGTTGCACACGGCGATCCCGGTGCCGGCGAGGACGGCGTCGACGAACAGCCAGCCCGCCTGCGGCAGCAGTCGCACGCCGATGCCGACGGCGAGGAGCGCGAGGCCGCCGACCACCGACGCCTCCAGCCCGAACCGCCGGGCCAGCCGCGGCGCGACCGGTGCCATCAACCCGAAGAACACGATCGACGCCGTGCTGATCAGCCCCGCCACCGGCGCGCTCATCGCGAGGTCGGCGCGGATGCGGGGGACCAGGGGCGACACCCCCACCACCGCCGGCCGCAGGTTCACCGCGGTGACGACGACGGCCACCCCGACGAGGACGCCGGCGCCGACCGTGCGCGTCGTCGTCACGCCCGCAGCCTGACAGAGGGGACGCCCTCGGCTGCTCGGTAGGGTCGGGCCGTGACCGACACGGCTCCCGGCGAACGCACCCTCGTCCTCGTCAAGCCCGACGGAGTCGCCCGCAACCTCACGGGCGAGATCCTGCGCCGCATCGAGGCGAAGGGCTACTCCCTCGTCGACATCCGCATGCTGCAGGCCGACCGCGACCTGCTGGCGAAGCACTACGCCGAGCACGAGGGCAAGCCGTTCTACGAGCCGCTCGTGGAGTTCATGGAGTCCGGCCCGGTGGTCGCTGTGGTCGCCGAAGGGCACCAGGTGATCCCGGGCTTCCGCTCGCTCGCCGGCACCACCGACCCGACGACCGCGGCGCCCGGCACGATCCGCGGCGACCTCGGCCGCGACTGGGGCCTCGCCGTCCAGCAGAACCTCGTGCACGGGTCGGCCTCGCCCGAGTCGGCGGCGCGCGAGATCGGCCTCTGGTTCCCGAACGTGGAGACCGCGCCGCTCGTCGGCTGACCTTCCCTCCTTCGGGCGCGGTTCGCAGGCCCATGCTCTGCTGCGCGACGCCGAGGCACGGCGTCTGCTGCGTTGTCGTCGTCGCGGATACAACAGCGGTATCCGACTCCTCCTCCGCCTTGCATCCACCACACCTCGACGCCGCTCGCGACGAGCGGGACCTGCGAACCACACCCATCCCACCAGTCACAGGCGACACGCGGCCGCCGCACCGGTCCGCGTCCCCGGATCGAGCCCACAGGGCTTTTACGATCGGGCCTCGCGGCAGCGTGCACGTGGTGCTGCCTGGCCGATCGCTGCTGCCTGCAGCGATCGGGAGGACCGGACCGGAGGCCCGATGGCGCTGACCCTGAGCTCACCGCTCGGTGGCCTGCTGTCCGGGCGTCCGTCGGACCTGCTCGGCGGTGACCTCGCCATCGATCTCGGCACCGCCAACACGCTGGTCTACGTCCAGGATCGCGGCATCGTGCTCAACGAGCCCAGCGTCGTCGCGCTCGACACCACCTCGCAGTCGGTCGTCGCGGTCGGCATGGAGGCCAAGCGGATGCTCGGGCGCACCCCCGGCAACATCGAGGCCATCCGCCCGATGAAGGACGGCGTCATCGCCGACTTCGACAGCACCGCCGAGATGCTGCGCTACTTCGTGCGCAAGGTCTTGAAGCGCCGGATGTTCAACGGCCCGCGGGTCGTCGTGTGCGTGCCGTCGGGCATCACCAGCGTCGAGCAGCGCGCGGTGAGCGAGTCCGCCTACGCCGCCGGGGCGCGCCGCGTCCACATCATCTCCGAGCCGATGGCCGCGGCGATCGGCGCCGGCCTGCCGGTGTCGGAAGCGTCGGGCTCGATGGTCGTCGACATCGGCGGCGGCACCACCGAGGTCGCGGTGATCTCGCTCGGCGGGATCGTCGCGAGCACCAGCCTGCGGGTCGCGGGCCAGGCCCTCGACGAAGCGATCGTCGAACACGTCCGGTCGGAATTCTCGCTGCTCATCGGCGAGCGCACCGCCGAGGAACTCAAGATCTCGCTGGGCTCGGCCTTCCCGGCCGCCGGGGTCACCCGCGCGGAGATCCGCGGCCGCGAGGTCGCCTCCGGCCTGCCGCGCAACGTCACCATCACCGCCGAGGAACTGCGCAAGGCCATGGACGTCCCCATCGGCCGGATCGTGGCCGCGGTCCGCGGGACCCTCGACCGGTGCCCCCCGGAGCTGGTGGGCGACCTCGTCAGCCGCGGCATCGTCCTCACCGGCGGCGGCGCGCTGCTGCGCGGCCTGGACGCCCGCCTGCAGCACGAGATCGGCGTGCCGGTCACGGTCGCCGAACGGCCCATCGACTCGGTCGTGCTCGGCACCGCCACCGTGGTCGAGAACTTCGACCAGCTGCACCGCGTCGTCGTCGACGGCCCCCGCCGGTAGTCCGCACCATGTCCCGGCTCTCCGCACGGCAGCGGATCGCCGCGGCGGCGCTGGTGCTCGTCGCGGCCGCGTTCTGCGTGCTCGACCTCGCCGGAGCGCCGCTCGCGGGAGCCCACGGCGGCGTGCGGGGCGTGTTCGGCTCGCTCTACCGCGGTACCGACGCCGTGCTCGGCCCCGTGCGCCGTGCGGTGTCCGGCGGCGCGGGCGCCGACTCCACCCTCCAGCAGCAGAACGCCGATCTCCGACGCCAGAACGCCGCGCTCCAGCAGCAGCTCGCCGACGCCGCCGCGGTGAAGGGTCTCGACGCGCTCGGCACCACCCTCGGCGCGACCGTGCGTCCGGCCCGGGTGGTCGCGCTCGCACCCGGCCAGGGTTTCGAGTGGACGGTGACGATCTCGGCCGGCAGCGACGACGGCGTCACGGTCGACCAGACCGTGGTGAGCGGCGACGCCCTCGTCGGGCGGGTGCTGCACGTCGACCAGACCACCAGCGTCGTCCTGCTGGCCGCCGACCCCGGCGGCGGTGTGGGCGTCCGGCTCGAGCGCAGCGGCCAACTCGGCGTCGTCACCGGCCGCGGCACCGCGGGCCTCACGCTCACCCCGCTCGACCCCGGCGCCGACGTCCGCACCGGCGACGTGCTGCGCACCGGTCCGGCGGGCGCGACCACGTTCGTCGCGGGTCTGCGGGTCGGGACGGTCACGGCCGTCGCCCACCGGGCCGACGGCAGCACCACCGCGACCGTGACGCCCGCAGTGTCGCCCACCTCGCTCGACGTCGTGGGCATCGTGATGACCGCCCCGCCCACGTCGCAGCAGGCGGCCCGGTGACCGGCACCCGCTTTGCCGCGGCGCTCGCCGCCATCCTCACCTCACTGTTGCTGCAGGCAACGATCGTCGGACCGGTGACGATGCCGGCGGCCGTATCCCTCCCCGCCTTGCTCGTCGCGATCGTTGCCGTGCGCAGCGGTCCATCCACCGGGATGACGTTCGGGTTCGTCACGGGCCTGGTGGCCGACCTCGCCTCGACACACCCGGCCGGGGTGCTCGCGATGGTCTGGACGTTGCTCGGTGTCGTCGCGGGTCTGGTGCGCCGTGGCAGCACCGACGGCTGGCGCCGCACGAGCGTCACGGCCGCGGTGCTCGCCACCGGCGCGAGCGTGGTCGCCGGGGTGGGGCTCGCGGTGTTCGGCGAGCCCGGCGCGGCCACCCTCGCGGTGCTGTGGGCGCCCGTGACGCTGCTGGTCCACCTCGTCCTCGCGGCCGTGTTGTCCCCGGTCGTGACGGCCTTCCTGCGCGCGCGGGCGTTGCGGCCGCGCCGGGTCGGGCCGACCGCCTCCGCGGCGCTCGCCCGCCGGGTCGCCACCGGCACCGGCACCGCGCACGACGACGTCGCCCTGGTGCACCGTGGCTAGGACGCGTGTGGCGGTCATCGGCGGCGTCATCGCCTGCCTGGTCCTCACCCTCGTCGGCCGGCTCGCGTGGGTGCAACTGCTCGACCCGAACAAGCCGCACCAGAGCGCGCTCGACCGCACCGCGTCGATCGTCGTCCCCGCCCCGCGCGGGCTCGTGGTCGACGCCCGGGGCCGCGTGCTCATCGGCAACCAGGCCACCCACGTCATCACCGTCGACCGGCAGCAGGTGCTCGCGCAGCCCGACCACGGCGCCGCCGTCCTGCGCCGGCTCGGGACCCTGCTCGGCACCGACCCGGTGAACCTCGCCAAGCAGATCACCCCGTGCAGTCCGAAGGTCCCGGCGCCCTGCTGGATCGGCGAGCCCTACCAGCCGGTGCCGGTGAGCACCGGCGCGCCCGACGCCGCGGTGCTCACGGTGAGCGAGCACCGCGAGCTCTACCCCGGCGTGGCGGTGTCGACCCAGACCGTCCGCACCTACCCGCAGGGCGCGCTCGCCGCCCACCTGCTGGGTTACGCCGGCGCGGTGAACGCCGCGGACAAGAAGGTCAACCACACGCTCGTCGACGCCGACACCATCGGCCGGTCGGGTCTCGAGGCGTCGTACGACGGCGTGCTCCGCGGCGTCGACGGTGCGCAGAACGTGGTCCTCGACCCGGCCGGCAACGTCATCTCGGGCGCCAGCGACACCCCGGCCCGGCCGGGCGACACGCTGGTCACCAGCATCGACCTCGACGTCCAGGCCCTCGCCGAGCAGGCGATCGCCGACCAGGTCGCGGCGCAGCGGGCGAAGGGGCGCCCGGCGCGGTCGGCCGCGGTCGTCGTCATGGACCCCAACACCGGTCGCGTGATCGCCGCCGCGTCGTACCCGAGCTACAACCCCACCGTGTTCGTCGGCGGTATCTCGGTGGCCGACTACGCGAAGCTCACCGACCCGGCGGCTAACGACCCGCTCGTCGGCCGCGCGGTCTCCGGTGCGTACGCCCCGGGCTCGACCTTCAAGCTGATCAGTGCGTCGAGCGACGTCGCCTCGGGCGCCTATCAGCTCGGCCAGCAGTACACCTGCCCCGGCACGCTCCAGATCGACGGCCGCACCAAGACCAACTTCGACTCCGAGTCGCTGCCGTACCCGATCGACCTCGCCAAGGCGTTGCAGTTCTCGTGCGACACCTGGTTCTACCGGTTCGCGGCCAACGAGTACTACGCGGACCAGGCCAAGGTCGACGCGGGCGGCAAGGCCACCGAGTCGCTGCAGAAGATGGCGGCCGCGTACGGCCTCGGCACGACCCCCGGCCTCGACATCCCCGCGGGCGAGCAGGCCACCGGGTCCTACGCCGACCGCGCGATCCGGCAGGCGCGCTGGCAGGCCAACAAGGCGCAGTACTGCGCCGACGCCAAGGCCGGGTACCCGAACGAGCCCGACCCCGCGCACCGCGCGTACCTCACCCAGCTGGCGAGCGAGAACTGCACCGACGGTTGGCGGTACCGCGCCGGCGACAACGCCGACATGGCGATCGGGCAGGGCGAGACCACGATGTCGCCGCTGCAACTCGCGCTCGCCTACTCGGCGATGGTCAACGGCGGCACGCTCTGGAAGCCCACGCTCGGCTGGCAGGTCGTCGACGCCGCGGGCAAGGTCGTGAAGACGATCGCGCCGACGAAGAAGGCGACCATCCCGGTCGACCGCGGCGTGCTCGACTACATCACCAACGCCCTGCAGTTCCAGAAGTCCTACTCGGTGTCCGGCGCCGGCGCGTTCATCACCGCGCCGTACACGACCTCGATCGGCGGCAAGACCGGCACGGCCCAGGTCGAGGGCAAGAACGACACCTCGTGGCTCGCCTCCTGGGGCCCGGTCAGCCAGGTGGGCGGGCACCCGAAGGCGAAGTTCGTCGTCGTCGGCATGATGTCCGAGACCGGCACCGGTGCCAGCGCGTCGGCGCCGATGCTGCGCGAGGTGTACGACGGCCTGCTCGGCAACGGCCGTCCCGCCGTCCTCCCGAACTCCAGCCCGATCACCACGCCCGCCAAGGTCGCGGCGGCCGGCCCGGTCAGCGCCGCCGCCGGCCCCGCCCCGGCGGGCACCGGCACGCCCTTGGGCTCGACGCCGCCGGGCGGCACCCCGACCGCACCCGGCACCTCCGACGTCCTCCCGCCCCGGCAGCCGGCCACCAAGCCCGCGGGAGCCGGACGATGACCCCTCACCCGTACCCGCGAGTGGCGACTTCGCCCGGTGAGTGGCGACCTGTATCCGCCCACTCATCGCATCAACTCGCCACTCGCGCAGGGGGCGGTCGGGGCGCATGAGTGTCTTCCTCGCCTCGACGGACCGGCGGCGGCCGGACTGGGTGTTGCTGGGTGCAGCGTTCGCCCTCGCGATGATCGGTGCACTACTGGTCTGGGCGGCCACTCGCGGTCAGCCCGACGTCAACGGTGGGAACCCGCAGTCGTTCCTGGTCCGCCACCTGGTGAACGCCGCGATCGCGGCGGTGTTCTTCGCGCTCGTCATGCGCCTCGATCCCCGGCAGTTGCGGCTGTTCGGCCCGGTCATCTACGGCGCGTCGATCTTCGGCCTGCTGTTGGTGTTCGTGGTGGGCACGACGATCAACGGTGCGCACGCCTGGATCCGGCTGCCCGGCTTCGAGGTGCAGCCGGCCGAGTTCACCAAGCTGGGCCTGGTCGTCTCGCTCGCGGTGATGTTCAGTGCGCGCGCGGTCGGTCGGCGTGACGACGACCCGCCGAGTTCGGCCGACGTCCTGCTGGCGTTGACGATGATCGCGTTGCCGCTCGGCCTCATCGGCCTGCAGCCCGACCTCGGCTCGGCGATGGTCGTCGCCGCCGCGGCGTTCGGGGTGCTGGTCGTGGCGGGCGTGCGGGCGCGGTGGACCGTGGGTCTGCTGCTCGCGGGGATCCTGCTCGTGGTGCTGGCGGTCAAGGCGGGGGTGCTCGCCGACTACCAGCTCGCGCGTTTCCAGGCCTTCACGAACCCGGGCGCCGACCCGAAGGGCGCGGCCTACAACATCATCCAGGCACGGATCGCCATCGCCGGCGGAGGGTTCTTCGGCACCGGGCTGCTGCGCGGCCCGCAGACCAACGGCCAGTTCGTCCCCGAGCAGCAGACCGACTTCGTGTTCAGCGTGGCGGGCGAGGAGCTCGGGTACGCGGGCTCGGTGCTCATCGTGCTGCTGTTCGCGGTGTTGTGCTGGCGCGGCGTCCGGATCGCGCTGCGCGCCGACCGCACCGGCCGCATGATCGCGGCGGGCGTCGTGTGCTGGTTCATGTTCCAGGCGTTCCAGAACATCGGCATGACCATCGCGCTCATGCCGATCACCGGCCTGCCGCTGCCGTTCGTCTCCTACGGCGGTTCGTCGATGATCGCCCAGGGCATGGCGCTCGGCCTGCTCCAGGCGATCCACCTGCGCGGCGGCCGTCCGCCCCGCACGACCCGCCCCGGCACCGGGTGGTCGGTCGCCCCCGCCGAACCCGTCGGTACCGCCCTGCACTGACCACTCCACACCACCCGATTGTGTGTATCGGGGCGTCGCCGCGACGCCCGGATACACACAATCGGGTGTTTGTGCTCAGGGGTCGAGGGCGATCTCGACGGCGAGGAAGCGGTCCGGCGTCTGCTGCAGGACCTTGAGTCGGGGGTCGGGGCCGGCGAGCCACGGCCCGGTGCGCAGCGCGGCCACGGCGGCGAGGCGGGGGTCGGCCAGCACGGCGTCGACGGCGGGGCGGTCGCCGCCGCACACCAGCGCGTCGAGCGGTTCGGCGGTGAGGATGCGGACGGCGACGTCGGCGGCTTCGCCGAACAGGGCGCTGGCCTGGTTGGCACGGCGCCGGGCAAAGCGTTGCTGTGACCAACCGCCGGCCTTGGTCGTGCCCTGGACGTACGCCGTGTCGACCTTCGAGGTGACGAGCCGGCGGCCGGTGAAGACCCCGACCGCGTAGCCGCCGCGGCGGACCAGCAGCACCCCGACCGTCCGGACGACCGCGACGTGGTCGACCAGTGCACCGTGCAACGGTGGGAACGGGACGGTGATCCAGGCGCGGGCCGAGTCGGCCGCCTCGAGCCCGACGACGTCAGGGCCGGACCACGTGGTGGTGACCCCGTGCCGCTCGGTGAACCCGTCGAGCCACCGCGGCAGGCGGTCGAACCCGACGACGACGCGGCGCGCACCCGTGGGTGGCGCCGCGTCGGAAGAACTCATCCCGCCATCATGGCGGGCCCCGCTACGAACTCAGCGGGCGGTGAAGGTGAGGCAGTCGGCGACGTCGTCGCCCGCCCCGATGTTCACCGACGGTGCGGCGCACGCGAGCTGCGAGTTGTGCGCGCACTCGATGCGGTGGCAGGCGCCCACGCGGGCGGTGCCGGTCGCGGTCGACCGGGGCGTGATGTCGATGAAGGTGTTGCAGTGGGCGTGCTCGCCGCCGATGGTGATGGCCCCGGCGTGGCACCCCGCGTCGGCGTTGAACGCGCAGGTGTCGACGGAACAGTCGTGGACCTGGGGGAGTTCCTGGATCGCGGTCATGCCCACGAGGATGCCGTGCTCACGACCGGCTGTCCACGAAGGCAAGGCTGACCTTCGCGCGGTCGTCGCCACCAAGGTGAGGCATGCCTTTCCTCGATTCCGTCGAGGGATTCCTCGTGTCCACCCAGCTCGACCCGACGGGAGCCTCAGTGCGATCCGTTGCACCGTGCAACGGTCGGCGATCAGCCGTCGAAAACCGCCGTGTACGCGTCGTTCAGTGCTTCCCACCCGTGGTCGACCGCGGCGCTGCCCGACGGATTGCCGGTCGGTGCGTCAGCCACCGATGCGTCCAGGGCGTCGAGGCACACGTGCCAGCCGGCCGCGTACGACGACGCCGCCGGCCGGTCGTCGAAGACCTGCATCAGCGTCAACTCGGTGCCGTCGCCGGCCGCGACCAGTGTCCAGTGCAACAACGCCGCACCGCCCCAATCGAGGACGAGTCGGCGCGGCGGGTCGACCTCCACCACCTCGCCCCGCTCCGCGTCGCCGTCCCAGTTCACCGGCTGCAGCGCCACCGGGCCGACGGTGTCGAGCGGTCGGTCGGGCGCGTACGGCGCCCACGCGGCCAACCCCTCGGGCGCGGTGATCGCCGTCCACACGTCGGCGGGCGGGTGGGCCAGCGAGCGGACGAACGTGAGTGTCCAGCGGCCGGCGTCGTCGCGGCCGAGTCGGCCGTCGGTCGAGGTCATCGGGTCTGCTCCAGGTGGGTTTCGAGCGCGTCGAGACTGCGGTTCCAGAGGTCGCGGTAGGGCGCGATCCACGCGAGGGCCTCGGCGAGTCCCGCCGGTTCGACCCGGTAGACGCGCCGTTGGGCGTCGACCGCCGCGCTCACCACGCCCGCGTCGCGCAGCACGCGCAGGTGCTTGGACACCGCGGGCTGCGGCAGTTGCAGCGCGGCGACGAGTTCCCCGACGTGCGCGGGCTCGGCCCGCAGCAGATCGAGGATCCGCCGCCGGGTCGGCTCGGCGAGCACGGTGAAGGCGTCGGGCACGACGACGAACATGCCGGATCAGGTATATGCCTGTCAAGGCACGCACGCGGACGGTCGCTATCCTCGGGCCACGTGACCACCACCGCCGGCGACTCCGTCTTCACGCGTCTCGAGCCGCTGCTCGCGCAGTTCAACAAGCCGATCGAGTACGTCGGCGGCGAACTCAACTCCCGCCCGAAGGACTGGGACGCCGCGAGCGTGCACTGGGCGCTGATGTATCCCGATGCCTACGAGGTCGGTCTTCCCAACCAGGGCGTGCAGATCCTGTACGAGGTCCTCAACGAGCGGGCCGACGCCCTGGCCGAGCGCACCTACGCGGTGTGGCCGGACATGGAGGCGCTGCTGCGCGAGCACGGCGTCCCGCAGTTCACCGTCGACACCCACCGCCCGGTCGGCGGCTTCGACCTGCTGGGCGTGAGCTTCTCGACCGAGCTGGGCTACACCAACCTGCTCACCGCGCTCGACCTCGCCGGCATCCCGCTGCACGCGGCCGACCGCACCGACGACCACCCGCTGGTCATCGCCGGCGGGCACGCGGCCTTCAACCCGGAGCCGATCGCCGACTTCCTCGACGGCGCCGTGCTCGGCGACGGCGAGCAGGCGGTGGGCGTCATCACCGACGTCGTCAAGGCGTGGAAGGACGAAGGACGACCGGGAGGACGTCCCGAGCTGCTGTTCCGGCTCTCTCGCACCGGTGGCGTCTACGTCCCGTCGCTGTACGACGTCACCTACGCCGCCGACGGCACGATCGCCGCGGTCACCCCGAACCGTGACGGCGTGCCCGAGCGCGTCACCAAGCAAACCGTGATGGACCTCGACGAGTGGCAGTACCCCAAGACCCCGCTGGTCCCGCTCGCCGAGACCGTGCACGAGCGGATGAGCGTGGAGATCTTCCGCGGCTGCACGCGCGGCTGCCGGTTCTGCCAGGCCGGCATGATCACCCGGCCGGTACGCGAGCGGTCGATCACCGGCATCGGCGAGATGGTCGCCGCCGGGTTGAAGGCGACCGGCTTCGAGGAGGTCGGCCTGCTCTCGCTGTCCAGCGCCGACCACTCCGAGATCGCCGAGATCACCAAGGACCTCGCCGACCGCTACGAGGACGACAAGGTCTCGCTGTCCCTGCCCTCCACCCGCGTCGACGCCTTCAACATCGACCTCGCCAACGAGCTGTCCCGCAACGGCCGTCGTTCGGGTCTCACGTTCGCGCCCGAGGGTGGCAGTGAGCGGTTGCGCCGCGTCATCAACAAGATGGTGAGCAAGGACGACCTCATCCGCACGGTCACCACCGCCTACGAGAACGGCTGGCGGCAGGTGAAGCTGTACTTCATGTGCGGGCTGCCCACCGAGACCGACGACGACGTGCTGCAGATCGCCGAGATGGCCCACGACGTCATCCGCGCCGGCCGCGCCGCCACCGGCAGCAAGGACATCCGGTGCACCGTCTCCATCGGCGGATTCGTGCCCAAGCCGCACACCCCGTTCCAGTGGGCCGCGCAGGCGTCGTCCGAGGTCGTCGACGAGCGCCTGCGCAAGCTGCGCGCGGCGATCAACGCCGACCGCTCGCTCGGCCGCAACGTCGGCATGCGCTACCACGACGGCGAACCCTCGATGGTGGAAGGGTTGTTGTCGCGGGGGGATCGCCGGGTCGGCGCCGTCATCGAACAGGTCTGGCGCGACGGCGGCCGGTTCGACGGCTGGAGCGAGCACTTCTCCTACGAGCGGTGGTTGCAGGCTGCAACGGTCGTGCTGGCGCGGTCCGGGCTCGACCTCGACTGGTACACCACCCGCGAGCGCGACGCCGACGAGGTCCTCCCGTGGGACCACCTCGACTCCGGGCTGGACAAGCAGTGGCTCTGGGACGACTGGCAGGACGCGCTGTCGGAGTTCGAGCAGGACGACTGCCGCTGGACCCCGTGCTACGACTGCGGCGTCTGCCCGGCGATGGGCACCGAGATCCAGATCGGCCCCACCGGTCGCCGCCTGCTGCCGATGGCCTGAGCCATGTCCAAGCGCCAGCCGACCGGTCCGCCCCCACCACCGGTCGTCCAACGGATACGGCTGCAGTACACCAAGCGCGACCGCATGCGCTTCGCCTCGCACCGCGACCTCGCGCGGGCGCTGGAGCGGGCGATCCGGCGGGCCGGCCTGCCCATCGCGTTCAGCGCCGGTTTCACGCCGCACCCGAAAATCTCTTACGCTGGCGCGGCCCCGACCGGAGCAGCGAGCGAGGCCGAGTACCTCGAGATCGGACTGGCGGCGGTCGTCGACGTCGAGCAGGTGCGGGCGGTGCTCGACGCCGCGCTGCCGGTCGGGGTCGACGTCGTCGACGCGGTCGAGGTCCGCACACCGGGATTCGCGGACCGGATGGAGGCGAGCGCCTGGAGCATCGAGTTCCCCGGCGCCGACGTGGCCGCGGTCCAGGCCGCCGTCGCGGCCTTCGCGGCCGCCGAGAGCGTGCTCGTCCAACGGACCACCAAGAGCGGCGTGCGCGACGTCGACGCCCGCGCCGCCGTGCTCGCGGTCGGGACGCGCGTGCTGCCCGGCGGGCCGGAGGTGCCGCCGCGTGCGATACTGGACCTGGTCGTGCGGCAGGTGATCCCCGCGGTGCGACCCGACGACGTGCTCACCGCGCTGCGTGCCCTCACCAGGTTCGTCGCCCCGCTGCCGCCCCGTTCCGTGCGGGTGGCGCAGGGTCCGACGACCGGTGCGAGTCCCGCGTCGGTCGGCGATCCGTTGGATCCCGACCGCCAGGCGAGCCCGGCCGTCATCCCAGGTGGGTGACGTCCGGTATCCCGACCTCCGGGGTACGTCCGGCCCCAGACTTCAGCGGGAGCCGGCGTGAGCCGGTGACCGCCGTACCGCCTCCGTGCGGTCGCGGCTGAACCGCCGACACCATGTCGGCGTCTCCGCGCCCGGGGGCGAGAACGGAGTACCGCTCGTGACCGAGCCGACCGACCCCACCAGCGCTGCCGACCCCGCCACCACCGCGGGCGGCACCCCGCCCGCCGACACCGAACCGACGGCCGCGCCACCGGAGACCTCCGACACACCGGACACCCCACCGGCTGCCGCGAAGAAGGCCGCCGCGAAGAAGGCCGCGCCCCGCAAGCGCGCGCCCCGCAAGCGCGCCCCCGCCAAGAAGGCTGCAGCTGCGGTCGAGGTCGAGCCGGAAACCGCCGACGAGCCCGCGGACGTCACCGACGCGCCGAACAGCGGTGCTCCCGAGGTCACGCCCGTCGACGGCCCCGTCGAGCCGCCCGCACCCGTCGAGACCGGCGAGGTGACCCCGGCCGAGGCCGGGGCCGCCGCCGAACTGCCGCCCGCCGAGGAGCCCGCGCCCGAACTCGACGATCCGTCCGACGACGAGCCGGACGAGGAGGCGCCCCGCGCCGCCGTGCTGTTCCAGCCGCCGACCGCACCGCGCCGGCGTCGGCGTGCGGCCAGCGCTCCCGCCGGTCCGCCCGCCCACCAGGACCCGCCCGCCGAGCCGCCGGTCACCACGCCGGCGGCGGCCGTGACGTTCGGTGCGCCCGCGCCTGAGGACCTCGCGCCCGTCGACGACGAACCGACCGACCGGTCCGTGGCCGAGGCCACCGACACCCCCGACACCGCGGCCGACGCCACCGACGCGTCGACCGACTCCGAGGCGGACTCCGATCCCGACGACGAGACCGGCGGCCGGCGTCGTCGTCGCGGCCGTCGCGGTCGAGGGCGCCGCTCGGGCGGCGCCGACGACGACTCCACCGACTCGACCGAGTCCGCCGACACCTCTGACCCAGCGGCCTCCGACGCGCCGCCGACCGCCGACACCGAAGACACAGCCTCCGACGAGGCGACGTCCGACGACGACGCGGACACCGACAGCGCCGACGAAGGTGGCGACGAGGGTGGCAGCGGCTCGAGCCGTCGCCGGCGGCGCCGTCGTCGCCGTGGTGGCAGCGGTGGCGCGAGCGACGACACCGAGGACGGCGAGGTCCCGCCCAACACCGTCGTCCACGTCCGCGAACCGCGGGCCGAGAAGGAACGCGACAGTGCTGGCAGCGGCGGCGGAGGCGGTCGCCGGCGGCGGGGCGAGCGCGCCACCGACGCCGACGACGACGGCGTGCGCGGCGTCCGCGGGTCCACCCGGCTCGAGGCCAAGCGCCAGCGGCGTCGCGACGGCCGTGACGGCGGTCGCAAGCGCGCCGCGATCCTCACCGAGGCCGAGTTCCTGGCCCGGCGCGAGTCGGTCGAGCGGGTCATGGCGATCCGGCAGCGCGGCGAACGCACGCAGATCGGCGTGCTCGAGGACGGCGTGCTCGTCGAGCACTACGTCACCCGGGCCAGCGCCACGTCCTACGTCGGCAACGTCTACCTCGGCCGCGTGCAGAACGTGCTGCCCAGCATGGAGGCCGCGTTCATCGACATCGGCAAGGGCCGCAACGGCGTGCTCTACGCCGGTGAGGTCAACTGGGACGCCGCGGGCCTGGAGGGCAAGGCACGTGCCATCGAGCACGCGATGTCGTCCGGCGATCCCGTGCTCGTCCAGGTCACGAAGGACCCGATCGGGCACAAGGGCGCCCGGCTCACCAGCCAGGTGTCGCTGCCCGGCCGGTTCGTCGTCTACGTGCCCGGCGGCGGCATGACCGGCATCAGCCGGCGGCTGCCCGAAACCGAGCGCTCGCGCTTGAAGGCGATCCTGAAGAAGGTCGTTCCCGACGACGCGGGCGTCATCGTGCGCACCGCCGCCGAGGGTGCGAGCGAGGAGGACCTCTCGCGCGACGTCGAGCGGTTGGTCGCGCAGTGGGAGCAGATCCAGGCGTCCGCGGCGAAGAAGTCGTCGGCACCGCAGCTGCTCTACGGCGAGCCCGACCTGACCATCCGGGTCGTCCGCGACGTCTTCAACGAGGACTTCTCGAAGCTCGTCATCGAGGGCGACGACGCGTACGAGGAGGTCTCCGCCTACCTCGGCGTCATGGCCCCGGAGCTCGCCGAGCGGCTGTCGAAGTACACCGGCGACGTCGCCGGCGGCGCCGACGTGTTCCACGACCTGCGGGTCGACGAGCAGCTGGCCAAGGCGCTGGACCGCAAGGTCTGGCTGCCCTCCGGCGGCTCCCTCGTCATCGACCGCACCGAGGCGATGACCGTCATCGACGTCAACACCGGCAAGTTCGTCGGGTCCGGGGGCAACCTCGAGGAGACCGTCACCAAGAACAACCTCGAAGCGGCCGAGGAGATCGTCCGGCAGCTCCGGCTGCGGGACATCGGCGGCATCATCGTGGTCGACTTCATCGACATGGTGCTGGAGTCGAACCGCGACCTGGTGCTGCGGCGGGTCGTCGAGTGCCTGTCGCGCGACCGCACCAAGCACCAGGTCGCCGAGGTGACGTCGCTCGGGCTCGTGCAGATGACGCGCAAGCGGGTCGGCGTGGGCCTGCTGGAGGTGTTCAGCACGACCTGCGACTGCTGCCACGGCCGTGGCGTGATGGTCTCGACCGAACCGGTCGACCAGAAGTCGTCCGGCGGTGGTGGCGACGACGACGCCGAGGACAAGCCGGCCGGGCGTCGTCGCCGCGGCAAGGGCTCCTCGGCGGCGGCGAAGGAGGCCGAACCGCTGCCGAAGACGCCGCAGGTCGACGAGACCAAGCGCAAGGCGGCCGCCGAGGCGATGGCCGCGATGGCCCGCACCGCGGCCGGCGAGGCCGGCCCGGTCGCCGACCTCGCCGAGATGGTGGGCGCCGACGCCCTGGTCGACATGGTCGAGGGTGCGGTCGCCGACGTCACCGCGGCCGAGACGCTCGACGCCGCCGACCCCGTCCTCGCCGACACCGACGACGTGACCGAGGAGCGGGCCGAGGCCGAAGCGGCCGCCGAGCCCGTCGACACCGCCGAGCCCGTCGACCCCGTCGGGGCCGCGGAGTCCGCGGCACCCGTCGACCGCGTCGAGCCCGTCGAACCCACCGCGCCACCGGCGAAGAAGGCGGCGCCGCGCCGGCGCCGTGCGGCCCGCCGGCCGGCCGGGGCTCCCGACGCCGAGACCGCGACGGGGGACTGACGAGGGACTGACCGGGCCCACTTTGCCCTGCGGGTCAGCTCTCCCGTATCCTGAACGACGGCCTGCCGCGAGGTGGGCCCGTTAGCACGTGCTTCCGCGAGCGGCCCGATCGGGTCGGTCGCGCCGGCTCACGCCCGTCCGGGGCGTCGGAGCCGAAGTCAGCAGCCTTGGAAGGTGTGGAAGTCGATGTACGCCATCGTCGCGACGGGCGGCAAGCAGTACAAGGTCGCTGTCGGCGACGTCGTCGAGGTCGAGAAGATCGCGGCGGCGCCGGGTGACTCGGTGACCCTGCCCGCGGTCCTGCTCGTCGACGACGGCACCGTCACCCACGAGGCCGCGGCACTTGCGAAGGCCTCGGTCACCGCCGAGGTCATCGGCGCGGCCAAGGGCCCGAAGATCAAGATCCAGAAGTTCAAGAACAAGACCGGCTACCGCAAGCGGATGGGTCACCGTCAGCAGCTGACCCACCTGCGCATCACCGCCGTCGAGAACGGGAAGTGAGCTGAACCATGGCACACAAGAAGGGTGCGAGCTCCACTCGCAACGGTCGCGACTCCAACGCGCAGTACCTCGGCGTCAAGCGCTTCGGCGGCGAGGTCGTGAACGCGGGCGAGATCATCGTTCGTCAGCGCGGCACGCACTTCCACCCGGGCGCGAACGTCGGCCGCGGCGGCGACGACACGCTGTTCGCGCTCGCCAAGGGCCACGTCACGTTCGGCGAGCGGCGCGGTCGCAAGACCGTGAGCATCACCCCGCTCGAGGGCTGATCGACCGCCCGCCCCACCGGGCGGGCCTTCCGTACCACCTGTCAGGACTCCTCGCATGGCCACGCACTTCGTCGACCGCGCCGTGCTGCACCTCGCGGCCGGGCACGGCGGCAACGGCTGCGTCTCGATCCGCCGCGAGAAGTTCAAGCCGCTCGCCGGCCCGGACGGCGGGAACGGCGGGAACGGCGGCGACATCGTCCTCGAGGTCGACCCCGGCGCCCACACGCTCCTCGACTTCCACCACCGCCCCCACCAGAAGGCCGGCAACGGCCGCCCGGGCTCCGGCGACCACAAGAACGGCGCCGACGGCGGCGACCTCGTCCTCACCGTCCCCGACGGCACGCTGGTGCTGTCCGCGACCGGCGAGCGGTTGGCCGACCTCACCGGCGCCGGCGCCCGTTTCGTCGCCGCCCGCGGCGGCGCGGGCGGCCTCGGCAACGCCGCGCTGGCCTCGCCCCGCCGCAAGGCACCCGGGTTCGCGCTGCTCGGCGAGCCCGGTGACGTCCACGACGTCGTCCTCGAGACCAAGTCGGTCGCCGACGTCGGCCTCATCGGGTTCCCCTCCGCGGGCAAGTCCTCGCTCATCGCGGCGATCTCGGCGGCGCGCCCCAAGATCGCCGACTACCCCTTCACCACGCTGCGGCCCAACCTCGGTGTGGTCGCCGCGGGCGACGCCGTGTTCACCGTCGCCGACGTCCCCGGCCTGATCCCCGGCGCCGCCGAGGGTCGCGGGCTGGGTCTGGACTTCCTGCGTCACATCGAGCGCTGTGCCGTTCTGGTGCACGTCGTCGACTGCGCCACGCTCGAACCCGGCCGCGACCCGGTGTCCGACATCGAGGCGGTCGAGGCCGAACTCGCCGCCTACACCTCGTCCACTCCCGAGCTCGGCGACCTCGCCGACCGGCCGCGGCTGGTCGCGCTCAACAAGATCGACGTGCCCGACGCCCGCGAACTCGCCGATCTCGTCCGGGCCCAGGTGGCCGAACGCGGGTGGCCGGTGTTCGAGGTCTCGGCGGCCTCGCACGCCGGCCTGCGCGAGCTGGGGTTCGCCATGGCCGCGACGGTCGAGGCCGACCGCGCCGGCCGCCCGGCACCGACCGCCCCGCGCGTGCTGGTGCAACCGTTGCCCGTGGCAACGAAGTCCGGCCGCGAGTTCACCGTCACCCGCGACGGCGACGACGGTTTCGTCGTGCACGGCACCAAGCCGGAGCGCTGGATCCGGCAGACCTCGTTCGACAACGAGGAGGCGGTCGGCTTCCTCGCCGACCGGCTCAACAAGCTCGGGGTCGAGAAGCAGTTGGTCGCGCTCGGTGCGGAACCCGGCGACGCCGTGACCATCGGCGACGTCACCTTCGAGTGGATCCCCACCGAGATGGACCTCGCCGACATCGCGGTGACCTCGCCGCGCGGCACCGACGACCGGTTGTCCGCGTCCACCCGCCGCGGCGCCGACGAACGCCTCGCGGCCAAGAAGAGCAAGCGCGAACACGGCGACTACGACGACTGGTACGGCGACGACGTCCCGACCTCGACGTCGTCGCGTATCGAGTAACCGTTGTCCAGAGCAGCGATCGCGGCCGCGTCGCGGACCGTGGTCAAGGTCGGGTCGTCGTCGCTGACCGCTCGCGGTCGCATCGATCCGACCCGGCTCGGCGCGTTGGTCGACGCCGTGGCCGCACGGGTCAGGGGCGGCCAGCAGGCCGTGCTGGTCTCGTCCGGCGCGATCGCGGCCGGCATGGGTCCGCTCGGCCGTCGCACCCGTCCACGTGACCTCGCGACCCAGCAGGCCGCCGCGGCGGTCGGGCAGTTGCTGCTCATCGAGGCGTACGCCTCGGCCTTCGCCGCCCACGGACTGACCGTCGGGCAGGTGCTGCTCACCGCCGACGACCTGCACCGGCGCGGGCACTACCGCAACGCGCAACGCACGATGGAACGACTGTTGACGCTGGGGGTCGTGCCGATCGTCAACGAGAACGACACGGTCGCGACCCACGAGATCCGGTTCGGCGACAACGACCGGTTGGCTGCACTCGTCGCGCACCTCGTGCACGCCGACGCCCTCGTGCTGCTGTCCGACGTGGACGGCCTCTACGACGACGACCCCCGACTCCCGGGCTCGACCCGCCTCGACACCGTGGCCTCGTCAGCCGATCTCGACGGCGTGCGGATGGCCGGTTCGAGTTCGGCGGTGTCGACCGGGGGGATCGGCACGAAGCTCGAGGCCGCCGGCATCGCGTCGACCTCCGGGGTGCCGGTGATCCTCGCCGCCGCGACCGAGGTCGGCGCCGCGTTGCGGGGGGTCGGCGGCACGGTGTTCGCGGTGCAGGGCAAGCGGCCGGCCTCGCGCCTGTTCTGGCTGCGGCACGCATCGTCGCCGCGGGGCCGGCTGGTGCTCGACGACGGCGCCGTCCGCGCCGTGACCCAACGCGGCGCCTCGCTGCTGCCCGCGGGCGTCACGTCCGTCTCGGGTGACTTCGGCGCGGGCGACGCCGTCGAGCTGGCCGCGCTCGACGGTCGCGTCGTGGCCCGCGGCCTGGTCACCTACGACGTCAGCGAGATCCCCGCGTTGATCGGCCGTTCCACGAAGGACCTCGACTCCGACCACCGCCGGGAACTGGTCCACCGCGACGACCTCGTCGTGCTCCAGGGTCGCTAGGGTGCCCTAGTTCCGCGCGTACACGCTCGGGATCTGCGTCACGGACAGGTGATGCAGGATCGCCGCGTGCGCGCCGTCTGAGATCGTCGCCGGGTTCCCGGACAGGAACAGCGACACGGTGAGGGTGGAGCCGTCCGCGCGGGCGAGGCGGTAGAGGTGCAGGCCGGTCCCGGCCCCGGTGCGTCCGGACCCCGCCACGTACTGCGGGGGTTTCCGCGCGGCGGCGGCGAGGGCGCGGACCGCCGCGAGATCGGCGCCGGTCAACCGCCGCGAGCCGATCAGCGCGGTGTCGGCGCCGGGAGTGTTGTCGCCGTACTCGCACAGGACCCCGGACGCGACGTCGCCGGGCACCGTGAACGTCCCCGGCGACGCCGTCGGGAGCACTGGTTGTTGCAGGGTGCAACCGTAGTGGTCGACCGGGGTGTACTCGATCGAGTCGAGGACGTCCTGGACCACGGTGGCGTCGCCGGAGGGCACGGAGACCGTGAGTCGTACGCCGGCGTCCGGCAGCTCGATGTAGCTGAACAACGGGCTGGGTGGGGTGATCGTCCGCGACGTGTCGAGCCGGTACGCAACGTGGCCGGCGACCGTGGTGCGGGTGCCGCGGGGGGTGGGATCGCCGGGCGCGGCCAGCGCGACGGTCGGCACCCGCGGGCCGGTCGACGGACACGGCAACTGGTTGCCGGGGAGGTCGATCCGCACCAGACCCGGACGCCCGGCCCCGAGCGAGCACGAGAAGGTGGTCGTGAGCCACGTCGCGGGCACGGTGAGCGTGATGCCGTGGAAGCTCACCCACTGCATCCCGGCGGGCGGGGTCGTCGGCAGTGGACGCGTCGCATCGCGCTGCGGCGTGCCGCGCCACGGCGCCACGAGCACGACCGCCACGACGATCGCGGCGGCGACGACCACCACGGTGCTCACGGCCAGCCACCGGCGGGCGTGGCGTCGGGGCGGGGGAGTCGCGGCGAGCACGACGCCGTCGACGTCGTGCGCCCGCTCGGCCAGCGCCTCCCGCACCAGGTCCTCGATCCCGCCGCTCACGCCGACCCCATCCCCTTCTCCGATTTTGTGTACCCAGGCGTCGTGACGACGCCGGAGTACACAAAATCGGTCAGTTGGGGGTGCTCGCGGAGCGTGGCGAAGGCGCGGGAGGCGAGCGAGCGGACCGTCGCCTCGCTGACGCCGACCACCTGGCCGATCTCGCGGTCGGGCAGGCCCTCGTAGTACCGCAGCACGAGGACGGCCCGTTGCCGCGCCGGCAGGGTCGCCATGATCCGCCAGGCCAGGTCACGGGCCTCGACGTCGGCCGCGAGGTCGCCGGCGGCGGTGGGTTCGTCGAGGAGGTCGAGGCCGATCTGTTCGGTGCTCACGCGTCGTCGCCGCCAGCCGAGGTACTCGGTGACGACGATCCGGCGCAGGTATGCGTAGGGGTGCTCCGGCGCGCCGTGCCGTTGCCAGCGGGTGTGGGCCTTCATCAGCGCCTCCTGCGCGAGATCCTCGGCGCGGCCGGCGTCGTGACAGAGCAGGTACGCCACCCGCACGAGGGCACGTCCGTGCTCGGCGACCACGTCGGCCAGCTCCACGTCGTACCTCCTCACCCGGTAGATGCAGTGAACAGGCCGATCCGTGGCGTCGGCTTCAGTCGAGCGTGCGGAGCAACGAGAAGAGGGCGACGTCGGCGATCGCGGTCCGCGGTCCGTTGGTGACGGTGCCGCACCCGCCGGCGTCGACCACCACCCGCTCGGTCGCTCCACCCTCGCCGGTGAACAGCAGCACCCACCGGTCACTGCCGATGGCGGGACAGGCGCCGGTGGTCGGCGACGCGGGCGCCGCGCCGAGTGCGGCCACGAGCCGGGCGGCGTCGGCCGCGTCCCTCGTCACCACCTGCGCGGTGATGACCGCGGGATCGATGGGGAGGTGGCAGATGCGCACGCCCGTCGGGGTGAACGGCACGAAGCGGTCGGGCGACGCGACGGGCGCACCGGAGTCGGGCGCGCAGGCGGCGAACGGATCGGCCGGTGGTACCTCACCGGGGGTGACGTCGCCGCTCGCTCCGGGCGTGCCCGACCCGGCCTGACCGGGGGAGTCGGACGGTGACCCCGTTCCCGGTACGGGCGGTACGGCGCTCGGCGGCACCGGGGTGTCGGTGGCGACGCCGTCGAGGACGGTGGCGACCGCCGTGCCGATGCCGGTGGCGTCGGTGTGGGACGTGCCGTTCGTGGCACCGGTGCACACATCGGGCGACGCGACCCACACGATGCCGTCGTCGTACGTGAGCCCGACCAGGTACTGGACCGGTCGGCGGGAACCCGCGTACGAGCAGGCGATGCCCATCGACGGCTGCACCGTTGCACCCTGCAACGTCGCGACGAGTGGATCGGTCGTCGGGTTGCCGGCGTCGAGCGCGCGGGAGCGCGTCAGGGCGACGTTCGGTGACGCGGGCGCTGCGATCCCGCTCGGCGCGAGACTCGCGGGCGGCGCCACGGCCACCGACTCGGTGATCCCGGTCGACCCGCCGTTGGTCACGGGGCCGCCGGAGGCGAGGACGCCGGCCGGGACGTACTCGCAGACGGTCACGGTCACCGGCGCGCCGGCAGGGACGAGTCGGCCCTCGGTGCCCGACGCGGTCGGCGCCGACGGCACCCGCCGGGCCGGCTCGGTGCTCGTCGTGTCGGCGGCGGACACCTCGGCCGGGCACGCCAGCGCGGTCCCGCCACCGCCAGCTCCCGCGGACGGGCTGCCGCTGACCGCCCAGGCCGCGACGCCGCCGCCCGCGGCGAGCACCGCCACGATCCCGGCGACGGCCAACAGGCGACGCCTGCTGCCCGCGGTCGGGCCGGGCCCGATCTCGACGACGTCCTCGCTCGACACGGCACGCTCCTCGGCCTCGTACGGACACCTCGCGGTGTGAGACCCGGTGAGGCAGCCGATCGGTGCCATCGTGCCGGACGACGACGGAGACCGGGCTGGATCGGGGCCACCTGGTGGCCCCGATCCACGGGAGGGGTGTGCGGCTCAGCCGGCCTGACGCACCGCGGAACGGCGGCCGCGCCGTCCGTTCCCGGCGCCGGACGGACGGTTGCCCTGCGGGGCCGACTCGGTGCGGCGCTGGCCGCCGAACGACGGCTGGCCACCTCGGCTGGCCCGCGGCGCACCGCCGGATGCCGCGCGGGCGCGTTCGCGGTAGGGGTTCGGTGCGGTCGGGCTGTTCACCGGCGCGATCGGGCGGCCGGACGGCGCCTTCGCGCCGGTGACCTCGCGGACGTGCTCGTCGCCGACGCTGACCGTGGCGGCTTCGGCGCGGACGCCGGCCTCACGGAGCAGGACGTGCATCTCGTGGGCGTCGGCCGGTGTGGTCAGCGCGACGACCACGCCGTCGCGACCCGCGCGGGCGGTACGACCCGAGCGGTGGACGTAGTCCTTCGCGGTGGTGGGCGGGTCGACGTGCACGACGAGCGCGATGTCGTCGACGTGGATGCCGCGCGCGGCGACGTCGGTCGCGACGAGCAGCGGGACGCTGCCGTCCTTGAACGCGTCGAGCGCACGGGTGCGCTGCGGCTGGCTGCGGCCGCCGTGCAGGACTCCGGCGGGAACGCCGACACGACCGAGCTTCTTGGCCAACCGGTCGGCGCCGTGCTTGGTGCGCACGAACATCAGGGTGCGGCCTTCGCGACCACCGATGGCGGCGGCGAGGTCGGGCTTCTCCTCGTGCGTGGTCCGCCAGACGTGGTGGCTCATGGTCGTGACGTCCTGCGAGGTGCCGGCGAGCGCGAAGGCCGCCGGGTCGTGCAGGTACCGGTCGACCAGCACGGCGACGTCGCCGTCGAGCGTGGCGGAGAAGAGCAGTCGCTGCCCGTCGGAGGAAGTCTGGTCGAGCAGACGCTTGACCACCGGCAGGAAGCCGAGGTCGGCCATGTGGTCGGCCTCGTCGAGCACCGCGACCTCGATGCCGCCGAGGTCGGCCGCGCGCTGGGCGATGAGGTCCTCGAGCCGACCGGGCGTCGCGACGAGCACGTCGACGCCGGCCTTCAGCGCCTGGACCTGCTTGCCCATCGGGAGGCCGCCGGCGACGAGACGCACGCGCAGGTCGAGGGAGTCGGCGATGGGGGACAGCGAGTCGACGACCTGCATCGCGAGTTCGCGGGTCGGGACGAGCACGAGGCCGCGCGGGCGCAACGGGGTGCGGCGGCCGCCGTTCAGGCGGGCCAGGAGCGGCAGGCCGAAGGCGAGGGTCTTGCCGGAACCGGTGGCGGCGCGGCCGATGACGTCACGCCCGGCGATCGCCGCCGGGATCGTGGCCGCCTGCACCGGGAACGGCGTGTCGATGCCCCGGCGGTGCAGGGCGGCACCGACCGGCGCGGGGAGGCCGAGTTCGGCGAACGACGGCAGGTTCTCGGTGGCGACCGGCGTGATCTGCAGGCCGTCGAGGACCGAGCGCTTCGCGGGGCGTTGCTGGGGCTGCGGGGAGCCCCCACGACCCCGACCGCGGGAGCGGCCGGACGGGTTGTTGTTCGAGGTGCTGCGGGCAGGACGGTGGGCACGCGTGGGCGTGGACATACAGGTGTGTTCCTCCGGGATGTGGCACACGATCCCGGAAGGGCGTCAGTGGATCCGACGCGGAGAACTCTCAGGTGCATGCCCGACGCGTCTCAGTGGTGCTGCGCGTCGATGGTCTTGCTCGCCTCAACTGTACGTGACGTCCGGGTGTTCCCTGGTCAGGGCACCTGGTCAGGGCACGTCGAAGGGTGTGGGCAGCGGCGTGGTCTCGCCGTGGGCGTCGTGCGCCAGCTCCACGGTGTGCTGTCCGTCGGTGAGGCCGGTGAGGCCGTTCGCGGGCGCCTGCAGCGTGCGGGTGTCGCCGTCAGCGCCGAGGGCCAGCAGTCGCAGCACCGGCCGGAGGAACGGTTCGGGGCCGTAGCCGACGGTGGGTGGCTCGGACGCGTCGATGCGCGCGGCGAGCGCCGAGGCCTGGTCGTGCGGGAGTTCGACCGAGCCGACCAGCCAGTACGGCCGGCCCGGCGCGCGTGACCCGTACTCGCACACGACGATCCGGGTCGTCGCGACCGGCAACAGGGTGCCGTCGGGGGATTTGATGTTGCGTGGTGCAACGATCGGGTCGCTGCGGTCGACGACTCAGGCGTCGAACGGCGTCGGTGGCTGCCAGCTGCCGTCGGCGCCGAGCAGCACGCGGCGTACGCCGTCGGTCCCCACCAGCGGGTTCGCGGTGCCCTCGTCCACGTTGCGGATCTCGATGACCCGGGACGAGCCGTCGGCCAGGCGCAGCAGGTAACGCTCCGGGTACGTCGGCGTGCCGGCCGGCGCCCGCGGTGGCGGCGCGGCGTACGGCGATGCGGCGTCGAGGTGCGCGACCAGGTCCGCGAGTCGGGCGTCGGTGAGTCGGCGCGAACCCGATCAACCACGGCGCGCCGGACGGCTGCGCGACCTGGTTGTCGTAGCCGCACACGGTGCCGCTGACCGGCTTCGAGGGCAGCAGGCGGCCGGCCGCCGGGTTCTCGACCCGTGCGGACAGCTGTTCGGCGCAGCCGAACGGGTCGACCCTCGTCCGCTGCGCGGTGGCGAGGACGGCGTCGGCGTCGGCGCTCGCGCGGGCGCTGACAGCGATGGAGAACGCGGGCCGGTCGAAGCCGAGGGTCACCAGCACGCGGCCCGGGCGGAGGGGGGTCGGCACCGACCGACCGGACGGCTGGCCGCCCGGCGGCGACAACCGGGAAGCCGACACCGGCCTCGTTCGCGCCGGATGACATCGTCACGACGACATCGGTGGGCGCGGGTGGCGCTTGGCCGTCGGGGTACCCAGTCGCGGCGCACGACACCGGGCCTTGCTGTCGGACGATCACCCCGCCGTCGGACGGACCCACGCAGCCGCTGAACACGACCGGCCACGAGGCGGGCACGGTGAGCGTGAGCCCGTAGTAGCTGACCCACCGCGAGGGCTCGTCGACGACGGGCGACGCAGACGTGTGCGCGGCCTCCGGAGCACGACCGATCCGCCCGACGGCGTAACCCGCCACCGCGGCCGCGACGATCGCGACGGCAGCGGGCAGGGCGAGCAGCGGTGCGCGCACGCCCGCGATGATCCGGCATCCGCGGGCCAACCACTAGATTCGAGCGGATGAACTCTGGGGACGACGCGACGCGCGCGGTCCGCGAGGTCGCCACCGTGGCGGCGGATGCCGGAGCGCAGCTGCGGGCCGTCCCGGACGAGCGGATCGCCGCTGTGTTGCGGACCGCCGCCGACCTGGTCGCGGCCCGCTCGGAAGAGGTGCTCGCCGCCAACGCGGTCGACGTCGAACAGGCCACCGCGAACGGCATGTCGGCCGGACTGCTCGACCGGTTGCGCCTCGACCCGGCGCGGCTCGAGCAGGCCGCCCGCGCGCTCGTGCAGGTCGCGGAGACGCCGGTCCCGCCGGCGCTCACCCACGTCCGTGACCTCGACGACGGCACCCGGGTGTGGGAACGGCGCCTGCCGGTCGGCGTCATCGGCGCGACCTACGAGGCGCGTCCGGCCGTCACGCTGGACGTCGCGTCGCAGGTGCTGCGCGCAGGCAGCGCGGCGGTCCTGCGCACCGGCAGCGCCGCGCTCGGCACCAGTGCCGTGCTCGTCGACCGGGTGCTGGTGCCCGCGCTCGTCGACGCCGGGCTGCCCCCGGGCGCGGTCGCCCTCGTGCGTCACCCCGGACACGACTCCGCGGAGGCTCTCGTCAGCCAGCCCGACCTGCTGCCGCTGGTGATCGTGCGGGGGAGCGGCGACACCACCCGCCATCTCGCCCGGCTCGGGGCCGCGGCCGGGGTGCGCGTGCTCGCCCACGCCGACGGCGGCGGCATCCTGTACGCGGACGCCGCCGCGGATCCGCGCACTCTGCAACAGTTGATCGACGCCGGTACCGACCGTCTCGGTGTGTGCAACCGGCTCAACCTCCTGCTGATCCACCGGCAGCGGTGGGACGACTGGCTCCCGCTGGTCGAGAAGGCCCTGTTCGACAAGGGGATCCGGGTCAGCGCCCCGCCGCACGACCACCCGCTGGGTTGGGAGTGGGCGCTCGACGGCGACCACGAGGCGACGGTCACGGTGGCTCCGGTCGACGACGCGCTCGACGCGGCGACCACCGGACTCGCCGTCACCAGTGGCATCGCCGCGACCATCTGCACCGAGGACCGGACGGCCGCGGCGACCTTCCTCGGCGCGTGGGGCGGCACCGGAGGCTTCTGGAACACCACCACGCGGCTGCTCGACGGTTACAAGCTGCTCGGCGTGCCCGAGACCGGCATCAGCGTCGACCGGGTCCCCGGCCCCCGCGGCCCGGTGACGTCGTCGGACCTGGTGCTGCGCCAGTTCGTCGTCGTGCCGGCCGATCGGGATGTGCCGTTCGGATGAGCCTGGACGACGGGCGGTCCGCGTCGAAGCGGGTCGGGATCATGGGCGGCACGTTCGATCCGATCCACCACGGCCACCTCGTCGCCGCGAGCGAGGTGCAGCGCGTGTTCGACCTCGACGAGGTCGTGTTCGTGCCCACCGGCCAGCCGTGGCAGAAGTCCGACCGCCGCGTGAGCCCGCCCGAGCACCGCTACCTCATGAGTGTCATCGCCACCGCCGCCAACCCGCGCTTCTGGGTCAGCCGGGTCGACATCGACCGCGGCGGCACGACCTACACGGTCGACACCGTCGCCGACATCACCCGGCAGCGACCCGAGGCCGAACTGTTCTTCATCACCGGCGCCGACGCGCTCGCCCAGATCCTGTCGTGGAAGGACGCCGACCGCCTGCTCGCGCGCCCCGACCTGCACTTCGTGGGGGTGACCAGGCCGGGGTACGAGCTCACCGCGCAGCACCTGCCGTCGGCCCCCGTGACGCTGCTCGAGGTCCCCGCGCTCGCGATCAGCTCCTCCGACGTCCGCGCGCGGGTCGCCGCCGGCCGACCGGTCTGGTACCTGGTGCCCGACGGTGTGGTGCAGTACATCGGCAAGCACGGGCTCTACCGGCGCGACGCGGCCCGGTTGTAGCCGTGGCTCTCCCGCCCCGCTCGTCGCGCAGCAGAGCATGGGCGGGAGAGCGATGGCTTAGGGTGAGGAGGTCATGACCGCCAGTGATCACGCCCGCGAACTCGCCGAAGCCGCCGCCCTGGCCGCCGCCGACAAGCTCGCCACCGACGTCGTCGCGATCGACGTGAGCGATCGGCTCGCCCTCGCCGACGTGTTCGTCATCGCCTCGGCCAGCAACGACCGGCAGGTCGAAGCGGTCGTCGACTCCGTCGAGGAGCGACTGCGCGGGCTCGACGCGAAACCCCTTCGGCGCGAAGGCAAACGCGACGGACGCTGGGTGCTGCTCGACTACGGCGACGTCGTCGTCCACGTCCAGCACGACGAGGAGCGGGCGTTCTACGCGCTCGAGCGGCTCTGGCGGGACTGCCCGCTCATCCCGCTCGACCTCGGCCTGCCCGCGCGCGACACCAGCGCGTGACCGCACCCGTCCCCGCCCCGAGGCGCATCGTCGTGCTCCGGCACGGCCGCACCGCGTGGAACGTCGCCGGCCGGTTCCAGGGGCGCGACCACCCCGACGACCCGCCGCTCGACGACGTGGGCATCGCGCAGGCCGCGCAGGCCGGCCGGGCTCTCGCGGGCGTCGGCGCGAACCTGTTGCTGAGTTCGACGCTGCGACGGGCGCGACAGACGGCCGACCTCGTCGCCGCCGCCACCGGCCTGCCGGTGCGTCTCGACCCGCGGCTGGCCGAACAGGCGTTCGGCCGGTGGGAGGGCCTCACCCGCGACGAGGTCCAGCAGCGGTTCCCCGAGCAGTTCGCGGTGTGGCGCGGCGGCGGCGAGCCGAACCGCGACGGCGGCGAGACCCGCGCCGAGGCGGGCGCCCGCGCGGCCGGCGCCGTGGCCGACCTGCCCGCGGGCTGCTCGGCGATCCTCGTCACGCACGGCGCCGCGGCGGCGTCGCTGGTGGCGAACCTGCTCGGCCTCGGCACGGCGTCGCGACGCATCCACGGCCTCGGCAACTGCCACACGAGCACGATGGTCGAAACCACTGACGGATGGTCGTTGTTGTCACACGATCTGCCGACGTGAGCGTGCGATTCCGGGCATCCCGCCCACGTGCCTGAGGGTGTCCAAGACTCGAACAGGTGACGTCCGGCGAGTTTGGTTGTGCGGTCAACAAACCGTCCGTACTGTCGATCACAAGGTGCCCCCGCGCCCGGCGGCGACGGACGGCGGGCGCGGGGCGCGCACCGTATCCGGGGAACCGGGAAGCCGATCCGAGTAAGCTTCCGGGCGTGACGGGTCGGACCCTCCTTACCGGGCCGCGCTGAACCAGCACCACGTCAGCGCGGCCGAGCCTCTGTTGCCCTCCCGGGCACGGGGGCTCTTGTTGTGTCCGGACCCGTGTCAGTGACCCCAGCAGGAGGCCAGACCGTGAGCACCACCGACGCCGACCGCCCGTCCACCGAGAGTGCGAGCGACGTCCCGCCGTTCCGGTACACCGCGCAACTGGCCGATCTCATCGAGCAGACCTGGCAGCAGCGGTGGGAGGTCCGCGGCACCTTCGAGGCGCCCAACCCCACCGGTGAGATGTCCGACGGGTTCGACCAGTTCGTCATCGCCCCGCACGCCTTCGTCATGGACATGTTCCCGTACCCCTCGGGCGACGGGCTGCACGTCGGGCACCCGCTGGGCTACATCGGCACCGACGTCTACGCGCGCTACCTGCGCATGAGCGGCGTCAACGTGCTGCACACCATGGGCTTCGACGCCTTCGGGCTCCCCGCTGAGCAGCATGCGATCCAGACCGGCCAGCCGCCGGCCGAGAACACGGCGAACAACATCGCCACCTTCACCCGCCAGCTGAAGCGGCTGGGCCTCGCGCACGACCGGCGTAGGACGTTCGCCACCACCGACGCCGACTACTACCGCTGGACGCAGTGGATCTTCCTCACGATCTTCCACAGCTGGTACGACACCGAGGCCGCGAAGGCCCGCCCGATCGAGGAACTGGTCGCCGAGTTCGAGGCGGGCACCCGCGAGCCGTCGCGCGAGGCCAACCCGTCGGGCCGGCCGTGGGCGGAGCTGGACGAACTCGAACGACGACGCGTGGTCGACGGGTACCGGCTGGCGTACCGCAGCGACTCGACCGTCAACTGGTGCCCGGGCCTGGGCACCGTGCTGGCCAACGAGGAGGTCACCGCCGACGGCCGCAGCGAGCGCGGCAACTTCCCGGTGTTCAAGAAACCGTTGGCGCAGTGGATGATGCGCATCACCGCCTACGCCGACCGGCTGATCGACGACCTGGCTCAGCTGGACTGGCCCGACACCGTCCGGGCCATGCAGACCAACTGGATCGGCCGCTCGCAGGGTGCTCGCGTGCGCTTCGACATCCGCGACCGCGCGCCGCAGGTCGAGGTGTTCACCACCCGGCCGGACACGCTGTTCGGCGCGACCTACCTGGTGCTGGCCCCCGAGCACGACCTGGTCGACCAGCTCACCGCAGGCGTGTGGCCGACCGGCACCGACGCGGTGTGGAAAGGCGGGGCCGACACGCCCGCCGCGGCCGTCGCGGCGTACCGCGCGCAGGCGGCTGCGAAGACCGAGGCCGAGCGCACGGCTGCCGACGGCAAGGCCAAGACCGGCGTGTTCATCGGCACTTTCGGGGTCAACCCGGTCAACGGCGCGGCCCTGCCGGTGTTCATCGCCGACTACGTGTTGGCGGGCTACGGCACCGGCGCGATCATGGCCGTCCCGGCCGAGGACACCCGCGACTTCGACTTCGCGACGGCCTACGAGCTGCCGGTGGTGCGCACCGTGCTACCGCCGTCGGACTTCGAGGGGGGCGCGTACACCGGGGACGGCGCGCGCATCAACTCCGGTTTCCTCGACGGCGTCGGCGACAAGGCCGAGGCGATCGCGACGATGGTGGACTGGCTGCAGGAGCACGGCCACGGCGAAGGCGCGATCACCTACCGCCTGCGCGACTGGCTGTTCTCCCGGCAGCGGTACTGGGGCGAGCCGTTCCCGATCGTCTACGACGAGCACGACCTGCCGGTGGCACTGCCCGAGTCGATGCTGCCGCTGGAACTGCCGCCGACCAACGACTTCCGGCCGACCACGTTCGACCCCTTCGACGCGGACACCCTGCCGCAGCCACCGCTGGGCCGGCTGACCGACTGGGTCGAGGTCGAGCTCGACCTGGGCGACGGTCCGAAGCAGTACCGCCGCGAGACCAACACCATGCCCCAGTGGGCGGGGTCGTGCTGGTACGAGCTGCGCTACGTCGACCCGCTGAACGAGGACCGGCTGGTCGACCCGGAGATCGAGCGGTACTGGATGGGGCCCTCGGCCGACCGGCCCCTGGGCGGCGTCGACCTCTACGTCGGCGGCGTCGAGCACGCCGTGCTGCACCTGCTGTACGCGCGGTTCTGGCACAAGGTGCTGTACGACCGCGGGTTCATCGCCAGCTCCGAGCCGTTCCACCGGCTGGTCAACCAGGGCATGTTGCAGTTGCCCCACTACCGCAACTCCGACGGGTTCGCGATGGAGGCGGCCAAGGTCGTCGAGCGCGACGGCGGTTTCTGGTTCGAGGACGGTGACAGCGACCCGATCGCCGTCACCCAGGAGTTCGGGAAGATCGGCAAGGGGCTCAAGAACGTCGTCACCCCCGATCAGTTCGTCGCCGACTACGGCACCGACGCGTTCCGCCTGTTCGAGATGTTCACCGGGCCGCTGGAGCAGTCGCGCCCGTGGGACGCCCGGGCGATCGTGGGTCCGTACCGGCTGCTGCAGCGGTTGTGGCGCGTCGCGATCGACGAGGAGAGCGGCGAGTCGCACGTCGGCGACGGTCCTCTCTCCGACGACCTGAACCGCTTGCTGCACAAGACGATCGCGGCGGTACAGGACGGCTACGACACGCTGCGGTTCAACACGTCGATCGCGCGGATCACGTCGCTGAACAACGCCGTCACGGCGGAGTACCCCGACGGTGGCGCGCCGCGGGCCGTGGTCGAACCGCTGGTGCTGATGATCGCTCCGCTGGCGCCGCACGCCGCCGAGGAGCTGTGGTCGCGGCTGGGGCACACCGAGTCGCTGGCCCGCGCCACGTTCCCCGTGCTCGACGAGACCTGGCTGGTCGACGACACCGTCGAGATCCCGGTGCAGGTCAACGGCAAGGTGCGGACACGGATCACCGTTCCGGTCGACGCCGACCGTGACGCGATCGAGGCGGCGGCCCGTGCCGACGAGCGCATCGCAGAACTCGTCGGTGGCGTCGAGGTGCGCCGGGTGGTCGTCGTGCCCGGCCGTCTGGTGAACTTCGTCGTGTGAAGGTGCGTCGCAGCGAGCGTCGGCGAGCGAGGAGCGCCTGCCTCATGAGCGATGTCGGTGGGTGACGCGGTGGGAGCGGTCGTGATCGTGACCGACTCGACCTCGTCGCTCGCGGGCGACGTCACCGCCCGGTTCGGCATCGGCGTGGTGCCGTTGCGGGTCGATGCCGGCTCGGTGCGGGGGTTCGACGGTCGCGACGTCAGCACCGACGACGTCGCCGCCGCGTTGCGCAAACGTGAGAAGGTCACCACCTCGCGCCCGGCGCCGGCCGAGTTCGTCGACGCGTACCAGCGGGCGCTGTCGGCAGGGGCCACGCACGTGGTCTCGGTGCACCTGTCCTCCCGCTTGTCGGGCACGTGGGACTCCGCACGGCTCGCGGCGTTGGAGTTCGCGCCGGGCGCCGTGCGGGTGGTCGACTCCCGCTCGACCGGGATGGGCCTGGGGTTCGCGGTCGTCGCGGCGGCCGAGGCGGCGGCGGCGGGCGCGACACCGGCGGCGGTCGAGGCGGCGGCGATGGCCGTCGTCGACGCCACGACGTCGTTGCTGTACGTCGATTCCCTCGAGTACCTCTGGCGCGGCGGTCGGATCGGCGCGGCGGCCGCGCTGTTCGGCACCGGCCTCGCGATCAAGCCGCTGCTGCAGGTCGCCGACGGCCAACTCGAGCCGTTGGAGAAGGTGCGGACCTCGGCGAAGGCGCTGACGCGACTCGTGCACCTCGCGGCCCGGGCGGCCGACGGCGCGCCGGTCGACGTGGCGGTGCAGCACGTGGCGGCGTCCGAGTCGGCCGAGGGTGTCGCGGCGCGGTTGCGCGAACTGCTGCCCGATGTGCGCACGATGCAACAGTCGCAACTCGGCGCGGTGGTGGGGGCGCACCTGGGGCCGGGCACGCTCGGCGTGGTGGTCGTGCGTCGCTGAGGGCCTCAGCCGGTGGGCGCGCACCTGCGCTGATCGGCGGTCAGTGACGACGTCAGGGTGTACGTGCCGCCGGCTCCGGTGCGGACCCGCACCACGGCGTCCTGGCCGGTTCCGGTCGGTTCGATGCACGCGGTGCCGTCGGACGAATCCAGTGTCAGCCACGTCGACCAGCGCGCGTCGACGGTCACCTCACGCTCGGCCGGCGCGGTGAAGCCGATGTCGGCGGCGCCGAGCGTGACGTGCGTGGCGGGTGCGGACACGACCGGCGTGGCCCCGACCACGGCGTAGAGGGTCCAGTCGGTGTCGCGCCACACCTCGCGCAGGTACGGCAGGCCCTTGCCGACCAGGTCGGCCTCGCGTTGGCCGTAGAAGGTGAGCGGGGCACGGGGTACGGCGACGTACTGGGTCGCCGTGCCCTTCAGGAACGCCTGGTAGGCCGCGGGGGTGGGGCCGTCGGCGCCGTAGAAGGTGCGTTCCCACAGGTGGATGTCGACCTGCCGTGACCAGCCGCGGGCCAGGGGGACCACGCGCGCGGCGTACGCCGCCTCCCAGTGGCCGGTGAGCTCGGGGATCTCGACGCGGCCGGTGAGCGGTCCGCGGGCCGCGATCGTGTCGGTGAGCGGGGTGAAGTACGCGGGCCGGGTCACCGGGTCACCCGCGGAGGTGAGCGTGCCGACGACGAAGGGCGTCTGGATGACGGCCGCGGCCGCGACCGCCGCGAGCGTCTTCCACCACACGAACTCGGCAGCGGCGGCGATGAGGGGGATCGCGAACAGCATCGCCAGGCGCGAGGCGTTCGCGCCGACCGGGGTGGTGAACACGTACGCCGCCCCGACCATCGCGACGCCGATCGCGGCACCCGTCCACAGGTAGCTCGTCCGCCGCGGCACGACCAGCGCGACCAGCACGGTCACGGCGGCGGCCCGCGCGGCGTCGCCGGCGGCGTAGAGGAACGGGCCGCCGTCGGCGAACACCACGGTCACGGCGGCGGTCCCGAGCGCGGCACCGACGAGGACGCGCACGGCGTCGGCGACGCGGCCGTGGACGAGCACGGTGAGCGCGACGACGCCGAGGAACAGGCCGGCGACGGGGCTGGCCGCGCCCGCGAGCGCGGCCGCGACCGCGCTCCACAACCGGTGGCCGCCGTCGCGGTCGACGAGGGGGAGGACGGCGGCGAGCGCGAACACGACTCCGACGGCGAACGCGATGCGTCCCTCGGTGAGGTTCGCGACCTGGGTGGCGGCGGCGAACACGCCACCGAGCACCGGTCGCCGCAGACCGGCCTTCACGAAGATCGTTGTCGTGAGCAACGTTGCCAGGACAGCCGCGATCACGCCGAGCAGTTGCGGCCCGACGTGGGCGGCGATCACCGGGACGTACAGCGAGTAGCCGAACGGCAGCGAGCCGCCGAACCACCGGAAGTCGACCGGTTTGAGCGGGTGGTCGCGCGCGAAGTCGGCGTGGGCGATCTGGGCCGACAGGTCCTGGCCCATGACCGGAGCCGCGAGGTAGACCACGCCCAGGATCACCGCCACGGCACCGGTGACGACGAGCGGTTGGGTCAGGCCGCCGACCTTGCGTGTCGGACGTTGTCGGCGCCGCGGACCCGCAGACCGGGCTGACGCGCGGTTCGTGGTGGTGGAGCGCGTCGCTGTCCGGCCGCCCGCTCCGCCCGCCATGTCCGCAGTCTCCCAGGTGAGGCGCGTGTGTGCTCCCTGCGACGCGTGTGACGGGTGGGACTCGTCGTCCACAGCACGGCGTGTCGTCCACAGGCCGACGATTCCTCCGTCCGGCCGCCGTCGATCTCCCTAGCGTCGCTCGTGTGGGGTGGCGGGAGCGGTTCGGGGCCGACGACGAGCGCGCGCAGATCGCCGCGCGCGCCCGGGCGTTGCTGGACGCCGCGGGCACCCGGCCGTCGCCGGATGTCGCGTCGGCGGGAGGCGTGCAGGCGGCGGGCGATCCGCCCGCGTCTGCCCTCCCGTCACCCCGCGGGGGCTGGGTGCCACCCGCGGCCATCCTGGAACCGGACCCCGCCCTGGAGCCGGTGGGTCGGCACGGGGTCGCGGCCGGCCCCGATCCCGGCCGGTCGACGGGGCCGCGGCGGCCCGCCGACCTCGCCGGCGATCTCTGGGAGCCGCCCGGGCCGTCGCGGCCGGCGTGGCGCGAGCGGTTCCGGTTCGACCCGGGGCGTCGCGGCTTGGTGGCCGTCGCCGCGGTGGTCGTGGTGGTCGCCTCGGTCGCGGGCGGCGCGCTGGTGCGCGGCGGTCAGAGTTCCGCGGTCACGCTGGCGGCCGCCTCGGGTCCGCCGCCGGCCGCGGCGCCGCCGGCTCCGGTCGCGGGCGCGACGAGCGGGTCCGCGGCCGCGGTGGCGCCGCCGCCCACCACCACCGGGGCACGGGCGCCCACGGGATCGGCGAGCGTCACACCCGGGACGGTGACGGTCGACGTCGCCGGACTCGTCGCCCGCCCGGCGGTCTATCGCCTGCCCACGGGTTCCCGGGTCGACGACGCCCTCCGCGCGGCGGGCGGCCCCCGACCGGGAGCCGACCTCTCGACGTTGAACCGCGCCCGGGTGCTGGTCGACGGCGAACAGCTCGCCGTGGGCATCCCCGGCGCCACGGCGCCGGCGCCGGCCGCCGCGGGCTCCTCGCCCGGCGCCCCGACCCCGCACGGCACCGTCAACCTCAACTCCGCCACGCTCGCCGATCTCGACACCCTGCCCGGCGTCGGGCCGGTGCTGGCGCAGGCCATCCTCGACTGGCGCACCGAGCACGGCCGGTTCGCCGCCGTCGACGACCTCGACCAGGTCGCCGGCATCGGGCCGGCCACCTTCACCAAGCTCAAGCCACTGGTGACGGTGTGAACGCGGCGCAACCGGGCGCGGGCTCGCGCCTCCACGGGGTCGGTGGGCCGTGACCGTCGCACCCGTGCGCGGGGTCGCGCCGCCGCACCGCCGCGACGGCCCGCCGACCCCGCCGCTCGACCTGCGCCTCGCCGTCACAGCCGCGGCGGGGTGGATCGGGGTGCTCCTGGTCGTGCGGCACGGCTCCGTGACGGCGGGTGTGGTCGGTGGGCTGGGCGTGACGGCGCTCGTCGTGAGCGTGCTCGCCACCCGCCGGCGGAACCGCCGTGCGCGGTTCGGGCGTCCACGTCCTCCCCGAGGCGGTGGCCGTCGAGCCGGGGTGCTCGGTCACGCCGCCGGCGCGATCGGGCTCGTGGGGGCGGGCCTGGGCTTGGTCGTGCTGCCGCTCGCGGCCCGGCTGGCTGCGGTCGAGCGGTCACCGCTGATCGCCGTCGCCGGATCGGGGGCGACGATCGACCTCACGGTCGGCGAGGTGCACCCGTTGGGGATCAGCGGGGTGTCGCCGGGACCGCGGGTGCTGGTCACGGCCACCACGTCCGCGGTGTCGCGGCGCGGGCGGTCGGTCCCGATCCGCGCGCCGGTCGTGCTGTTCGCACCGGCAGCGGGGTGGCTCGACGTGCTGCCGGGGCAACCGGTGCGCGTCGACGCGTCGGTCCGGCCGGCCGAGGGCGACCCCTGGCGCGCGGGGGTGCTCTCGGTGCGGGGGCCGCCGACGGTGACCGGCCCGCCCGGCACGTTGCAACGCTTCGCCGCGCACGTCCGGGCCGGGCTGGTCGCGGCGTGCGCCGGGCTGCCCGACGGTCCGCGCGGCCTGCTGCCCGGTCTGGTCGTCGGCGACACCTCCGGCCTCGACCCCGTGCTGGAGGCCCACTTCCGGGCCGCGGGCCTCACCCACCTGGTGGCGGTGTCCGGCACGAACTGCGCGATCGTCGTCGGCGCCGGGGTGCTCGTGCTGCGGCGGCTGCGGGCGGGACCGGTGCTCACGGCCGCGACCGGGCTGCTGCTGCTCGCCGCCTTCGTGCTCGTGGCGGGTCCGTCACCGAGCGTGGTGCGCGCCGCCGCGATGGCTGCGATCGCGTTGGGCGCCCTGGCCTCCGGGCGGGCGGGAGCGGTCGTGCCGGCGCTGTCCGCGGCGGTGGTCGTCGCCCTCGTCTGGCGGCCGTCGCTGGCGTCCGACGCCGGGTTCACGATGTCGGTCTTCGCCACGGCCGCGATCGTGCTCGCGGCACCGGCGCTGGCGGCGCGCCTGCGGCGCGTGCACGTGCCGGTCGGGCTCGCCGAGGCGGTCGCGGTCGCGGTGGTCGCACACCTGGTCACCGCCCCGGTGGCCGTGGCGTTGTCCGGCCAGGTCAGCGTCGTGGCGATCCCGGCCAACATCGCGGCCGAACCTGTCGTCGCCGTCACCACCGTGCTGGGGTTCCTCGCCGCGGTGCTCGCCGCGGTCACGCCGGCCCTCGGAGCCGGACCCGCGTGGCTCGCGGCGTGGCCGTGCCGGTGGCTGGTCACGGTCGCCGAACGCTTCGGCACCGCCCCCGGCGCGACGGTCGGCTGGTGGGCGGGCGGCGTCGGCGGCTGGGCACTGGCCGCGGTGATCGCCGTCGGCGCCGTGCTGTGGCGGTGGCGGCCGACCCGGCGCTGGGTGCTCGTCGCGGTCCTGGCCGCGGCCCTCGTGCAGGTGCCCGTGCGAGCCGTGGTCACGACCTGGCCGCCGCCCGGGTGGTGGCTGGTCGCGTGCGACGTCGGTCAGGGCGACGGTCTGGTGCTGCGCGCGGGCGACGCGTCCGGGGTGGTCGTCGACACCGGCGCCGACCCGGTGCGGATCGACGACTGCCTCCGGCGCCTGGGCGTCGAGCACGTCGCGCTGCTGCTGCTCACGCACATGGATCTCGACCACGCCGGCGGGGTCGCCGGCGCGGTCCGCGGTCGCGACGTCGCGGTCGCGCTCACCAGTCCGCGACCCGAGCCGGCCTCGCGCACCGCGGCGGTCCGGCGGGCGCTCGCGCCACAGGCCGTCCCGCTGCGCGCCGCACCCGTCGGGTCGGCGTGGCGGATCGGGGCGGTCACGCTGGAGTTCCTCGCGCCGCGCGCCGACGAATTCGGGTCCGGCTGCGACCCGAACGACTGCTCGGTCGTCACCCGCGCCACCGTCGACGGCCGCCGGGTCCTGCTCACCGCCGACGAGTCGACCGAGGCCCAGGCGCGCCTGCTCGCCTCCGGGGTCGACCTGTCCGCCGACGTGCTCAAGGTCCCGCACCACGGCAGCCGGTTCACCGATCCGGCGTTCCTCGCCGCCGCCCACGCCCGGGTCGCGGTCATCTCCGTCGGCGCCGACAACCGCTACGGCCACCCCGCGCCGGCCACCCTGTCCGTGCTCGCCGACCTCGGCGTCCCCGTGGCCCGCACCGACCTCGACGGCGCGGTCGCGGTCGCCTCGGCACCGGGTGGCGGGCTGACCGTCACCACGGAGCGGACCCGCCCGCGACGCCCCGCGGCGGCCGGTTCGGCGGCGGGCCCGCGCGACGCCGTCCGCGGGCCGGGGATGTCGGTGCCGTCTGCCACGATGGCCGCGTGCCACCCGCCCGTCGCCGTTCCGGATCCCGCGGCGGTCCGTCGATCGCCGGCACGCACGGCATCGACGAGCTCACGGCGTCGAACCCGGTGCCGCCCGTCGTGCTGCTGCTGGGCGACGAGGAACTGCTCGTGTCGCGGGCCGCCCGCGCGATCACGCTCGCGGTGCGCGAGCAGGAGCCCGCCGCCGAGTCCGTCGACCGGCCAGGGGCACAGGTCGAGGCCACCGAGATCGCCGAACTGCTGAGCCCGTCGTTGTTCGGGGAACGCCGGGTCATCGTCGTCACCGACGGTCAGGACGTCCGGGCCGAGGCGTGGAAGGTCATGGCGCCGTTCGTGGCCGACCCCGACCCGTCGATCACGCTGGTGCTCGAGCACCCGGGAGGGGCGAAGGGCAAGGCGATGCTCGACGCCGTGCGCGCGGCCGGGGCGCCGGTGGTGGCCTGCGTGGCGCCGAGCCGGCCCGAGGAGCGGGTGCAGTTCGTGCGCGCCGAGGTCCGGCGGGTGGGCGGTGAGATCACCGCCGATGCCGCCGCCGCCCTCATCGACGCCGTCGGCACCGATCTCCGCGAGCTGTCGAGCGTCGCGAGTCAGCTGGCCACCGACTCCGGCGCCCGGGTCGACGTCGCCGCCGTGACCGCCTTCCACCGCGGCAAGGCCGAGGTGAACGGCTTCGCGGTCGCCGATCTCGCCGTCGTCGGGCGGCTGGCCGAGGCCGTCGAGATGGTGCGGTGGGCGTTGTCGGTGGGAGCGCCGGCCGTCGTGCTCGCCGACGCCCTCGCCGACGGCGTGCGCTCCATCGCCAAGGTCCTCGACAACCCGCGGGGCAGCGGCTACGAGCTGGCGACCCGCCTCGGCATGGCGCCGTGGAAGGTCGAGCGGGCCCAACGGCAGGCCCGGAGTTGGCGCGACCCGCAGGTCGCCGACGCCCTCCGGGTCGTCGCGACGCTCAACGCCGACGTCAAGGGCGAGGCGGTCGACGCCGGCTACGCCGTCGAGACAGCGGTCCGTCGGATCGCGACCCTCGCCCGCTCGGGTCGCTGACCCGGGCGCGCACCGTTCCCGCGTCGCCCTCCGCGAGTGGGCACTTCGGGCGGTGAGTGGCGAGGTACGACCGACCACTCATCCACACAACTCGCCACTCGCGGAGCGTGGGCGCTCGTCCGGTCCGTCCGGGCAGCAGAAAGGCCGGGGTCACCTGACGTGACTCCCGGCCTCCCGAGGCGGCCACCCGGGGTGGCCGCGGTCGCACCCGCCGCGACGGCGGCGGTGCGAGGACTCAGATCTTGTTGACGCGTGCCGCGAGCGCCGACTTGCGGTTCGCCGCCTGATTCTTGTGGATGACTCCCGCGCTCGCGGCCTTGTCGAGCGCCCGCGAGGCGACCTGCAGCTCGACCAGCGCGGCGTCCTTGTCGCCCGCGTCGGCCGCGGTGCGGAAGCGGCGGACGGCCGTCTTCAGCGACGACTTCACGCTCTTGTTGCGCAGTCGCGCCTTCTCGTTCGTCTTGATCCGCTTGATCTGGGACTTGATGTTCGCCACGGAGAGAATGCCTCGTCGATCGCTGGTCGGTGTCGCGTGCGTCCGCGACCTGTCGGTGGAGCCGGCTGATGCGCCCGATCCGGCGCCCGGACGGCCGGAGCCGTCGGCCCGCCGGTCGCGGGCAACCCTGCGAGGCTACCAGAGACGCGCGGGGTGACGACCCGCCGCGTCAGGCGACGCGGACGTTGACGAGCTCGAACTTCGTGTAGAGGTAGGTCCGGACGCCGTCCTCCGTGCTCACGGCGTCGGCCACCGCGGTGTCGGCGCCCTCGTCGGATGCGTAGAGCATCGCGGTGCCGTCGTCGCCGAAGTACACGTTGGCGTCGACCGGGGCGATGTCGGTGAGCTCGACCAGGACGTACCGGCCGCCGAGGGTCATGAGCAGTTCGCGGATGTCGCCGCGGGCCGACGGCGCGTCGGCGGGCTTGACGTACACCCCGACCACCGCCTGCCAGTCGTCGTCGCCGCCGGGAGAGGTGTTCACGAGGTCGCCCGCCGTGAGCGCCGACGCGGGGATCCGGACCTCGGTCACGGCTCGGGAGTCGATTTCGGCCATGCGGCCACTCTGCCAGGTCCGGCGGACGCGCCCCGACATGCCACCATGGGTGGCGCCCGGTGCGGCCTCGTCGCCGCCCGGCCCCCTGCCCGTACCCGCGAGGTCGCACGAGAGAAGGCCGTGACAGCTCCCACCCCGCGCACCGCCCGGCCGATCACCGGCGTCCTCGACCCGGCGCGCATCCGCAACTTCTGCATCATCGCCCACATCGACCACGGCAAGTCCACCCTGGCCGACCGGATGCTGCAGCTGACCGGGGTGGTCGGCGAGCGGCAGATGCGCGCCCAGTACCTGGACCGGATGGACATCGAGCGCGAGCGCGGGATCACGATCAAAGCGCAAAACGTGCGCCTGCCCTGGCAGGTCGACGGCGCCGACCACGTACTGCACCTGATCGACACCCCCGGGCACGTCGACTTCACCTACGAGGTGTCGCGGGCCCTGGAGGCCTGCGAGGGCGCGGTGCTGCTAGTCGACGCGGCGCAGGGCATCGAGGCGCAGACGTTGGCCAACCTCTACCTGGCGCTCGAGAACGACCTGCAGATCATCCCGGTCCTCAACAAGATCGACCTCCCGGCCGCCCAGCCCGACCTGTACGCCGCGGAGATCGCGCACATCATCGGCTGCGAGCCCGACGACGTCCTGCGCATCAGCGCCAAGACCGGCGAGGGTGTCGACAAGGTGCTCGACCGGATCGTCCGGGACGTCCCCGCGCCCACCGGTGACACCGACGCCCCCACCCGCGCGATGATCTTCGACTCGGAGTACGACGTCTACCGCGGTGTCGTGACCTACATCCGCGTCATCGACGGCCGCATCGAGCCGCGCGAGCGGATCCAGATGATGTCCACCGGCGCCACCCACGAGCTGCTCGAGATCGGGGTCATCTCACCCGAGCCGGTGCCCACCGACGGGCTCTCGGTGGGTGAGGTCGGCTACCTGATCACCGGGGTGAAGGACGTACGCCAGTCCAGGGTCGGCGACACCGTCACGAGTGCCCAGAAGCCGGCGAACGACGCCCTCGGCGGGTACCGCGACCCGAACCCGATGGTCTACTCCGGCCTGTTCCCGATCGATGGCTCGGACTTCCCGCTTCTGCGTGACGCGCTCGACAAGCTCCGCCTGAACGACGCCGCGCTCACCTTCGAGCCCGAGTCCTCCGGCGCGCTCGGCTTCGGCTTCCGCTGCGGATTCCTGGGCCTGCTGCACATGGAGATCACGCGCGAGCGACTCGAGCGCGAGTTCAACCTCGACCTGATCTCGACCGCGCCCAACGTCGTCTACCGGGTGGAACTCGAGGGTGGCTCCGAGGTGGTCGTCACCAACCCCAGCGACTGGCCGACCAAGTACAAGATCGACAAGGTCTACGAGCCGGTCGTCAAGGCGATGGTGATCGCGCCGAGCGACTACATCGGCACGATCATGGAGCTGTGCCAGGGCCGCCGCGGCGTGCTGCAGGGCATGGAGTACCTGTCCACCGACCGGGTCGAGATCCGCTACACGATGCCGCTGGCGGAGATCATCTTCGACTTCTTCGACTCGCTGAAGTCGCGCACCCGCGGCTACGCCAGCCTCGACTACGAGGAGGCGGGCGAGCAGGAGGCCGACCTGGTGAAGGTCGACATCCTGCTGCAGGGTGAGGCGGTCGACGCGTTCAGCGCCATCGTGCACAAGGACAAGGCCTACGCCTACGGCACGTCGATGACGACGAAGCTGCGCGAGCTGATCCCGCGCCAGCAGTTCGAGGTGCCGATCCAGGCCGCGATCGGCGCGCGCATCATCGCCCGCGAGAACATCCGCGCCATCCGCAAGGACGTGCTCGCCAAGTGCTACGGCGGCGACATCTCCCGCAAGCGCAAGCTGCTCGAGAAGCAGAAGGAAGGCAAGAAGCGCATGAAGATGGTCGGCCGGGTCGAGGTGCCCCAGGAGGCGTTCATCGCCGCCCTCTCCACCGGCGACGCCGAACCCGCCAAGAAGTAGCCCGGCCCGTCGGCCACCCCGACGCCCGCTCGGCCGACCCTCGGCAGTTCCGGGCCCCTGACGTGCAAAAGTGCACCGTTCGGTCGCTCTGGGCGTGCCAGAACGACCGAACAGTGCACTTTTGCAGCCCGGGAGGGCGGCCTACGGCTCCAGCACGATCTTGCCGACCTGACCGCCGGACTCCATGAGCCGGAGGGCCTCGTCGGCGTTGTCGAGCGGGAGTGTGCGGTCGATGACCGGGCGCACGCCGGTGGTCTCGAGGAACCGGATGAGGTCGTGCAGTTCGGCCCGCGTGCCCATCGTCGAGCCGACGACCTCCAGCTGCAGGAAGAACACCCGGTTGAGTTCGGCGCCGGGGTCGTAGCCCGTCGTCGCACCGGAGACGACGATCCGGCCGCCCGGGCGCAGGGCCTTCACGCTGTGTGACCAGGTCGCCTTGCCGACCGTCTCGATGACGAGGTCGACCCGCTCCGGCAGGCGGGCACCGGTGGCGAATGCCTCGTGCGCGCCGAGGGTCCTGCCGGTCTCCTGCTTCTCCGGCGTGCGGGCGGTCGCCCACACCCGCAGGCCGGCCGCGCGGGCCAGCACGATCGCCGCGGAGGTGACGCCGCCTGTTGCACCCTGCACCAGCACCGTCTGGCCCGGCCGGGCCTGGCCGCGGACGAACAGCATGCGGTAGGCCGTGAGCCACGCGGTCGACAGGCAGGCCGCCTCGGCGAACGACATTCCCGCCGGCTTGGGGATGACGTTGGTCTTCGGCACCGCCACCTGCTCGGCGAACGTGCCCTGGTAACGCTCGGAGAGCAGCGACCGCTTGGGGTCGAGCGTCTCGTCGCCGACCCAGCCGGGCGAGGTGATGACGCTGTGCACGACGACCTCGTCACCCGTGGCCAGGTCGATGCCGGCCGCGTCGCAGCCGAGGATCATCGGGAGCTTGTCCTCGGTGATCCCCACGCCCTTCAGGGTGAACAGGTCGTGGTGGTTGAGCGTCGTCGCCTTCACCTGCACGGTCGTCCAGCCGTCGGGGACGGTCGGTTCCGGCCGTTCGCCGATCTCCAGGCCGGCGAGCGGGTTGTCGGTGTCGAACGAGGTGCAGTACGCGGCCTTCATGCGGTGAGTTCCTCCGGGACGGATGCGAGCGCGACCTGGATGGCCGCGACCAGTTCACGCGCGGACGCGGCGGACAACTCCACCGCGACCCGCGCCGACGGACCGCGCTCGGGTGCGCGGAAGTCGATGTTGAGGGTGTGTTCGTGCTGCGCGTGCACGGGGTGGTCGAAGTAGACCGTTGCCTCCTGCACCGGTATCCACGACGACGTTCCCTTCGCGCTGCCGTCGATCGTGATCAGTTCGGTCGCATAGGTGCACATGGCAACGATCCCTTCAGGCCGAGGCCAGATGACGGCCGAAGAACGCCTCGACCCGTTCCCAGCCGTCGTTCGCGGCGGCCACGCGGTACGACGGCCGGTCGACCGCGAAGAAGGCATGCCCGGCGTCGGCGTACGACACCGGGGTGAAGTCCTTGCTGTGCCGGTCGAGCAGTTCGGTGAGCAGGGCCACGTCGGCCGGCGACGGCGTCTTGTCCTCGGCGCCGAACAGACCCAGCAACGGGCACGACAGATCCGGCAGCAGCGCCTCGATCCCGTCCATCTTCACCGGCCAGCCCTCGGGCGGCGTGCCGACCACGAACGCGCCGTAACAGTCGACCGCGGCGTCCAGCGGCAGCGAGCACGCCGCCAGCACCGACTGCCGCCCGCCGGAGCAGTAGCCGATCGTCCCGATCTTCGCGGCCCCTAACGACCGCAGCAGGGTCGCGGCCGCGCCGACGTCGGCCACCAGCCGCGCGTCGGGAACCCCGCCGGCCGCGCGGGAAGCCGCTGCGGCGTCGTCGGGAGCCGCGCCCGGCGCGTCGCGGAAGTGGAGATTGGGGCACAGTGCAGCGAACCCGAGCGTGGCGAACCGACGGGTGATCTCCTTGGACGCCCGGTCGTAACCGGGCATGTGGTGGATGACCACCACCCCGCCGCGCGGCGGATCGTCGGGCGTCGCGAGGTATCCCTCGATCTGGTCGCCGTCGTCGCTCGCGAACGAGATCGTCTCCGCCACCACACGGTCGGTCATGCGCCACTCCTCCGGTCGGTCGAACCTTCCGCCACCCACGCGGCCGGGCGTCGGCCCCGCATCGCCGCGATGCCCTCCTGCGCCTCGTCGGAGGCGAACGTCCGGGCCGATGCCGACGCCAGGTCGGCGTACTGCGCCGCGAGCGACTCCGCGCTCACGTCGCCGCGCAGCAACTGCTTGGTCGCGCCCAACGCGGCAGGCCCGCCCAGCGCGAGGGCGTCGACCAGCGACGTCACCGCGGCCGGGACGTCGTCGGCCAGCACGTCGACGAGTCCGTCGCGGTGCGCCCGCACGCCGTCGAACACGTTGCCCGTGAGGAAACCACTCGCGGGCCGCGCCGTGCGGCACGCGGGCGAGGAACGGCACCGAGATGACGTAGGGCACCACGCCCAACCGCACCTCGCTGGTCGCGAAGTCCGAGGCGGGCGAGCAGACCGTCAGGTCGCACACCGCGAACAGGCCCACGCCGCCCGCGCGCGTCTTGCCGGACGCCGCCGCGATCACCGGCTTCGGGCAGGCCCAGATGCGCTGCAGGATCGCGGGGAAGCGGGCGACCGGCTGGTCCTCCGGCGACGCTCCCGTGGCGGCACGCAGGTCGGCGCCCGAGGAGAACACGGGGCCCGCGTGCGTCAGGACGATCACCCGGACGGCGGGATCGGCGACCGCGGCGTCCAGCGCGGCCGCGACGGCGTCGAGTCCCTCGCCCGCCAGCGCGTTGCGCGTCTCCTGCCGGTCGAGCGTGATGGTCGCCCGCATCCCGTCGACCTCGAACCGGACTCCGCTGTCGGTCACCCCTCGGAGTCTGGCCGTCCAACGCCTCCCCGCGACACCCGGGTGCGGCGCACGCCACGTGCGGAGCCGGGAGGCACACTGGACGCGTGCCTTCCGCCCTGCCCGACGGCGTGCCCGCGCCGCCCGACGGCGGGTTGCCGCACGCCGCGCTCACCGAGGCGCGCGACCGTCCGTTCGGGGTGTACGTGCACGTCCCGTTCTGCGCCACCCGCTGCGGCTACTGCGACTTCACGACCTACACCGCGGAGGAACTCGGCCCGGCCGAGAACCGCGTCAGCCGCTTCGGCTACGCCGACACCGTCGTGTCCGAACTGCGCCTCGCCCGCGACGTCCTCGGCCGGTTCGTGCCGCCCGCCAGCAGCGTCTTCTTCGGTGGCGGCACGCCCACGCTGCTGCCGGCCGACCACCTCGGCGTCGTCGTCGCGGAGATCGTCGACCTGTTCGGCGTCACCCCCGACGTCGAGATCACCTCGGAGGCGAACCCGGAATCGGTGACGCCCGCGTACCTCACCCGCCTGCGCGAACTCGGGGTGAACCGACTGTCGTTCGGCGTGCAGTCGGCGGTGCCGCACGTGCTCGCGACCCTCGACCGGCGGCACCGACCCGGACGCCCGGAGGAGGTCGTCGCCGAGGCGCGCGCCGCGGGCTTCGAGCACGTCAACCTCGACCTCATCTACGGCACGCCCGACGAGACCGAGGCCGACTGGCAGGCGAGCCTCGACGCCGCGATCGGGTCGGGCGCCGACCACGTGTCCGCGTACGCGCTCGTCGTCGAACCCGGGACGGCCCTGGCCCGCAAGGTCGCCCGCGGGGAGATCGCCGCCCCTGACGACGACGTCCTCGCCGACCGGTACGTGCAGGCCGACGAGACCCTGCGCCGCGCGGGGTTCGAGTGGTACGAGGTGTCCAACTGGGCCCGCACGCCCGAGGCCCGGTGCCGGCACAACCGCTTGTACTGGCAGGACGGCACCTGGTGGGGCGTCGGTCCCGGAGCCCACAGCCACGTCGGCGGCGTCCGCTGGTGGAACGTCCGCCACCCCGCCGCGTACACCGACCGGGTCGAGGCCGGGCTGTCGCCCGCCGCCGCGCGCGAGGTCCTCGACGACGACGCCCGCCGCACCGAACAGGTCATGCTCGGGGTGCGCCTCGCCGACGGCTTCGACCTGCGCACGCTGCCGCTGCCCGCACGCGTCAAGGCCGCGCAGATGGTCGAGTGGGGGCTGGTCGAGGCCGAGGGCTTCCGCGACGACCGGGTGGTGCTCACCCAGCGCGGACGGCTGCTCGCCGACGCCGTGGTGCGCGACCTGCTGACGGCGTGACGGGTCAGCGCGCGCCGGCGGGACGCAGTTCGTCGAGGTCGAGGACCCGCACGTGCAGCGTGGTGCGCTGCTGCAGCGCCGCCCGCAACGCGCGGTGGACGCCGTCCTCGAGGTAGATCGAACCGCGCCACGCCACGGCGTGCGGGAACAGGTCGCCGTAGAAGGTGGAGTCCTCGTCGAGGAGCTTGTCCAGCTCCAGCACCCGCTTGGTGGTGACCAGTTCGTCCAGACGGACGGCGCGGGGGGCCACGGTGGCCCAGTCGCGGGCGGACAGCTTGTGGTCGGGGTACGGCCGGCCCTCGCGTACGGCCTTGAAGATCACCCGGTCCCACACCCCTCGGTTGCCGAAAACGTCCTGGTCACCCTAAACGCCCCACGGCGAGGTCGACGCCGCCACCGGGCTCCGACTCCTTAGAATCGACGGTCACGGACGAGCGGGAGGGGCGCGCGGATGCGGACAGCGAGCGGCGAACGACGCCTCGAGGTCCTGCGCGCCATCGTCGAGGACTTCATCGCCACCAACGAACCCGTCGGCAGCAAGGCGCTGGTCGACCGCCACCGCCTGGGCGTGTCCAGCGCGACGATCCGCAACGACATGGCGGCGCTGGAGGAGGACGGCCTCATCGTCGCCCCGCACACCAGCGCGGGGCGGGTGCCGACCGACCTCGGCTACCGCGTGTTCGTCGACCGGCTGGCCGACCTCAAGCCGATGAGCAGTGCGGAACGACGCGCGATCGCGGCCTTCCTCGAGGAGGCCACCGACCTCGACGACGTCGTCGCCCGCTCGGTGCGCCTGCTCGCCCAGCTGACCCGCAGCGTGGCGGTCATGCAGTACCCCACGCTGTCGAGTTCGCGGGTCCGGCACGTCGAACTGGTCTCGCTCGCGCCCGGCCGCGTGATGCTGGTGCTCATCACCGACACCGGCCGGGTCGAGCAACGCATCGTCGAGATGCCCGGCGACCTCACCGACCAGGCCGTCGCCGACCTGCGGACCACGCTGAACACCGCCCTGCGCGACCGGTTGCTCGTCGAGGCGCCCGAGGTCGTGACCTCCCTGCCCGCGGCCGTCGACCCCGACCTGCGCGACACCGTCACGGTGCTGACCGGCGTGCTGCTCGACGCCCTGGTCGAGCGGCGCAGCGACCGGGTGGTGCTCGCCGGCACCGCGAACCTCTCCGACTACACCCTCGACTTCCCGGCGATCCGGCCGGTGCTGGAGGCGCTGGAGGAGCAGATGGTGATGCTCAAGCTGCTCGAGAGCGCGCTCACCGCGGGCAGCGTCGTGGTGAGCATCGGCGGCGAGAACCGGCACGAGGGGCTGTCGACGGCGTCGGTGATCGCCACCGGGTACGGCGGGCGGCCGGGTGCGGCGTTCGGGGCGGTCGGCGTGCTGGGTCCGCGGCGGATGGACTACGGCTCCGCGATGGGCCGGGTGGCCGCGGTGGCCCGCTACGTCGGTCAGATCATCGCCGAGAACTGACGCTCCGCCTCGCGCACGTCCGGTCCCAGTTCGGTCGCGGGTCTCGAAAGTGTCAGAGGTTCGTGTTTGACTGCGCTCCCGTTGACCACCGAGGGGAGTCGAGTCGATGAGCCGCCCCGCCCTCCGCGTCCGTGCCGCTGCGCTGGTCGCCGTCCTCGTGGCGTCGCTGCTCGCCGTGGTGGCGCTGGCCGTCGCTCCGGGCGCCACGGCCGATCCGGCCCCCGGCGCACCCGGCACCGTCGTGTCGATCAACCCCGGGCGGGTGCTCGACACCAGGGTCGGCACCGGCGCGCCGATCGCGCCGATCGCGGCACGGGGCGCCGTCGCGGTCCAGATCGCGGGGCAGGTCGGTGTGCCGCCGGCGCCGCAGGTTGCGGCGGTCTTCCTCACCGTCACCGTCACCCAGCCGCGGGCGTCGGGCTACCTGTCGGTGCGGCCCACGGGCGGCGGGAGCACCGGTACGTCCACGCTGAACTTCGCGGTGGGGCAGACCCTCGCCAACTCCGCCTACGTGGCGCTGGGCACCGGCGGGCAGATCACCGTCGAGAACATGGCCGCGGGCAGCAGCCACGTCGTCATCGACGTCACGGGCTTCACCTGGGCGGGTCCGCCCACCGATCCCGGTGCCGTGGTCGCCCTGCGCCCGACCCGGATCCTCGACACCCGCTCCGGCAACGGCGCGCCGGTGGCACCGCTGCCGGCGCGGTCGAGCATCACGGTCGGCACCGTCGGCCGCGGTGGCCTCCCGCTCGCCGGGGTGGGCGCGGTGCTGATCAACCTCACCGTCACCCAGACCACCGGGTCGGGCAACCTCGCGGCCGCGGCGAGCACCCCACCCGCGTTGTACTCGAGCCTGAACTGGACCCGCACCGGGCAGACCGTCGCGAGCCAGGTCCAGGTGCCGGTCGATCCCGACGGCCGGTTCGTGATCGCCAACCGTGGCTCGTACGGCGTCGCGGTGGTGGCCGACGTCCAGGGGTACGTGGTGGCGGGCCGACCGGCCCTCGCGAACACCCTGGCGCCGCTGTCCCCGCAGCGCGTCGCCGACACCAGGTCCGGCGGCGGCCCGGTGTCCGGCCCCCGCTCGTTCCCGCTCCGCAACGTCGCGGGTCTGCCGCCGTTCGGGCTGAACGGGTACCCGATCCAGGCGGTGGTCGTCACCGTCACCGTCACCCGGACCACCGCGTCGGGCTACCTCACCGTGTGGTCCGGGGTGTCGCCCAAACCGCTGGCGTCCACGTCGAACTGGGCGGGCGCGGGCCAGACCGTCGCGAACCTCGTGGTCGTGCCGGTCGAGGACTCCCCGCGCGGGTCGTTCACCGTGGCCGTCGCCGGCGGTCAGGCCGACGTCGTGGTCGACATCTCGGGCTACGTCCTGCTCGACCCGACGGCCGCGCCCGCCGCCGTGCCCACCTACGCGGGCGGCTTCCAGCAGAACGCGGCGCACGACGGCCACGCGCCGTCCTCACTGCCGTCGTCGCCGAGCCAGCAGTGGGACGTCGACATCGCCGGGCAGGTCGGGTACCCGGCCGGCTCGACCGTCGAACTCGGTCACCCGGTCGTCACCCCGGTCGGGATCTTCGTGGTGGCGCGGCATGTCGACGACGTCGGCAGCAGCGGGGTCGACCTGGTGTCCATGACCCCGACCGGCAGCGTGGTCGGCCACCTCGCGCTGGGGACCGCCGACCGCCACGTCGATCTCAGCGCGACGGCCGACCGGGTGTTCGCGGTCGACGACACCGGGCAGGTGACCTCGATCGCGATCACGAGCAGCGGGTCGAACTGGGCGAGCACCCTGCCGTTCGAGCACGCCCAGCGGGTGGGCCCCGCGGTCTACGGCGACCGCCTCTTCGTCGCTTCGCAGACCACGCTGTGGGCGCTCGACGTCGCCGACGGCTCCGTCGTCTGGCAGGCCGCGCTGCCCGCCAGTGGGTCCGACCCGGTCGTGGCGGCCGACGCCACCGGTGTCTACGTCAGCGGCGGCGCGGGTGACACCAGCGTCGCGTTCACGTCGGCCGGCGTGCTCCGCTGGACCTACGCCGGCGGGACCGGCGCGGGCACGGGCACACCCTCGCTGCACCACGGCCGGTTGTGGGCGCGTGCCGACTCCTCGCCGCAGGGCACCGTGATCGACACCGCCACCGGCCAGGCCCAGCGGGCGTTCACCGGCGACCGCGCGGTGGCGTTCGTGCAGAGCCTCGCGATGACCGTGCAGGCCGGTGTGCTCACCGCCCTGTCCGAGTTCGACGCCACGCCGGTGTGGCAGCAGGGCGTCGCCACCGCCGATCTCGTCGGTGTCCCGCTCACCACCCCCGACACCGTGTACGTCGCCGCCGCCGACGACACGGTGCGCGGGTACGCCGTCGCCACGGGCCGGCTGACCTGGACCGCGAGCCTCACCGCCACGGCCGCAGGCGCGGGCGACTGGAGCACCGGCATGGCGATCGGGGGTGGTCTGCTGGTCGTGCCGAACGGCTCGCACCTGACCGCCTTCGGCTGAGCGTGCCCGCGGCACCGGGCGTGTTCGCCGCGGGGTGAGGTCCGGCCCGGCGGGTAGGCGTCCCGGTACAGTCGGGCCCTGGCACTCGCCGCCCGCGACTGCCAACCCACGATCATCCCGGCCGCCACTGCGAGGACCCTTCTCCGTGCCCGAATCCCGTGACTACTACGCCGTGCTCGGTGTCCAGCGCGACGCCACCGGCGAGGAGATCAAGCGGGCCTACCGCAAGCTCGCCCGCGAACTGCACCCCGACGTCAACCCGGATCCGACGGCGCAGGAGCGGTTCAAGGCGGCCACCGCGGCCTACGAGGTCCTCTCCGATCCCGAGAAGCGCCGCATCGTCGACCTCGGCGGCGACCCGCTCTCGCAGGGCGGCGGCGGGGGTGGCGGGAACCCGTTCGGGCAGGCCGGTTTCGGCAGCTTCGGCGACGTGTTCGAGGCGTTCTTCGGCGGCGCGCAGGCGCGCGGGCCCCGCAGCCGGATCCGGCCGGGCGCCGACGCGCTGCTGCGTCTCGACCTCACGCTGCACGAGACGGCCTTCGGCGTCCGCCGCGAGATCGCGGTCGACACCGCGGTGACGTGTGAGACCTGCCACGGCGACGGCTGCGCACCCGGCACCCAACCCCGCACCTGCGAGGTCTGCGGCGGCGCCGGCGAGATCCAGTCGGTGCAGCGCAGCTTCCTCGGCCAGGTCGTCACCGCGCGCCCGTGCACCGCGTGCGCCGGCACCGGCTCGCAGATCCCGGTCCCGTGCCCGACCTGCGGGGGCGAGGGACGCGTGCGTGCCCGCCGCGAGATCGCGGTCGACGTGCCCGAGGGCATCGAGGACGGCATGCGGATCCGGCTCACCGGGCAGGGCGAGGTCGGCCCCGGCGGCGGTCCCGCGGGCGATCTCTACATCGAGATCCGCGAACTGCCCGACGACGTGTTCACCCGCGAGGGATCCGACCTGCACTGCACGGTCACGGTCCCGATGACCGCCGCCGCACTCGGCACCGACCTGCTGCTCACCACGCTCGACGGCGAGGAGAAACTCGACATCCGGGCGGGCTCGCAGCCCGGCGCCACCGTCACCATCCGCGGCAAGGGCGTGCCCCGCCTGCGGTCGTCGGTGCGCGGCGACCTCCACGTGCACCTCGACGTCCGCACGCCGACCCGGCTCGACGAGCAGCAGGAGGCGCTCATGCGCCAACTCGCCGACCTCCGGCACGAGGACGTCGCGGTCGGCAGCAACCGCGGCGGGCTGTTCTCCAAGGTCCGCGACGCCTGGAGCGGTCGCTGACCCCGCCGCTGTTCCGGCGCGCGTCGCTCGACGACGCCGCGCCCGGTGCCCGGATCGTGCTCGACGGCGAGGAAGGCCGCCACGCCGGGCGGGTCAAGCGGGTCCGCCCCGGCGAGACGCTCCTCGTCGCCGACGGCCGCGGCACGGTCTGCACCTGCGAGGTGGTCCGCGTCGACGGCGACGCCGTGACCCTCGCCGTCACCGACCGCACCACGACGCCCGCCGCCTCGCCCACGGTGACCGTCGTGCAGGCGCTGCCGAAGACCGACCGCGGCGAACTCGCCGTCGAGCTGCTCACCGAGGTGGGCGTCGACGTCGTCGTGCCGTGGGAGTCCGACCGCGCGGTCACCCGGTGGCGGGGCGAGAAGGCCGAGCGGGGCCGCGCGAAGTGGGAACGCACCGCGCAGGAGGCGGCGAAGCAGAGCCGCCGGGCCTGGACGCCCACGGTCGCGCCGCTGGTCACGAGCGCCGGGGTCGCCGCCCGGATCGCCGCGGCGTCGACGGCGTTGGTGCTGCACTCCGACGACCTCACGGCCGGTCGGCCGCTGGCCACGGTCGACCTGCCGGGCGCGGGCGAACTCGTCCTCGTGGTCGGGCCGGAAGGCGGCATCAGCCCGGCGGAGGTCGAGCGGTTCACCGCAGCCGGGGCGCAGGTGGTGCGGCTCGGCCACGACGTGATGCGGACCTCGACCGCCGGCGCCGCGGCGCTGGCCGCGTTGTCGGTACGTCTCGGGCGGTGGACGTGACGCCGGGACGGTGCCCCGGATCTCGGCAAACCGGGCGCGTCGGGGCGTCGTGCTCGGTAGCATCGGAGCCGAAGGAACTCCTCGACCCGGAAGGCAGCGTGTCCAGGCGCTGATGGCGTCACCCATGCAACCCTCACCGCAGCCGCGCCCCGACACCGCGCGCGTCACCACCAGCTTCCCGGTCGATCCCTCGGTCCCGATGGTCGCGTTGCTCGGTTCCCGCGACGAAGTGCTCACCAGCATCGAGCAGGCCGTCGCGAGCGACGTGCACGTGCGTGGCAACGAGATCACCCTCACCGGCCAGGCCGCCGACAACGGCATGGCCGTGCGCCTCGTCGAGGAGTTGATCACGCTCGTCCGCAAGGGCCAGCCGGTCACGCCCGACACCGTCGGTCGGACCCTCGCCATGCTCACCGCCGACACCACCTCGCGGCCGGCCGACGTGCTGACCATGAACATCCTGTCGCGCCGCGGCAAGAGCATCCGGCCCAAGACGCTCAACCAGAAGCACTACGTCGACGCGATCGACCAGCACACGATCGTGTTCGGCATCGGCCCGGCCGGCACGGGCAAGACCTACCTCGCGATGGCCAAGGCCGTGAAGGCGCTGCAGGCCAAGGAGGTCAACCGGATCATCCTGACCCGCCCCGCGGTCGAGGCAGGGGAGCGGCTCGGCTTCCTGCCGGGCACGCTGTACGAGAAGATCGACCCGTACCTGCGCCCGCTCTACGACGCGCTCCACGACATGGTCGATCCCGATTCGATCCCGCGGCTCATGCAAAGCGGCGCGATCGAGATCGCGCCGCTGGCGTTCATGCGCGGGCGCACGCTCAACGACTCGTTCATCATCCTGGACGAGGCGCAGAACACCACGCCCGAGCAGATGAAGATGTTCCTGACCCGGCTTGGTTTCGGCGCGAAGATCGTCGTCACCGGCGACGTGACGCAGATCGACCTGCCCAACGGCCAACGCAGCGGGCTGCGCGTGGTACAGGAGATCCTCGCCGACGTCGACGACATCCACTTCAGCGTGCTCGGCAAGGCCGACGTGGTCCGGCACCGTCTGGTCGGGGAGATCGTCGAGGCGTACGAGCGCCACGACGACGCCCGCACGCGTCGGCACGACTGAGGCCCGCCGTGGGGATCGAGATCAACAACGAGTCCGGTGCCGAGGTCGACGAACCGGCGCTCGCGCAGCTGTCGCGCTTCGTGCTCGACGAGATGGGCGTGAACCCGCAGGCGGAACTGTCGATCGTGCTGCTCGAGCCCGAGGCGATGGCCGCGCTGCACAAGCAGTGGATGGACCTCGACGGCCCCACCGACGTCATGTCCTTTCCCATGGACGTCGACTCCGCGCCGCCGCTCGCCGAACCGCCGGGCCCCGCCGGCATGGGCGCCGACCACGACCCGGAGCCGGACTCGATGCTCGGCGACGTCGTGCTCTGCCCGGTCGTCGCGGGTCAGCAGGCAACCGAGGCCGGGCACAGCGTGGCGTCGGAGCTCACGCTGCTCACCACGCACGGCATCCTGCACCTGCTCGGGTACGACCACGGCGACGCCGCGGAGGAGAAGGAGATGTTCGACCTGCAGGCGTCGCTCGTGAACGCCTGGGTCAGCAAGACCGGCCGCGAACCGGTCCGCACGCCGCTGCCGGGCACCGGCGGGCAGCAGCGTGCATAGCCCGCCGCCCGACCCCCTCTCTCCGAAGCCCCTGCCCGCGCGCCCGTCGGAGGCATCGCGGTGACGGGGGCCGACGTCGTCGCGCTGATCGCGGCCGTCCTGCTGGTCCCCATCGGGGGCAGTCTGGCCGCGGTGGACGCCGCCCTGTCATGGGTGTCGGTGGCGCGGGTCGAGGACATGCGCCGGGAGAACCGACCGGGCGCGCGGTCGCTCGCCGTGGTCGTCCACGACCGGGCCCGGCACACGAACCTGTTGTTGCTGCTGCGGTTGATCTGCGAACTCACCTCGACCGTCCTGGTCACGATCGTGGTGCGGCGCGAACTGGGCGGTGACTGGTGGATCGCGACCCTCACCGTCGCCGCCATGGTGTTCACCAGCTACGTGCTGGTCGGGGTGGGGCCGCGCACCCTTGGTCGGCAGCACCCCTACGCGGTGGCGTTGCGCAGTGCAACGATCGTCCGGGTCCTCGGCTCGGTGCTCAACCCGTTGGCCTCGCTGCTCGTGCTCATCGGCAACGCCGTCACCCCCGGCCGCGGGTTCCGCGACGGCCCGTTCAGCTCGGAGATCGAACTGCGGGAACTGGTCGACCTCGCCGAGGCCAGCGGTGTGGTCGAGGAGGCCGAGCGGGAGATGATCCACTCCGTCTTCGAGCTCGGCGACACCATCGCGCGCGAGGTGATGGTGCCGCGCACCGACATGGTCTGGATCGAGCGCGACAAGCGCGTGCCGCAGGCGCTCGCGCTCGCGTTGCGCAGCGGGTTCTCCCGGGTCCCCGTCATCGGCGAGACCGCCGACGACGTCGTCGGCGTGGTCTACCTCAAGGACCTCGCCCGGCTGGCCCAGGACCAGGACCGCGCCACCCACGTACCGGTCGGCGACGTGATGCGCCCGCCGTCGTTCGTCCCCGAGACCAAGGACATCGACCAGCTCCTGCGTGAGATGCAGTCCGGCCAGATCCACCTGGCGATCGTCATCGACGAGTACGGCGGCACGGCCGGGCTGATCACGATCGAGGACATCGTCGAGGAGATCGTCGGCGAGATCACCGACGAGTACGACGTCGAGATCCCGCCCGTCACCGAACTCCCCGACGGTTCGGCCCGCGCGTCGTCGCGCGATTGTCCGTCGACGACCTGCAGGAGCTGTTCGACGTCCAGTGGCCCGAGCGCGACGACGACGTCGAGACCGTCGGTGGCCTGCTGGCCGAGGCGTTGGGCCGGGTCCCGATCCCGGGCGCCGAGGCCACGGTCCACGGCCTGCACCTGGTCGCCGAGAGCGGCGCCGGGCGTCGCAACCGGATCGCGACCGTGCTCGTGCGCCGCGTTCCCGCACCCGCCGACGGCGACGGACACGACGGACGCGAGGATGGGCACGACGTCCACGAGGACCGGTCACCGGACCGGCGCGACGACGGACGCGACGACCGCCGCGACGAGCGACGGGCGGAACGACGGGAAGACCGACGGGTGGAGGCGCGACGTGGGTGAGGTGTCCGACGAGGACCGCAAGCTGGTGACGCTCGCCCGCTCGGCACGGGCGCGGGCCGAGACCGACCAGGGCGCGGCGGTGCGCGACCAGGACGGCCGGACCTACGCCGCCCCCGCCATCCACCTGAGCTCGCTGCGGCTGTCGGCGCTGCAGGTCGCGGTCGTCATGGCGGCGGCGTCCGGCGCCACGAAGCTCGAAGCCGCCGCGCTGGTTGGCGACGTCATGGCCGGCGCCGACCCGATGGCGGTCGACGCCGACGGTGTCCTCGCCGTCCGTGACCTCTCCCCGAGCACCGCCGTCTTCCTCGCGACCCCCGACGGCGAGGTCGTCGGCCGGGGCTACACCGAGGACTGAACGCACGCACCCCCCTGTCGAAAGGGCGGTCGCGAGGCGCAGGTGGTGCAGGCGTAGGTGATGCAGGCGTGAATGATGCATCGTGCAACGGTTGAGGGCGATCTCGGCACGACCGGTGTGTTGCGCTGGAGAAGCTCCGCAGTTGGACCGTTCGGATGGTCCAGTTGCGGAGTCATTCGGGCGACCGACACGAACTCCTCGTCGCAGGGTTCAACGTCGAGTCGAGGTCGAGCTTCAGCGTGGGAGTCGGGTCCGCCCGGCCACCGCGGTGCCGTCGTGGGCGTCGTCGTGCAGCACTCCGACGTCGACCAGGCCCGCGGCGGTGAACAGGTCGGCGAGGCCGTCGGCGAGGACCGCGCCGGTCTCGACCAGCAGGTGACCGCCGGGGCGTAGCCACGTGGGCGCGGCCGCGAGGATGCGGCGGGCGACGTCGAGGCCGTCGGGGCCGCCGTCGAGGGCGACGAGGGGTTCGTGGTCGCGGGCCTCCGGCGGCATGGTCGCGATGGCCGCCGTGGGCACGTACGGCGCGTTGGCCACCACGACGTCGATCGCGCCGCGCAGTCCGCCCGGGAGCGCGTCGAACAGGTCACCGGCCCAGGCCTGCGCGCCGAACGGCGTGAGGTTGCGCGCCGCGCACGCGACGGCCACCGCGTCGACATCGGCCGCGTGCACAGCCACACCGGGGCGCGCGGCGGCGACCGCGCCACCGATCGCGCCGACGCCGCAGCACAGGTCGACGAGCACGTCGCCGTCGTCGAGCAGGTCGAGCGCGGCGTCGACGAGCACGACCGTGCGGGCGCGCGGGACGAACACGCCCGGCACCACCTCCCACCGGCGCCCGGCGAACGACACCCAGCCCACGATCGTCTCGAGCGGCTCACCCGCGAGCCGGCGCGCGACGAGACCCTCGAGGCCGTCGCGGTCGTCGGGATCGCCGGCGGTGTCACGCAGGAGCGCCGCCTCGTCCTCGGCGAACACGCACCCCGCCGCGCGGAGCCGCGCGACCAACTCGTCCACCCGGGAAGTATGGGCGTGGGACGATGACCAGGTGGTGGACAGTGGTTTCCGATCCGGGTTCTGCGCGTTCGTGGGTCGGCCCAACGCCGGCAAGTCGACGTTGATGAACGCCCTGGTCGGGGAGAAGGTGGCGATCACCAGCCCGGCGCCGCAGACCACCCGCCGGGCCATCCGCGGCATCCGCACCACCGACGCCGGTCAGTTGGTCCTGGTCGACACCCCCGGCCTGCACCGGCCGCGGACCCTGCTCGGGCAACGACTCGGCGACGTCGTCCGCGACACCATGGCCGAGGTCGACGTGGTCGGCTTCTGCGTGCCGGCCGACGAGAAGGTCGGGCCCGGTGACCGCTACATCGCCGAGGCCATCGCGCAGCTGAAGGTGCCCAAGGTCGCCATCGTGACCAAGATCGACACCACGGCACCGAAGAAGGTCGCGACCCAGTTGCTCGCGGTGTCCGAGCTCGGGGACTTCGCCGAGATCGTGCCCGTGTCGGCGGTGCGCAACGAGCAGGTCGATCTGCTCCGCGACCTGCTCATCGCGCAGCTGCCCGAGGGTGACCTGCTCTACCCGGCCGAGGACGTCACCGACGACGGCGTGGAGACCCGCATCGCCGAACTCGTGCGTGAGGCCGCGCTCGCCGGCGCCCGTGACGAGCTGCCGCACTCGATCGCCGTCACGGTCGAGGAGATGATCGACGACACCCGCGCGAACGGCGAACCGTTCACCAAGATCTACGCGACCATCCATCTCGAGCGCAGTTCGCAGAAGCCGATCGTGCTGGGCGCGAAGGGCGCCAAGCTCAAGGCGATCGGCGTCACGGCCCGTGGCGACATCGAGGCGATGCTCGGCCACCGGGTGCACCTCGACCTGCACGTCGCGGTGATGGCCGACTGGCAGCGCGACCCCAAGAAGCTGGACCGGCTGGGATTCTGACCGTGGTCGCCTGATGTTCTCGCCCTACCGCTCGGTGCTGCAGGCGCCGGGCGCGCTCCGGTTCTGCCTGAGCGCGTTCGTGATGCGGCTGCCGTTGTCGATGTACCCGGTCAGCCTGGTGCTGCTGATCTCCCTGCGTGACGGCGACTACGCGTTCGGCGGTTACCTCACGGGCGCCTACATCGCGGGTGCCGCGGTCGGCGGGCCGGTGCTGAGCCGCTCGGCCGATCGCCGCGGCCAGCGGCGAGTCCTCGTGACGTGGACCGCCGTGCACACGCTCGCGGTCGCGGCGTTGATCGTTGCTGTCTACACCGATCCGCCGCGGTGGGTGTTGCTCGTCGTGGCCGTCGTCATCGGCTTCTCGTACCTCTCGGTCGGTGCGCTGGTCCGGGCGCGGTGGGCCGGGGTGTTCGGCGGTCGGCCCGAGCAGCTGACCACCGCCTTCTCGCTGGAGTCGACCCTCGACGAGGTCATCTTCGTGTCCGGCCCGATCGTGGCGAGCGTCGTCGCGACCCAACTGGACCCGGTCGCGTCGTTCGTGCTCATCGCGCTGCTCGCCGCGCTCGGCGCCGCCGGGCTGTGTCTCGCCCCGGGCGGCGAGGCGGTCACGACCCACGGTGACGCGCCGCGGCCGCCGATCCCGACCACGCCGCTGGTGCTCGTGGTGCTCACCCTGGCGTTCGTCGGGATGACGCTCGGCGGTGTCGACGTGGCCACCCTGGCCTACGTCGGTCAGGCGGGGTACGCGGCGTGGTCCGGGGCCGTCATCGCCTGCTTCGCGCTCGGCAGCGGCGTCGCCGGGCTGGTGTACGGCGCGGTCCGCTGGCGGCGCGCGGTCGAGATCCGCCTGCGCGACCAGGCCTTCGTGTTCGGCGTGATGCCGGTGCTGCTGTACCTCGTGCCGAACGTCGGGGTGCTCGCGCCGTTGCTGTTCGTCGTGGGTCTCGCGACCGCGCCGATGCTCATCGCGAGCTTCGGCACCGCCGAGCGGATCACCCCGCCCGAGCGGCTCACCGAGTCGATGGCGTGGGTCAACACCGGGCTCAACGTCGGCGCGGGCGCGATCGCGCCGGTCATCGGTCTGGTCGCCGACCACTCCGGCGCCGACGTCGCCCTGCGCATCCCGTGGCCCGCGGCCGCGCTGGGCGCGGTGGCGGCGTTGCTCACGTTCGTCGCGGTCCGCCGGCACCTGCTGGCGCGGCGGCCCGGGACGGCCGAACCCGCGTGGAACGATGACGGACGTGCCGCTCTACCGTGACGAGGCGGTCGTGCTGCGCGTCCACAAGCTGGGCGAGGCCGACCGGATCATCACGCTGTTGACCCGCGCGCACGGCCGGATCCGGGCGGTCGGCAAGGGCGTGCGACGCACGTCCAGCAAGCACGGGGCGCGACTTGAACCCGGCTCGCACGTCGACGTGCAACTGCACACCCGGCTCGCCGACCCGCGCAACGTCCCGGTGCGCGGGCGCCCGCTCGACCTGGTCACCCAGGCCGAGTCGATCCACGCCTACGGGGCGCGGCTCGCGTCCGACTACAGCCGCTGGACCACCGCGTCGGCGATCCTCGAGACCGCCGAACGGCTCACCGACGACGGCGAACCCGCACTCCGGCTCTACCTGCTCACCCTCGGCGCGTTGCGCGTGCTCGGTGAACGCGAGCACGCCCCCGGCCTGGTCCTCGACGCGTTCTTCATCCGGGCCATGAGCTGGGCCGGATGGGAGCCGGCGCTCACCGAGTGCGCGGTGTGCTCGGCGCCCGGCCCGCACGCGGCCTTCCACGTCGCCGCAGGCGGTGCGGTCTGCCCGACCTGCCGGCCCGCCGGCTCACCGCGGCCGGCCCCGGCGGCCATCGACCTCATGGTCGCGCTGCTCGGCGGCGACTGGCCCAGCGCCGACGCCAGCGACAGCACGACCCGCCGGGAATCGAGCGGGCTGATCGCGGCCCACCTGCAGTGGCACCTCGAGCGCGGGCTGCGGTCACTGCCGCACGTCGAGCGCGCGCCCGCTCCGCTCGTCGCGGTCGCCTCGCTACCGTGAACGCCGTGCCCGCCGCCGGATCCGTCTCGCGCGTGGGCTGGCCGGATCCGCCGCCGCACCCCAGCGGTGCCGAGCCACCCGAGTTCGCGCCCGGCACCGTGCCGCAGCACGTCGCCGTGGTCATGGACGGCAACGGCCGGTGGGCCAAGGCCCGCGGTCTGCCGCGCACCGAGGGCCACCGCGCGGGCGAGGCCGCCCTCATGGACGTCCTCTACGGCGCGATGCAGATCGGCGTCGGGACCGTGTCCGCCTACGCCTTCTCGACCGAGAACTGGCGACGTCCGGGCGAGGAGGTCCGCTTCCTCATGGGGTTCAGCAAGGACGTGATCCGCCGGCGTCGCGACGAACTCGGCGCGCTCGGCGTCCGCATCCGGTGGGCCGGCCGCCGGCCGCGGCTGTGGCGCAGCGTCATCGACCAACTCGAGGACGCCGAGGAGTACACGCGCGACAACGACCGGCTCACCCTGCAGTTCTGTGTCAACTACGGCGGCCGGGCCGAGATGGTCGACGCGGTGCGGGCGATCTCGGCCAAGGTCGCGGCCGGCGAGATCAACCCGGCCAAGATCGACGAGCGCACCATCCAGGCCCACCTCGACGAACCCGACCTCCCCGACGTCGACCTGTTCGTGCGGTCCTCGGGGGAGCAGCGCACCTCCAACTTCCTGCTCTGGCAGTCCGCCTACGCCGAACTGGCGTTCGTCGACACCCCGTGGCCGGACTTCGACCGCCGTCACCTCTGGGACGCCTGCCTCGACTTCGCCGGCCGCGAGCGCCGGTTCGGCACGGCCTGACGCGCGTGCTCTCCGTCGTCCACCTCGCCCCGCCCGCACCCGGCGCCGATCTGCGCCCGCTCGGGCGCGCGGCCCTCGAGGTCCTCAGTCGCCGCCCCGGGTTCGTGCGCGGCAGCCTGGGCCGCGCCACCGACGACGTCGACGCCTGGGTGCTGGTCACCGAGTGGGACAGCGTCGGCTCGTACCGACGCGCGCTCGGCAACGCCGAGGTGAAGATGACCGCGACCCCGCTGTTCTACCTCGCGCAGGGCGAGGTCAGCGGCTTCGAGCAGTTGGTGACGGCCGAACCCGGCCGGGTCGCCGAGGGCGGCACCGATCTCGCCTGATGCCCGAATGCGTCCCGGGACGCGGGCCGGGTGTCGTTTCCACGGGGAGTTCTCTACCGTGATCCGGTACGTGTCCGGCCGGTGTCCGTCCGATGTGGGCGTGGACCTCGTCTCCGGGGCGAGCGAGCAGCGATCGGGAGGGGACGGCACATGAGCGGGCCAGGGCAGCCGGGGTGGGGCGAGGATCCGAGCCAGGGCGGCTACGGCGGCCCGCCGACCTACGGCCAGCAACCCGGTCAGGACCAGCAGCCCGGCTACGGCCAGCAGCAGGGGTACGGCCAGCAGTCGGGCTACGGCCAGCAGCCCGGGTACGGCGACCAGCAGCCGGGGTACGGCCAGCAGCCCGGGTACGGCGACCAGCAGCCGGGGTACGGCCAGCAGCCCGGGTACGGGAACCCGCAGCCGGGCTACGGCGAGCCCGCCTACGGCCAGCCGGGGTACGGGAACCCGCCGACCACCGAGCAGGGGTACGGCGGCTACCAGCCGCCCGGCGGCTACGGCGGCAGCCCGTTCGGACCGCCGCCGGGGGTGCCGCCGACCCAGCGCAACACCGGCCGCATCGTGGCGATCGTCGCCGTGGTGCTCGTGATCCTCGTCGGCGGCGGTGTGGCGATCGCCGCCGCGACCGGTGTGTTCTCCGGTGACAAGGCCCCGGTCGCGCAGGGCAGCAGCACGCCCACGACGTCGGCGCCCGACTTCGGCACCGGCTCGGCCACCGCCAGCGGCACCGCGACGGGCGGCAGTTCGAGTGGGAGTGCCAGCAGGAGTGCCAGCGGCAGCGCCACGAGCACGGCGACCGGCAACTACTCGACGACGCCGCCCACCGAGGCCGAGGCGCGCGACACCATGGGCGCGTTCTGGGGCGCCGCCGACGCCGGTGACGTCACCGGCGCGCTCGACTACGTGTGCCCCGAGTACCGCGCCGACTTCGAGACCGAGCTGTCCAAGCCGGACTCCGAGGCGGGCTTCACCATCAACTTCGACAAGAGCAGCTACCTCGGCACCAAGACCGACGCCGGCGCCCGCAGCCTCGAGTACACCCTCGCGGTCACGCTCAGCGACGGCAGCGCCGCGAAGCTCGACTACAAGGCGGTCCTGCGCTCGCTCGACGGCACCACGCTGATCTGCGGACGGACGTTCAAGCAGCAGTGACGTCACCGCGCCGCCCGTTCGGCAGCGCAGCCGTCCGGCACGGCGCCACCCGTTCGGTACAAAGGACGTCGTGACCGCCGTCGTGACGCCCCCGCGCACAGCCGTCGCACCCCTGCGCCTCGCCGAGGGTGTGGTGGCCGACCCGCCGGTAGTGCTGGCGCCGATGGCGGGCATCACCAACACCGCGTTCCGGCGGCTGTGCCGCGAGCAGAACCCGGACGGCCTGTTCGTCAGCGAGATGATCACGAGCCGCGCGCTCGTCGAACGCAACCCCAAGACGATGCAGCTCATCGAGTTCGACCCGGTCGAGACGCCCCGCAGTCTGCAGCTCTACGCCGTCGACCCCGCGGTCGTCGCGCAGGCCGTGCGCATCGTGGTCGAGCGCGACCTGGCCGACCACGTCGACCTCAACTTCGGCTGCCCCGTGCCGAAGGTCACCCGCAAGGGCGGCGGCTCCGCGCTGCCGTGGCGCATCGACCTGTTCTCCGACGTCGTGTCCGCCGCCGTGCGCGCGGCCGACGGCCAGGTGCCGGTGACCGTCAAGATGCGGATGGGGGTCGACGTCGACCACCTGACCTACCGCGCGGCGGGCATGCGGGCGCAGGAGGCGGGCGTCGCCGCCGTCACGCTGCACGGGCGCACCGCGTCGCAGTTCTACAGCGGCCACGCGCACTGGGACGCCATCGCCGATCTCGTCGACCTGCTCGACATCCCGGTGCTGGGCAACGGCGACATCTGGGAGGCCGACGACGCCCTGCGGATGCTCGCCGAGACCGGAGCGGCCGGCGTGGTGATCGGGCGCGGCTGCCTCGGCCGGCCGTGGCTGTTCGCCGACCTCGCGGCCGCCTTCGCGGGCTCCTCGTGGCGGGCGCGGCCGACCCTCGGCGAGGTGGCGACCATCATGCGCCGGCACGCCGAACTGCTGTCGGCGTGGGCGGGGGAGTTGCGCGGCTGCACCGAGTTCCGCAAGCACATCGCCTGGTATCTCAAGGGATTCCCGGCCGGCGGCGATCTTCGGAAGGCGTTGGCGATGACGTCCTCACTCGCCGAACTCGACGACCTGCTCGGGAAACTCGACCACTCCGCGCCCTACCCGGAGTCGGTGGTCGGCCAGCCGCGCGGGCGCACCAGCACCGAACGGGCCGTCACCCTGCCCGAGGGGTGGCTCGACGACCGTCACGACCGCACCGTCCCGTTCGCCGCGGAGACCGACCACAGCGGCGGGTGACGCGCCGCGCCGCCACGCACCCCGGATCGACGTCCCAGAGTGTGACGAGACCTTCGCGGGGGTGTGACACCCACCCTTGCGCAGGCCCAGGAACCGCTTCCGGCCCGTAGCGTCACACCATGCCGACGTTCGTCTACGACTTCAGCCAGGGCAGCAAGGACCAGAAGGACCTGCTGGGTGGCAAGGGCGCGAACCTCGCCGAGATGACCAACCTCGGCCTGCCGGTCCCGCCCGGCTTCATCATCACCACCGAGGCCTGCAAGGCGTACCTGAAGTCCGGTCGCAACCCCGACGGCCTGGCCGCGGAGGTCGACGAACACCTCGCCGCGCTCGAACGGACCATGGGCAAGAAGCTGGGTCAGTCGGACGACCCGCTGCTGGTCTCGGTGCGCTCGGGCGCGAAGTTCTCGATGCCCGGCATGATGGACACCGTCCTCAACATCGGGCTCAACGACCAGTCCGTGCGCGGCCTGGCCGCGCAGTCGGGCGAGCGGTTCGCCTTCGACTCCTACCGCCGGTTGCTGTCGATGTTCGGTGAGACCGTCCTCGGCGTCGACGGCGAGCACTTCCACGACGCCCTGGAGGCCGCGAAGGCGGCGAAGGACACGACCTCCGACCTCGACCTGGACGCCGAGGACCTGCGGCGCCTGGTCGACACCTACAAGGAGGTCGTGGTCAAGCACGCCGGCCGCGAGTTCCCGCAGGACCCCCGCGAGCAGATGGACCTCGCCGTCAAGGCGGTGTTCGAGTCGTGGAACAGCCACCGCGCCGTGCTGTACCGCCGCCAGGAACGGATCCCGGCCGATCTCGGCACCGCGGTGAGCATCGTGGCGATGGTGTTCGGCAACCTCGACATGGAGTCCGGCACGGGGGTGGCCTTCACCCGCGACCCGGCCAGCGGCGCGCAGGGCGAGTACGGCGACTACCTGCAGAACGCGCAGGGCGAGGACGTCGTCGCCGGCATCCGCAACACGGTGCCGCTCGCAAACCTCGAGGAGATCGACAAGAAGTCCTACGACCAGTTGCTCGAGATCATGGCGACGCTCGAGGGTCACTACCAGGACCTGTGCGACATCGAGTTCACGATCGAGCGCGGCAAGCTCTGGATGCTGCAGACCCGCGTGGGCAAGCGCACCGCGGCCGCCGCGTTCCGCGTGGCGACCCAACTGGTCGACGAAGGCATCATCGACATGGACGAGGCGCTGACCCGGGTGACCGGCGCGCAGTTGTCGCAGCTGATGTTCCCGCGTTTCGACGACTCGGTCGAGAAGAAGCTGATCGCCAAGGGCATGAACGCCTCGCCCGGCGCGGCCACCGGCAAGGTCGTGTTCGACACCTACACCGCGAAGAAGTGGTCGCGCTCCGGTGAGCGCGTCATCCTCGTGCGGCGCGAGACCAACCCCGACGACCTCGAGGGCATGATCGTTGCACAGGGCATCCTGACCAGCCGCGGCGGCAAGACCTCGCACGCCGCCGTGGTCGCGCGCGGCATGGGCAAGACCTGCGTCTGCGGCGCGGAATCCCTCGACGTCGACACCAAGCAGCGCCGCTTCCGCGCGAAGGGCGGGGTCGAGGTGCACGAGGGCGACGTCATCTCCATCGACGGCACCTCCGGCGCCGTCTACCTCGGCGAGGTTCCCGTCGTACCGAGCCCGGTTGTCGAGTACTTCGAAGGCGAGATCGACCCGACCGTCGACACCGGTGACAAGGGCGCCGACGAGCTCGTGCGCGCCGTCGACCGGCTCATGCGTCACGCCGACGGCGTGCGCCGCATGGCCGTCCGCACGAACGCCGACAACGCCGACGACTCCGCCCGCGCGCGGCGTTTCGGTGCACAGGGCATCGGTCTGTGCCGCACCGAGCACATGTTCCTCGGCGACCGCCGGCCCATGATCGAGAAGCTGATCCTCGCCGACACCGACGAGGAACGCGAGGCGCAGCTGGCCGAGCTGATGCCCTTGCAGAAGCAGGACTTCGTCGAGTTGTTCGAGGCGATGGATGGCCTCCCCGTCACCATCCGCCTGCTCGACCCGCCGCTGCACGAGTTCCTGCCCGACATCACCGAACTGTCGGTGCGCGTGGCCGTCGCGGAGTCCCGCGGTGAGGCCCACGAGGGTGACCTGCGCATGCTGCAGGCCGTCAAGACGTTGCACGAGCAGAACCCGATGCTCGGCCTGCGCGGCGTCCGCCTCGGCCTCGTCATCCCCGGCCTGTTCGAGATGCAGGCCCGCGCCATCTTCGAAGCGGCCGCCGAACGGCAGCGCGCGGGCGGGGTGCCGCGGGTCGAGATCATGGTGCCGCTGGTCGGCGCCGTGCAGGAGCTGGAGAGCGTGAAGGACGCGATCATCCAGGTCGCCCGCGAGGTCCGCACCGAGACCGGCGCGCACCTGGACTTCCTCGTCGGCACCATGATCGAACTGCCGCGCGCCGCCATGATGGCCGACCAGATCGCCGAGATCGCCGACTTCTTCTCCTTCGGCACCAACGACCTCACCCAGACCACCTACGGCTTCTCCCGGGACGACGTCGAGGCCGCGTTCTTCTCCCACTATCTGGAGAAGGGCATCTTCGGCGTCAGCCCGTTCGAGTCGATCGACGAGGAGGGCGTGGGCGAACTGGTCCGCATCGGCGTCGAGAAGGGCCGCTCGCGGCGTCCCGGCCTCAAGGCCGGCGTGTGCGGCGAGCACGGTGGCGACCCCGAGTCGGTGCGCTTCTTCGACGCCGTCGGCATCGACTACGTGTCCTGCTCGCCCTACCGCGTGCCCGTGGCGCGGCTGGAGGCCGGCCGGGCGACGCTCGAGCACGGCGACGGGCACCGCACCGCCTGACCTCACAGCGCGGACCCGCCGCCGCGTCGGTAGGGTCCTGACCATGTTCCGGTGGCGGGGACAGCGGGCGAACCCCGCGGTCCGGTCCGACCTGTCCACGGTGCGGAGCCCCGAGGCGGGGCCGGCCACCTCCGAACCGCGCGGCACGCGCACCGGCGGTGGCACGCTCGTGCTGCCGACCACCGCGTTGCTGCAGCAGTTGCTCGACGAGTTCGGCCTCACCCACGGCATCGACGACGACGGCGACCTCGTCGTCCGCTGGGAGAAGTACAGCGTCTACTTCTTCTCCTACGGCCAGCAGGGCGAGGTGCTGCAGGCCCGCGCGTACCTCAACCGCCGCTTCCCGGTCGAGTCGCGCACGGCGCTCGTGGTGATGCTCGACGACTGGAACCGCAGCAAGCTGTTCCCCAAGGCCTATACCGTGCTGCCCGACGACGGCATGGTGGGCATCTGCGCCGAGCAGTGCCAGGACTTCGAACTCGGCGCCACCCGCGCGCAGCTGAAGTACGCCGTGGGTTCCTGGATCGACAGCCTGTTGCGGTTCGTCGAGTGGGTCGACGAGCAGGTCTGAACTGACCCTCCCTCCTTACGACGACGCCGCGCGCGCCCGGCTCGTCGACGAACCCGCGAAGCGCGGTTCCGTCGGCGAACGCGAACAACGCCGCAGCCCGTTCGCCCGCGACCGTGCCCGCATCCTGCACTCGCACGGCTTCCGCCGGCTCGCCGACAAGACCCAGGTCGTCTCGCCCGGCCAGGACGACTTTCCCCGGACCCGCCTGACGCATTCGCTGGAGGTCGCTCAGATCGCCCGCGAGATGGGCGAGGCGGTCGGCGTCGACCCCGACGTCGTCGACACCGCCTGCCTGGCCCACGACCTCGGGCATCCGCCGTTCGGTCACAACGGCGAGGACGCCCTCGACGTCGTCGCCGCGGCCATCGGCGGCTTCGAGGGCAACGCCCAGTCCTTCCGCGTGCTCACCCGGTTGGAGGCGCGGGTCGAGGGCGCCGGCCTCAACCTCACCCGGGCCGTCCTCGACGCGGCATCGAAGTACCCGTGGCAGCGGCAGTACGGGCGGCGCAAGTTCGGGGTGTACGCCGACGACCTCGAGGTGTACACCTGGATGCGCGCCGGCGCGCCCGAGGAGGAGCGCTGCGCCGAGGCGCAGGTGATGGACTGGGCCGACGACGTCGCCTACTCGGTGCACGACGTCGAGGACGGCGTGCACAGCGGCCTGATCCGGCTCGACACGCTGACGCTCGCCGACCGGTCGACCCTGTGCGCGCTCGCGGCCGAGCACTTCCTCGACGGTGTCGCCGTGGCCGACCTCGGGCCCGTCCTCGACCGACTGCTCGCGCTCCCGGCGCTCGCCGACCTCGCCGACGCCGGACGTTCCTACGCCGCATTGTCGGCGGCCAAACGGGCGACCTCGGAGCTCACGGGCCGGTTCGTCGGCGCCGCCGTGGCGGCGTCGTCGCACGACCTCGCGCGGTACACCGGCACGTTCGAGGTGCCCTCGGACATCGTGGCGGAGTGCGCGCTGCTCAAGGCCGTCGCGCTGCGGTACGTCATGCAGCGGCCGGAGGTGGAGCCGGTGAAGGCGGACGAGCGGCGGCTGCTGGTCGAACTCGTCGAACTGCTCGTCGCCCGCGGCCCGGACGGCGTGTCGCCCGCCCTGCGCCCGGCCTGGGAGGCCGCCCCCGACGACGGCCGGCTCCGTCTCGTGGTCGACCAGGTCGCCACCATGACCGACTCCGCCGCCCGCGCCACCCACGCCCGCCTCCTCGCCGCCCGCTGACGCCCCCCGGCGCCCGTTCGCCGACGCCCCTGACCCCCCGCCGCCCCTGGGGAAGTTGATCAAGGCGATATGGTCGCTATGCCGGCCCTGCCCGCGACCATTCCGCCTTGATCACCACGCCGCCCCGTTGATCAAGGCGATATGGCCGCTGTGCCGACCTCGCCCGCGACCATTCCGCCTTGATCAACTTCCGCCCGGGCCGCGCTGTCGGTCGGTCGTCCTACACTGGCCGACGTGCCAGGCCGGATCCGTGACGAGGACGTCGCCGCGGGCCGCGACCGGAGCCCGATCGCCGACGTCGTGGGCGAGCAGGTGGCGCTGCGCAACGCCGGGGGCGGGAACCTCAAGGGCCTGTGCCCGTTCCACGACGAGAAGTCCCCGTCGTTCCAGGTGTCGCCCGCGAAGGGCTTCTACCACTGCTTCGGGTGCGGCAAGGGCGGCGACGTCTTCCGGTTCGTCATGGAGACCGAGAACATCGGGTTCACGGAGTCGGTCGAGCGGCTCGCCGCGAAGGCCGGCATCCAGGTGCGCTACGTCGACGGCCCGGTCGACCCGAAGCGGGCCAAGGCCGCGGCCCAGCGGCCGCGCCTGCTCGAGATCAACGCGCTGGCCGCGAAGTTCTACGCCGAGCAACTGCGCACGCCCGACGCCGAGATCGCCCGGAAGTTCCTGCTGGACCGCGGTTTCGACGAGGCCGCGGCCGAGCACTTCGGCTGCGGGTTCGCCCCCACCGCGTGGGACGCCCTCACGAAACACCTGCTGGCCAAGGGGTTCGCGCCCGCCGACCTCGTCGCTGCCGGGGTGAGCCGCGAGGGTCAGCGCGGTCTGCTCGACCGCTTCCACCGACGGCTGCTGTGGCCGATCCGCGAAGCCGGGGGCGATGTCGTCGGGTTCGGCGCGCGTCGGCTGTTCGAGGACGACCCCATCGAGGCCAAGTACCTCAACACCCCCGAGACCGAGCTCTACAAGAAGTCCAAGGTGCTCTACGGCCTCGACCTCGCCCGCAAGGACATGGCCCGCCAGCACAAGGCCGTCGTGGTCGAGGGCTACACCGACGTGATGGCCTGCCACCTGGCCGGCGTCACCACCGCGGTCGCGACCTGCGGCACCGCGTTCGGCACCGAGCACGTCACCTTGTTGCGCCGCATGTTGCTCGACTCCGACACCTACACCGGGCAGGTGGTGTTCACCTTCGATGGCGACAACGCCGGCATGAAGGCCGCCGAGCGCGCGTTCACCGACGACCAGAAGTTCATGGCCCAGACGTTCGTGGCGATCGAACCGAACGGCCTCGACCCGAACGACCTGCGGCAGAAGGGCGGCGACGTCGCGGTGCGCGACCTGATCGCCTCGCGCATCCCGCTGGTCGAATTCGTGCTGCGTGCAACGGTCGGTCGGTTCGACCTCGACACCGTCGAGGGCCGCGAGGGTGCGCTGACCCGCGCCGTGCCGCTGGTCAAGCAGATCAAGGACACCGCCGTGCGCGATGCGTACGCGGTGCGGCTCGCCGGCCTGGTCGGGCTCCCGGACCCCAACCGCGTGGTCGGCATGGTGCGGTCCGGCCGCGACTCCGCACGCGGCGGTGGAGCGGCCCCGCGCCGTCCGGTCGACGACGCCACCGTGCTCCTCGAGCGCGAGGTGCTCAAGGTCGTCATGCAGCACCCGGGCGTCGCCGGGCCGTTGTTCGACGTCCTGCCGCCCGAAGCCTTCCTCGTCCCCGACCACCGGGCGTTGGTGGCCGCGATCGCCGAGGCCGGCGGGACCACGGCAATGGCCGACGCCGGTGCCGGCGCGGTCGATCTGCTGCCGGAGTCGGTACGGCGCGTCGCGATCGCGGCCAGTGTCGAACCGTTGCACAAAGCACCGAACTTCGAACTGGAGACGTACGTGTGGCAGCAGATCTCGCGCCTGCAACGCTTCGTGTTCGACCGTGAGATCGCGGCGGTGAAGTCCCGGGTGCAACGCATCAACCCGCAGGAGGACCCCGAGGGCCACCAGAAGGCGTTCGCCGAACTGCTCGCGCTCGAGGCCCATCGTCGCAAGCTCATCGACAGTGAGAGCGGCGCCGCCTGATGGCGATGTTCAAGCGTCGCCGGCTCGACGCCGCGGTCACCGGCATGATCACGGCCCAGGATCCCGACGACCGGGTGGTCGCGTGGGCCACCGTGGCGGGGGAGCGTCACGTGGTCGCGTCGGTGCGCGGGCTGTGGTGGCCGGTGGCGGGCGACGACCCCACCGCGATGCGGCGCATCCCGTGGGAGCTCGTCGACAAGGCGGTGTGGCGCGACGGCGTGCTCATCGTGGTCGAAGCAGACCTCGTCGACGACCTCGTCCTCGTGGACCGGTCACCCGCGGCACTGCCCCTGGTCGACCCCGGCGACGTGCCGGCCCAGGTCAAGCGACGGGTCGACGCCAGCGTGGTGCGCAGTGAGATCGTCCCGGTGGTGGGCGGTCAGGCCCGGGTCGTGGCCCGGCGCGTTCCCGGCCGTGACGGCCTGACGTGGTGGGCCCGACTGGAGGGCAGCACGCCCGACAACGTCGTGGTCCGCGAGCAGGTCGAGCAGGCCATCGCGCGCTTCACGGCCGAGGAGGCGGCGAAGCTGCCGCAGGTCTGAGCCGGGTCAGCGGTGGAAGCCGTTGACCCCGGTCGTGCCCGCGGGCTCGTGCGACTTGCCGGCGACGACCTCGCGGACCTTGCCGGCCAGTTCGTCGACCTGGGCCTGCAGCACCCCGGCGGTCGACTGCACGGTCTGGCTGCTGCGGAGTTTGCTCGCGGCCGAGGCGATCTGCTCGTAGCGCTCGCGCCCGGCCCGCGCGCCGAGGGTGTAGCCGACCGCGGCCCCGAGGAGGAAGGAGAGCTTCATCCCCGCAAGGTACCCACACGCGCGCTCACGCCATCCTGCGCCCGGCGCAGCAGCGCGGTGACCTGGACCCGCACCTCGGGCTCGGTACGCCACAGCGCGAACAGCGCGCCGAGCACGATGGTGCTGGCCAACACCCAGGTCTCGAAGTGGGTGAGGCCCTGCACGGTCATGACGGCTCCGAGCGCGGAGGCGATCACCAACCGGCGCTGCCAGGCCCCGGCGGCGACCACGGCGAGCAGCGGGACCCACCAGACCAGGTACCAGGGGTAGAGCACGGGCGACCCGGCGGCGAGCGCGAGCAGCGCCAACCCGACCGTGGTCGCGGCGGGCCGGCGGGTGGAGGTGAGTATCAGGTAGCCGATCGCGAGCACGGCGAGGCCCGCGCAGACCAACCGGCTGGCCGATTCGAGCGCGGCGGTGTCGGTGGTCCCGAGCCAGCGCAGCGGCGAGAACAGGGTCGCGAGGACGGAGGCGGGCGCCGCGGGCGTGCGGCCGGCGGCGGGTGCCCGGACGACCGCGAGCACGTTCCAGCCGGATCCGGCAGCGGCACACCAGGCGGCGTACGTCCCGATCGCCAGGCAGGCGGCGACGGTGGCGTGCCGGACGCGGGTGCTGACCACCGGTGCCCGGCCGATCACCACCGCGACGATGACGGCCGTCGCGACCCCGCCGACCGGGAGTTTCACGGCAGCGGCGGCCGCCCCCGCCATCACGGCGGCGACGTCGGCCGACCGGGAGCCGACCATGACGAGCCGGACGGCGAGCAGCACGAGCAGGACGAGGATGCCCTCGAGGTGGATCGCGGCGACGACGTGCAGCGCGAGCAATGGCGAGGCCCAGACCAGCATGAGGATCATCGGCTCACGACGGTCGGCGCCCTCGGGACGCAGCGACCGGGCGATCGACAGCGCGACAGCGGCATCCCCGCGACCGCGGCGGCCGCGACGAGCCGCAAGGCGATGACCGCGAGGACCGGGTGCTCGCCGGCGGCGCCGACGGAGCCGCGCTGCAGCAACGTCGCGAGAGGTCCGTACGGGCTCGGGGTGGCCCACCACATGGGGTCGACGGCCTGCAGCAGCGGAGATCCCCAGCCCAGCGCGAACGACGACACCGTGGTGGGTCGGCGCCGGTGCCGGCGACGGCGCCCTGCGCGACGTAGCTGAAGACGTCGTTGGAGAGGATGGGCGGGCCCAGCAGCAGCGGGGTCATCCACGCACCGCCGAGGATCCACACCGAGCGGGCGGACCAGGCTTCCTCGTGCACGCGCCGCACGGCGAGCAGCCACCACGCGACGAACCCGCACAGGGAGATCGCGAGCACGATGCCGGGCCACGGGTTGTGGTCGGGCCAGACGCTGGTCTGGGACAGCAGGCCGCCCCAGCTCGTGAACGGCCGGGCCAGCTGCGGCGGCCCGACGGTTCCCGCCGACAACACGACCGCCGAGGTCAGCACGACCCCGACGGCGACGAGGCGGGGGAACTCGAACCTCGTGGCTCCCACAACCCGGTCTCCACGCATCCTGCCGGACACTAGTAGGCGCGCCCTCGAGACCGGCATCCGGGGCGTGTCGCCCCGCCCAAGATCACAGATGTTTACCTCTCGTTCATCTGATGGAGGCATGGAGTTCACTCACGAGGTCGTCGTCGAAGCTGTGGTGGTGGCCGAGGTCGAAGCGGCGACGGCGGCGGCGAGCAGGGCCACCTGGGTCGCGCGGACTGAGTCACCGACGGCCTTGGAGATCGCGTCGGTCGACTCGGCGAGCGCCGCGAGTTCCTTGGCCCGTGACCGGGCGCGTTTGCGTTCCGGCTTGGCCACCAGCCGGTCGACCATGCCGTACTGCGACAGGAGGCCCGACAGCAGGAACACCCGCGCCGAGGGCTCGACGTCGGTGAGCAGCGCGTCGCGCAGCTCCTCCCGCAGCCGGCGCTCGGGCTCCGGGTCGCGTTCGGGCCAGCGCGTCGTCCGGAACACCCCGAGCACCCTGCCGCGCTCCTCACCGAGGACACCGCGCTCGACCAGCGACTCGCCGACCGTGCGCTCGAACGGCTTCAGGGCCCGGGGCAGGGCCGACAACCAGTGCCCGGCCTTGCGGTCCTTGCCGTCGTCACGCACGGCCGCCTGCGCCCGCCCGAGCAGCGGGTCCGCCGTCTTCGCGTCGGTGGCCCGCACCCGGCCGTCCTCGACCACGACGAGTTCCTGTTCGGCGAGATCGAGCAGCAACGCGCCGGCCATCGCGGCCTGCAGCGCCATGCTCGCGGTGTTCTTGCCGGACTCGTCGTCGTGGGCGAGCAGGAAGACGTCCTGGACGAGGAGCAGGCGGGTCATGGGTGCGTGGTACCCACCCGACCGGACCGACGCTCGGCCGCTCCCTCCGCCCGCCCTCAGATCGTGTCCGACCACTCCACCGAGTGCGGCTGCCAGGTCGCCAGGTGACGCGCGACGGCGTGGATCCGTTCGATCGACGGTTCGCCCAGGACGGTGGGCAGGGACGCCAGGTGGGTCGCGATGCGTCGTCGCTGCACGATGGTGACCACGCCGTCGCGCGGCTGTTCGACGACCGTGAACCCGCGTTCCATCCCCATGACCGCGACGATGCCGCGTACCTCGACGTCGAACAGCGCCCGCGCACTGAGCAGGGACGCGGCGCGGGTGGCCTCGAACCGGCTGTTGCGCACGTACGGCTGGAACGCTCCGTTGACCTTCACGGTGTCGCCGCGCACCCACACGTTGGCATCCGGGTGGTTCTTGGCGTTGATGGTGAACACACCGGCCGGACCGATGACGACGTGGTCGATGTCGCTGCCGCGGTCACCGACGGGCACCGCGTGGAGGACCCGCCACCCGGGGCCCAGACGTGCGAGTCGCCGCGCCACGGCCTCCTCGGCGTCGCCACCGATACGCCAGCTGCGTTCCTCGGTCTTGTGGCCGAGCACGCGGGCCACGCGGGTGCGGACCGGCGCGGCGTCACGCAACTGCCGGGCACGGGCGTGCACCGCCTCGCCCGGTCGGTTCGCCACGAGGTCGCGGTCGGGCTGCAGTTGCGCCGCGGGCGCCCGGTCGCCTGCCGACGCGGATGCGGGGTCCGATGCGGGTGCGGCGACCGGGGCGGAGGCACCCGGTGAACCGGGCGCGGGTGGGGCGGCCGTCGTCAGGTGCCGCGGTTCGTACCGCGCGGCGCGAGCGCGGCGCCAGAGGTCGTCGGTCGCGGTCGCGACCATCGCGCGGTGGGCGGGGTACTCGCACACGATCTCGCCGGTGTGCAGGTCGCGGTACCCGAGCTTCTGCTCGCCGAGGTTCGCGTAGGCGCGGTCCTTGCCGTAGCGGGTCCAACGGTTGACGACGACAGGGGTGTCGAGGGAGTCGGTCACGATGGTCCGTCCGTCCGGGCGACCGCCGGGGGAGTCGGTCGTCTGCTTCGGACCGTAAGCGAGATCGTGCCACCGCGCGACGCGAGCTCGTGCCGGGGCGAACTCGCCCGGCGGCGTTCGCGAGGATGGGCGTCGTGGCGGCCGGGGAACGTGGGGGACCGCTCGCCCGGCGGCTCGGGTTGCGCGATGCGGTGGTCATCGGCGTCGGGTCGATGGTGGGGGCCGGGGTGTTCTCGGCGTTCGGGCCGGCGGCGGCCGCGGCGGGTGCCGGCCTGCTGATCGGCCTCGTCATCGCCGCGATCGTTGCCTTCTGCAACGCCACGGCGTCGGCGCAGCTCGCGGCGCAGTACCCGACCTCGGGCGGGACATACGTCTACGGACGGGAGCGCCTCGGCGGGTGGTGGGGGTTCGTCGCCGGCTGGGGGTTCGTGGTCGGCAAGACCGCCTCGTGCGCGGCGATGGCGTTGACGTTCGCGGCGTACGTCGGCGGGCCGTGGTGGCTCGAACGCGTCGTGGGGATCGGCGCGGTCGTCGCCATCGCGGCGCTCAACCTCGGTGGGATCACCCGTACGGCCGCCCTGACCCGGGTGTTGGTCGCGGTCACGCTGGTGCTGCTGACGACGCTCGTCGTCGGCATCGCGCTCGGGTCGGGTACCTCGCTCGACCGCCTCGGCCACGGCGCGGGCGGGTCCGGCTGGTACGGCGTCCTGCAGTCCGCCGGCCTGCTGTTCTTCGCGTTCGCGGGGTACGCGCGGATCGCGACGCTGGGTGAGGAGGTGCGCGATCCCGCCCGCACGATCCCACGGGCGATCCTCGGCGCGCTCGCCGTCACGGTGGTCGTCTACGTCGTGGTCGGTGTCACCGCCTTGGCGGCGGCCGGGCCGGACCGACTCGCCGCGAGCACGGCACCGCTCGCCGCCGCAGCCCACGCCGCCGGAGCCGACGGCTTCGCGCCGCTCGCACGCGTCGGCGCAGCGGTGGCCAGTCTGGGGGCGCTCCTGGCGTTGATCGCGGGCGTCGGCCGCACCACGCTCGCGATGGCCCGCGAGCGCGACCTCCCGGCGTGGCTCGCGGACGTCGAACCGCGCCGCCAGGTGCCACGGCGTGCGGAGGTGGCCCTCGCGGTGGTCGTGTGTGTGCTCGTCGCGACCCTGCCGCTGCGGCAGGTGATCGGCTTCTCCAGCTTCGGCGTGCTGCTCTACTACGCGGTGGCCAACGCCGCGGCGGCCACGCAGGACGCCCGGCACCGCCGCTGGCCGCGGGCACTGAACGTGTTGGGCCTGCTCGGCTGCCTCGTCCTCGTGGTCACGCTGCCGTGGCCCGACGTCGTGACCGGATCGGCGGTCTTCGCCGTCGGACTCTCCGGGCGGGCCGTGGTCATCGCTCGCCGTGCGCGGCGGTCGGGGTGAGTACCGGACCCGGCGCGGCCGGCCGCAGTCCCCGGCGACGGCGCCAGGCCACGACGGCCACGACCGTCCCGGCCGCGACGTAGAGCAGCGCGCTCGGCACCGGCGACCTGACGAGGTCGGAGTCGACGTACCCCGCGAGCGTCGGGACGACGGCGACGGCCGCCCACTCGACGCGGTCCGCCACGACGGCGAGCGCCAACAGCAGGCCCGCGTACCAGCCGTAGGTCGGCGTGGCGACGAGGAACGCGACACCCACGAGGACGACGCCGGTACGGGCCGGGTTCGCCGGGTCCGTGCGCCACCACGTCCACACGGCGACCGCCGCGAGCAGGAGCGCCCCGACCACGGTGTCGGCGGGATGTGGCAGCACCGAGCCGAGCAGCAGCAACCGCCCGCCGCTCGAGTACCCCTCCTCGTGCAGGTATCCCGGCAGATAGCCGACCACCGCCGACCCGACGGCGGCCACGTGCGGCACGTAGCTGAGCACGAAAACCCCGATGGCGACGGGCGCCACGACCCAGGGCCGCCGGCGCATCAGCGTCACGACGAGCAGCGCGGGGTACAGCTTGACCGCGGTCGCCGCGCCCGCCCACAGCCCGGCTCGGGCGTCGCGGCCGGCCATCGCCGCGCGGACGGCCAACAGGGACAGCAGCACGGCGAGCCAGTCGATGTGGGCGTTGTTGCCGTACTCGGTGACGACGAGGGGACACCACGACCACACCGCGACCGGCCAGAGCGGGCGTCCGGCCCGCAGCAGCATCCGGCCGAGCAACGCGGCCACCGCGACGGTGCCGAGTGCGGCGTAGACCTGGTACGAGAGCACGCCGCCGAACGAGAGCAGGCGGAGCACCACGAAGCCGGTCTCGGCCACCGGCGGGTAGATCGTCGTGACCGTGGGCCGGTTGATGAGCGTGCAGCCGCCGGGGAACGGGTAGGTGCACGAGTTCCCGAACAGGAACGGGTCGCGCAAGTGGGAGAGCTCGGGCGCCGACGGCGGGTAGCGGTACGGGTCGATCCCGTGCAGCTGCACGGTGCCGTCCCACAGGTACCGGTACACGTCCGACGACGTCAGCGGCGACTGCGCGATCGCTGCACACTGCAACGCCGCTCCGAAGCCGATGACGAGCAGCAGGGTCGCGCGGGAGCCCAGCTCGCACCGGCGTAGCACCAGCACCGCCGCACCGCCGAGCAGGACCGAGGCGGTGTACCAGATGACGTTGCGGTGGGCGATCGTGCTCTGGAACAGCGACGCGGTCACCGCGAGCTGCACGGTCAGGATCACGCCGAGCGACCACCTCCACCGCAGGGCGTTCACCGCATGAGCTCCGTGACTCCCTCGGCGAGATCGCGTCGGGTCGACCAGTCGAGGCACTCGCGGGCCAGCGACGAATCGGCGGTGATGTGCCGGACGTCGCCGAGGCGGTAGTCGCCGGTGACGACCGGCCGAGGTCCGGCGGCGGCATCGGCGAGGGCTTCGGCCATGTCGCCGACGGTCGTGACCCGTCCGGATCCGATGTTGAAGCAGGCCAGGCCCGTGGCGTCGAACCCGAGCGCCGCGACCGTCGCGCGGGCGACGTCCTCGACGTGCACGAAGTCGCGCCGCTGGCCGCCGTCCTCGAAGACCCGCGGTGCTTCACCGCGCTGCAGCGCGCTGGCGAAGATGGCCGCCACACCCGCATACGGCGTGTCGCGGGGCATGCCGCGGCCGTAGACGTTGTGGTACCGCAGCCCGACCGCCGACGAGCCGGTGGCGCGGGCCCACGAGCTCGCGAACTGCTCCTGGCCGGCCTTGCTGGCGGCGTAGGCGTTGCGGGGGTCGAGCGGTGCGTCCTCACCGACCAGCGCCGGTGCGAGCGGGCGCCCGCACCACGGGCAGGGCGACTCGAAATCCCCCGCGCGCATCGCGTGTTCCGCGCGCGGCCCGGGAGCGACGTCGCCGTGAACGGGGCACGTGCCACGCCCCTCGCCGTAGACGACCATCGAACTCGCGAAGACCAGCCGGCGCACATCGGCGCGCGCCATCGCGGCGAGCAGGACGGCCGTGCCGTGGACGTTGTGGCTGGCGTAGTCGGGGAGGTCCTGGACGTCGACACCGAGGCCGACCTTCGCCGCCAGGTGGATCACGGCGTCGACACCGGTGAGGGCGAGGTCGACCGCGGCCGGGTCGCGGACATCGCCGACGACGTCGTCGGTGCCACGACGGCCGGCGGCCACGAGGTCGAGCACGCGCACCTCGTGACCGTGGGCGAGCAGGTCGGTGTGCACGTGGCTGCCGATGAAGCCGGCGCCGCCGGTGAGCAGGATCCTCATGTCCGCGAACCCTTTCCGCGATGGACGGCCCGGCCGACGGCGACCGCGTAGCAGATCGCCGAGAGCAGGAACACGCTGCCGGTGATCAGCAGCCAGGTGGTCAGGTAGCCGGAGGTGCTGAGTCCAGTCAGCGTCGACACGGTGCCGTCGCTGAACGCACCGATCGCCGGCAGGAAGATCAGCAGGAGCACACCGGAGACCACCGCGGGGAAGCGCAGGTAGTTGACCCAGGGCACCGGCGCGGCGGTGCGGCGGTCGGCCCGGACGGCCGCCCGGTCGGCGACGGCGTAGAGCGGGAGCAGGACGAGATCGTGACCGATCAACGCGACGGCGAACCACACGACGGCCGCGACCGGGCGTTGGCCGATGAGCAGCCACGCGGCGGCGGCACCGAGCGCGAGGGTCGCCAGCAGCACGAGCAGGCTGAGCGGGCTGCCGCCGTAGCGCGCACGGAACGCTCGCATGGCGCTCATGACGCGAAGGTGAGTGCGCGGACCCACTTGGTGTTGTGGACGCCGGGGTTGTTGGGGACGATCACGCGCGCCGGGTAGCCGTGGTCGAGCGAGAGGTCGGCGCCGTTGACCCGGAAGGCGAGCAGGCTGTCGGAATCGGCGATCTGGTTGTCACGCAGGGTGGTCTTGCCGTAGCCGCCCTCTTCGATGGACTCCACGAGCACGCTGCTGGGCGATGGCGTGCCGACCTGGCGAGCCAGGTCGCGCAGTCGCAGCCCGGTCCACTGCTGGTCGTCCGTCGACCAGCCTTCGACGCACGCGATCGGCAGGTGGGCCGTGTACTGCGGCAACGCGAGCAACTCCTCGCGCGTGAAGACGACCGTGGTGGCGCCGGTGACGATCAACCGCCACGCCGATCCGGTCTGTGCCTCGGTGATCCCGACGGCGCGGGCGCGCTTGTTGATCTGGAAGCCGTTCGGGCCGGTCCCGGGATCGGTGCGGCGTGGTGCGAGAACCGCTGTACGGCGCAACGGTCCGCCGATGCTCTGCCCGACGGTGACGAACAGTGTCGCCAACGACGCCGCACCGACGAGGCCGAGCGCTCCGCGACGGGAGATCGTCGGCGTGGCCGGAGCGGTCGACACCAACCCGGTCCCCGCGTCGTCGTCGGGTCGGGTGTCGGACGTGCGCCCCCGCAGCACGTCACGCACCGCCCGCGAACGCAACGCCCGCACCATGGTCGGGAACTTCAGGAAGACGTGGGAGACGAACCCGGCGATGAACACCCACGCGCCGTAGAAGTGCAGGCGGTAGAAGGAACCCGGGAAGACGTACCAGTACTGGACGGTGAGGATGCCGGTGACGAACTCGAACAGCGCCCCGCCGACGAGCATCACCAGGGACAGCCGCTCGAGCGCGTGCCGCGGCGACCTGATCGGCGGCCAGGCGAACAACTTGGGGATGACGCTCCACAGCTTCGCCAGCAGGATCGGCACGAGGACCAGACCGAGCGTGACGTGGGTGCCCTGCGTCACCCGGTAGAGCCAGGAGGGCCGGGTGGGCCAGTGGAACCACGAGAACGTGAGGAAGCTCGCCGGGGTCCGCGCGTTGTAGGGCAGATCCGGGTTGTAGGCGAGGAACGACAACATGCCCGTGACGAACAGGATCGGGATGCCGACCAGCAGCAACATCCCGAACACCGAGGTCAGCCACGGGCCGCGCAGCGGACTGCGCCAGAAGTCGCGTCGGAAGGGGCCGCGCGGCGACGGCAGGTGGATCGTGGAACGTCCGTGCGGCACGGTGACTTCCTTCCGGGATTGTCCGAACGTAGTACGGGCCGGCCGGCCACGGTGGCCGGCCGGCCCGTGCGGGCGAGCCCGGTGTTACTTGGTGTTGACCAGGAGGGTCGCGACACCGACGAGCAGACCGCCCTTGACCGCGGTGGTCTTGAACGTCGAGTTCAGCAGCGCCGCGGCGTCACTGGAGATCACGACGGTGGTGCCGGTGAGGGTGGCGACGCCCTGGCTGTCGACCGTGATCGGCTGCAGCGTGCTGCCGCCGAGGTCGAACAACTTCGCGCCGGTCGCAGCCGTCTTGCCGTTCACCAGGACGTTGCCGGTCAGCTTGGAGTTGTTGCCGGGGTCGATCTTGAAGTTGGTCAGCTCGACCTTGGTACCGCCGGCGGTGAGCGACAGCCCGCTGCCGACGTGGTCGATCTCGCCCTGGACGTACGGGGTGACCGCGCCCTTCTTGAAGACCTTCACGTTGCCGCCGGTGATCGGGAACGTGATCGTGCCCGTGGCGGCGTCGAGGGTCGCGGTGCCGACCGTGCCGGGCGTGAGACCGAGCGAGGTCAGCGCGGCGGTGAACCCGGCGTCCAACTTCACCGACGTGCTCTTGCCGGTCAGCGACGCGACGTCGGCGATCGGGGCGGTGTCGGCGGCAGCACTGCTGGACGCGGCGGCCGGGCTGGACGTCGAACTGCCGCTGCTGCTGCAGGCGGCGAGTCCGCCGGTGAGCAGGGCGGCCGACACAGCGGTGATGGCGATCGTGCGGAACTTCGGCATCTGAACTCCTAGGAAGCCTTGGGTGATCGCAGGGTTCCTGCGAGCCTGGACGACTACTGGTTCGCAGGCCGCGCCACCGGCGGTTCCATCCGGCGCGACGACCACTCGGTGGGTACCGTCCGCCCCCATGGCCCTCGGCCGAGAATCCTCCATCGACATCGTGCTTCCGTGCCTCGACGAGGCGGAGGCCCTGCCGTGGGTGATGGCGCACGTCCCGGACTCCGCGCGCGCGATCGTGGTCGACAACGGCTCGTCCGACGGGTCGGCGGACGTCGCACGTGCCCTGGGTGCGACCGTCGTCACCACGGCGCAGCGCGGGTACGGCGCCGCCTGCCACGCCGGTCTGCTCGCGGCGACGGCCGACCTCGTCGCGTTCTGCGACTGTGACGGCACCCTCGATCCGGGCGACGTCGTCCGGCTCGCCGCTGCGATGAAGAACACGCCGACGCTGGTCATCGGCCGCCGACGTCCCGTCAGCCGGGCCGCGTGGTCGCTGTCGAACCGGGTCGCGAACCGGGAACTCGCCCGGCGAGTCCGAAAGCGGGTGGGGACGCGAATCGACGACGTGGGCCCACTCCGACTCAGCCGCCGACAGGATCTCGTCGACCTCGCGCTGACCGACCGTCGCTCCGGGTATCCCGTGGAGACGGTCGTCCGCGCGAGCGACGCCGGATGGGACCTCGTCCAGGTCGATGTCGGGTACCTCCCACGGACCGGTCGCTCGAAGGTGACCGGGACCTGGAATGGTGCCCTGCAGGCCGTACGTGACATGAGTGAGGTGCTGGACCGGTGACCGCTGCAACGATCGATCCCGAGGTCGTCCTGATCGTGCTGGCCAAGCGCCCGGTGCCCGGGCGGGTGAAGACCCGGCTGACGCCGCCGTACTCGCCGTCGGAGGCAGCGGCGCTCGCGGCCGCGTCGTTGACGGACACGCTGCGTGTGGTCGGCGACACACCGGCACCCGGGCACGTGCTCGCCTTCGAGGGCGATCCCGCCGGCTGGCTGCCCCGGGGCTGGCGGCACGTGGTCCAACCGGGCGGCGGTCTCGACCGGCGCATCGTGCACGCCTTCGCCGCTGTTGGCGCCGTACCGGCGTTGCTCGTCGGCATGGACACCCCTCAGCTGACGCGTGCGCACCTCGAACGCTTCGACCCCACGCGGTTCGACGCCGCCGTCGGGCGCGCCCACGACGGCGGCTACTGGGCGATCGGTTTCCGCGACGCCCGGTGGGCCGCGCGGGCCGTCCTCGGCATCCCGATGTCGACCGAGCACACCGGCGACGCGCAGCTCGAGCGCCTGCACCTGCTCGGGCTCCGCGTGCAGGAGCTCGACCCGCTCGACGACGTCGACACCGCCGCCGCGGCGGCCCGGGTTGCAGGTGAGGCGCCCGGCACCGAGTTCGCCGCCGCACTGCACGCCCTGAGCGTCGGAGCCGCGCGATGACCCCGGCCGCCGTGGAGATGTACGGCCAGGCGCTGCTCACCGGCGAACCGTTGCACTCCGTCACGATCGACGGCCGGTCGACTCCGCTCGACGTGGCCAGGTGGTGCCGGGAGGCCGACGCCGTCGACCGGTCGGTGGTCGACCTGTGCCACGGCCCGGTGCTCGACGTCGGTTGTGGCCCCGGCCGCATCGTGGCCGCGTTGGCGAACCGGGGCGTGGCCGCCGCCGGCGTCGACATCAGCCCGCACGCCGTCGCCCTCGCACGGGAACAGGGCGGGACGGCACTGTGTCGCGACGTGTTCGCGCCGCTGCCCGCCGAGGGCTGGTGGTCGTCGGTCGTGCTGCTCGACGGCAACGTCGGGATCGGCGGCGACCCCGCCCGGCTGCTGCGACGGGTGCGGCAGTTGCTCGCGCCCGACGGCCTGCTGTTCGTCGAGACCCACCCGGCGCCCGACGTCGACCGGCGTCTCGACGTCTGGCTGGCCACCGGCGGCCGCCGGGCGGCCGAACCGGTGCGCTGGGCGGTGGTCGGCGAGAACTCCCTGCGCCGTCACGCAGAACTCGCCGGCCTGACGACCGGCACCTCGTGGTCGCAGGGCGGCCGCACCTTCGTCACCCTCGTCAACCGGATCGCGACCGCGCACACCGCCGACCTCGCGGCGGTCGCGGCCTGACCCACGCACAGCGCCACGCCGCCGGCCCCGGGAGCGGCGATGCTCCCGGAGCCGGCGGCGCGGCCCCCTACCCCTCGACGGGGCGACTCAGCGCGGCGTCACCAGATCCGACCGCGCCGACACCGGGCTCACCCCGACCGCGTTCACCGCGACCACCTCGAACCGGTAGGTGCCCGCCCGCAGCGTGAAGGACAGCACGCGGGCACTGGGCGGCGTCGCCACCGTGATCGGTGTACCGACCACCGTCACACCGTCGGCGGCCACCTGGAGCGCGGTCACGCGGTACTCGGTGATCGCACTGCCTCCCGTCGACGACGGCGGGGTCCACCGCGCCATCGCCGTGAGCGCACCGCCCGGTGCGCCCTGCGACGGGACACCGATGACGGGCGCCGAGGGCAGCGCGACCGGCCGGACCGTCCCGGTGAGGGCGCTGAACACCCCGCCACCCAACGCGGTGACGGCCTGCACCCTGAGGTTGTACGCCGTGCCGTTCGTGAGTCCGGTGATCGTCGTGGCCGTGACGTCCCCCGCGACCGTCTCGGTGCGCACGATCGTCGCTCCCACCCGGACCTCGATCCGGTAGCCGGTGATGGGCGACCCGCCGTCGGTCGCCGGCGGCGTCCAGGCGATGCCGATCCGGCTGTCACCGGGGGTCGCCCGCACACCGGTGGGTGCGCTCGCCACGCTGCGAGGTGTCACCGGGTTGGAGGTCGTCGCCGGCCCCGTGCCGATCGCGTTCACGGCACGGATCTCGACCGTGTAGGTCGTTCCCGTCACCAGGTTCCCGAACACCGCGCGCCGGGCAGCAGCAGGCGCCGTCGAGGTCGCGACCGCCGTGCCCGCCCCGTCGCGGAGCGTGAGCGCGAAGCCCGTCACCGGCGCCACGAGGTTGATCGTGGGCGGCGGTGCCCAGGTGACCGTCACGGACCCGACCGTGGGTCCGGTCGAGGCCGTCGCGACCACGTTCGTCGGCGCACCCGGCGCCGCGATCGAGACGGTCTGGTCGGAGAACTGGACCGACTCGATGTTGCGCAGGGTGTCGATGCCGTCCGAGATAGCCTGGCCGGCCACGTTCGCCCCGGTCTGGGTGATCGTGACCACCCCTCCGCTGCCGATCGTGATCGTGTAGTTCGACCGGGGGCCGGTGAACACCGCGGTGTCGGTCGCGCCCGTCTCCGTGCCCGCGGCGGGCGTCACGATCTCCCGCACCGTCACGAGTTGGCCCGGGTCGATCGTGCCGTCGAAGATCGCCTGCTGCAGCGTCTTCGGGTTGCCCACCTGGAAGGTGTGCTCGAGCAGGTCGGTCGAGCCGATCTGCGTCGACGGGTCGGCCGGGTTCGTCCGCACGCTGATCCGCACGCGCAGCCACCGGTCGCCGTCGATGATGTCGTCGCCGCCGCGGCCCTCGATGACGTCGCTGCCGCCCCCGCCGATGAGGATGTTGCCGTCGCCCCACACCGGACCCGAGGTCGGGCACGAACCCGCGACCGAGATGGCCGCCACCGCCGCCGGGTCGCCCGAGGGCGTCGGCACGATCGCCGAGAGACCGGCGATCCGGTCGATGCCCGCCTGGTCGAGGACGTCGCAGCCGGCGAAGCCGGCTCCGCCGACCGCGCTCGGCACGTCGTTCGTGCCGCGGAGGACGTCGTTGAACTGCGAGCCCGAGTCCGCCTCGGTCTCCTGCCACCGGTCGCGGTTGACGACGACCTGGATCGGTGCGCCGAGCAACTGGTTGTTGATCGACATGTCGTCGTTGGCCCCGACGGTGTCGTACTGGTGGATGGCCCAGTCGAACCCGCCGGCACCGGCGTTGCGGTCGACCGCCGCGTTCTGGCTCATGATGTCGTCGCCACCCTCGGCGTCGTAGTCGTTCTCGCCGGGTTGCCCGATGAACACGTCGTTGCCGGGAGCGCTCTGGCCCGGGTCGTCGAAGAACGGCGCTCCGTGGTCACCGATGAGCAGGTCCTGCCCGGTGCCACCCTCGATCCAGTCGTTGCCGCCGCCGCCGAACACCGCGTCGGCGCCGAGGCCGGCGATGACGAAGTCGTTGCCCTCGCCGGCGAAGGTCTCGTTGTCACCCGAGCCGCCGTTGATGACGTCGTTGCCGTCGCCGCCCATCGGGATGTCGTCTCCGGGTCCGCCGTCGATGGCGTCGTTCCCGGGTCCGCCCTTCTGGACGTCCGCGCCGTCGGAATCGGTCATGATGTCGTTGCCGTTACCGCCGAGCGCGACGTCGTCACCGCCGGCGCCCTTGAGCACGTCGTTGCCGTCGTTGCCCCACAGGGTGTCGTTGTCGTTGCCGCCGGTGACCCGGTCGGGACCGGAGGTGCCGTTGTAGATCGACTGGCCGTTGATGCCGGCCGGGTCGACGCTGTTGACCGCGCGGTACTCGATCGTGCCGTCGGGTGCGCGCTTGAGCAGCAGGCTCTCGTTGCAGTCGGTGGTCGGGTCGTCGGCCACCGTGGCCCCCTGCGCCGCGAATCCGGCAGGTGTCCCCGCCAGGTCGGCCAACTGGAAGGTGCAGTCGGCCGTCGCGAACGCGTCGGACTTCAGCGAGTGGGTACCCGCGGTGTTGCGCTGGACCAGCTCCGCGAGCGAGTTGCCCTCCAGCTGAGCCCGGAGGCTGAGCCCCGGGGTGCGGGCGAGGTAGTACAGCCGGTCGCCGTCCTGGAGCTCCTCGAGCTGGGTCTGGAACACGTAGTTGAACGTGCTTCCGAGCAGGCCGCCGTTCAGGTTGGTCACCTCGGCGAGGCCACCGATCCAGAGGTCGATGCGGTCGACACCGGTGGTCGTGAGGCCGCCCGCGTCGGCCCACGCACTCGAGCCGTACATGAAGTCGGCGGCGTCGGCGGGGATGAGCGCCGGGTCGGTCGCCGGGGCGTTGCTCGGATCGACGATCGCCTTCGCGGCGGCCCGCTTGCCGGCCACGGTGGACTGCGCCGTGATGGTCGGGTGGGTGCCGTACGCGGCGACGAAGTTGACCAGCGACTCGGGGTGCTTGAGGTGCTGCCCGAAGTCCGACCAGCTCGTGTAGGGCTCGAGCTGGCTGTCGTTCGTTGCAGCGTGCAACTGACGTCGCACCTGGTTGAGGGGTGGCACGCCGGCGTCACGGGCACGGGTGAGGTTCAGCGTCGCGAGGTCGAGCGGCAGCCCGAGCAGGTTGTTGCGGAGCGTGTCGGTCACGAACTCGTCGAGCTCGTTCCCGACCTGCGACGACGACCCCATGAGGATCGCCCCGGCCGCGGCCTTGGGACTCAGCGTGCCCGCGCTGCCGCCGTCGTAGTACGCCGGGGGGTTCAGGAACGCCGTGAGCAGCGTGAGCGAGGCGTCCGAGCCGTCGGCGTTGGTACGCGCGACGGTGTCGTTGAGCATCGAGTGGCCGAAGCGGTACACGGCGTGCGCGAACTCCGCCTTGACCGCCGGGTTGATGTCCGGGGTGTAGACGTGGAACGGACGCACGGCCGGCTGCACCTTGCGGGCGAACTCCTCGAAGACCGTGTGCTGGTACTCCATCTCGGTGATGAACCGCGCGGCCTGGAACAACCGCTCGCCGTTCCACCCCGCTGCGCCGACGGCCGACTGCCACTGCGGGAGTGCGGCCACGCCCGCGGCGGTGGTGTCGTGGGTGAGGACGTCCTTGATGTCCTCGACCAGGCGGTCGTGCTCCGAGTGGAACACCTGGTGGATCGCGGTGAGCGCGATGTTCTCGTTGACCCGGCCGTCACCGGCGCAGAAGTGCGCGTTGAGCATCTCGTCGTCGTAGGTGCCGGGCGCCTGGTGCGCGAAGTCGGCCGACGCCACGGTGTCGGCGTCGGGCGTCGGAGCGACCGGCGGCGTGCCCGGGTTGTGGTCGGTGTCCTGCGGCGACGGGTCGGCGTTGTGCGCGATGTCGGTGAGGAACGGGGTGTCGAAGTACACGACGTCCGCGGGCACCGCGACCGGCGCGGCCGTGTCGCCCTCGACGAGTCCGTGCCGCGTCACGTACTGCGGCAGGCCCCGGCTCGGGCCGGGCAGGAACTTCCCGTACGGATCCGTCGCGAGCATCGGGATGTTGAGGACGTCACGGTCGTGAAGGTCGAGCCCGAGCAGGTCGCGCGCCTGCGCCTTCACCGACGCCCACGTGGCCATCCCCTCCGCTTCGGGTCCGGCCGGTCCGCCGAGCAGGCGTCCCGTCGAGACCGGGCGCCCGGTCGAGTTGGTGGTGTACTCGCGGAGGAACACCTGGTGCGAGGCGTGCGAGGTGTAGGTCTGCGACTGGTCGACCCAGGGCGTGTCGGTGTTGTTGGCGTTCTGCACGTCGTCGGCGCTCTCGTCGGCCGGGGTCGCGGGGTTGTCACCGAGCACGCCGTCGGGGCCGGGCTGGTTCTGCGCGCGGGTGAGGACCATGAACCGCAGGCTCGGCGGCAGGTCGTCGGCGTTGCCGAACACGTGGTCCGGGCCCGCGATCAGCGGGTCGTCCGCCTGCAGGGGCACGAAGACCGTTCCACCGCTCTTGACGGTCTGGTCGACGCCGTGGTCGAAGAACTGCCCGAAGAACGTGAACACCGAGTTGTAGGGCGGCGAGAGGCCGACGTCGGTCGTCACGTTCGGGATGAACAGCGTCTGGTGGCTCGGCACGCAGCCGGCGGGCACGCCCTCGACCGCCGGGGTGGCCAACGGATCGGGATCGGTCGTGCACGGGAACAGTCCCGGGTTGCCCTGCGTGCGCACGGGGAACGCCGCGGCGGCGACCGCCGCCGGGTTCGTCGAGGTCTGGTCGACGATGAGGTTGCTCACGACGCGCGGCTGCGAGTCGACGACGATCCCCTTCTTCTGCGTGTAGCTCGTGGTGCCGGGCGGGCCGAAGCCGGGCGGAACACTCTCGCCGGGCAGGAAGACCGCGTCGGTCAGGCGGGGGAACGCCTGGTCGGCCGAGGCGTACGTCTCGCGCCCGGGGAACAGGTTGTTGCACGAGCCGTCGACGGTGCGCAGGCCGTACGAACTGAGGCGGTCGGGGATCTGGTTGGGACGCGGGCCGACGAGTGTGCCGCAGGGGTTCGTGGGTGACCAGGTCGCCGCGTGCTGCTCGGCGATCTTGATCTGTTTGAGGATGAAGGCGAGGTCGGACGGTGCGACGGTGAAGCCCTGCCCGACCGGCGCGGCGCCGGCGCTCGGCAGCACCGCTGCCAGCATGCTGACCACGGTCAACAACGCCGTCGTGATCGCCACCCACAACTTCGTCGTCCTCGACGTGGACGCGTACGTGTTCGACATCTCGTCCTCCCGGACCGCCCTGTCCGCCGGCGTGCAGCCGGCGGCGGCGCCGACACTGGGCGTCGGCCGCCAGGTCGGGACTGTGGGGGAGGGGCGTCAACCGAACGTGAAATGCTTGTTCTTCCGGTGGATTCGCACACTGCGGAACCGGCGTGAGGCCGAACGCGGTACGACGTGCGCGGCCGGCAGGACGAGTTCCACGGTCGTGCCGCCAGCACTGCCGGAGAGCACGCGCATCTCGCCGCCCAGATCGATCGTTGCACTCGCCAACAGCCGCAGGCCGAGGTGACCCTCGTCCCTCCGGTCGACCGCGCCGGGTGACATCCCCACGCCGTCGTCGGCGACGCTCAGTTCCACCACCGTGTCCCGGCGCCGCACCGACACCGTCAGCTGCGACGCACCCGCATGGGCCACCGCGTTCGCGATGCACTCCCGCAGCCACCGGTAGGCCGTGGCGAGTTCGTCGGGCGCCAGCGGCACCGGGTCGGCGAAACCGCTCACCTCGACGTCGATCGTCGGTGGCACCGCGCGGGCGACGACGTCGCGCACCGCCGCGCCGAAGTTCTCGGGCGACAGCGATGGTGGGTGGATGTCGACGACCAACGTGCGCAGCGCGGCGATCGAGCGGACCACCGCGGTGCGGCTGAGGTCGAGCATCTGGCGCAGTCGCAGGTCGTGAACGGGTCGCGACCCGCCGTCGCGCATGGCTGACGCCACCGCATCGAGTGCGTACGACGCGCCGGCGAGGTCCTGCACCACACCGTCGTGCAGGTCGCGGGCGATGTTGCGCCGTTCGCGTCCGGACGCCGCGAGCGCGTCGGCCAGCAGTCGTTCACCCGCCGCCTGGGCGCGGGTCCACCGGCGCAGGACCATCGCGGCGATCGGGAGTTGCGCGAGCAGCAGCACGGCGAGGCCGCCCACCGCGAGCGGCACGATCCTGCCGCGCAGGTAGGCCTCCCGCGCCATCAGGTCCGCATCGGAGAAGTACATCTCGACGGCGACGACCTGGCCGTCGTCGAGGGTGATCGGGACGTACGCCTCGACCAGCCGCGTCACGCCGGGGACCTTCTCGGGCACGTCCGCGGCGTTGCGGAGGGCGATGTCGGCGTCGCCGCTCTCGAACACCTCCTTGCGCACCGGACCGTTGGCGTGGGCCGTACCGGCCGGCGTACCGGTGTCGGAGTAGACCAGCCGTGAGGACCGGTCCCAGATGTCGATGCGCAGCAGGCCTTCGTCGACCGCGAGTCTCGCGACGACGTCGTCGAGGCGCAGGTCCTGGTCGGCCGAGCCGTCGTCGGTCGCCGAGAGCACCGGTGCGATCGCGACGGTGCCGATCCGGCTCACCGACGCCTCGGCGTCGTCGATGACCTGCTCGGTGGCGATGCGTTCGGCCAGCAGGAGGGACGCTCCCGCCACGATCGCGAACGTCGAGACGGCGGCGAGACACAGGACGACCACGGCGCGCCGCAACGTGAAACGGCCGCGGCCCCGCGGGGTCGTTGCCGTCACCGCGTCACGCTCCGACGTCGATGAGACCGAGTCGTTGGGCCTTGATCACCGATTCCAGCTGCGACCGGGTGCCGAGTTTCGCGTGGATCGACTTCACGTAGCCGCGGCAGGTGTCGACGCTGATGTGGAGGGTGCGGGCGATCTCGGCCGGCACCGCGCCGGACCCCAGGAGGGCGAGCACGTCGCGTTCGCGGGAGGTCAGGCCGACGTCGCCCGGCTGGGACCGGATCGTGTCGCGCGTCGCTCGCGGGCGGGGGAGGGCGGCCGGCTGTGCGTCGGGACCGGCCCGCAGCACGTCGAGCAACTCGGCGAGCGCGCCCGACTTCGCGACGAAGGCGCTCGCGCCGGCCAGGTGGGCCCGGGCGGCCCAGGACTCGCCCTGGTGGGCGGACACGATCACGATCGCGACCGACGGCCGCAGGGTGCGGATCCGACGGGTCGCGGCCAGGCCGTCCTCGCCGTCGCCGAGTTCGATGTCCATCACCACCACGTCGGGGTGCGTGCGCAGGGTGGCCTGCACGGCCGCTGCAGCCGTCGCCACGACACCGACGACCTCGAACCCCGCCTCGTGGTCGAGGGCCATCGCGAGCAGGTCCCCGAACGCGTGGTGGTCGTCGACGACGAGCACGCGCATGGTCCGCCGCTGCGTGTCCGCCGCTCCCACGTGCACCCCCGAAGCCGAGTTGCTGTCCGGGAAAACCTACGACAGGAAGCTGAACTCCAACCTTACGAAGTCGTCATGAGGCTCGAATCGCAGGCAAAAGATCCATGTTCGCGGGGATCTGTCCGTTGCCCTTTCGCGTCGAGCCTCGCGACAACCCCCTCGATCGGGGGTTCGGACGTGTCGGAAGCGGAGCTACCGTTCGGCCTCGTCGCCCCCGAGACATCCGTGTACGGAGGTGGATAACACATGGTCGACGTCAGCGTCGCACCGTCGATGCGCCGACCGTCGGTCGACGTCCTCGGCCCGCTCCGGCTCGTCGACCGTCAGGGTCGCGTGGCCGATGCCACGGTGCTGCGGACCGGCAAGACCGCGGATCTGCTCCGCATGCTCGCGCTGCGCGACGAGCCGGTGGCGGTCGCCACCCTGGTGGACACGCTCTGGCCGGACGTTCCGACGGCGCGCGGACAGGCGAGCCTCCGGACAGCGGCGTCGCAGATCCGGCGGGTGCTCGGCATGGACGTGCTGATCCGTACCCAGGGATCGCTGCAACTCGCGGGCGTCGAGGTGGATGCGCGCCGCGTCGACGCGCTGGCCCGACGCACGCACGCGGCGTGGACCACCCACCGACCGGGGGGAGGCGGTCGATGCTGCCCTGCAGGCCGAGTCGGTGCGTCGCGGCGACCTGGAGGTGCGTGACGACAACGGGTGGCTCGCGGCCGAGCGGCGCGCCCACGGGCTGCTGCGGCTGCAGATGCTGTGCGAGGGGGCCGAGGCCGCACTCGTCCTCGGCCGACCGGCGCACGCGATCGAGCTGGCCGGAAAAGCCGTGGCACTCGACGGTTTCTGCGAGTCGGCGACGCGGTCGCTCATGCGCGGTCACGTCGCGGTCGGCGAAGTGGGCGCGGCCCTGCGGCGTTCGAACGGCTGCGCCGTCAACTCGCCGACGAGCTCGGCGCGGATCCGTCGCCTGCCACCCGCACCGTGCACCTCGAGGTGCTGGCGGCCGCTGACGCACCGCGCGCCCGGCCGACCCCCGGGCCTGCTCCGGTGGGAGGTGCGCATCCGGTTCGTTCAGGAGAACCCGTCCTCGGTGCGTCGCTCGCGAGCGTCCTCCGCGGTCGAGCGGGTTCGCTGACGCCGGAGATCAGGCCTGCGGACGTCCTCGACGTCGTGGCCTGCCTCGTCGCCCACGACCTCGATTCCGACGATTTCCCCGTGCGATGGCGGGCACTCGCCGATGGCTCCGCCCCGGCCTGGCTCGTGGTCCGGATCGCCGTCGAGCGCGGCGATCTCGGGCTGGCCCGGGAGGCGGCCGGCGCGCTGCCGCGCACCACTCGGACGCCGGCCTGGGTGCGCGGGCTCGGGACGCTCGGCCTGGCCGACCTCGCCCGCCGCACCGGCGACCACGCCGGCGAGGTCACCCTGCTCGACGAACTCGCGCGACACACGCGTCGTGACGGTCCGGAACTGTTGCGCGCCGAAGCACTGGTGCGCCTGGCCGACGTGCTCGCCGAGAGCGGCGACGCCGACGGTGCCGAAACACCACCTCGCCGCCTTCGACGACCTCGGCCCCGCCGATCCCGGACCGCGGCCGCGGTGCCTGCACGCACTCGCGGTCGCGGCCGTCAGCGCCGCCCGCGGCGATCTCGACGCGGCGTCGGCCCATGCCGCGCGCGCCGCGGGGATCGCCGACGCACACGGTCTCTGGTACCTCGCGGACACCGCGCGACGCCGGTGCGCCGGACACACCGCCGACGCCCTGATCCGTCAGACCCGCCGGTGGCCGTCGGTCGTGTTGCGCCGTACGTCCGTGGGGATCGCCACCGCGTCGTGAGCGGTCAGCAGACCGGGGGTCAGGCTCCGAGGACGACACGACCGACGACCGCGCCGACGTCGACCGCGCCGTACGCACGGGAATCGAGTGCGTCGGCGCGGTTGTCGCCCAGGACGAACACCGTTCCGGACGCGACGTCGACCGGCCCGAAGTACGTGGTGTCCACGGCAGCGTGGTCGACGAACGGCTCGTCGGCCGGCTGTCCGTCGACGACCAGGACGCCGTCCTCGATGGCCACGACGTCGCCGCCGACGGCGACCACCCGCTTGACGGCGACGTCGACGCGTCCCGGCGGATGGAACGCGATGACCTGCCCGCGCTGCGGTGCGCCGGCCAGCCGCTTCTGCACGAGCACCTCGTCGCCTGCACGCAGGGTCGGCAGCATGCTGTCGGACACCACGCGCATCGGTTCGTAGACGCAGAGCAGGCCGGGTACCGACAGCAGGGCCACCACCGTGGCCACGATCGCCCAGGGCACGCGCCGACGAGTCACCCGAGGCTGGCCCACCACAGACCCACTCCGGCGACACCGACGGCCAGCACCGCGTTGGCCGTGAGCCGGCGCGTGCGCGACGGCAACAGCTGGATCGCCACGAGGACGGCCAGGACCTCCGCGACCACACAGAGGATCCCGAGTGCGTCGGGTGCCTCGACACCCAGACCCGGGAGTACCGGGACGCCGTCGCCCACCCCACCCACGGCGTGGCTGTGACCCTCCGCGCCGTGCTCGGCGTGACCCGCGTGATCGGCCGGGCCGAACGGCAGGCCGAGTGAGTGCGCCCAGGCCCAGACCACGACGGCGCCCACCTGGACCCACACGACCAGACCGAGCCAGGCCGGTGGCGGAACTGTTGCGCCATGCACCATTCTCGCCGCGAGTCCGATCTGGACGGCGGCGAGCACCAGGAAGAACACCCCGGCCGCGGTCCACACCGCGAAGTGCTCGGGTGCGACGACCACGTGCACGACCGCCGCCACGGCCAGCGCCACCGACACCGCGCGGCGGAGAGTGAGGTCGGCCGGGCGGCCGGTGACCACGGCCGCGCTCACAGGTCGTCCTCCGGGAGCGCTCGGCAGCGGTCGGACAACGGCTCGGCGGCGGTGTCCGGTCCCATCACCTCGAACTGGGTCATCATGTCGTGGTCCTCGTGGACCAGGTTGTGGCAGTGCATCATGTACTTCCCGCGTTTCTCGAACCGCACGAGGACACGTACCACCTCGTGCTCGCCGAGGTACACGACGTCCTTGGGGCCGCGCTCGTACGGGAACGGTGGGCGCCCGTTGCGCGTGAGGACACGGAAGTCGACGAGGTGGATGTGGACCGGGTGGAACCAACCGCCCGAATCGTTGTGCAGCTCCCAGATCTCGGCGTCACCCTCGTTCGGGTCGGCCTCGATGTAGGTGAAGCCGCTCTGTACCACGTCGTCCCACGTCCGGCCGTTGATGGTCCACTGCGAGTGCTTGCGGACCAGGTCGAACCGGCGGGTGCGCACCGACGTGGATTCCGCGAGCGTCATCGTCGCGTTCGTCGGACCGAGCGACCGGGGAACGTGGTTCCCCGCCGGGTCGAAGTCGTCGGCGGTGACGTCGAACGCCATCACCGTCGAGGTGCCGGGGTAGTCGATGTTGTTCTTCGGGCTCTGGTTCTGCAGGACGAGCCGGTACCCCGCGGGGTACCGGCTGAAGTCGATCACGATCTCGTAGCGCTCGCCCATGCCCTGCTTGAGCGAGGGGACCGTGACCGCCTTCGGCATCAGCCCGGCGTCGGTGCCGATCACCGTGAGCGGATCGCCGGAGCTGAGGACGAACCGGTACGACCTCGAGATCGAGGCGTTGAGCAGGCGGAACCGGTACTTCCGGCGGGCCACCTTCATCACGGGCCACGGCCGGCCGTTGACGAGCACGATGTCGCCGTACATGCCGGACTCGAAGTGGTTGTCGAACAGGATGGAGCCGTCCGCCGCGAGCATCACGTCACTGACGATGAGCGGCACGTCGTACTCACCGTGCGGGATCGGCAGGGAACGCTCGTTCGCGTCGTACAGGTGGTACTGCGCCGCGAGTCCCATGAGGACGTTCTCGGCGGTGTGTGACACGCCGTGGTCGTGGTACCAGAGGGTGCGGGCGGTCTGCGTGTTCGGGTAGCGGTAGTCCTTGTACTGACCGGGATTCGTGACGTCGCTGGCGTAGCCGTCGTACTCGGGATCCGACGCCGACCCGTGCAGGTGCACCGAGGTCCACGGTGCGTAGCCGAGCGTCGGGTGCTGCTCCGGCAGACGGTTGACGTGCCGGACGACGGTGTGCCGACCCTGCATCACCTGGATCGTGGGGCCGGGCGCCGTGCCGTTGTAGCCCCACAGGGTGGTCGGGAGTCCCGGCGCGATCTCCGATTGACACTCGCGCATGTAGATCTTGTAGTAGTCGGTCGTCGCATCCTGCCGGAACGGCACGGCGAGCGGCGGCCGGACGAACGGGGCGTCGAACGGCCTCGGCATGCTCGCCGCCGGCAGGCGTGGCGGTAGGGCGGCCGTCGCGTTCAGCGAACGTTGCAGGGGGAGCAGCACTGCGGCACTCCCGAACACCCCGATCTTGAGTGCATCACGTCGTGAAAGTTGCACTGTGCATCACCTCCGGTCGCGGTGCGACGCTAGGACGGGTGCGTCAAACAGCCGTCAACGCCGCCGGTCGCGTCGTCGGTCGCCGACCAGACCCCCCGAGAGGGGGGTTCTAGAACCAATGACCGATGGCACGCTGGTCGTGCCACCGCGAACCGTGGATCCGTCACGGTGCGGAGGTGGCCATGAAGATCGGCGTGGTGTGGGTGCCCGACGTGGTCGACGGTCCAGGAGCGCGGTCGCCGTTGGCCCGCGCGCTGGACGGGCACGGCCACGTCGTCGTGAGCGTCCCGCTCCCGCGGGACGAGCAGGCCCGACGTCGTGCGTCGGCCGTCCGGCTCTGGGGGGAGGCGGTGGCCGACGCCGACGTCGTGGTCACGACACCGGGTCTCGCGAGGACGCTCACGGGAGTCGTCGACACCGACCGGGTGATCGTCGTCGCGGACGCGGTGGACTCGGACCGGCTCGCCGCGGCACCCGACCGCGTGTCGGCCCGGGCCGCCCTGGATCTGCCGCAGAGCGCCCGCCTGGTCGCGCTGACGTCCGAGGGCGGGTGGAGCGACGCGGTCGGCACCGTCACGGGTGCGGTGCGGGCGATGCCGTCGTGGATCGCCGTGGTGCTCACCGCACCCGGTCCGGTGCCGGACAGCTGGTGGCGTTCGGCGCGTCGACTGCAGGTCGAGACGCGGGTCTACGACCGCACGGCCGACGACCCGGTCGTCGCGACCGCGGCCTGCGACGTCGCGTGCGTGCTGTCGCGCGCAGTGCCGGCGGCGTGGTCCGCGACCCCCGCCGGACTCCGGGCCCGGGCCTGCGGGCTGCCGGTCGTCGACGGCGGTGCCTTCCTGTGGCGCGCCGGCGGCTCCGGGGTCCCCGATGACGCGGTCGTCGAACGGTTCGCCGCCGCGGTCCTCGACGTGCTCGCCGACGACGACACGCTGCGCGCCGCCGCACGCGCCGCCCCCCGGGTGCGGGCCGCGCACGGGTGGGCGCGCCGCGCGGCCGACGTCCTCGACGCGGTGTCCCGACGACGATCGGTGGCTGTCGCGTGAGCAGCCGGTGAGGCCGGTGGTGGGCGCCGCGCGTGGATCGACCTCCGTGGCCGCGCCGGCGAACGCGGCCGCGCCGCCCGACCCGGAACCCCCGCCCTGGACCGATCTCAGCGTCGCCCGCGGCCGTGGCGGCGGTCAGCCCGAGGACGCGCCGTCGGTGCGGCGGGTCGTCCTGCGGACCGTGGTGTCCGCGCTCGTCGTCCTGACGCTCGTGATGGTCGGTGGATCCCTGATCGCGCGCCGCAACGCGGAGCAGCAGGGAGTCCACGACGCCTCCGCCATGACCGATCTGTTGGCGATGAGCGTCGTGGAACCCCAGTTGTCCGATGCGGTACTCGCGGATCCTGCGGCGGCAGCGCGGGTCTTCGCGCCGTTCGCTGCCGCGATCGCCGCCGGCCCGGTCGTGCGGGCGAAGGTCTGGACGCCCTCGGGCACGGTGCTGTGGTCGGACGAGATGCGGTTGCTCGGCCGTTCCTACACGCTCGACGACGAAGCGGTTCGGGCGCTGGCCCGTGGCGAGACCGTTGCAGCGGTCAGCGATCTGTCGCGGCCGGAGAACGAGTTCGAACGTCGCGCCGGCGCGTTGCTTGAGGTATACCGACCGTTGTGGACACCCGGCGGCGACGAGGTGCTGCTCGAGGCGTACTTCCGGTACGACACCGTTGCCGCGCGCAGCGATCAGATCTGGCGCGGTTTCGCCGGGATCATGTTCAGCAGCCTGCTCGCCTTGCTGGTGTTGTTGACGCCCATCGTGTGGAGTCTGGTCGCGCGCAACCGCCGCACCCACCGGCAGCGGGAGGATCTGCTGCGGCAGGCGGCGGACGTCTCGCTCGCGGAGCGCCGCCGGATCGCGGGAGCCCTGCACGACGGGCTGGTCCAGGACCTCGTCGCTGCCTCGTACGTCGTCGCCGCCGAGGCGGAAGCGGCCGAGCGTGCCGGCAACCCGGCGGTGGCGAGCGCGCTGCACCGGACGGCCCGCACGGTGCGCTCGGGGGTCGGCGGGCTCCGTGCGCTGTTGGTCGACCTCTACCCGCCACACCTGCGTGCGGCCGGGTTGTCGGCGGCGCTGCGCGACGTCGTGTCGACGTGGCCCGAGGGCGGTGTCGCCGTGCGGTGGGAGATCGACGACGACGCCGTCGCCCGACTGGACCCCGAACAGCAGGAAGCGGTGTTCCGGGTGGGCCAGGAGGCCCTGCGCAACGCCCAGCGACACGCCGGGGCCGGCACCGTCACCGTGCTGGTGACGTCGTACGACGCCGGAACCCGCCTGGAGGTCTCCGACGACGGCATCGGGTCCGACCCGGCCTTCCTGGCCGCCCGGGCCGACAGTTTCGGGCAGCGGCTCATGGTCGACCGGGCCGAACGCGTGGGAGCGGGCCTCGCCGTCCGCACCGCACCCGGTCGTGGAACCACGATCCGGCTGGACGTGCCGACGTCGTGATCACGGTGATGGTCGTCGACGACCACCGACTCGTCCGCGAGGGTCTGGTGACCCTGCTCGTCGCGCGCGCCGACATCACCGTCGTCGGGCAGGCCGGTGACGGCGCCGAGGCGGTGGTGGTCGCGGGCAGGTGCCGACCCGACGTGGTGTTGATGGACCTGTCCATGCCCGGCGTCGACGGCGTCCACGCGACCCGGGCCGTGCTCGCCGCCCGGCCCCCGACCCGGGTGGTCGCCCTGACCTCGTTCTCCGACCGCCGGCGGGTCGACGACGCCCTCGCGGCCGGCGCCGTCGGGTACCTGTTGAAGGACTGCACCCCGGACACGCTGGTCGACGGCGTACGAGCGGCCGCGGCCGGGCAGGCGCCGATCGACCCGCGGGTCGCGGCCACGCTGCTCAGGGCGCGGCAGGAGCAGCCCGGTCCGGGCACGTCGCTCCGCGGACGCGAACGTGAGGTGCTCGTGCTCGCCAGCACAGGGCTGGCGAACAAGCAGATCGCTCGCACGCTCGGCATCAGCGAGCACACCGTCAAGATCCACCTGGGAAGCGTGTTCCGTCGTATCGGCGTCCAGGACCGCACCTCGGCCGCGCTGTGGGCGAAGGAGCACCTCGATCCGGACGACGACGACCCGACCTCCGCCGGCCGGAGCGCCTGATGGACCGGTCCGCGCCCGACGGGGCGAGCGCGCCGGACCCGGCGCGGGTGCTCGACCTGCTCGCGACGGCGGTGCTCGTGGCTGACGACGCCGGCCGGGTACTCATGGCCAACGCGGCCGCCGTGGCGCTGTTGGACCCGTCGCGCCCGCTGGTCGGCCGTGACCTCACCGACGTGTTGGTCGGCGACGACCCCGGTGTGCTCGAACCCGACCTCGAACGCGTCCGGCGCGACGGCGGAGAGGTGCGCCGTTCGACCGTGGTCGACGTGCGCGGCGAGTCCCACCGCGTCGACATCGTGCTCCACCTGCTCGACGACAGCGTCTGCGTGGAGGTCTCCGACCGCGGTGAGGTCCTCGCCGACGCGATGCTCCACCGACTGCTCGAGGATCTGGCCGGTGACGACCCGTCCCGTCTCACCGTGCTGCTCGACCGATCGTTGCACTGCGTCGCGACGTTCGGGGTGCGCGACACGTGGCTCGGAACGGAGGTCGCCACGATGCCCGGACGGCCGGTGGGCGACGTGATCCCGGGTCGGTTGCGTGCGGCCGTGCTCGCGCGCTGCGCGGCCGCGTTGACCGGGCGTTCCACCGACATCGCGATCGCCGATCCCGACGGCGGTCAGCGGTGGATCCTCGCCGTACGTCCGTTGCGTCCGGCCGGGCGGGTCGCCGGCGTCGTCATCGCGGGGCGTGACCTCGACGGGCGAGCACCGGAGACCGTCACCCCGCAACCGGTCGGCGCCGTACCCGAGGCCGCGCCGACCGCGCTGCGCGTCGGGCGCGTGACCCTCGACCTGCTCAGCCGCGACGTCACGATCGACGGACGCGCCGGTTCGGTGCGGCTGACCGGCCGCGAGTTCGAGTTGCTGCGCGACCTCATGGACCACGCCGGGACGCCCCGTACGCGGGAGGAGTTTGCTCGCTGCGATCTGGGGAATCGAGTTCGCCACCACGAGTTCGGTCATCGACGTCACCGTCCACCGGCTCCGTACCAAGTTGCGCATCGACGAACTGCGCACGATCCGCGCGAACGGCTACGTCTTCGTCCCGTGACGTCAGGGCGGCGTGGCGGTGACCGTGGCGCAGTTGCGTTGCGGAACTTTCGTCAACGCGTGAGGATGTGGCCGCTGCCGACGTGAGGATGGCCCGTGACCCGCACCCTGCGCCCGGGAGAAGCCGTACCGCTCGCCATGTTGGGTGCCGACGCCGACGTGAGTCTGACGGTCCGGGTGTCCGTCGGTCACGGGGAGTTGCCCGACGTTGTCGCGCTCCTCGTCGGTGAGTCGGGACGGGTCCGCACCGACGACGACCTGGTCTTCTACAACAACCCGGCCAGTTCCGACGGCGGTGTCTGCCATCTGGGACGTACCGGCCCGGCCGAGGCGATTCGCGTGGCCCCTTCGTCCGTGGATGCTGACGTCGTCCGGATCGTGCTCGGCTCCGCCGGCGGCTGCCTCGACTCCGCCGAAGGCAGCGAGGTGACCGTCGAAGTCGTCGATGCACGGTCGAACGTCGTGGCCGCAGCGACGTTCGGTACCGACCCGCTGCTGCGTGCCGTGGTGTTGTTCGAGATCTACCGGCGCGCCGACCACTGGCGGTGCCGTCTCCTCGCCCAGGGCTACAACGGGGGATTGGCGGCACTCGTCACCGAGTTCGGCGTCCAGGTCGAGGAGGATCCGGCGCCGCAGCCGGCGCTGCAGCCGCCGCCGGCGGCGCACGTCCCACCTGCCCCGGTCGCGTCTCACCCGCCCTCGACTCCGCCACCCGGCCCCGAATCGCCGAACATCGGTGTTCCGACCCCGACCTGGGGTCGACCTGGCCAGGTGCGACCGATGCCACCGCCTCGGCGTGACGACGACCGCGGTTGGTTCGGCGGTCTGTTCACGTCGCGGCGGAGAGAGCAACTCGAGGCCGAGAACGCGGAGCTGAACCGACTACTGACCACCTCCGGTGCGCTCGACAACGCCGCCATCGCGGCCGAACGCGATCGACTGACCCGCGAGGTCGGTGCGCTGGCAGTCGAGGCCGACCGTCGACGTGCTGATCTGCGTGGCCTCGAAGCTCGTCTTCAACAGGTGAAGGCCGCGATCGCCAGTGCCGAAGGAGACGCCGAGCTCGTCGAGGTCGGGGTCCACCGGTTCCGTCACCGTCTCGACGACGCATTGGCGTACAAGGGAGCTCTCGACGCCTTGCGCGACAGCATCAAGACCACGGCCAAGGCCGGTCGAGCGGTGAGTGGCTACACGAGCTGGACGGTGAACGGCTCAGTTGCCCAGGGCCGGAAGATGGTCAACGAGTTCTCGAAACTCATGCTCCGCGCCTACAACGCGGATGCCGACCACGCCGTCCGCACCATGCGCGTGTACAAGCTCGACAGCGCGCTGGCCCGGCTCGACACCACCCGCAACACCATCGCCAAGCTGGGCGCCACGATGGGCATCCACGTCTCGGACGAGTACCACCGGCTCAGGCGGCAGGAGCTCGACCTGACCGCCGACTACCTCGAGAAGGCCGACCAGGAGAAGGAACGTCAACGTCAGCTCCGCGAGGAGCAACGCGAGCAACAGCGCGCCGACGCCGAGTACGCACGCGAACAGAGCAAGCTGGAACGCGACCGCGACAAGTACGCCGATGCGCTGGCTCGCCTCGAAGCCGCAGGCGAGATCCGTAAGGCGGTGGAGATCCGCTCGCAGCTCACCTCGGTGCGTGCCGCTCTCGACCAGTTGGCGTACCGACGCGCGAACATGCGGCTCGGGTGGGTGTACGTCATCAGCAACATCGGCGCCTTCGGTGAACGCATGGTCAAGATCGGGATGACGCGCCGGGTCGATCCGATGGATCGTGTGCGGGAACTGGGCGACGCGTCGGTGCCGTTCCGATTCGACGTGCACGCCCTGATCTTCAGTGAGGACGCGGTGCGCCTCGAGACGGCGCTCCACCAGAGGTTCGCCGAGCAGAAGGTCAACCGCGTCAACCAGCACCGCGAGTTCTTCTACGTGACGCCCGGCGAGGTGCGGCAGGCACTGGCCGAACTCGGCAGTCAGTATCTCGTCGAGTACTCGGAGCAGACCGACGCTCCGGAATGGCGGATGTCGGGTGGTCCTGAGCGGGCCCTGTTGCCCACCACGGCCTGACAGAACGAGTGCATCTCGGGTCGCCGCGAGTGTGGCCGACCTCGAGACGGATCGGCGGTGATCGCTGGCCGCCGGCGGTCGCGCCGGCCGTGCGCCGGCGCATGCTCACGCGCCGTAGATGTCGAGGCTGAGCAGGATGTGTCGGTCGGCGAGGGCTCCGAGCGTTGCGGGCGTGATGCTGCCCTCGGAGAGGGTGTCCCTGCTTGCGGCCGTCGTCGATGTCGGCCTGGCTGACCCAGTTGCGCAAACACGACCCGCTGATGCCGAGATCGTTGACGATCGCCGACATCGGCTTCTCCCGCAAGCGGGCCAACTCGACGGCGCGCTGCCGGAACTCCGGCGGGTGAGTTGCAGGCATCCTGGACTCCTGTCCGAGGTGATCATCGCGTCAGATCAGGTGTCCGGGAAACCGGGTCAGGCTCCCCGAGGCTCGTACGCTGACGGTTTCAACCGTGTGGAACGTCGTTGCCTGCAACAATGCCGACCGTGACTAGGCGACCGGACGAGGGTCAGGAACGGATGGTGCGTGAAGCACTGGCATCGTCGCCCTGGACGCGTGGATCCAAGGGGCACCGCCTAGAAGACTGCTGAATAAGGCCTGTTTCCGGCCAGCTCGTGAGCGGCGGCGGCGAGTGGCTGGGAGCTTGGCAGAGCTGCCCGGCGGGGCGGTGGGGGTGACGGGGTCGCTGTGGCCGCGTCAGCGGCCGTATGAGCCTGGCGGGCTGGTGTGTCAGCTCAACGCCCAGGTGCCGTGCGTGTGGTGCAGGCCGAGGTTGGTCAGGCGGCGCAGGTTGACGGCGGTGACGCGTAGGTGCAGCCAGGCGTTGTTGGCGGCGGTCCCGCGGTAGCGCAGTCGGCGGTTGCCGCGCACGATCCAGGCGATGGACCGTTCGACGGCGGGTCGGTGCTGCCGGTAGGCGGCGGCGAAGTCGGGGTCGGTGGCGGCGCGGACGCGGTGGGCGCGGGCCAGGCGGTCGTGCGGTCCTAGCCGCATCGCCTTGCCGGTGCGGCTGGCGGTGCAGCGGGCCCGCAGCGGGCAGCCTCGGCAGGCGACTCCGAAGTTGACCTGCCCGCTGGGTCGGACCGGGCGGGTGACGCCGGCGGGGCAGGTCAACTCGACCGGGTCGCCGGTGCCGCCATCGGTGTCGTCGTAGCCGACGGTGAAGTCGTCGACGGTGAACCCGCCGGGGACGGCCGGGTTCACCGGCCACGGCTTGATCGTTGCACTGTGCGCGGCCCGGTGCAGGTGGTCGAGCATGTCGCCGGTGCCGTAGGCCGAATCACCGAGCACCTCGACGGTTTCGTCCTCGCCGAGTGCGTCCAGGGTGGTGTCTTGGCCGAGCAGGACGACTCCGACGGTGGCGTCGCCGCTGCCGGCGCCGGCGGCCATCGTCACCGTGCAGGCCGTCACGATCCCGGTGTCGGGTTCGACCACGACGTGGGCCTTGAACCCGTCCTGCCGCCGCGACGTCGTCTTGTGGGCGTGCCGCGCCTGCGGGTCGACCGTGGAGATCACCCGGTCCGCCACGACGTTGCGGGCGATCCGCCACGACCCGCCTTCGCCGTCGTCGCCGGCGGCCGACCCGCCGGTCTCGACATCTGGACCGTCGCCGGAGCCGTCACCGGTGGCGGGGACCCACTCGACGTCTTGGCCTGCGATCAACGCCAGCAGCCCGACCGCGTCGACCGCGGCCCGGTCCAACACCAGCCCCGGCAGGTCCTCGTCGGCCGGTTCGGTGAACGCGGTGACCGCGGCCAGGACTGCCCGCGCGTCACGCACCAGCCCGTCGACCAGCCGGTCACGGGCGGCGGTGTCGTCCCACGCGATCTGCGGCTTGCCCGGCGAGGTGTAGTCGTGCCCGGCCGTCGTCGCTGCCGCAGCGATCAGTTCGTGCCCGCCGGGGACGGTGCGGGCGACCCGGCGGATCGCCGCGATCAGCTGGGTGACGGTGTCCTGGGTGGCGACCGCGTCGTCGAGGATCGTGGAATCCAACACCCGCCGGGTCCTGCCGGTCAGCACCCCGGTCTCGGCGACCACCGCCCGCACCGCGTCGAAGATCCGCTCCGGCGACGCCGACCCGGCCAACCTGCGCCGCCAGTACGTCAACGTCGTCGGGTGGAACGCCGGCGCCGTCACCGCCAACCCGCACGCCGCCTTCCACCGCAGATCGAACGTCACCGCCTCGGCCGCGTCACGATCCGACAGACCGTGCAACGCCTGCAACACCAACACCGAAGCCACCACCGACGCCGGAGTGCTCGGCCGGCCCCGACCCGACGGGAACAAGTCCGCGAACATCGCATCCGGGAACAGCACCTCGCGGTGCTCGGCCAAGAACGCGAACACACTGCCCGGCCTCAGCAGATGACCCGCGACCGCCCGCACATCCCACAACTCCGGCTGACCGCCGCTGGAACCCTGCACCCCAAGATCATCCCGGCACCAACCCGCCGACCCCGGTCACCACACCGGATTGTTCAGCAGTCTTCTAGGCAGGTGCACAACGCTCGTGGTCACATGGTGGCTCATACTTGCGCTTCTGGGGTGGGCTCTCGCGCGCCCATTCGGCGTAGCGGTCGTAGTCTCGGTCTTCGTCGCCGCCGCAGTTCTAGGGCTTTTGCTGGCTGTAATTCTCTTCGTCCGACCCGCCGTACTGGTCCGGTGGAGCGTCCTATCGACCACGAGCAGTGACGAGGACGCCAGGAAGGGCTTTCCGGGGGGCGGCGCCTAACAGGCGGCCGCGGCCAGCACAACGGCCACCGGCCGAGAGGGTCACACTGCTCGCCGAGCACTGTGACCGGATCTGCCGCGACCCGGCGTAACCACGATGGTGGTGCCGCGGTTTCTGCGAGTCGGAGCCGGAACCGTCGATGTCGGGTCTGGCGCTGGCGGGCGGCTCCACCGCACGGATCGTCGACGCGATCGGGCAGTGGCGCGAGGCCGGCCTCGACGAGTGATCCTGCCCGGGCTCCTCGGCAGCTCCGACGACGTTCAGGCGCCGTTCGCCCCCGAGATCCGGCCGAAGCTCGACACCTGAACCAGATCACGCGAGCACGTCGATGGCCCCGCGATCGAGGGCGCGGCCAGCACCCGAGCCCGTCAGTGCTTGTTGCCGGTGGCCACCAGGACTCCGCCGAGGCCGACCATCATGACGCCACCGCCGGCGCCCATCTGCGACAGACGGCGGGGGTTGCGCCCGAACCACGTGCGAGCCGTACCCGCGATCAGCGCCCACACACTGTCGCAGCACAACGCGATCGCGGCGAACACGCAGCCGAGGACGGCGAGCTGGAGGGGCACCGAACCGGCGTCGCGGCTGACGAACTGGGGTAGGACCGCGATGAAGAACACGAGCGTCTTGGGGTTGGTGGCGGCCACGACGATGCCCTGCCAGAGCTGCCGACGGCTACTGGGCACCCCGGCCGGACGCGACGGCATTGCCGCGTGGTCGTGACGGTGGCGGATGGCCTGGACGCCGAGATACATCAGGTACAGCGCACCCGCGATCTTCACGGCGCTGAACACGACGATGGACTCGGCGATCACCCGACCGAGCCCGAGTGCCATCAACGCCGTCGCGGGCAGCGTCCCGATGGCGTTGCCCAGCACCGACAGCAACCCGCCGCGCCGCCCGTACGCCAGTGACCGGCCGATGGTGAACAACACGCTGGGACCAGGGATGACGATGAGGACGAAGGCGGCGAGCGCGAACGCACCCGCATTGGCCCAGGGCAACACCAGCGGCTCCCACGTTCGCAGACCGCACCACGGCCGGCACGGACAACTTCCCGGCACGCTAGCTCATCGGCCGGCCCGATCCAGCCGCGTGATCTTCAGCGCCGAGGCGAGGCGTGCCGGACCTGCGTGTCACCCCGTCGATGGCGCCTGCGCAGGCATGAACCGACATGAGCACCGGGACTGGCTCCGATGTCGTTCGCGATGCCGCCGACACGTGATTCTCAGGACGCATACGCGTGGGCCGACTTCGGCGAGGTGGCGATCGGCGCGCTGCTCATCGCGCCTTCCCGACCTGCCGATGAACTGCGTGAAGCCCTGACCACTCTCCCGACGGGTCCGGCGGTTGGAGACGGGTGGCACGCCAGCGGCATGGTGGACGAGGTGGGAGTCGCTGACCTCGCTCTCCTGAACCCGGAGCTTCGGGTCGAGGCTGCAGAAGCAGGCAGTCGTTCGACGGACGTCGCATCGTTATGGTCCTCGACGACCCTGAAGGCGACCACGAGCGCGTTGGGTACCAACGGCCGCGTTCTGTTGCACAGGCCACCGCTTCAACGACACAGATCCGGCCGCAGTCCGGGCGGACCTCAGAGTTCGCAGTCTCGTCTGCTTCACACCTCACGGATGACAGCGAGCAACTCCTCGCCGCTCGACACGACGGCCACGCCTGCACCCTCGACGAGCTCGGCCGGTATGTGACGGGTGATCTCGCTCGTCACAACGCACACCGGGCAGCCCACAGGCATGATCGCGAACCGGGCTTCACGGGCCGCATCGACCAGCAGATCCCATGGGGTGCGCCCCGCGATGTGTGTGGCCAGGAATCCATCCGCTTCGTGGAGTCCGTAGAGCTCGGCGGACCCGTCCGGTGTTCGGAGAAGAAGTTCGTCGCTGCCGGGGATCGACACGAGGTACGGAGCAAGTACTCGCCGCGCCTCGACATTGCCGCCGAGGGCGGCGTCGCCGCCGACGAAGCGCTGGAAGAACACGTCGAAGCTCACGCCTGCATGCTCTCCCACACCACCGTGTCGAACGGCCAGAGCGAGCGTTCTCGCTGGACGATCGTCAACGGATGACAGTGACCTTCCACGGCATTCCCCCCTGGTCGACGACCGGTCGGTTGCCGAGGGCGTCTGTGAGTGTCCGGGTGGTGGTTCCGGCGGTGCCGGGCACCAGGGCCGGGTCGACGGAGCCGATTGCCACGAGACCGCAGACGATGGGTGAGCCCGAGGGAGAGGACGAGGCCGACGGCGGGTCGACGTTGGTGACGATCGTGAGCTGGACGGCGGTGGGGGTCTGGGCGAGTTCGACGTGCGACGTGGTCGTGGCGTCGCACGCGTCCGTCGAGTCGTGGTGTGGCGTGAACGCGAAGGTGAGCTGGTTGCCGCGGACTGCGAGCCTTCCGGTGCCTTGCCAGCCGGCCGGGTCGAGCGGGTGGGCGAACCGGTCGTCGGGGGAGACGGCGAGGACGTAGGCGGGATCGGACACGCCGGTGAGAGTCACTGCCCACGCTGGCAGTGTCACGTCGCCGCGGTCGGTGCTGTACGCGTGTTCGGCGAGCGCCACGTCGGTCACGGTGAGCGCGCCGCTGTCGGTGCTGGGCTTGCCACCGGTGAGTTCGGCGATGGCCTGGGCGGCGGGGATGACGGCGTAGGCGCCGACCCGGGGCGGCGTCGCCGGCATCGAGGCGATGGTGCGCACCCGGTGGTCGAGGTATGCCGCTTTCGTGTCGCCGTCGGGGAATCCCCGTGCGGGGTCGATGACATCGGGTTGCAGCACGACCAGCGGCCGTGGTGATCGCGTCACCGGGAACGTCGTCCACGACTGCAGCGCGGCGGCAGCGGCGGCGGGGTCGTTGGATGCCGCTGCCGCGTGTTGCGTAGCGTCGAGACCGGAGATCGGTCCGGGCCGGCATCCGGCGAGCACCGCGGTGAGTACGGCCAGCACCACCACGATCACGGTCCGGCGCGTCGTACTCATGACGGTCAGTGTGAGGCTGCGTCAGCAGTGGGGACAACAGACAGGGTCGTGGGGATGTCGCGACGTTCCGGGCGGAGATGCTGGACGAGGGTCGCCGCTGGCTGTCGTGCAGCCCTCCGGGGACTGGCGTCGACGGTGACCACAACACGTTCGAAGTTCATACGCACGAAGGTCTCGAGTCGTCGTGATCGAAGGCCATCCAGGTCGGTCTCGGCATAGCGCCTTCCACCATCGAAGAGCGCGCTGTAACGCACGGCGAGCCGGTGGGAATCTCTAGGCGTGAGAGTCCACGAGTCGGATGACGCGTGGTTCGAGCAGCTGTTCCGCAGTACGCACGCGCGGGTCCGGGGTTTCGTGGTCCGTCGTTCCGAGCCGGCGGAGATCGACGACGTCGTCGCGGAGGTGTTCGCGGTCGCGTGGCGCCGCCGGTCGGAACGCGACCGGATCGACGTTCCGTGGCTACTGCGCACGGCGGCCAACATGCTGCTGCACCAGGGACGGGCGTCCGCTCGCCACGCGCGGCTGCTCGACCGTGCCGCTGCCCTGGACATCGCGATCCCGGACCATGCCGAACGGGTGACAGACGAGCAGGACGCGCACCTACGGGTCGCCCGCGCGTTCACATCCCTGTCCGACATCGACCGCGAGGTACTGCAGCTGTCGGCCTGGGACCAGCTCACCCCGACGGAGATCGCGCGTGTCCTCGGCGTCACACCCGGCGCCGCGCGCGTGCGGCTGCACCGCGCAACGTCCCGGCTGGCCGCGGCAGCCGCATCGCACCCCACGATCCCGACGGCCACAGCGGAGGTGAATTCGTGAACACCCGAACAGTCGTGGACCTCCTGCGAGACCTCGACGATCCAGCCGCACGCGCCCCAACTTCGCCGGGCATCGAGGCGCAGCTCGCCGAAGCCCGACGACGAGGAGGCCCGAGCACTGCGATCGACGCCGAACCCGCCGCCGAGCACCTTCCCGGAAGACGCCGCCGTCTCGTCGCGACCTTGCTCACCGCAGCTGCGCTGGTCGCGACGACGGTGTCGGCGGCGGTGGTCGTCATCGACCATCGCCCAGCGACACGAGCGGGAGCGGAGAGCACGTCGACGCCCGGTGGCCGATCGGATGCGCTGCCTCCGGTCGAGCAGGTGACGTCGACGCAGCCGGTGCTTGCCGACCAGCGTGACAGCCTGGCCCCCATCGGCGCTGCTGATCCGGCCTCGCTGGACCTCGGCCACGTCATCGCCGTCGTCCGTGCGCACGACCCGGCCGGGCGTTACCTCGACGACCCGGCTGCCCTCCACGTCCGGCAGGGGCTCTACACGAACCCGGGCCTGCTCGGCGCGGACGGGACGCCCACGGTGAACGTGCCTGCGTTCGTCATCAGCGGTGGACACGCGACCTGCGTGGCTTCCGGCAAGTACAGAGGGGCAACAGCCGCGCCACCGACGCCGCAGCAGTGCACGGCCACCCTCGTGGTCAACTCCCGAACGGGGGCGTTGCTCGTGGTCGCAGAGGAGTGGCGACGCTAGGCGCGCACGAGCGTGTCGCTACCAGCTTCACCAGCAACAGCGCGGCCCGGGAGTACGGGATCACCCCGCTCGAGCGGTGACGACCGGATCCGCTGACAGAATAGGGGTGTGTCGAGCACCGCGAGCGGTCGAGGTGGGTGGCGCCGCCTCGGTCGATGGCTGTCCGACCACCCCCGATCGATCGGAGCGTTCCTCCTGGCGGTCACCGCCGCATGGATCGTGGTGGCGATCGTGGACGGCAACGACAACAGTCTGCTGTTTGCCATCGTCTACGGGCTCGTCGGCGTGGTGAACATCGGGCGTGAGAGCCTCCGCGTTCGTTCCTCGAAGGAGCTCGTGCTGCCGAACCGCCTGTGGGGTGCGCGACGCGCGACCTCAGCCTCGATCGACTGTTTCGAGGTGCCGGAGTCGGTGTGGTCCATCGGTCCGAGCTTCGTCGTGCTGCGCTCCGGTGAACGCGTGGTCCTTCGAGGGGCCGACCGTTTCAGAGCTCTCGATCTGGCGGAGGCAGTGGGGTCAGAGGTGAGGCTGGTACCCGACACGCGCTCCTGAGGTCGACCTCGAGGAGTACGCCGCGCGGACTGACGGCCGCCCCCGCATCGTCGTGGACGGGTGTCGCGAGGAACGTGTGGTCCTGTCCCGTCCGCGGGGGTGTTGGGTGACGACGGAGCCGAGCGACGTGTCGTCACCCACCGTGTCAGTCTGCCGCTGTGACCGTCACCTGTTCGCGGCTCGGCGGCAGATCTGCTGTTCGGTCTCACGCCTGTTCCCGAAGTGTTCACACCGGGGGCTAGGCATGTGTAGGCGATGTATGTAAGTTCCACGTCAGAATCTGGCGAGCAAGAGGGGTGGTACGGTGACGCGACTGGTGACGACCGGCTTGAGACTCCTGCTCCCGATGATCCTGATCGTGGCAGGGGCCGTCGCCGTGGCCCCGGCTGCGTCGGCAGCGGCAGCGCCGTGGACGGTCTCCGCCCCTGCCGTCCCGAAGACCTCCTACGGCACCTTCGCGTCGGTGTCGTGCCCGGCCGACGGCGACTGCGTCGCGGTGGGGAAGCGTTGGGCCGGCGGCAACGTCTTCGTGCCGTTCGCCGCCGAACGCCGGAGCAGCACGGGGTGGCAGGCGACGACCGCGCCGTTCCTGCCGACCTCGATTGGCGCGGCCGCGGACGTCGACTGCCCGACAATCGCCTTCTGCGTCGCGGTCGGCGAGCGAGGCGCTGACCTTCCCGCGCTGGCCGTCCGGCGCGACGGGGTGTGGTCGAACGTGCGACCGCCGGCCGTGACCGGCGGCGGGACGATGCGTCGGCTGGCGTCGGTGTCGTGCGTGTCGGAAACCTGGTGTACGGCCGTCGGTTTCGTGTCGACCGGTGGCTTCGTTGCGCTGACCTGGCGAGGGGCGGCGTGGACCGCGACGCGGGTCGCGGCACCTGTGTACAACGAGGGGGGTAGCGGTTCACATCGCCGTCGACTGCGCGAGCAGTAGCCGATGCCTCCTCGTCGGTTCGAGCGGCACGGCAGGTGGACTCGCCGTCGCGTGGAACGGCGCGACGTGGACGGTCGTTCCCCACACGCCACCCGCGGGCGTCGTGGAGGTCTTCCTCGACGCCGACTGCACCAACGTCTCCTGCGTCGTCGTCGGGCAGGTGCCGTACCACCAGGACGACGGTGGTCTGCCGACCGGGCCGCCGACCCCCATCGTCGAAGTGCTCCGCGGCACGACGTGGACGTCCGAGCCGCTGCCCCCGACGACCGTCGGCACCGCCCTGGGAGTGTCGTGCTCGTCGAGCGTCTCCTGCGTCCTCGTCGGCGGTGCCTACCAGGAGACCGGATGGGGCCTGGACAGGGTGAAGCCGTTCGCACTCGTCCGGACGTCGTCCGGTTGGCAGCCCTCGACGGTGCGCGTGCCGTCCGGGTCGTTGGAGAACGTCGCCCTGACGTCGGTGGACTGCACCGCAGCGCGTCGGTGTGTCGCAGTCGGGATCGGGCCGGGCGCCAGTCCCCTCGCGGAGCGCTACACCGGCACGTGGACGCTCGAGGACGCAACGACCGCTCCGACCGACGCATGGACGCGCCTGCAGGGGATCTCCTGTCCCGCCGCCGACGACCTGCACCGCCGTCGGGACGTACCAGACGGCCGGCGAGAACCGGGCGCTGGTCGAACGACGGATCGGGTCGACCTGGAGCATCGTCGCGCTGCCCTACGTGGCGGACGCGGAGTTGCGCGCGATCGACTGCGTCACGACCACGTCGTGCATCGCGGTCGGGCCTGGTGCTTGGCGCGGGGTCGCCTCGCCCGCTCGTGCTGCGCTACGACGGCACGACGTGGCGCCGGGAGACGCTCCCCACGATCAGCGCGCGCTCGAGCGAACTGAGGGCGATCTCCTGCCGGACCAGCACGATGTGCGTCGCGGTCGGCTCCACCGACCAACGCGGCGCTGAGCCTGCGATGGAACGGCACGACGTGGTCGTCGGTGACGGTGCCGCCCGTACCGTCCGGGGACACCGTCTCGCTGACGGCCATCGACTGCCCCACGACGACGGCCTGCCAGGCGTCCGGACCGGTGTCGGAGTACGCGAGCGACGAGAGCACCGCCGCGTACGGCTACGACGGCACCGCCTGGACACTGCACGACACCAGGGCACCGCGAGGTGGCCTCGCCTGCCGGAACGCGACCGCGTGTCAAGCCGTCGGGTACGACCCGGTCGGTCGCGTGCCCCTCGCCGCCGCGTGGAACGGCCAGGCGTGGACCGCTGTTCCGCTACCGGCATCCGCAGGTCTGACCGGCCCTGAACGGGATCAGTTGCACCACGCAACACTGTGTGGCGGTCGGGTGGGAATCCGGTGCCGCACATGCCCTTGCACGGACGGGGAACGGTCGGTGGGTGGCCGAACCCGTGCCGGATGGGGCGGGCATCTTCCTCGCCTCCGTCTCGTGCACCGAGACCCGTTGCGCGGCGGTCGGCAACACCAACACCGGTGTGCCGTGGGTTGCCGATCGAGTGTGATCGATCTGAGGTCACGAGATCGTCGGTTCGGTGGCGGTCACCTCGTCGGACAGAGCCTCGAACGCCTCGCCGATCTCCCGTGCTGTCCGATGGGTGCGGTGGGTTCGTCGACCAGTGAGGTCAGCGTCGGAAGCAGCAGCGTCTGATGGGTGGAGGTCCTTCCGTGGACCTTGCGCTCAGTCAGCACACGACGCCGATCGGGTGGATCGTCATCAGCGTCGCGTTCGTCATCATCCTGGCGCTGGTCATCCGGTCCAAGACGCGGAAGTAGCCGCTGGGTTCGGCGGACCGCATCACGCCGAATGTCCACGTGGACGATCGCACGGATGAACACGACGATGCGTTCGGTCAACCGTGGCGTGGTCGTCATCGGTACACCCCTCGGCGGTGTGCTGGCCGACATGATCGGCTTCCGACCAACCCTCTGGGTGGCGACGGCCGGCATGGCCGCTGTCACCGCTGGCATCGCAGCGTCACCGTTTCGCCGGGTCGAACCTATCGACGCGGCTTGATCGGCCTCCAGTACGCGACGCCGCCCGGCTCAGAGCGGGATCCATCACGCGGGCAAGCACGTCGGAGGAGTGAGACCTGACCTGTCCTCGAAGCGTTCGGGTCAGGGTCCCACCCAAGTCCCGCTTGGAAAGGTCGGCGTCTACGCCCGAGTGTCGGCTTGAGCGATTCTGTCGACTCGGTCGACGTTGAAGTACGCCACGCGGCGACGGCCCTCGGTCAGGACGATCACATCTCCGTGCGCCACCTCATGTCGGTGGTCGAGCGCATCGAGAAGCAGCCAGTCGCCGCGCGCGAGGGTCGCGTCTGCGGCCACGTCCTCGACGTCGAGCAGGAAGCCGGCGAGGCCGTCGTCGACCGAGTGCGGCACGACGAATGCGGTGCAGCGGAAGTAGGTGCCGTCGGCCGTCGGTGGCGGGCCGGTACGTCTACCTCCCTGCGCCTCGGACAGCCAGACCACGTCCCCGACGATGGCAAGCCGGTGGCGTTCGTTCTGTGCAGTCCCCGCGCTGTCGGGTGCGCGCGACGCACGTTGACGGTCTCGTTCAGCACGCAGGCCCGTAGGCCAGTTCGCGATGTAATCGGGGGTTTCCTGCGGAAAGGCTCCCACGTGCTCGACGAACGACACGCAGACCGCGTTGATCACGTAGTCATCGCCATCGCGCAGAGCGTGGTCAACGAATTCGAGCAGCCGAAAACGCGACCTCGTCTCGCTCTGCGTGGTGCGCCTCCGCGGCGAACCGCTGAAGGTCGGCCATCAAGAGATGCAGCAGTACTTCCTGGCCGAAGTTGTCGAGATGATCCTCGACGACAGCGGCGACTTCGGGCACACGGACAAGCAACCGCGAGACGAACCGGCCGGTCGTGACCAGATTGAACTGCGGCGCCACCACCCGATACGGCTCCACTTGGCCATCATGCCGGACGTCACCTCCGAGACCGAGTCGTGTCAAACAGACCCCGCAGGCCCGGTTGAGGACGATGCTGATGGCGCGCACGAGGCGCGGCCTCACGCCGACCCCTGGCGGCCGCACGGATCCGGGTGACACGCTGAAGCAATGACCACGCCCCGCGAGCGGAACCGCCGACTGGTCGTGCTCCTGGTTGTGCTCTGGCCGGCGATGGGTGCGGCATTCGCGTTGACCCTGCACTTCTGGTCGGCACAACCCTGGTGGGCTGTCGTGCCATCCGGCGTCGTGTTCGCGATCGTGATGGGTGGGCTGCAGTGGTGGCGGTACCGCCGATGAGCTGGGATGGAGACCGTTCCAGCTACGATCCCTCTGCGAACACCGTGCGCGGGAGACGATGTGTGGATCGACAGTCAAGGCGTGTGTCACACCGTCGCGCTCCCTGATCGGACAACGGTGATGTCGGCATCGTTCCGTGCCAGTTCCGATTCGCTTGCTGCGAGCTCGGAAAACGCAGTCCTGGGCGTCGTCGAGGACGAAGAGAATCGCTTCTACGTGGACCTCGAGAATGTCGCTGCCGACTACACAGTCGAGATCGATGATGTCGACGTGCCTGCCCCCGAGGTGCTCATCGCGGCGGTCAGCACCATCGACGACCTGGAGTCCGTGATCCGTGGCGTCGATCAGCGTTGGCGGCTCGACGCGCTCACGGCCCTTGACGACTACGTGGCGTCGTTGCCGTGTAAGCCACGCCGAGCCTGACGCCATCTCACTCGGGATCCTGACCTTCGACGGGCACGAGTCGTCGAGCGGAGTATGTGTCACCGACGCCGGTCAGCGGTGGCGCACCCAGATGTTGGGCTCCGTGTAGGTGCCGAGGTCTGCGTGCTGGTCGACGTAGAGGGGAGCGAGTCCCTCGGGGATGACGTAAGAGCCGGTGCTCGGCAGTGCGAGTCCAGTCCATTCGCTCCACTGCGCGACGGTGCCGGTCATGGTCTGCGAATGCGGCGCGACAGCGATGACCCGTCCGCCGGCACGGACGTGCGTGCGGACCCACGGGTCCAGCGGCAGCCAGTCGGGGCGTGTCCACGTCGCGAACGTCTCGACCGGCGTCAGCGGATATCGCGACTTCAGTGTTGGACGAACCGGGGCGATGACCGTGGCGAACGATGCGGCGGCCGGGAGATCGCGCAGCGCTGCGATCAGCTGACCGGCAATGCCTCGGCGGGCCAGGGCGGAGCTCACGATCCCCCCGCAGATCACGAACGCATCAGGTCGGCCACCCGTCTCGCGCAACTCGACGGCTCGGCGAGTGGTGTCGGTGTAGCCGGAAGGAAGGTCATCGATCTCGCCGCTCCAACGGATGGGCACACCCCAACCCGTCGCGACCGGCTGGTCGTCGTCGAGCAGCATGACGTTGAGGTCGCTGAACCACTCGCGGACCTGCCGATGTAGCGCGCGGCCACCACGTCGGCGGTGATGAACCGCGGGAACGCGTCCGCGAACAGTGGCTTCAGCTGGTCGTCCGGCCACGTACGAGCATCGAATCGTTCGATCGAGTAGGCCACCCCGGAAGTTGTACCCGTCACCCGCGCCGATGGACGTTCGGCATGCGCGACGAGTACGAACTGCGTCTTACAATCTGTGGCACACTGCTTCCATGGCTGACACCATCACGTTTCGTCCCGATGAGGACGCCTCGCGGGCGCTCGCTGTGCTCACCCGCGACGGGACCGCTGTATCGGCCGCGGTCCGCGCCGCTCTGATCGAGGCCGCCAGTCGACGCGCCGGTGACGCCCTGCGCGCGGAGGCGGAGGCGCTGGCCGCCGACGATGCCGACCGCGCCGAATCAGCCCAGGTGCTGCGCGACATGGAGACACTGCGTGCGTGGTGACATCCACCGCCTGCGCGCCCCGCGAGACACCCGCGGACACGAACAGAGCGGAGCGCGGTACGCCGTCGTCGTGCAGTCCGATGACCTGCCCTTGTCGACCTGGCTCGTAGCCCCCACCTCGACATCAGCTCGAGCCGCGAGCTTCCGACCCGTGATCGACGTCGACGGCCGCAGCACCCGGGTGCTGGCAGAGCAGACCGCAGCCGTCGACCCGAACCGACTCGGCGACCTCGTCGGCCACCTACGCTTCGACGAACTACGGCAGGTCGAGGCCGCACTCCGCATCGTCATGGACTTGTGAGCGTCTGCACCCGTTCATCTCGACGATCCCTTCCAGGCATCGCGGGGAGGCCGTGCCTCCATGGTCGTCGCAGATCCGGATCCTCGACAGCGCGCGGTCATCGTGGCAACGGGGACGACGCCACCGTGTGCCTGAAGGGTGCCTGCGAACCGGCCCGCGGGCCGGCGATCCGGGAAAAGCTCCCCCGACTGGACTCGAACCAGTAACCGTTCGATTAACAGTCGAATGCTCTGCCAATTGAGCTACGGGGGACCGTGCTCGGCCGCCGGCGGTGTCCCGCCGAACGGCCTCGGAGAGCTTACCCGACGCTCGGGCGCGGGTCGGCGGGTGACGTGGAGGCCGCCGGCGAGGGCGAAGAGGGCGGCGGCGAACCAGGCGGCACGGATGCCGAAGGCCTCGGTGAGCAGGGCACCGACGACCACGCCGGCGACGAAGGCGGCGAGCGCCGACACCAACCGCACGGCGGCGCGGACGTCGGCGGAGGAGCGGCTGGCGAGCGCCTGCATCGACGCGTTGACCGCGGCCAGGGAGTTGCTGGTCATGACGATCGTCGTGAACCGGGCGGCCGCCGACGCGGTTGAACGCGGCGATCTGCAGGCCGGCGGAGAAGGCGATGGCGCACGCCACGGACCTGCGAGGGGAACCCGGTCGGCAGCGAACCCGCGACGGCGAGCACCACGATCTCGACCACCAACGTCACCGTCTGGGGGATGTGCGACCCCGACCGCGCGAGCAGCCACAGCACGGCGACGCCGAGCACGAACGACGCGAACGTCAGCAGCGGCCGCCAGAACGGCACGATCGACGGGTCCACGGCTCCGACGCCGACGAGCACCAGGTTCCCGGTCATCGCCTGCGCGAACACGTGCCCGTGCGCGAGGAAGACGTGGGCGTCGACGAAACCGGTCGCGACCAGCAGCACGAGGCCGGCGGGCAGGCGCATCTGCGCGGCGGACCGGGGGAGGTCCGGGTCGGCGGCCGTCATGACCGCGCGATCATCCCACCGCCCCGCGAGGACCGAGCGGACCGAGTGACCCGAGCGGATCGGACGTCCCGCACGAGGCCGACGGCCGAGACCAGCGACCAGCTGCCCTCCAGCAGCAGGAAACCCCACTGCCCGCCGAGCAACGCGTCGACGGCGAGCACGCCGGATCCGGCGACGTTGAGCGTCAGGTACGCCCGCGACGACGGCGACCAGCGCCGCGTTGGGCCAGGACGAACGCCACGAGCACGAGCAGGGACCCGACGACCTGGACGAGTTGTTCCACGATGCACCTCACGCGAGGGCGTCGTCGTCAGACCGGGTACGGCGCGTCTCGTCCGGGGCGACCGCCACTGCGGCGCCACCCCCAGTGGAGCACGCCGCGCACGGCCGGGCCACGCATGGTGACCGGTCTGACCGGGCCTGCTCACCGAACTGGTCGAGAGTGGACCCCAGGCGTGAGTGTTGCGTGGTGCAACGGTCAGGCGGTGACCTGGAACGTGCCCGTCACGGTGGCGTTCGAGCCGTCGTTCGCCAGGAGTCGACCGTCACGGCCGGAGGCGACCACCGTCCAGGTGTAGGTCCCTAGAGCTGCCTGGTAGCCGTTGGCGTCCAGGCCGTTCCACCGCACCACGGCGTCGCCGTCGGCGGCCGAGGCCGCCTCGCACCGCAGTGTGCGGATCGTCTGCGAACCGCGGGTGATCCGTACCGCGCACGAGGTCAGAGCCGCCCGTGGTGGGGGCGTCGAACGTCCACGTCGACCCCGACGCGACCTGCGTCGGGGCGAGCGCCGAACCGAGATAGCGTGGCTGCGACGGGACGGCCCACGGAACGGGAGCGATGCGGGGCCGCTGGTCGTACGGCTGCCACGCGATGGAGCCCCCGGCGGTGGCTGGGACGACGTCGTGGTTGATCGAGACGGTGTGGGCGCCGTCCCAGCTGTGGAGGACGAACGGCGGTTCGTCGTAGTTGAACTCGCTGTTGTAGTGCGCCGACCACCACCCGGCGTCCGAGGCGCCGACGCCGTGCAGCCCGGGCAACGTCGTGAGTCGGCCCGTGCGGGTGTCGAGCAGGTCCACCACCCTCCCGGTGGTGTACTCACGTGACACCACGACCCAGTCGCCCCAGGCGTCCGACGCGGCCGGTCTCGTACGCGCCGGACGTGGTGCGGGCGGCGAGCAGGCGCACCGGGCTGGACCCGTCGTCCAAGCCCACCCGCCAGACCGAGCCGTCGTCGCGGAGGAACGTGTACCGCGAGCCGGCCACGGCGCCGGACGGCGCGGCGCCCCACCGCTCGAACGCGGAGAAACTCGCACCGGTGCGCAGGTCTCGGAGCACGTCGGGGGAGCCGTTCCACAGACCGCTACCGCCGGTGACCAGCCACATCCCATCGAGATCGACGGCGTAGGTGCCTGTCACGGTGAGGGCGGGCAGCGTCGGTGAGGTGACGACGGCCGTGCGGTTGAGATCGTCCGGACGGTAGAGCGTGCGGTTGCCGTCGAGGGTTGACGGCGTACTTGCCGAACACGCCGGAACGCAGCAGCTGCACGCCGCCGCCGACGACGCCCGGTGCTGTCACCGGGCGGACCCACAACGGGCCGTCCGGGCGCACGTTGTCCAACCACGCCACCCGTGCCGGCGAGACCCCGACGCCGCGGGCGACGTACCGGGCGTTGCCCAAACGCACGGCCAAGGTGCCCCTGACGCCCGCGCTCGAGGTGCGGTAGATCCCGGCATCGGAGGCGGACGTGCCGCCGGAGTAGGCGAACTCCGTGTCGGACGATCCGAGGCTGTACGCCGCCCCCACGGGGCCGTTCGAGAACGCACCCCCCGCAAGGGGAACCGTCACGAACCGGGGCGGCAGCGACCCGCTCGACGCGAGCCGGAGGAAACCGAACCGCGTGGTCGTCGCGCGGAGGCTGCGGATGGTGCCGTCGACCGGGATGAACGACGGCGGCGCACCTGTGGTGCGCAGGCGGATGATGCGACCGGTCCCGGCGCAGGCGATCGTGTCGGCCACCACGACCGTGCACGAGGACGTCAGCCCGAGCAGCTCGGCGTTGGTGAGCCCGGTGAGGTCGACGGGTGTGACGGCCCGGTTCCGGTAGGTCACGTGGTCGACGACCGTGTCGGCCGGGTTGACGCTCGACCTGTAGATGACGGCGGCGCCCTGGGTTCCTGCGACGACGCCGGCGAAGGAGTTCCGCGGCGCCCTCACGATCCCGAGGTTGGTGATGGCGCCGCTGCGGACGTCCTGACTACGCAACACACTGCGCCCACCCGACGTGTCGACCCACAATCCGCTGGTGGGGGAGACCGTGGTCCAGCGCGTCGACGCGTCGCCGCTCTCGCCGGTGGCGAGGTCGTACCAGTGCCGGTTCGAGTTCGCGTCGTACCAGAGGACCAGCGACCCGGCCGACGCGAGCACGGTGCCGTCGACGCCCAGTCGTACCGACGAGCCGTCAGGTCGCGACGCGAACAGCCCGTACTCACCGGTCGACGCGTTCTGCGTCACGAACGCGATCCCGTCGCGGCTCACGGCCCCGACCGTCGCCACCGCCGGAGCGTCGGACGGGGCGGAGGTCAGCACCCGGGTGACGGGCGGGTCGCTGGGCGCGGCCGCCACGGGCGAAAACGCCGACGGCGAGACCGGTCAGGACGATCGCGACCGTCGCGAGCGCGGCGAACGAGACAGGACGGGAACGCGCGGGCACCATGGCAGATCCTCACGAAGTGATATCACGATCAAGCAGGATGACGAGAGGAGGATGCCACGCAAACCGTTTCCTAACAAGCTTCGTTCCAGGGAAGTTCACCTGTTCTTGTTGGAAGTTCCACGGGCCGTCGTGAGGTGGCGGCGCTGGTCGGCTCACACGGGCAGCGTCGGCATCGCGATGCCCGGATCGCGGCCGAGCAGGACCCCGCGCGTGACGGCGCTGGTGCCGAACCGCTCGCGGACGGCGTCGAGGGCGCCGTCGAGAGCGCGGGTGGGCACGCCGAACGGCAACTCCGGCTGCAGCACGTCGTGGCCGTCGAGCCCGGCCAGCGTGACCCCGACCAGTGGACAACCCGGAATCCGCGATGAGCGCCCAGTTCTCGTCGAGCAGGACGCGGAGCGCAGCGAGGACGACCGTGGTGTCGTCGGTGGGTCGGGCCAGGGTGTGCGAACGGGTGACGCGGACGGTGAGGTCGTCGAAGCGCAGGCGGAGCGTGACCGTGCGGCAGGTGCGCTCGGCGATGCGCAGCCGCCGGGTGGTGCGGTCGACGAGCGTCACGAGGTCGGCATCGACTGTTGCTCGCTGCAACGGTGAGTGCCGGCGGGCGCGTTGCGACCCGATCGACCGGCGCCGTCGTCCGGTCTCGACCCGCCGCGGGTCACGGTTTGTGTGCGAGTGCGAACAGGTGCCGGCCCGACGCCGGCCCGAGCATCGCGACCAGCGCGTCCGGGCCGAGTTCGGCGACCTGACCGACGCCGTGGATCCCGCGTTCGTGCAGCTTCGCGGCCGTCTTGACGCCGACGCCCAGAGCTTCTCGACCGGCAGTGAGTGCAGGAACGCCAACTCGGCGACCGGCGGGATGCAGAGCAGGCCGTCGGGTTTGGCCACACCGGACGCGACCTTGGCGAGGAACTTCGTCCGCGCCACCCCGACCGTGATCGCGAGTCCGACCTCCTCGCGGACCCGCTCGCGCAGGCGGGCCGCGATCTGGACCGGCGGGCCGGCCACCGCGAGCAGTCCGCCGACGTCGAGGAACGCCTCGTCGATCGACATCGCCTCGACCACCGGGCTGGTGTCGTCGAAGACCGCGAAGACGTCCTTGCTCGCCTGGCTGTACGCCTCCATGCGGGGCGGCACGATGACCAGCCCCGGGCACAGCGAACGGGCCAGCCGGCCGCCCATGGCCGACCGCACCCCGTGCGCCTTGGCCTCGTAGCTCGCCGCGAGCACCACCCCGCCGCCGACCGCGACCGGACGCCCGCGCAGGGCGGGATCGTCGCGCTGCTCGACCGAGGCGAAGAAGGCGTCGAGGTCCGCGTGCAGGATCGACCCGAGCGGATACACGAAACACATGTTCCAATAAGGGCCGAGCGCCCGTCAAGTCAGCCGCTCGGGGTGCACGTGCCGGCGTACCCCGCGGCCGCGAGGGCGGCGAACGTGTCGGGACCCGCCTGCGCGCCGACTCCGTCGCCGCCGCCGGGGACCGGGGTCACGGGGAGGTCGGTGACACCCGCAGGGAGGCGCACCCGGGCGAAGCCCGCGAGATCGGTGACGCCCGTACCGCTGTCGACGGTCAGTCCGCCGGTGACGGCCCACGGCGACCGACTGCAGTGCCCACGGCGTCTGCGCCGCCGAGCGGGCCCGGTCGGCGAGGGCACCGAACACCTGGCCGACCGACACGGTCCGCCGGGCGGCGCCGGCGTCGCTCGCCACCGCTGTCCAACGGCCGTCGGTGAGGACCTCGGGATGGCGCGACCGCACCAGCGCCAACGCCTGCGCACCGTCGAGGGTGACGAAGCCGGCGTGCGCCAGCGCGAGTCCGCTCCCGGCGTCGCGCACCGGGGCCGGCACGTCGACGGTCACGCCTCCGACCGCGTCGACGGCCGCGCCGAACGCCGCCATCGTGACGACGACCAGGTGCGTCACCGGGACGTGCAGCGTGCGGCACAGGCCGTCGACGAGGTCCTGCGGTTGCGCCAACAGCAGCGTGAGTCGGCTGATGACGCCCTCACGCGGGCTGACCAGCACGTCGCGCGGCACCGAGACCACCGTGGTGCGGTCGCCGGCCCGGCGGACCAGCACGACCGCGTCGGCGTGCTCGCCCGGCGCCTGCTCGACGGTGCCGAACGCGCCGGATCCGGCCGGGGCCGTCGCCCGGGAGTCCGACCCGACCAGCAGCCAGGTCTGGGCGCCGTCACCGACGGGCAACGCGACGTCGACCCGGTCGACCCGCGCGCGCAGCACGAGTACGTCGACGCCCACCGCCACCCCGAGCGCGAGCACCACGATCCCCGCCACGGCAAGGGTTCTCGTCCACCACCGGGTGGGCCAGTGCACGCGCCGGCGAGGGCTGCGAGGTCGTCCGCGGCGCGAGCGGCCGACCGCGGCCGGCCGGCTCACCCCGTCGGCGAGACGACGATCGCCGGTCGACCGTTGGTGTCGCCCCACGGCCACGCATCGCGTCGCGGTCGGGCACGCCACCGCCTGCAGCGTCGTGTACCCGGTCGTCGCCACCGGTTCGGTGGCCCAGTTGCCCGAAGCGTCGCGTCGGGCGATGAACGGTCCGGCCGCCGAGCCCACCGCGACGCACGACAGACCGGTCGAGCAGGCCACGCCGAACATCTGGGCGTACGAGCCACTCGGCGCGGGCAGTGACGCGGTCGTCCACGTCGTGCCGTCGAACACCGCGGCCGAGGTCGCGCCCTCGGAGGAGTCGCCGACGGCCACGCAGGCGGTGGCGCTGGTGCAGCTCACCGCGCGCGAGTCGGGCACCGGGGGACCGACGGTTGAACCGGCTGCCGTCCCACACCAGGTCGATGCCGACGCGGTCGAAGGTCACGGCGTCGTACCCGCCGCCGACGAACCCGGCAGCCGGCGCCGGCGACGCAGGAGACCCCGTTGAGACTCGGGTTGCCCACTCCCGCGACCGGCGGCCGCGGTGCCGCCCGCCAGGTCGAGCCGACCAGCGCGACGGCGACCACGTTCTCGTTGAACGCGCCCGACTGCCCCACGGCCAGACACGACGTCGTCGACAGGCACGAGACGGCGTTCAGCGTGGCACCGCCGCGGATCGCGAGCGGGGTCGACCGCCAGGTTCCGCCACGCCACTGCAGCAGCAACGGCTGGCGCGTGGCGGCCCCCGTTCGCGACCTCGATCCACCCGACCGCGACGCAGAACGTCGCCGACGGGCACGCCACGCCGGTGATCTGACCGCGGCCGACGGACGGCAGCGCCTGCAGCGACCACGTGCGGCCGTTCCACCGGTTCACCACCGGCGTCGTGTGCCCGCGGTCCGCGGTGTGCGCCCAGCCGCCCGCGGTGCAGGCACCAGGTGCGCTGCAGCCGACGGCGTCGAACCGGCCGCCGAGTGTCCCGCTGGGCGCGGCTGCACCGAGGTCGGTCCAGCCGCGTTCCGACGACGCGGCCGCGAGCGGCACGTTTGCCGGCGTCGCCCACCGCGACACACACCAGCGATCCCGTGCACGAGGACGCCCTCGTAGCGGCTCGGTGCGCCGGTACCGGGGTCGGCCCCGCCGATCGTCCACGTGCCGTTCGCGAACGTGGCCGCCACCGGGAGGTCGGCGGTGGCGCCACGGAACGGGCCGGTCGACCCGACGGCCGTGCAGAACCGCGGAACCGTTGCACGACACCGACGCCAGGCCGCCGGCGAGGTCGGGGTCCACGGCCGCGACCGGCGTGACCCGCCACGTCGTGTTGGTCAGGGTCTCGACGAGCGGTTGGGGGTTGCCGTTGCCGTCGGTGGTCGACCCCACCGCCACGCACGAGGACGTGGTACTGCACGTGACGTCGGACAGCGTCGGCGCCAGGTCGGGGGACACGGTGGGAAGGGTCATCGACTGCCAGAGCGTGCCGTCGAACACCTGCGCGAGGGGCTTGGTCGGGAAGGTGTAGCTGTCGGAACCGATCGCCACGCAGGTGCGGACGTCGACGCACGACAGTGCGGTCATCGCGAACCTCGGGCTCGAGGCGAGCGGGTTGGAGATCTGGGTCCAGGTGCTGCCGAGCAGGCGGTAGGCGGTGGCCGAGTGCCGGCTGCCCTCCGACAGGGCGCCGGTGGAAACCGAGGGCGAAACAGGTCGAGGTCGTCGGGCAGGAGACCGACCCCAGCGAGCCTTCGTGCTCGCCGGTGGGCGGCGGGAGGACGCGGGTCGACCACGTCGAACCCGACAGCGTGGCCACGAAGGCCTGGTGGCCGGAGTCGGTGGCGATGTCGCCGACGGCGACACAGCGGGTCGTCGACCTGCAGTCGACCGAGGACAGGAACGCACCGCGCGACGCGGACGGAGCCGGCAGCGGCACGACGGTCCACGTCGCACCGTCCCACGTCTCGACGAGCGCGGTCGTGTAGTCGTTGGCGTACCCGACGGCCACACACCCGGCGATCCCGGGCGTTCCCGCGCGGGCCGGGGCCGGCACACACGACACGTCGAGCAGCGTGCCGTTGGGCACGTCGGGCAACGCGGGGAGTCTGTCCGGTCCACGGCGCCGCGGTGGACGCGGTGACAGTCACCGGCCGTGAGCGGTACGGCGCCTGGGCGTTGTACCGGTCGCAGGTCGCGGCGATCGCGTACGCGCCCGGCGCGGTGGTGATGGCGACCGTGAGACGCAGGGTCCAGGTGCCGTTCGCGGCCGGGACCACCGTCGACGAGGTGACGTACCGGCCGCTCGTGTCGGTGAGCGCGACGTACACCTGGGTGAACTGCTTGGGCACGCACTGCACGCCGCTCACGGTGGCGGTCGAACCGGCCGTGATGGTCTGGGGGGTGACGACCGGCGCCGGGAGCAGGACCGCCTTCGGGGCCACGGGCGCGGCTCCGGCCGCGGGAGCCGTGACGCCGGTGAGCAGTGGCAGCCCGGCGAGCACCAGCGCGATGACGGTGGTGACGACGAGACGATGGCGGTGCGGACGCGGACCGGTGGACGGCATCGAGCGGTGACTCCTCGGGTGTCCGGACGCTCCGAGTCGGTCCGGGCCCGCGGATCCTGACGTGAGATTCGCGCGGGCACAAGGGGTTGACCGGCAGATTCAACGCATCGTCACGCGGCGAGCGCCCCGATACGGGACAACGCCGACATTCGGCTCAGGACCCGGCGGGCAGCGCCTCGAGCACCCGCTCGACCAGGTCGGGCACCGGGAGTGTGGCGTCGAGCCGGAGGTCGGCGAGCTGTTCCAGGTACGGACCGCGGTGGGCCAGTTGGTCGCGCAGCATCCGGCCGACGTCCAGGCCGTACACCGGCCGGTGGCCGCGACTGTGGAACCGCGATTCCAGCACCTCGACAGGCGCGTCGAGCCACACCACGAAGGCGCCCGCCGCCGCCCGGCAGTCGTCGCGGTCGACGACGCTCGCGGCCGCTGCCACCACACAGGCGGGATCGGCGAGCGCCGCGAGGAAGTGCTCGGCCTCGAGCTGGTGCAGCGCCTCGACCGACTCGGCCGCGATCGCCTTGGCCGACCGACCGGTTCGGGCCTCGATGTCGAGGTCGCTGTCGCGGACCCGCCGGCCCAGCCGCACGGCCAGCGCGGCGGCGAGCGTCGACTTCCCGGCGCCCATGAGGCCGAGGACGACGATGGCGCTCATCGAGGTGGCATGCGGATTGCGCCGTCGAGGCGGATGGTCTCGCCGTTCAGCATGGGGTTGGCGACGATGTGCACGACCAGCGCGGCGAACTCGTCCGGACGGCCGAGGCGGCTCGGGTGCGGGATCTGCTCACCGAGCGCCACCCGCGCCGGCTCCGGCAGTGAGGCCAGCAACGGCGTGTCGAACAGCCCCGGCGCCACGGTGACCACGCGGATCAGGTGCTGGGCGAGGTCACGCGCGATCGGCAGGGTCATCCCGACCACGCCGCCCTTGCTCGCCGAGTAGCCGGCCTGGCCGATCTGTCCCGTCGAACGCCGCAGCCGAGGCGGTGTTGACGATGACCCCGCGTTCCTCGCCGATGGGGTCGGTCGCCGCGATCCGCTCCGCCGCCAGCCGGATGACGTTGAACGTGCCGACCAGGTTGATGTCGACGATGCGCTGGAACTTCTCCAGCGGGTACACGCCGTTCTTGCCCAGCACGCGGATCGCGTCGCCCGTGCCGGCGCAGTTGACCGCGACCCGCAGGGTTCCGAGTTCGTCGGCCACGTCGAGCGCACCGGTGATCGACGCCTCGTCGCGGACGTCGCCCGCGACGAACCGCACCCTCGGCCCGAGCCGGTCGGCCGCCGCGGGGCCGTCCGACCCGTCGAGGTCGACGACCACGACCGACGCGCCCGCTGCGGCCAGGGCGGTGGTGGTCGCGAGGCCCAGGCCCGATGCGCCCCCGGTGACGACGGCCACGGCCGCGGTGAGGTCCATGCCGTCGACCGTATCCGTCACCCCGAGCCCCCGGCGCACGCCCACGGATGTCGGGGCGGAGCGTCGGCGGACGCGTCTGACGGAGACGCTCCGAGACTCCTCCGCGGCGGCGGTAGCGTCGCGCCCGTGGGTGACGACGGGATCCTCGTGGAGCGTGACGGCGCGGTCGTCACGGTGCGGTTCGCCCGGCCGGATGCGTTGAACGCCTTGGACGTCCGGGCGCTCGGTGCCGCCGCCGACGCGGTCGAGGCGGCCGCGGCCGACACCGACGTCCGCGTGATCGTGCTCGCAGGAGAGGGCCGGGCGTTCTGTGCGGGCGCCGATCTCATCGGCCTGGACCCGGCCGACCCGGACGCCGACGTCGACCCGAGCATGGTGCTGCTGCACCGCATCACGACCACGATCGCGGGCGCGCCGAAGCCGGTGGTCGCCGTCGTCCACGGGCCCGCTGCGGGTGTCGGCGCGAGCTTCGCGCTCGCGTGCGACCTCGTGGTCGCGGCGGAGTCCGCGTACTTCCTGCTCGCGTTCACCAGGATCGGGTTGCTCCCCGACGGCGGGGCGACGGCCGTGGTGGCCGCGGCGGTCGGGCGGGCCCGCGCGATGCGGATGGCCCTGCTGGCCGAGCGGATCCCCGCGGCCACGGCGTTCGAGTGGGGGCTGGTGTCGCACGTCGTGCCCGACGACGCCCTCGACGACACCGTGTCGGCGGTCGTCGCCGAACTCGCGGCCGGACCGACCGTCGCGTACGCACGTACCAAGGCCGCGATCCGCGACGCCGCGCTGGGACAGTTGCACGATGCACTGGTCCGGGAACGGGCGTGGCAGCGCGAGTTGTTCCGGACCGCCGACTTCGCCGAGGGAGTCAGCGCGTTCCGTGAACGTCGCGCGGCCCGCTTCACCGGCGCCTGAGGTCGTACCGCGAGGTATGCCGGAAGGCATATCCGCACCCGGCAGGTCCGGCCGTCGGGCAGACGTGCCGGCGCCCGCCCGTCCCTAACGTCGTCGTCGTCAGCAACGACACGAAGGGACGCTCGCCATGATCGAGGTCGAACACCTCAGCAAGCGATACGGGAACAAGCTCGCGGTCGACGACCTCAGCTTCGTCGCACCACCGGGGACCGTCACCGGATTCCTCGGCCCGAACGGCGCCGGGAAGTCGACGACGATGCGGATGATCGTCGGGCTCGACCAGCCGAGCAGCGGCCAGGTCCGCGTGAACGGCGGCGACTACCGCGCCGCGAAGGCGCCGATGGCCGAGCTCGGCGCGCTGCTCGAGGCCAAGGCGGTGCACACCGGACGCTCGGCCCGCAACCACCTGCTCGCGGTCGCGCAGACCGCGGGCATCGGACGTCGTCGGGTCGAGGAGGTCGTCGAAAACTCGTGGGGCTCGGTGACGTCGCCAACAAGCGCGTTGGCGGCTTCTCGCTCGGCATGGGACAGCGGCTCGGCATCGCGGCCGCGCTGCTCGGCCGTCCGCAGACCCTCATCCTCGACGAGCCGGTCAACGGCCTCGACCCCGAAGGTGTGCGGTGGGTCCGCACGCTGCTCAAGGCGCTGGCCGAGGAAGGCCGCACCGTCTTCGTGTCCTCGCACCTGATGAGCGAGATGGCGTTGACCGCCACGCGCCTGGTCGTGGTCGGCCGGGCCGGCTCATCGCCGACACCACCGTCGACGAGTTCGTCGCCCAGACGATGGGCTCGACGGTGCGCGTGCGTACGCCGGAGGCGGCGAAGCTGCGATCGTTGCTGCAGGCACCGGACGTCACGGTCAGCAGCGACGCGCCCGACATCCTCGCTGTGGCAGGCCTTTCCGCCGAGCAGATCGGCACGGCGGCCTGGGAGGCCCACCTGCCGATCTTCGAGCTCACGACCGTGCAGGCCTCGCTGGAAGAGGCGTTCATGCAGGTCACCCAGGACAGCGTCGAGTACCGCACGCTGGTCACCAACGACACCACGAAGGAGATGGCCCGATGACCGCCACGCTCGCCCACCCCACGCCCGTCACCACCGCGGGACGCGTCACCACCGGCGGGGTCCTCCGCTCGGAGTTCACGAAGTTCCGTTCGCTGCGTTCGTCGTGGTGGACGCTGGCGGTGGCCGCGCTGCTCACGGTCGGCATCGGGGCGTTGGTGGCGGCGAACACGCCGGCCAACGGACCCGACGCCGTCACGAAGGCCGCCGAGATCGCCACGATGACCCTCGTCGGCGTCACGTTCGCCCAGCTCGCCACGGCGATCCTCGGCGTGCTCATGATCAGCGGCGAGTACGGGACCGGCATGATCCGGACCTCGATGACGGCCGTGCCGAAGCGACTGCCCGTGCTGTGGGCGAAGGCCGCCGTCTACACCGCGGTGGTCCTGCCGCTGTCGATGGTGATGTCGTTCGTGACCTTCTTCCTCGGTCAGTCGATCCGTTCGAGCCGTGGCCTGAACACGGCGTCGCTGTCGGATGCCGGCGTGCTGCGCGAGGTCGTCGGGTCGTCGCTGTACGTCACCGTCGCCGGCCTGCTCGCCCTCGGCATCGCGACGCTGGTGCGTCACACGGCGGCCGGTCTCGCCGCGGTCGTCGGCATCTTCTTCGTCGTGCCGATCGTGGTGAACCTGCTGCCGAGCAGCATCAACGGCTTCGGCCCGTACCTGCCGAACAACGCCGGTGGCGCGCTCTGGGGCCTGTCGACCTCGTCGAACTCGATGGCCCCCTGGACCGGGTTCGCGCTGCTCGTGGTGTACGCGGTCGTGGTGCTCGCCGCCGCCGCCGTCCGCCTGCGTCGGACCGACGTCTGAGCGCAACCGCTCCATCTGCGGGAGACTCGACACCGATGTCGTCGTTCCTCACGCCCGTCGTCGACCCACGAGCGCGCCGCGCGCGCTCGTGGGTCCTCGACGTGTTCGTGCTACTCGTGTGCGGCGCACTGTCGATCACCTCGATCACCAGTCCGCCGCGGCCCGAGCAGGGCGGCTCCGCCCTGGTCAACGGCCCGTGGGGCGAGCTGTTCCTCATCCTCGTCACGATCGGCCTCACGGTGCCGCTCGTGGTGCGCCGGATCTGGCCGGTACCGGTGTTCGTGGTCCTGATCGGCATCGCCGGCCTGACCGGGTGGTGGGCCGGGCAGGCCGTGTGGTCGCCCGCCCTGCTGATCGGGCTCTACACCGTCGCGTCCCTGCGTCCCCGGAAGGAAGCCCTGTTGTGCGCGGGGTTCCTCGAGGTCGGGGTGGTGATCGCCGCCGGGCACGACTGGCCCGGTGCCGACTGGTGGAAACCCGCGCTCGGGCTCACCGGCGCGCTGATCTCGGCGTTGGCCCTCGGTCTGTACATCGGGACCCGGCGGTTCCTGCTGGCCGAACTACGTGATCGCGCCCTGCAGTTGGAACGTGAGCGCGACCAGCAGGCCGTGATCGCGTCGTCGGCGGAACGCGCCCGCATCGCGCGCGAGATGCACGACATCGTGGCGCACCACCTCACGGTGATGGTGGCGCTGTCGGAAGGAGCGGTCGCCGCGTCGGTGCGCTCGCCCGAGCGGGCCGTCGAGGTGATGCGCACGGTGTCGGCGACCGGCCGCCAGGCGTTGTCCGACACCCGCCGGTTGCTGGGTGTGCTGCGCGACGACACCGCCGAGGGCGACCAGCGCCGACCCCTGCCCGACCTGTCCGATCTCGACGAGCTGTTGCACCGGGTCCGCGACGCCGGCCTGCCCGTGCGGTACGAGGTGCACGGTGCGAGCCCCGAGGTGCCGCCCGCGGTCCAGCTCACCGTGTACCGACTGGTGCAGGAAGCACTAACGAACACCATGAAGCACGCGGGTTCCGGCGCGTCAGCGACGGTGTCGTTGCACTATGCACCCGACACGGTGAGCGTCGACGTCCGCGACGACGGCGGCAGCTACGTCCCGACTCCCTCGGTGAGCGGCGCGGGGCGGGGCATCGCCGGCATGCGCGAGCGGGTCACGGCGTTCGGGGGCGAGGTCTCGACCGGCCCGGTCGACGGCCACGGCTGGCGGGTCAGCGCGACCATGCGGCTGCAGGAGGTGGGGTAGGCACATGCCCTCCGTCCTGCTGGTCGACGACCAGTCCCTGCTGCGCATGGGTTTCCGGATGATCCTCGAGGCCGAGGACGACATCGAGGTGGTCGGTGAGGCCGCCGACGGCGAGGCCGGCGTGTCCATGACGATGTCCACGACACCCGACGTCGTCCTCATGGACGTGCGGATGCCGAAGCTCGACGGCATCGCCGCCACCGAGCGGATCGTCCGCGGCGGGTCGACCGCGAAGGTCCTGATCCTCACCACCTTCGACCTGGACGAGTACGTCTTCGCGGGCCTGCGTGCCGGCGCCAGCGGTTTCCTGCTCAAGGACACCCCGCCGGCCGATCTCGTCGCGGCGATCCGCACCGTCGCGGGCGGCGAAGCCGTGCTGGCGCCCAAGGCCACCCGGCGCCTGCTCGACCGGTTCGCGCCGCTGCTCCCGACCTCCTCGTCAGCGCCCGCCGACGCCGAGGACGTCCTCGCCGAGCTCACCGACCGCGAGCGCGAGGTGTTCGCGCTCGTCGCCGGCGGCCGGTCCAACCGCGAGATCGCCGCCGAACTGCACCTGTCCGAGGGCACGGTCAAGATCCACGTCGGACGGGTGCTCGCCAAGCTCGATCTGCGCGACCGGGTGCAGGCCGTCGTCCTGGCCTACGAGTCCGGCGTGGTCATCCCGGGTCAGGCCTGAGCCGTCGGCCGCTTCGCCACGAACACGAACTCGCGTCCCGGCCGATCGGCGGCGGCGTCGCGGACCTCGTCCACCACGAACCCCGCCGACGCCAGGTCGTGCTCGATCTCGGCGCGGGTGCGGAACCGCAGCGTCGACGCCGATGTCAGCGTCACGTCGTCCGGGGCGAACCGGATCGTCGTGGCGAAACTGACGAGGGGCAGGTCGACGGCCGTCAGCCGGGTGGTGCTCTCGACCGTCCCGGACCCGACGTCGGCACGGGCGTACGTCCGCTGCGGTGTCCAGTCGCGCCACGCTCCAGCCGCGGGGTCGCGCGACTCGAACACCAGTCGTCCGCCGGGACGGAGCACCCGCGCGGCAGCGGCGAGTGTCGCCGTCCACGCGGCCGGCTCGACGATCGCCTGCGCGACGTTGCCCGTCATGAGGACCAGATCTGCTTGCAGTGGCGGCAGATCCGCCGCCACGCCGTCGATCCAGTGCACCCGGTCGGCGTGCGGCTTCCGGCGTGCGACCGCGAGTGACGCGGCGGCGGGGTCGACGCCGGTGACCGTGAGCCCGCGCTCGGCGAGCAGCACCGCGAGGCTCCCCGTGCCACAGCCGATGTCGACGATCTCGCGCGCGCCGAACTCCGACGCCATCACGACGTACGCCTCGAGGTCGTCGCGGACGGGATCGAGCGCGTCGTAGACCTCGGCCAGGCGCGGGTGCGCGAAGACCGCGTCCGGCGTCACCGCCCCGGTGACGGCAGCTCGCGGGCCAACTGCTCCAGCCGCGCGATCCGGTCGGGGATCGGCGGGTGGGTCGAGAACAGGCTGCGCATCCGGCTGCCGAACGGGTTGGCGATCATCAGGTGCGAGGTGTCCTGCAGGCGGGGGACCTGCGGCAGCGGCCGCGCGTTCGTCCCCTGCTCCAGCTTGGCTAGCGCCGACGCCAGGCCGAGCGGGTCCTGGGTGAGCCTCGCCCCCGAGGCGTCGGCCTGGTACTCCCGCGAGCGGCTGACGGCGAGCTGGATGACGCCTGCGGCCAGCGGTCCGAGGAAGACCATCAGCAACTCGACGAACGGGTTGCGATCGCGGTCGTCTCCCCCACCGAAGAACATCGCGAACTGCGCGATCGCGGTGATCGCCGCCGCCAGCGTGGCCGCGACGGACGAGATCAGGATGTCGCGGTTGTAGACGTGCGACAGCTCGTGGCCGAGCACGGCGCGCAGCTCGCGCGGGGTCAGGATCTGCAGGATGCCCTCGGTGACGCAGACGGCCGCGTGCTGCGGGTTGCGACCGGTAGCGAACGCGTTCGGCGCGGCGGTCGGGGACACGTACAGACGCGGCATGGGTTCGTCCGCCTGGGTGGAGAGCTCCCGCACCATGGCGTACAACTGCGGCGCCTGGGCCTCGCTCACCGGTTGGGCGCCCATGCTGCGCAGGGCGATCTTGTCGCTGTTGAAGTAGCTGTAGGCGTTCATCACCACGGCGAGGCCGAGGCCGATCAGCAGTCCCGCACGGCCGGCGAGGATCCCGCCGCCGACGACGAGGATGGCCGACAGCGCGCCGAGCAGCAGTGCGGTCTTCAGACCGTTGGTGACCGATCTCATGTCAGGTGAACATCTTCCGTCGCGCGGAGGTTCCCGGGCCGGTTCCGGGTGCGTCGGGCGGGCGGACCGCCCGACGGGCCCCACGTTGTCGGACCCCTGCGTCAGAGTGACGCCTCGCGCGGCCGCGTTCGCTCACAGACGAATACAAAACGGTTGCGTTTCCGTATGTCGGTGTCGGCAGGGTGGGCACGGCTCAGGTGCGGGATGTGTCGGGGCTGTGGTGCGTGGTGGGTGGGATCGGGGCTCGATCCCGGGGGAGACGGGGAGGTGCATCGGTGGTCGTCGCCGGCCTGCGTGCGCGTACCGGTCGTCCCCGCGACGCCCTGCGGGAGGACGCCATCCTCACCGCCACCCGGGAACTGCTGGCCGCGACCGGCTACGAGCGGCTCACCATCGAAGCGGTGGCGGCCCGCGCCAAGGCGGGCAAGGCCACCATCTACCGGCGCTGGCCCGGCAAGGCGCAGCTGGTCGTCGAGGCGTTGCGGTGCCGCCCGCAGGCCATGACGGTCATGCCCGATTCCGGCGACCTGCGGGCCGACATGGTCCACGGGATCCTCGCGTTCGTCGCCGAACTGAGCGAGCACGAGGCCGGCCTGCTCGTGGGCCTGGCGAGCGCGATGCGCACCGACCCCGCGCTCGCCGCGCTCGTGCGTGAGCAGACTGTGTCCTGTCGGCGCGACGCCGCGTCCGCCTGGCTGCAGCAGGCCGCCGCCCGCGGCCTGATCGATCCGGACGCCGACATCGCCGTCGTCGTCGATCTCGTCCCCGCCGTCGTGTTCATGCGACTGCTCGTCACCGGTGAACCGGTCGACGAGCCGTTCGTGAGCCGACTCGTCGACTCCGTGCTGCTGCCGTTGCTCGTCGGTGGCCGTGCGGGTGCGCACACGTCTGATCCGTTGTCCCACCTCTGATCTGCTCTCTTTCGGAAGGACCGCCATGTCTGCCGCTCCCGACGACGCCACCCGCGTCGACGTCGCCAAAGCCCAGGTCGGTGATCCCGGCGGCACGTCCGCGGGCACCGGCGCCGACCCGCGCCGGTGGCTCGCTCTCGCGATCATCGCCGTCTCGCAGTTGATGGTCGTGCTCGACGCGTCCATCGTGAACATCGCCCTGCCCGCCATCGAGAAGCCGACCTCGCAGCAGGGGCTCGGGGTGAACCAGGTCGACGGCCAGTGGGTCATCACCGCGTATGCACTGGCGTTCGGCGGTCTGCTGTTGCTCGGCGGCCGCATCAGTGACTACGTGGGACGCAAGCGCATGTTCATCATCGGCCTGCTCGGATTCGCCGCCGCCTCGGCACTCGGCGGCGCGGCCGTCAACGCCCCGATGCTGTTCGGGGCCCGGGCCCTCCAGGGCGCGTTCGCGGCCGTGCTCGCCCCCGCGGCGCTCTCGCTCATCACGGTGTCGTTCACCGACGCGAAGGAACGGGCCAAGGCCTTCGGCGTGTACGGCGCGATCTCCGGCGGCGGTGCCGCGATCGGGCTCATCCTCGGCGGGCTCCTCACCCAGTACGCCTCGTGGCGCTGGTGCCTCTACGTCAACGTCCCGATCGCCGTCGTCGCCGCGGTCGCCGCGTTCGGCGTCGTGCACGAGAGCAAGGCCGAGGGCAACACCAAGTACGACATCCCCGGCGCGGTGCTGGTCACCGGTGGCCTGGTCGCGCTGGTCTACGGGTTCACCGAGGCCGCGAAGCCGGGCGTCGGCTGGACGGCCGGTTCGACCCTGCTCTGCCTCGGGATCGCGGTCGTCGCGCTCGTGGCGTTCGTCGTGGTCGAGTCGCGTTCGCCGCACGCCCTGCTGCCGTTGTGGGTCATCCTCGACCGCAACCGGGGCGCGGCCTACCTGACCTCGCTGCTCATCGGCGCCGGCCTGTTCGCCATGTTCCTGTTCCTCACCTACTACTTCCAGATCAACCTGGGCTACACGCCGATCAAGGCGGGCCTCGCGTTCCTGCCCTTCAGCGGCGGCATCATCGTCACGGCCGGGTTGGCGAGTTCGTTGCTGCCCCGATTCGGGCCGAAGCCGTTGATGATCGTCGGCGGCGTCTTCGCCACCGCGGGTCTGCTGTGGCTGACCCAGCTCGAGCAGAACTCGGCCTGGGCGGCGCACGTGCTGCCGTCCGAACTGGTCATGAGCATCGGCATGGCGCTGGTGTTCGTGCCGCTCGCGAGCCTGTCGCTCGTCGGCATCGGCGGTCAGGACGCCGGCGTGGCGAGCGCGATGCTCAACACCTCGCAGCAGGTCGGTGGCGCGCTCGGTACGGCGTTGCTCACCACGATCTACTCGGGTGCGGTCACGCGGTACCTCACCGCCAACCCGCCGACCTCGCCCGCTGCCGCCCAGCAGTCACAGTTCGCGGCGTTCATCAGCGGCTACCACCACGCCTTCCTCGTCGGCGGCTGCCTCATCGCCGCCGCGACCATCGTGACCGCGCTGATCGTGCGGGCCACGAAGGACGACGTCGAGGTCCAGGAAGGGCGCCGTCATCGCCTGACCGGCGGCCGGGCCGTCGCCCGCCCCCACCGCAGCACTGCTGCAGATCTGTCGCCCCGGCCGCAGATCTGCAGCAGTGCTGCGATCGAACATGTGTTCTACTACGACGGTGTCGGTCGACGGCGAGGGTGCGCCGGGCTACCCGGCCGCCGCGCCGTGGGCGGAGTGGATCGACCGCCACATGCGGTGTGAGGTGACGGGTCGGCACGGCCGGTGTCAGTTGGTCAGTGGCCACGGCCAGCCCCACGCCGTCGTGCTGCAGGTCCGCGACGACAAACGTGCGTGGCGGTGGGACGACGCCGAACCGGCCACGCCGGGGTGGCTCGACGACGGTGGGCCGTGGGGCAACGTCGCGACCGACCGCGCTCCGTGGATCCCGGGCTGGCCCTGACCGGCCGCCCTGACCGGGTCGCCCTCATCGAGCGACGAGCAGTCGCGACGCCGGGAGGGGTTCCGACGCCGCGACCGTCCTCGCCCGGCCGGGGCGGCGACGCCGCGCCGACCGGGATTTGATCATGATGGCACGCGACAGGGCGGCCTGTGAACACACCTCCGGACGGTGTGGGTCACCAGGCTCGTCCGGCCCGGGACCACGTCCGCCGTAGGGTTCGACCCCGTGAACCCGCCCGACGCGCGCCCCGGTACGTCCCGCTGGCGCGAGGCGGAGGCGGCGCGGCTGCTGGAGTTCGGGCGAGGCGCCGCGGACCCGAGCGGCGGCTTCGGCTGGCTGGGCGACGACGGCGCGATCGATGCGTCCGAGGGCCGGCAGCTCTGGATCACCGCGCGGATGACGCACGTCTGGAGCCTCGCCGCCCGCCAGGGGGTCGAGGGCGCGGCCGAGCTCGCCGCGCGGGGAGTCGCGTCGCTGACCGGCGACCACGCCGACGCCGAGCACGGCGGCTGGTTCGCGGCGGTCGGCGCCGACGGCCGCCCGACCGACACCACGAAGGCGGGCTACGAGCACTCGTTCGTGCTGCTGGCCTCGGCGAGCGCGACGGCGGCCGGCGTCCCGGGCGCGGCGGAACTGTTCGAGCAGGCGCAACGGACGGTGCTCGAGCACTTCTGGCGTGACGACGAGGGGCGCGCGGTCGAGTCGTGGGACCGCACCTTCCGCAACCTCGAGCTCTACCGCGGCGCCAACAGCAACATGCACGCGGTGGAGGCGTACCTCGCCGCCGCCGACGTCGCGGACGACGACGCGTGGCGGGCGCGCGCGTTGTCGATCGCGCACCGGCTCGTCGACGTCGAGGCCCGCGCCCACGACTGGCGGGTGGTCGAGCACCACGACGCGCAGTGGTCGCCGTTGCCCGACTACAACGCCGACCGGCCCGGCGACCCGTTCCGCCCGTACGGCGCGACGCCCGGGCACGGGCTGGAGTGGTCGCGGCTGCTGGTCGACCTGCACTCGTCACTGGCACGGTCCGGGACGGCCGAGCCGCCGGCGTGGCTGGTCGAGTGCGCCGTGGCGCTGTTCGACCAAGCGGTCGGTGACGGCTGGCGCGCCGACGGCCGGCCCGGCTTCGTCTACACCACCGACTGGGACGGCACACCCGTCACCCGGACCCGCATGCACTGGGTGATGGCCGAAGGCGTGCTGGCCGCCGACGCCCTCGCGCGCTGCACCGGCGACGAGCGGATCGCCGAGGTCGCGCAGTCGTGGTGGCGCGAGATCGAGGACTACTTCGTCGACCGCCGCAACGGCAGTTGGCACCACGAACTCGACCCGGACATGGCGGTGTCGAGCACCACGTGGCACGGCAAGCCCGACCTCTACCACGCGTACCAGGCGTGCCTGCTCCCGTCGTTGCCGTTGACAACGGTCGCGGCCGTGGCGCTCCGCGACCCGGTCGACTGGTGAGATCCGCACACTGACCGTCGAAGCGGGAGGATCGGTTCCGACGTCCCCGGTGAGAGAGCGGCAACCGCGCCGCTCTCCGCGACGAGAGGAACGATCCCGTGAAGTACGTGGTGCTCATCCACTCCAACCCGCAGCCGTGGGGTCACCCCACCGGCGACCACGTGGCCGAGAACCTCGCCCTGCCGGCCGAGCAGCGCCAGGAGATGACCGCGCAGTTCGACGCCCTGCTCGAGGAACTGTCGGCGAACGGCGAGCTGATCGGCGGCGAGGCCCTCGGTGATCCGGCGAACGCACGGCTCTACCGCTGGACCGACGGCGCGCCCGCGCCCGCGACCGACGGCCCGTACTCCGAGGCCAAGGAGCACCTGGCCGGGTTCTTCCTGCTGGACGTCGAGAACGCCGCTCGCGCCGAGGAGGTCGCCGCCCAGTTCGCCGGGCCGGGGGAGACCATCGAGTTGCGGCCCGCGATGTGGCCGGGCGGCGACGAGCACTGAGCGTCGAGGGTGACCGAGGACTTCGAGGACGTGTGGCGCCGCGAGACGCCGCACGTCCTCGGGGCGTTGGTGCGTCGCCACGGTGACTTCGCCGCGTGCGAGGACGCCGTCCAGGAAGCGTTGCTCGCGGCGTCGGAGCAGTGGCCGCGCGACGGCGTGCCCGAGCACCCGCGTGGCTGGCTGATCCGGGTCGGCGCCCGCCGCCTGGTCGACGCCCGCCGTAGCGACGGTGCGCGCCAGGCGCGCGAGGTCGCCGACCACGCCGCCCGGCCGTCCGATGCAGTGCTCGCGCCGCCAGCTGACACCGACCGGTCCGACCGTGACGACACGCTCGCGGTGTTCGTGCTGTGCTGTCACCCGGCGCTGCGTCGCCCCGCGCAGGTCGCGCTCACGCTCCGGGCGGTCGGCGGCCTCACGACGGCCCAGATCGCCGCGGCCTTCCTGGTACCGGAAACCACGATGGGGCAACGGATCAGTCGGGCCAAGGCCGTGCTGGCGGCGGAGCAGGTGCCGGTGGTCGCGCCGACGCGGGCCGACCTCGCCGCCCGCGTCGACGCCGTCCTCGACGTGCTGATGCTCGTGTTCAACGAGGGATACGCGACCAGCGGCGGTGACCGGCTCGTCGACGTGTCGCTGACGGCCGAGGCGATCCGGCTGACCCGCGTGCTGCACGACGCCGTGCCGGCCCATGACGAGGTCACGGGTGCGTTGGCGTCGATGCTGCTCACGCACGCCCGCACGTCGTCCCGCACCGACGCCGCCGGTGACCTCGTGCCCCTCGCCGACCAGGACCGCTCGCGGTGGGACCAGGCCGCCATCGCCGAGGGCGTCGCGCTCGTCGAGCAGATCCTGCCGCGCGGGCCGGTCGGGCCGCACCAACTCCGCGCGGCGATCGCCGCGGTGCACGCCGAGGCCGCCACGTGGCACGACACCGACTGGCCCCAGATCCGCGAGCTCTACCTGATGCTCGACGCCGTCGCGCCCGGCCCGGCCGTCACCCTCAACCTCGCGGTGGCCGACGCGATGGCCGCCGGCCCCGACGCAGGCCTCGCCCGACTGACACCGCTCGCCGCCGACCCGGCCATGGGCCGCCACCACCGCTTCTTCGCCGTCCGCGCCCACCTGCTCGAGATGGCCGGCCGACCCGACGACGCCGACGCCGACTACGCCACCGCCGCCCGCCTCACCCGCAGCACGCCCGAACAGCGCTACCTGCACCGCCGCCGCGCCGCCCTCGCCGCCGCCCGCCCCGAGCGCCCTGTGGCACGCTGACGCGGCACCGGGGCAGTAGCTCAGTGGTCAGAGCAGGGGACTCATAATCCCTCGGTCGCGGGTTCGAGCCCCACCCGCCCCACCTATGTTTCCTAGCGCGCGAGAGTGAGCAAGATCGACGAGACAGCCACTCAGACAGCCACGGGCGGTCCTGTCAGTGGTCGAGGTGCAACATCCGTGCTGGCGTGAGCCCGCCGCGTGCCTAATACTGCGCGGCGTGAGGATCGCGTTCGGGGTTGCGTTGGTCGCGGCTGCACTGGTGACCGCAGGGTGCTCGTCCAGCAACGGCGCCAGCGCACCAGCCGCCACGACGAGCAGCAGCACGCCGGTATCGAGTAGCGCCCCGCCGACCGCCTCGGCTTCGCCGACCGTGATGACCAAGGCGGAGGCGGCTGCGCGGTACGACGTGATCCGCGCGCCGTTCGCCGCATCCGCGGACGCCTTCAACGCCCTTTATGACGGCAACTCCACCGATGTGGCGGCGTGGACTTCGGCGTGCATGAAGATCGCCGTGGCTTTCGACGGGTGGGCGCGGGCACTGACGGCTGAGACTCGGTGGCCCGCTGCGGCGCAGGGCAAGATCGACGCGCTTGTCTCAGCCCTGGGCACGAGTCGTGGGTTCTACGTCCAGTGCGCCCAGTCGATCGACATGACTCAGGTGTACGACGCGATCGGCCGGCGCACAGGTGAGCTTGCGGGCGCGATCCAGAACGCCAAGGTTGCACTGGGCGTGCCGTCGTCTTAAGCCGACTCACGTTTGTGTCAGAACACCAGGTCACCGAGCGGTGACACTGTGTACTCCGGGCCGACCTTCATTCGCTGTTCCAACTGGCAGGAGGACTCTGGTGCGGCGATCGACCCACGGCAGGACTGGCAGGAGTGGTCCGACCTGCTGGAGAAGGTCGAGGTCGCTCACATTCGCCAGCACGCTGTCAACGGCCAGGTTGAGGTCCCCGTCTGTGGCCAACCGAAAGTCCCCGCTCTTCGCGGGGTTCATCGGGTCTTGGTGGCTGCACCTCCCTTCGTTCGGGCTTGGCGCATGCGGTAGCTGTCGCCGTTGGTGACGACGGTGTGGCAGTGGTGCAGCAGCCGGTCCAGCAGGCTGACGGCGGTGGTGTGCTCGGGCAGGAACCGGCCCCAGTTCTCGAACGGCCAGTGCGATCCGATGCCGAGGGAGCGGCGTTCGTAGGCGGCGGCGACGAACCGAAACAGCAGCTGGGTGCCGGTGTCGTCGAGCGGCGCGAACCCGAGTTCGTCGAGCAGGACGACGTCGTTGCGGAGCAGGGTGTCGATGGTGCGGCCGACGGAGTTGTCGGCCAGGGCGCGGTAGAGGGTGTCGGCCAGGTCGGCGGCGGTGAAGTAGCGGACCTTGTGCCCGGCCTGGACGGCGGCGACGCCGAGTGCGACGAGCAGGTGGCTTTTGCCGGTGCCGGCGGGGCCGATAAGGCAGACGTTCTCGGCGGCGCGGACCCACTCAAGGCTGGCGAGGTAGTCGAACGTCGCCGGCGGGACCGACGACGCGGCGACGTCGAAGTCCTCGAGGGTCTTGGTCACGGGGAATGCCGCGGTCCGCATGCGGTTGCGGGCGTTGGAGGCGTCGCGGGCGGTGATCTCGGCTTCGACGAGGGTCCGCAGGAACTCCTCCGGGGACCACCGTTGGGTCTTGGCGGTGACCAGCAGCTCCGGGGCGAGGCGGCGCATCGCGGCCATCTTCAACCGGCGTAGCCCGCCGTCCAGGTCAGGTGTCAGGGCCGGTGGTGTCGTGGTCACTGCTCGTCACCGCCGATCGCGTCGACGGCCTTGACCGCGTAGTCGCTGAGCGGGCGGGTCGGCACCGACGGCAACGTCAGCACCAACGCCTGACCGGCGGGCCTGGGGACCGGCGCGACGCCGCCGGCGGCGAGGATCGACCGGACATCGTCGGCGCGCCACCGTTTGAACTCGACCGCTCGGCCCAGCGCGGCCAGCAACGCGTCGTGGCCGTGCGCGTCGTGCAGCACCAGGATCTGGTCGAGCTCGGTTGGCAGTTTGTTCACTCCGGCGGCGGCAGCGCCGACCAGGAACGCCTCCGCGACCTCACCGAGAGCCAGGAACCTTTCCTCGGTAGCGGTTTTCGCTCGCGGCGACCGCCGCGGCTTGTCCGGGCGGCTGGATCCGTAGTGGGCGTCGACGATGCTGACCTCGCCCGGTGCAACCAGGTCGTGGTCGGCGACGATCTCGCCGGTGAACCCTTCCATCACCTGCAGCTGCCCGTCGGTGACGCTGAGCAGCACTGTCGCGCCGATCAGCCGGTTCGGGACCGAGTAGCGGGCCGATCCGAACCGCACGCACGACAGCTTGTCGACCTTGCGGGAGACCGGTCGGACCCCGATGCCGTCCGGGCGCAGCGACGGCAATCCCGCCAGCAACGGCCGTTCCTGCTCGAGGCGCTGCGCCGGGACCGCGCAGATTTCCGAGTGGACGGCGGCGTTGACCTGCTCGCACCACCGGACGGCTTCGGCATTGGCCGAGATCAGATCGACGGCGCCGGTCCCGGCGTGCAACACCGTCGGGACCATGAGATCGGACTTGGCGTAGCCGACGAGGTTCTCCACGATCCCCTTCGACTCCGGGTCGTAGCCGTTGCAGAAGTCCGGCCGAAACCGGTAATGCGCAGCGAGGCGGACGTAGTCCGGGGTCGGCACCACCACGTTGGCGACGACCGCACCCTTCAGGCAACCCATCCGGTCGGCCAGCACCACCTTCGGGACCCCGCCGAGCGTCTCGAAGCACTCGGCCAGCAACGCCAACGTCGTGGCGGCGCGCTCGTCGGCGGCGAACCGCACGAACCGCACCCTCGACCACGCCAACACCGCGCAGAACACATGCAACCCACCGAGCACGCCCCAGTCGATGACCAGCGTGTCACCCGGCGTCCAGACCGCCGGTCGGCGGCCGCGAGGATTCTCCCGTCGCCACAACGCTTTCTGCTCCGCGACCAGCCGACGGAAGTTACGGGCCGACCCGATGTAGCCAGCTGCCTGCGCCACCGGCAGCAAACGCTTGGCGGTGATCCGGCCCTTCGTCGCCTCCACCTTGCCGGCGACCAGCTCGGCCACCTCGTCATAGTTGCGGGCCCGCTCCACCCGTTCAGGCTTCACCCAGCCCGTCTGCTGCGCGGCCTCATGCGCGGCCACGATCCGCTTCACCGTCTTGTGCGTCGTCCCGCACATCACGGCCGCGCCTCGATACGTGCCCACCTGCTGGTAGGCAGCCAGTACGTCCATCCGTTCCCTCGTGTTCTTCAATGGAGTCCCCCTGCGCGGTCGATCTCGGGTGTCTGGTTGGCACCGACACCGTGACCGCGCAGGGCCACTCAGCTACGACAGGACACGCGAGGAGCGGGGACTTTCAACCGGCCACCAGAGGGGACCTCCACCTGGCCATCAGCGGGGACTTTTCCATGGCCACGGACACACGCGGCGCGGCATACGGCGGGGACGTTGCTGCTGCTGGCCGGGGTGGACGTCAAGGTGGTGTCGTCGATCCTCGGTCACGGCTCGACGCAGATCACTCGAGACCTGTATCAGCACGTCGTGCCGGAGTTGCAGAAGGACGCCGCCGAGCGGATGGGGGATGCCCTGTCGGGGTGACAGCCACGATGACAGCGACGGTTAGTGATGACGGCAGCAAACTGTCCAACTGAAGGTTCCACACACGGGCCGTTCTTCGGCACTAAAGACAACGGCTTGCGGTTCACCCGATAGCTCATAATCCCTGGGTCGTGGGTTCGAGCCCCACCCGCCCCACCAGCTGCAGGTCCCGGATCCCGCGGCCTTCCGAGGCGTCCCGAACCACCGCGCCTCTCACGACCCGGCGCACCCGCTCGCGGAAGGTTGGGAGCAACCGGCGGTACGCGGGGTCGTCACGGACGCGCGCAGCTTCCGACCCTTCGCGATGGCGGGGGTCCGCGGCGCGCACCGAGCCGGCGACTGGCACCGGACTGAGCCCCTTCCTCCCTTGTCCTGAACCGTTTCCGGCTCGCAGTTCGTAGCCTGTGGTGTGAGTCGTTGGAGCCGGCCCGCGCGGTGGGCCGTGCCCCTCGTGCTGGTCGCGGTGCTGGCATCGCTGCCGTGGGCCGTCGGCCGGCTGCAGGCCCGGCCCGCAGCGGGCACCGACACCATCCCCGCCGACCGCGTGCTCGCGATGGCGCAGGGCGCGGTCGGCACCGCGTGGTCCGGCGTCGCGGAGTCGCGTGGCGGCCTCGCACTCCCGGTCACCGACGTCTTCTCCGCACTGACCGACCTCGCGGGCTCGACGACGACCGTGCGCGCCTGGTGGCAGGACGCCCTGCACTGGCGGGTCGACCAGCTCAGTGCGGTGGGCGAGGTCGACACCGTCCGCGATCCGGCGGGCAGCTGGACGTGGGACTACCAGCGGGCGACCGCCACCCGCACGGCCATCGACCCGCTGACCCGCGTGCGGTTGCCGCAGGTGTCCGACCTGCTGCCGCCGACCCTCGGCGCGCGGCTGCTGAGCGAGGCGCAGCCGGGCGAGGCCAGCCGGTTCGCGGGCGGGCAGATCGCGGGCCGCGACACCCTCGGGCTGCGGATCCGGCCGGCGCAGCCGCAGGCGACTGTCGACCACGTCGACGTGTGGGTCGACCGTGCCACCGGCCTGCCGCTGCGGGTCGAGGTGGTCGGCAAGGGCGCGGCTGCGCCCGCCATGACCTCGGTGTTCCTCGACGTGCAGGTCGCGGCGCCCACCGCCGCGCAGGTGTCGTTCGATCCGCCGGCCACCGCGACGATCAACGAGCAGAACGACCCGCGGCAGGCCGACCTCGCCTCGGCCGTCGACGCGTTCTCCTCGGTGCAGCCGCCGGCCGTGCTCGCGGGCCTCGACCTCAGCCTGCGCACGCCCGACCTCGGCGCGGTCGGCGTGTACGGACGAGGGGTCACCGAACTCGTGGCCGTGCCCTTGCGCGACCGGTTCGCGGGCGGGCTGCGGCAACAGCTGTCGGCCGCGGCGAAGCCCGATTCCACGGGCAGGCTGACGTTGGGGGTGGGTCCACTGAATCTGCTGGTGACCGTGTCGGATCCGAACGGGCGGTTCTGGCTGCTGGCCGGCACCGTCACGGCGGCGACGCTCACGACGGCTGCGAACGAACTGGTCGACCATCCGGCGAGCGGCGGGTGATCCGGACCGAGGGCCTGGTGAAACGGTTCGGGCGGATCACGGCCGTCGACGGCATCGACCTCGACGTCCGGCCCGGTGACATCTACGGCTTCCTCGGCGCGAATGGCTCCGGCAAGACGACCACGGTACGCATGCTGCTCGGACTGGTCGCGCCCACCAGCGGACGCATCGAGATGCTCGGCCGACCGATGCCGCGAGCCGCCCGGGAGGTGCTGCCGCAGGTCGGGGCGCTCATCGAGTCACCGGCGGCGTACGGGCACCTGTCCGGCCGAGCGAACCTGTCGCTGCTGGACGCCTCCGGTGTGCGGGAGCCCCACATCGAGGGCCGGACGCCGCCCGCGCGGTCCCGCCGGGCGCGCTCCGAGCGGGTGGAGCAGGCGCTCGCTCAGGTCGGCCTCGCGGGTGTCGACCGGCGGCCGGTGAAGGCCTACTCGCTGGGCATGCGGCAACGGCTCGGGATCGCGGGTGCGCTCATGCGGGCGCCGCGGCTGCTGATCCTGGACGAGCCGGCGAACGGCCTGGACCCGCAGGGCATCCACGAGATCCGCGACCTGCTGGTCGAGCTCAACCAGGCTGGGACGACGGTCGTCGTGAGCAGCCACCTGCTCGCCGAGGTCGAGCAGCTGTGCACCCGGATCGGGGTGCTGGACCGCGGTCGGCTGGTGCTGCAGGACGCCCTGGCGACGATCGAGGCGCCGACCGGCCGGGTCGAGATCCGCACAGACGACGTCGCGCTGGCGCTCGAGCATCTCGGCCGTCGCGTGATCGAGGGGGAGGGCGACCGGTTGGTCGTCGACGTCGCACGCGACGAGGTCGCCGCCCTCAACGCCGATCTCGTGCGCGCCGGCATCCGGGTGCGCGGGCTGGTCGCGCACCGGCGCCGGCTCGAGGAGGTCGTGCTCGCCGCGACGCGCGGCTCCGGCGACCGGCCGGCGGAGTTCGCCCGCACGGGCGGCCCGGTGGGCCCGACGACACGCGCGGCCCGGACGACACGCGCGGCCCGGACGGTCACCGCCCGGCGACGCCGCCCACCGACCGGCTCGACGACGTCCGGGAGGGCGCGTGATCGCCGTCGAGTTGGGCAAGCTCGCGCGGCGCCCGCGCACCTGGCTCACGCTGCTGATGCTCGTGGCGCTGCCCGCGCTCGTCGCCGTCCTGCTGTCGGCCACGCGGCTCGCGCCGCGTCCCGGCACCGGACCCGCGTTCCTGTCCGCGGTGCTCAACAACGGCGCGCTGTTCTCGGTGGCGGCCCTCGCGATCGTGCTGCCGCTCTTCCTGCCGATCGCGGTGTCGGTGATCGCCGGCGACGCCATCGCGGGGGAGGCCCAGACCGGCACGCTGCGGTACCTGCTCGCCCGGCCGGTCGGCCGGACCAGGCTGCTCGTCGCGAAGCTCGTCACCGTCTTCGTGTTTGTCGTCGTGGCGGTGGTCGTCGTCGCCGGCGCGGGGTACCTCATCGGCACCGCGCTGTTCGGGACCAGCAGCGGGGGCACCGCGAGCATCTCCGGGACGCCGCTCACGCAGGGGCAGATCCTCGTCCGCACGGTGATCGCGATCGGCTACGTCGCGTTCTCGATGCTCGGGGTCGCGGCCCTCGGGCTGTTCCTCTCGACGCTGACCGACTCGCCGCTCTCCGCGACACTCGGTGCGCTCGCGTTCCTCGTCGGCTCGTCGTTGCTGCTCACGATCGACTCCGCCCGGCCGCTGCAGCCGTACCTGCCGACCCGCTACTGGCTGTCGTTCGTGGACCTGTTCCGCGACCCGATCCTGTGGCGCAACGTCGAACGCGGGGTGGCGCTGCAGGCGGTGTACGTCGTGGTCGCGCTGGCGGCCGCGTGGGCGGTGTTCGCGGCGAAGGACGTCAAGGACTAGCCCAGGCCGTGCCCGCCGAGGCGCCGGGGACGAGGCGCGGGCTCACGATCCCTGGGTCGTGGGTTCGAGCCCCCACCCGCCCACCACGCGCCGTCCGACTACGCGGACCGCGATCGGCTGACGAGGCTCGCGAGGTCCGGCCGCGCGCCGGCCGTGCTCGCGCCCGGCAGCGCGAAGGCGTTGAGGCGAGACGGCGTCCTCGACGACGCGACGTAGAGCATCCCGTCGGCGACGACCGGCGCGTTGCGCGTCGCCGAGCCGACGCTGGCGACAGCCTGGCCGGTGGTGAGATCGAGCGCCGTGTACTTGGCGACCGTGCCTGCGACCCAGACCAGGCCGCCCGCCACGAAGGGTTGTCGGAGCGCGACCCGGAACGACGACGTCCACAGCAGGGACAGTTGGCTCACATCGAAGGCCTGGAACACGGTCTGCGAAGACGTCGAGCTCACCACCAGGACCCAGCTGTTCGCCACGGCGACGCTTGACACCGCTCCCGTCATCGATGCACAAAGCTCCGAGAGGCCCGAGTGGACGTCGATGGTGCACAGCACGGTGTCGTTCCCCGCTACCACGAGGTTCCCCGAGATCGCCGCCGGTGCGGCGTGCGGACCGAAAGACCTGGACCAGGTGAGCGCGCCCGAACCGAGGTCGAGGGCGTACAGCCAGTCAGTCGTGGAGACCACGACCTCCCCTGCCGCGACCGAAACGGCCACGCTGATCGGGACTCCGGTGATCGTCGTGCTCCACCCCGCGGCGCCGGTGACGGCGTTGACCGTGCGGATCACGCCGTCGCCCGTGCCGACGATCACGGTGTTCCCGGCGACCGTGGGCGCCGTCGCGAACGTGCTGCCGGCCGCGCCGGCGGCGATCCACCGCTGCGCGCCGGTCGAGGTGTTGAGGCCGACGAGCGCGCCGTCGGCGCGGGCGAGCACCACCGTGCCGCCCGACACCGCGGGTGTGCCCGAGTACGACGACGCCGCTGCCGTGACGTCCCATCGGGCCGCCCCCGTGTACGCGTCACGTGCGATCGCGTGGTTGGCGGTGTCGATGAAGAACACGCGCCCGCCCGCGGTGACCACGGGTCCCGCCGGCACCGCCGGCACCGACCACGCCGGTTGCAACGACGGTGCGGTGGTCGGCGTGATGGTGTTCTCGAACCGGTTGTAGCCGGTGTGGGTCGGGCCGAAACCGATGTTCGGGCTGTCCGTCCGCACCGTGAACGTGACCTGAGCTGCGGTGCCCGTGCGCCGCCCGATCAACGTGAACCAGTAGGCCCCGGGCTGGGCGGACGCAGGGACGGTGGTCGGCACCGAGACCGCGCCCGCGGCGTTCGACACCGCGAGCCGCACCGCGGTGGTCTCGGCGTAGACGTCGACGGCCTCGTTCGCGCCGAAGCCGCTCGCGGAGAGGGTCACCGCCGTCGTGGGCGGGCCGGCCGCAGGTGTGACGGCCACGGCCGGGTCGGCACGTGCGATCGACGGAGCCACCAGGCTGGCCGCGAGGAGGGAAACCACGGGCAGTGTGGTGCGCAGCAGTCGGGCCACGCGGGCAGTGTGATCCTCTCAGCGCTCCGTGTCACCATGTCGACCACGATCCGGTGCGATCCCGAACATTGGTGAGCGGGCAGGACATGAAGGGCCGAGTCGGTCGGACGAACGGAGACGCGCATGACCAGGATCCGGACCGAACGCACGACCTCCGCGGCGCCGGAGGGCACGGTCGTGTTCCTCATCGGCATGCGCGTGAACCGGCCGTGGAAGCCGTGGAAGTGGATGCCGGTGGCGCAGCAGATGCCGTTGATGCTGCGGGAGCTCGCGACGCGGCCGGAACTCGGACTGTTGCAGGCACGAACGTTCGTCAGTGGCCTGACCGTGCTCACGCTGCAGTACTGGGAGTCGGTCGAGAAACTCAACGCCTACGCGACCGCGCGCGACGAGTCGCACCTGCCGGCGTGGCGCGAGTTCAACCGGCGGGTCAAGGACAACGGCGACGTCGGGATCTTCCACGAGACGTACGTGCTCGGCACCCACGAGACCGTCTACGTCAACATGCCCGAGGACTTCGGTCTCGCCGGCGCCACCCGCGTCGAGCCGGTCGGCACCCGCGGGCAACGGGCGTCGCACCGGCTCGACCCGTCGGTGCCCGACACGCCGGTCGTCGACCCGTACTGATCAGTCCGCCGGGCACGCTACGGGAGTGCCGACGTTGACGGCGGAATCTGACTGCCGTCAGCTGACGCCCGAGAGCGTCATCGTCTCGATCGGCAGGTACTGGCGCGCGGCGGCCGACGCCGGGTCCTGGGCGAACCAGTGGCGGGGGCCGCCGTCGGTCGTGAGCACGTTCGCCAGGGCCGCCATGATCATCGACTGGTCGAGGACGAGCCGCCGGTGGCCGACCACGCCGGTGACGGGGTCGACGGCGTCGTAGAACCCGCCGTTCGCGGTGTAGATGTCGGGGTACAGCCTCCGCAGGGTGGCGATGTTGCGGTAGGCGTCGGCCGGGGCGACGTCGAGCGCGAGGAACGAGGCGTGCGGCGTGACGGCGGTTTCCGTCGCGCACGTCGGGCAGATCGCGAGCTGCGAGCCGCGCGGCAGCTTCAACCCGCCCACGCCGTAGATGCCGTAACCACCGGTGTCGTCGGGTGTGCTCGACGGGGACAGGCCCCAGACCGGGAAGCCGAGGACGTCGAGGGCGTACCGCATCTGCACCTGCGCGGTGAGGACGTCGGCGCGGCCCATCCCGCGACGGCCCCACAGTGTCTCGGGCACCACGAGGTTGGCCATGAGCGCCTCGAACATCCCGCCGGCGAACGTCGGCAGGTAGTCGAGGTGGGTGCCCGGATCGGTGTAGTGGCCTTCCCACACGCGGAAACCCTTGTGCGATCGAGGGTCTCGGTAGGTCACCCACTGGCCGGCGGGCGGCCACTGCCCTTGGGAGGCGTTGTTCGGGTCGGTGGCGCAGCGGCGCGGCGGCAGGGTGCGCCAGGTCCGCCACCAGACGTCGCCGGGCATCTGGCCCAGCCCCATGCCCACGTACATGCTGATCCGCGGATCGCTGTACAGCGCGCCGTTGTGGTAGTCGGCGGGGCCGGAACCCACGTAGTAGCCGCCGTACTGCTGACCGGTCGGCTGGCCGCCGAGGGCGGCGTTGACGTTGCAGTCGGTCTGTGGCCGGGCGTCGTAGAAGATCGAGAAGTCGAGATCGGCGACGAGGCGGTCGACGAACGGGCGCAGGCCGGGCAGGGCCTGCCGCACCACGAACAACCCCGACGCGTACCAGCCGTTGTCGACCGCCGACAGGAACGAGCAGTTGTCGCGGGCGCGCGGCGCGGTCGGCGAGCACGCGGGTTGGCCGGGGTTGCTGATGACCTTGGCAGTCGCGGTGTCGTACCACTGGAACAGCAAAACCGTGGTCGCGCGGCATCCGGGCCACCGTGCGCAGCGTCCGTGCAGCCAGGGCGGCGGCGTCGGCGCGGCTGACCAGACCGAGGTCGGCCGCCGAGACGACCGACCACAGGTACACGCCGATGTTCGCGGCCGAGGTGTAGCCGCCGCGCACCCCGCCCGGGCCGAGGTGGTCGAGCGGCAGCGCGGTGCTGGGATCGACATCGGCGGCGAAGAACCGCCACGTGTCACGGGCGATGCCGCGCAGCACGTCACGTTGCGCCGCGGTCAACCCTCCGCTCGTCGCGACGGTCGACGTGCCCGCCGCCGCGGGCACGGACCCGACGGCCAACGACGCCGTGAGGCAGGCGACGAGAACCGGGACGAGGACGAGCGGACGGCGCCACGTTGCAGCCACGGTGCCCGGTCTACCCCCCTTTGCCCGCGGGCGGAAGAGGCGGCCTGGCTACGCTCCGCGACGTGGATCCCGCGGCCGTCACCCTCGACGACCTCGCCGGTCCGGACGCGGCCGACGTCCTCGCGGGTCTGCGCCGCGGTTCCCCGCTCACGTGGCTGCCGGCGGTCGACGGCTGGCTGGTGACCGCACACGCCACCGCCGTCGCGGTGATGCGCGACGACCGCAACCTTCACCGTCGACGATCCACGGTTCTCCACCGCGCAGGTCGTAGGCCCGAGCATGCTGTCGCTCGACGGCGTGGCGCACCGCCGGCACCGCGCGCCGTTCGTCGAACCGTTCCGGCCCGCCCGCGTCGAGCGCCGGTTCGGCGAGCGGGTCGCCGCGCTCGCGGGCGAGCTGGTCGCGAACGTCGCGGTTGACGGCCGGGCCGATCTGCGCGCGGCCGTCGCCGGGCCGCTGTCGGTGGCGGTGGTCGCCGGCGTGCTCGGTCTGCCCCCGGCCGACGCGGCCACCGTGCTGCGCTGGTACGCGGCGATCGTGCAGGCCGTCTCGGACATCACCGCGGGTCTGCGGCCGGCACCCGACGCGGCCACAGCCATGGCGGCGCTACGCGATCACGTCACCGTTGCACTGAACAACAGTGATTCGTTGTTGGGCGACGCCGCGGGCGCGTTGACGGCCGACGAGATCGTCGCCGACGCCGCAGTGATGATGTTCGGCGGCATCGAGACCACCGAGGGCATGATCGCCAACGCGCTCGTGCACCTGCTCGACCACGACGACGTGCGGGCGGCCGTCACCGCCGATCCGGCGCTCGACGCCGCGGTGATCGAGGAGTCACTGCGGCTCGAGCCCGCCGCGGCCGTCGTCGACCGCTACGCGACGGCGGACGTCGAGATCGCCGGCCACACCGTGCGCCGCGGGGACCTGGTGCGGGTGTCGATCGCCGGCGCGAACCGCGACCCGGCGGTGTTCGCCGATCCCGACCGGTTCGACCCCACGCGGGCCGACCTGCGTCAGCAGGTGGCGTTCGCGCGCGGGCCGCATGTCTGCATCGCCATGGACCTCGCCCGCCTCGAGGCGCGTCGCGCCGTGCGGGCCGTCCTCGACGGTCTGCCCGGTCTGGGCGCCGACGGTGTGGTGCCGCGACCGCGCGGGCTGGTCTTCCGCAAACCCGACGCCGTTCCCGTGCGTTTCGATGTGGGCACCACGTCGACGTGAGTGACGGCGCCGGTGCGGCCGAGGACGCCGACGTCGTCGGCGACGTGGTCGACGGTGTGCGCCGAGGTCGCCGGGCGCCGGCCGGTCGTGCCCTGGCCCGCGTGGGCCTCGCCTCGCGGGCGGTGGTCTACGGCGCCCTTGCCGTGGTCGTTGCCCAGCTGGCCATCGGGCCGAGCCCCGACGACGCGGACCAGGCCGGCGCGCTCACGGTGCTCGGGTCGACCGCGCCCGGCGTCGTGGTGCTCTGGCTGCTGGTGGCGGGAGTGGCCTGTTACCTGCTCTGGCGTCTCTCCGAGCTGGTCGCCGGGCCGTCCTCCGGGGAGGACAACGCCGCGGAGAGGCTCAAGTCCGCCGTCGAGGGCCTCGCGTACGTCCCGATCGGCGCCGTTGCGGTGTCGGTGGCCACCGGCGACGCCGGATCGGCGCAGCAGGGCGACACCTACCGGTCGGTCTCGGCTCAGGTGATGCAGGACTGGCCCGCGGGCCGGTGGCTGGTCGGCGCAGTCGGTGTCGGCGTGTTCGCGTTGGGCTGCTACCTCGCGTCCGAGGGTCCGCGACGCCCCTTCCGGCACGACCTGGACTTCCGCGGGCGTCGCCTCGCCGAGCGGGTGGTGCTGACGCTGGGAACGGTCGGCTGCACCGCCCGCGGCGTGGTCTTCGCGCTCGCGGGGATCCTCGTCGTGACGGCGGCGGCCACCGCCGACCCCGACAAGGCAGGCGGGGTCGACGCCGCACTCCGCTCGGTGGCCGACGAATGGTTCGGACCGGCCGTGCTGGTGGTCGTCGCGGTCGGGTTGGCCGCCTACGCGGCGTTCGCCGTCGGAGAGGCGGTCTGGCGCAAGCTGTGAACGGGCTCAGGCGGCGCCGGCGTCGGCGAGCCCGAGCAGTTCGACGAGCATCGCCTCGTCGTCGGCGTCGACCGCGTGGCGGTGCACCGTCACCCGCGCGAGCACGATCGGGTCGGACGTGGTGGGGACGGGCGGCGTCGAGTCGGGACTGACGTCGAGGCCGTCGTAGTGGTTGTGACCCAGGAATGGCACCCCCTCATCATGCCGCGCGGTTGAACGAGTTCAAGACCCGGGGTCGGTGTCACACGCAACGCTTCGTCCACGCACTCGTCACCTCTACGTCTCGCCGTGTTGTATCGTGCTGATACATCGAGTCGATCCAGCGGCTCGGACGACGGTGGAGGAGGCGGGATTGCTCGAGTTCACCATCCTCGGCCTGCTCCACGACACGCCGATGCACGGCTACGAGCTGCGCAAGCGGCTCTCGGACCTGCTCGGCACGTTCCGCGCGTTCTCGTACGGCTCGCTGTACCCGACGTTGAAGCGGATGTCCGACCAGGGCTGGATCGTCGACGAGGACCCGCTCGAACACCCCGTGGGCGACGACGCCGCACGGGCCGCCGGCCGGCGCAAGCGGGTGTACCGCCTCACCGCCGAGGGCAAGGAGCACTTCGCCGAACTGCTCGCCGAGGTCGGCCCCGACGCCTTCGACGACGGCGGCTTCGGTGCGCGCCTGGCCTTCTTCGGCCAGACCCGGGCGGACATCCGGCTGCGGATCCTGGAGGGCCGCAGGCGTCGCGTCGAGGAACGGCGCGAGGGCATCACCGCGCGCCGCACCGGCGAGCGGCTCGACCGCTACACCCGGCAGCTTCGCGAACACGGACTGGAGTCCGTGGAGCGCGAGGTCCGCTGGCTCGAAGAACTGATCGACATGGAACGGCGGGACGCGTCGCGTCCGGCCGTCCACCAGGAAACCCGCAACCAGGAATCAAGTCCGGAGAAGGAGCAGCCCTGATGGGTGCACAGAACAACGGCCGCAAGATCCGCGTCGCCATCGTCGGCGTCGGTAACTGTGCTGCCTCGCTCGTCCAGGGTGTCCACTTCTACCGCGACGCCGACCCGACGCAGAAGGTCCCCGGCCTGATGCACGTCAACTTCGGGCCCTACCACGTGCGCGACGTGAAGTTCGTCGCCGCGTTCGACGTCGACGCCAAGAAGGTCGGCTTCGACCTCTCCGAGGCGATCTTCGCGTCGGAGAACAACACCATCAAGATCGCCGACGTGCCGCCGACCGGTGTCATGGTCCAGCGCGGCCACACCTACGACGGTCTCGGCAAGTACTACCGCCAGACCATCGACGAGTCCGACGAGTCCCCCGTCGACGTCGTCGCGGCGCTCAAGGACGCCGAGGTCGACGTGCTCGTGTGCTACCTGCCGGTCGGCTCCGAGGAGGCCGACCGCTTCTACGCGCAGGCCGCCATCGACGCGCAGGTCGCCTTCGTCAACGCGCTGCCCGTCTTCATCGCCGGCACGCCGGAGTGGGCCGAGAAGTTCCGCGCCGCGGGCGTGCCGATCGTCGGCGACGACATCAAGAGCCAGGTCGGCGCGACCATCACCCACCGGGTGCTGGCCCGCCTGTTCGAGGACCGCGGCGTCGTGCTGGACCGCACCATGCAGCTCAATGTGGGCGGCAACATGGACTTCCTCAACATGCTCGAGCGCGAGCGCCTCGAGTCCAAGAAGATCTCCAAGACCCAGTCGGTGACCTCGCAGATCCCGCACGAGATGCAGAAGGCCGACGTCCACATCGGCCCGTCGGACTACGTGCCGTGGCTGACCGACCGCAAGTGGGCGCACATCCGCCTCGAGGGCCAGGCCTTCGGCGACGTGCCGCTGAACCTCGAAATGAAGCTCGAGGTGTGGGACTCCCCGAACTCGGCCGGGGTCATCATCGACGCGCTGCGCTGCGCGAAGATCGCGAAGGACCGCGGCATCGGCGGCCCGATCCTGTCGGCGTCGAGCTACTTCATGAAGTCCCCGCCGGTGCAGTACGACGACACCTCCGCCCGCGACGCCGTCGAGGCGTTCATCGCGGGTGACATCGAGAGCTGAGCTCTCCCCGCACCACCAGCGGCCCCTCGCACCGACGTCCGGTGCGGGGGGCCGCTGTCGTCGTCCCGCTCGCCGCTCGCCCTCTCGCCGCTCGCCGTCGGGCCGCTCGCCGTCGGGGCGAGTTGATCAAGGCGGAATGGTCGCTGCGGGGAGCGCTCCAGCGGCCACATCGCCTTGATCAACGTCCACCCCGGCGTGATCAAGGCGGAATGGTCGCTGCGAGGGCCGCGCCAGCGGCCATATCGCCTTGATCAACACGGACGGGGCCGCGCTCGCTAGGGTCAGCCGTCGTGCGCGTCGACGAACCCCCGATCCGTGCGGTGGTCTTCGACATCGGCGAGACGTTGGTCGACAAGTCCCGCGAGTACGCAGGGTGGGCGCGGGCGCTCGGCACGACGCCACACACCTTCTCGGCCGTGTTCGGCGCGACGGTGGCGGCGGGCGGGGGTGCCGAGGCCACCATGCGGTCGTTCGCCGCCGACGGCCTCGGCGACTATCCCGAGCTCGTGGCGGCAGGCACGATCGCCCGCCGGGCGAGGCGGATCTGTTCCCCGGCGTGCGGGAAACCCTCACGCGACTGCGGGCGGCCGGGCTGCGGGTCGGTGTCGCGGGCAACCAACCGCCGGGCTACGGGGCATTGCTGCGCCGCCTGGACCTGCCGGCCGACGTGGTCGCGACCTCCGAGGAGTGGGGCGTCCGCAAACCCGATGTGGCCTTCTTCACGCGCGCGGTCGCCGAGGTGCTCGGCCCGGACGCGGATCCGGCGTCGGTGGTCTACGTCGGCGACCAACTCGACGCCGACGTGCGGGGTGCCCGGGCGGCGGGGCTGCGGGCGATCCGGGTGCTGCAGGGCCCGTGGGGACGGCTGGTGCGCGATCCGGAGGTCGAAGCCGAGGCGGTCGCGGTCGTCGAGCGGGTCGCCGACGTTGCAGCGATCCTGCTGTCTCCTGTCGGATCAGTAGGGCTCGAAGGCGAACAGCCGGCCACAGACGGGTAACAGCTCGGTCACAGTGACAGTCAGGGTGTAAACGGGAATATCGACTCGGACACCGCCCGACTTCCTGTCGCCGACGAGGACGTGAACAACACCCATGCGCCGCAACGGTATCGAGCTCGACCTTCCCGACCGACCCCTGAAGCCCCGTCGCACCGGGCTGACGATGATGATCGACAACGGCCTGCCCACCGGTCACTTCACCGACGTGATCAAGAGCTTCGGCCCGATGGTCGACGTCGTGAAGTTCGGCTGGGGGACCTCACTGGTCACCGAGGGACTGGTCCGCAAGCTGCACGTCCTGCGGGAAGCCGACATCGACTTCTACTTCGGCGGCACCCTGTTCGAGAAGTTCCTGCACCAGGACCGCGTCGACGACTGGCAGCGCTGGGTCGACCGGTTCGGGTGTACGAGCGTCGAGATCTCCAACGGCACGATCGACCTGCCGAACGAGGAGAAGGCCGTCTACGTCGAGCGTTTCGCCCGCGAGTACCGGGTGTTCTCCGAGGTCGGCGCGAAGGACCAGGCGCGCAGCGAAGAGCAGGCGGCGCAGGAGTGGATCACCTGGATCACCGAGGACCAGGCGGCCGGCGCGTCGTACGTCATCACCGAGTCGCGCGAGAGCGGCAAGAGCGGCATCTGCGGCCGCGACGGCGAGGTCCGCGGTGACCTGTTCGACCAGCTGATGGACGCCCCGATCGACATGTCCAAGATGCTGTTCGAGGCGCCGAACAAGGAACTGCAGGCGTTCTTCATCCGTCGTCTCGGCCCGAACGTGAACCTGGGCAACATCGCGGCGAGCGACGTCGTCGGCCTCGAGACGCTGCGCCTGGGCCTGCGCAGCGACACCTTCTACGACGTCGACGACTACATCGGTGTCGACGTGCTCGACCTGCCGGGTGCCGACGACCACGTCGCCGAGGGGGACTCCGCCCGTGCGCGAGTCGCGTGACGCGTTCCACCTCGCCATCCCGGCGCGCGACCTCGACGAGGCGTTCGACTTCTACGTGACGGGGTTGGGCTGCAAGCTGGCCCGCCGTTACGAAGACCGCATCACGCTCGAGTTCTTCGGCGACCAGGTCGTGTGCCACCTGTCCGACGCGTGGGAGCGGGAGGTCGAGATGTACCCCCGCCACTTCGGGGTGACCTTCCGCGAACGCGCCGACTACGACCGGCTCGTGCACCTGGTCGAGAGCCGTGGGCTGCGCTACTTCGCCAAGCCCTTCCAGCGGTTCGAGGGCCTGGTCGAGGAACACACCAGCTTCGTGCTCCAGGATCCCTCGAACAACCTGCTCGAGTTCAAGTGGTACGCCGACCCGCGGATGATGTACTGAGCAACGGTTCGCGCGGCGTCGCGTGATCTGATCGGCCTGTGGGCAGCACGCGTGAGGACCTCAACCGCCGGATGCTGCGGGCACGCGACCTCATGGACCGCTCGTACGCGGAGCCGCTCGACGTGCCGTCGCTCGCGCGGGCGGCGCACGTGTCGGCGTCGCACTTCGCCCGCACGTTCAAGGAGACGTTCGGCGAGACCCCGCACCGCTACCTGCAGCGGCGGCGGGTGGAACGGGCGATGTACCTGCTGCGGGAGACCGCCGCACCCGTGACCGAGATCTGCCTGCAGATCGGCTTCACCAGCCTGGGCACGTTCAGCCGGACGTTCCGTGACGTCGTCGGCTGCTCGCCCACCGAGTACCGCGACCGCACGCCGCCGCACCCGCCCGAGGTGCCCGGCTGCTTCTCCCGTTCCTGGACCCGGCCGAGCGACCCGGCCGCGGTCGCCGCGATGACAGCAGTTTCGGAGAAGCACCGGACGCCCGCCGGGTCCTAGCGTCTGCGTCATGTGGAACTCCATCAACATGTCGCACGTGTTCGTCCTCGACCAGGAGGAGGCGAAGACCTGGTACACCGAGGTCCTCGGCCTCGAGGTGTCGGCCGACATGGACTTCGGTCCGATGCGCTGGCTCACCGTCCGGGTCCCCGGCACCACCGGGCGGGACATCCTGCTCGAACTCCCCGGCCCGCCCGGCATGGACGACGCATCGGGCGCCGCCACCCGGGACCTCGTCACCAAGGGCGCCACCGGGTTCACCTTCGGCCTCACGACCGACGACTGCCAGCAGACCTACGAGACGCTCAAGGAACGCGGCGTCGAGTTCACCGAGGAACCGACCCAGCAGCCGTACGGGATCGACTGCGGTGCGCGCGACCCGTTCGGCAACCACTTCCGCATCGTGCAGCTGGCTTAGGGCCGTCTCCCGCAGGCTCATGCTCTGCTGCGCGACGCCGAGGCACGGCGTCTGCGGCGTTGTCGTCGTCGCCTGTACAACAGCGGTACAGGCTCCTCCTCCGCCTTGCATCCACCACACCTCGCCGCCGCTCGCGACGAGCGGAGCCCGCGGGACACGGCCTACTGACGTCCGACGGCGAGGGCGGCCGGCAGCGTCGCCCTCGCCTCGACCAATGACGGCCCGTACCAGGTGAGCAGCCGCCCCTCGACCAACGCGGTCGGCAGCCCGGGGAACACCTCGGGGCCGTCGCTCGCGCTGAACACGTAGGGCTCGTCGGGCAGCACGACGACGTCGGGGTCGGCCGCGGCGATGTCGGCCGCCGCCACCGTCGGGTACCGGTCGTCCGACCCACCGAAACAGTTGTCGTAGCCCAGACGGTCGAGGACGTCGCCGGTGAACGTCCGCGAGCCCACCACCATCCACGGGTCACGCCAGATCGCGACGACGGCGCGACGGCGGGGTGCGGTCGGCGGGGCGGCCCACGCCGCTCGGGCCTCGCGTAGCCAATCCGGCTCGTCGACGCCCACGGCCTCGACGAACAACCGCTGCAGCGAGGTGAACGCGTGGGCCAGCGTCTCGATCCGCGTGACCCAGACCGGGATCCCGGACTCCCGCAACCGGCGGACGTCGAGCTCGCGGTTCTCCTCCTGGTTGGCCACGACCAGATCAGGGTGCAACGATCCGATCGCCGCGCGGTCGGGGTTCTTCGTGCCGCGCACCCGTGGTACATCGAGGTCTGCGGGCCGCGTGCACCAGTCGGTCGCGCCGACCAGCCGGTCCGGAACGCTCGCGGCGAGCGCCTCGGTGAGCGACGGCACCAGCGACACGATCCGCTGCGGCGGCGACGGCAGGTCGACGGGTGCGCCGAGATCGTCGAGGAGTGTCACCTCCGACAAGCTAGTGACCGCGGTGCAGCGATCACTGACGAGGACGCAGTCCACCCTTGCGATCGAGGTCGGCGACGGTCGGCGGCAGGTACCTTTCCCGGTGTGGAGCCCGGAACGCAGCCCGATCCGGCGGGCACGGACGATCCCGCGCTCAGCGCGCTCACCTCGCTGGAAGCCCACGGTTCCGATGCGTCCGGCAACGTCGACGTCACCCTCGACGGCCGCGGCCGGCTGGTCGACCTGGTCGTCACCGACCTCGTCGTCGGGCAGGGCCGGCGGGCGGTCGAACGGCAGGTGCGGGAGGCCTTCGACGCCGCCTCCGACGAACTCGACCGCCTCCGGCAGGCCGAGGCGCAGCGGATGCTCGAGTCCGGGCGGATGCGCATCGCCGCGCTCACCGGGCAGCTGCAGCAACTCAGCGACCACGCCGACGCCCGCATGCGTGACGCCCTCGAGCAGCTGCGGACCCAGGCCGACCGGATCGGCGGTGCCACGTGACCGGCTTCGAGCTCGACCCGACGGTCTTCCCGCAGGTGGCGGCCAAGCTCGACGAGCAGCGGGCGGCGCTCGCGAGCCACACCGACGTCGTCAACGCCACGACCAGCACGGGCAACCCCTGGGGCGGTGACAAGCAGGGTTCGGCGTTCGGTGCGATCTACGCCGACGTGCTCGCCCACGTCACCGAGGTGATGGCGAGCCACGGCGAGTTGCTCGGGTACGCGAGCACGGAGTTGCGCAGCTGGGCCGACGACGTCGTGCTGACCGACGACCAGGTGGCCGGGCGGTTGAACGGCCTCGGGGCCTGACGTCGTGTCGATCGAACTCCCGGGTTTCCTCACCGAGGCGCTGAGCTACATCGGCATGAACTGGCCCCAGGCCGACGAGGACAAGCTGTTCGACGCCTCCGGTGCGTGGGCCACGTTCGCCGAGCAGTTGCGCGACATCGAGTCCTCGACCACGGCGGCCGCCGCCGACATCTGGAGCGTCAACACCGGTGCCGCGGTCGACGCGTTCCGGACGTGGTGGGACGCCAATCCCAAGCAGCACCTCACCGACGACGCGTCGGGCGCCGAGGCGATCGGCACCATCCTCACCATCTTCGGCACGGCGACCATCGCGCTCAAGGGCGTCTACCTCGTGCAACTCGGCATCCTCGCCGCCACGCTCATCGAGGCCGTGGCCACCGCGTTCGTCACGTTCGGTGCGTCGCTGGCCGAGATCCCGATCGTCAGCCAGATCGTGCGCCAGGCGATCGAGACCGCGATCGAGAACATGATCTTCGAGACCCTCTTCTGATGACCGGGGCGTCCTGATGGCCCGGAAGGGTGGCGGCGGCAAGATCCCCGAACTCGTCGAGGGAACCGTCAAGAAGTTCATGCGGAAGGCCGACGTGAAGACCCCACACGCGTCGGGCGGGCCGGGAGCACCGGGAACGGCGAAGGCACCGCACACCTCGAGCCCGTCGGTGCCGTCGACCCTGACCACCCGGATCAACACCCACAACCAGAACCGACACACCCGCGGCGGGGACGGCTACCGCGGTGGCGGCTACGTGGACTCCCACGCGGACGCCCAGTCGGTGCTCGACGCCGTCCACAGCGGCGACGCCACCGTGCTCGGCACCACGAACCGCGGACACCTGCTCGTCCGGTACGACGGTGTGACGGGGTACAACAACAACCCGAAGGCGGGCTATCTCGACCAGCCGACGAACGTCTTCATCATCAAGGGCACGACCAACCCGAGTGTCGTGCCCACGTCTCCGACGGCGAGGCCCGCATCGTGATGACCGGCAACGACGCGGTACTCCTCGTCAACCAGGCCTTCTGGGGGTTGTTCTCGGACGCGATCAACGCGGTCGCGGTCGAGCAGGTGGGCGAGGACCTCGTGGTCCACGTCGCCCTCGCCCACGACTCGCCCGCGGTCCGCGAGGACCTCGACGACATGGCCGACGAACTCGAGGCCTTCGCCATGCCGGCGCAGCCGGACATCCGCGTCGAGGCCACGGTGTCGCGCGGGGACCCGACGTGGGTGGGCCGCCGACACCGCCTGGTGCTGCTGCGGAAGCTGGACTGAGGCCGCTCCGGCCGCTCCGGGCCACGAGGCCGGGTGATCCCGACCGAGCGACCGAGCGTCAGACGTTGCGCCGGTACTGGCCGCCGACCTCGAAGAAGGCTTCGCTGATCTGACCCAGCGAGCAGTGACGGACCGCCTCCATGAGCGCGGCGAACACGTTCTCGCCGGCCGTTGCTGCATGCTGCAACGTTTCGATCGCGCCCGGCGCGTCATCGCGGTGGGCATCGTGGAACGCGGCCAGACGGTCGAGTTGGCTCTGCTTCTCGTCGTCGGTGGCGCGCGCGAGTTCGACGGTGACCGGCGGGGCGTCCTCGCGGTGCGGGTCGAGGAAGGTGTTCACCCCGATGATGGGCAGGCTGCCGTCGTGCTTGCGGTGTTCGTAGAGCATCGATTCATCCTGGATCTTGCCGCGCTGGTAACCGGTTTCCATGGCGCCGAGCACACCGCCGCGTTCGGCAATGCGCTCGAACTCCTGCATCACCGCTTCTTCGACCAGGTCGGTCAGCTCTTCGATGATGAACGCGCCCTGGTTCGGGTTCTCGTTGTCCGCGAGGCCCCACTCCTGGTCGATGATCATCTGGATGGCGAGGGCGCGGCGCACCGAGTGCTCGCTCGGGGTGGTCACCGCCTCGTCGTAGGCGTTGGTGTGCAGGGAGTTGCAGTTGTCGAACAGGGCGTACAGCGCCTGCAGCGTGGTGCGGATATCGTTGAACTGGATTTCCTGGGCGTGCAGCGAGCGGCCGGAGGTCTGGATGTGGTACTTCAGCATCTGGCTGCGCGGGTTGGCGCCGTACTTCTCCTTCCTCGCCACGGCCCAGATACGGCGTGCGACGCGGCCCAGCACCGAATATTCCGGGTCCATGCCGTTGCTGAAGAAGAAGCTCAGGTTGGGCGCGAAATCGTCGATGTGCATGCCGCGCGCCAGGTAGGCCTCGACGGAGGTGAAGCCGTTGGCCAGCGTGAAGGCCAGCTGGCTGATGGGGTTGGCTCCGGCCTCGGCGATGTGGTAGCCGGAGATCGACACCGAGTAGAAATTGCGCACCTTGTGGTCGATGAACCATTGCTGGATGTCGCCCATCATCTTCAGCGCGAAATCGGTCGAGAAGATGCAGGTGTTCTGGCCCTGGTCTTCCTTCAGGATGTCGGCCTGGACGGTGCCGCGCACGTTCGACAACACCCAGTCGCGGATCTTCTCGGCCTCGTCGGCGTCGGGCTCGCGGCCCTCGTCGGCCCGGAACGCGTCGAGGCGCTGGTCGATCGCGGTCGTGAGGAACATGGCGAGGATCGCGGGGGCGGGTCCGTTGATCGTCATCGACACCGACGTGCTCGGCGCGCAGAGGTCGAAGCCCTCGTAGAGCACCTGCATGTCGTCCAGGGTGGCGATCGACACCCCGGAATTGCCCACCTTGCCGTAGATGTCCGGCCGCAGGTCGGGATCGCAGCCATACAGCGTGACCGAATCGAACGCGGTGGACAGGCGCTTGGCCGGCATGCCCTCGGACAGGCGCTTGAAGCGGCGGTTGGTGCGGAAGGCGTCGCCTTCGCCGGCGAACATGCGCGTCGGGTCCTCGCCCTCGCGCTTGAAGGCGAACACGCCGGCGGTATAGGGGAAGAAGCCGGGCAGGTTCTCCGACCGCAGGAAGCGCACCAGCTCGCCGTGGTCGGTGGTGCGGGGGAGTGCGACGCGCGGAACCCTCGATCCCGACAGGGTTTCCCGGGTCAGCTCGGTGCGGAACTCCTGGCCGCGCACCGTGTAGGTGAACTCGTCGCCGGCGTACTGGTCGACGACGGCGGGCCAGTTCTCGAGTTGGCCGCGGACGTCGGCGTGCAGTTCGGCGTCCGTTGCCTCCTGCAACGACGTGACCGCGTCGGCCGCCGGCGAGCCGGTCTCGAGCAGGCCGGCGGTGGTGGCGAGGTGCTGGCGCCGGCGCGCGACGTCGGCCTGAGCGGTGGTCTCGGCGTGATGGGCGCGGACGGTCTCGGCGATCTCGGCAAGGTAGCGCGCGCGGGCACCGGGCAGCACCCCGTGCAGCGCGGTCGACACCTTGCCCTCGACCCGGACCAGGCGCCCCGCGCCGGCCGGCAGGCCACGGGCGGTCAGCTCCCCGACGAGGTGCTGGTACAGCGCGGTGACGCCGTCGTCGTTGAAGCGGCTGGCCATGGTGCCGAACACCGGCATCTCCTCCCACGGCACGCCGAACGCCTCGCGGTTGCGCACCAGCTGTCGCCCGACGTCGCGCCGGGCGTCCTCCGAACCGCGCCGCTCGAACTTGTTGATGGCCACGACGTCGGCGAAGTCGAGCATGTCGATCTTCTCCAGCTGCGAGGCGGCGCCGAACTCCGGTGTCATGACGTAGAGCGACACGTCGGAGTACGGCACGATGGCGGCGTCGCCCTGGCCGATGCCGGAGGTCTCGACGACCACGAGGTCGAATCCCGCGGCTTTCACGGCAGAAACCAGGTCCGCCAGGTGCTCGGGAACGGCGAGACCCGCGGTGCGGGTGGCCAGCGAGCGGAAGAAGGTGTGACTGCCGTCGGGCGAGGTCTCCAGCGCGTTCATGCGGATGCGGTCGCCCAGCAGGGCACCACCGCCCCGCCGACGGGTCGGGTCGATCGCCAGGTGGGCGATCCGCAGCTTGTCCTCGTGGTCGAGGCGGAACCGCCGCAGCAACTCGTCGGACAGCGACGACTTGCCGGAACCGCCCGTGCCCGTGATGCCGAGCACCGGCACCTCGCGGCGTGCGGCGGCCGCGCGCAACGCGGCGGCGAGGTCGGTGTCGCGGCCCTGTTCCAGCACGGTGAGCGCGCGGGCGAGCGCTGCGGGATCGCCGGCGAGGACCGCGTCGAGATCGGGAGCCTGAGCGGCGAGGTCGACGTCGGCATCGCGGATCAGTTCGTTGATCATGCCCGGCAGGCCGAGCCGCTGGCCGTCGTCGGGCGAGAAGATCGTGACCCCGCGTTCGCGGAGCAGCGCGATCTCCTCGGCCACGATGACCCCGCCGCCGCCGCCGAACACCTGCACGTGCCCCGCGCCGCGCGCCCGGAGCTGCTCCACGAGGTAGCTGAAGTACTCGACGTGGCCGCCCTGGTACGACGAGATCGCGACGCCCTGGGCATCCTCCTCGATCGCCGCGCGGACCACCGACTCGACGCTGCGGTCGTGGCCCAGGTGGATCACCTCGGCGCCCTGGCCCTGCAGGATGCGGCGCATGATGTTGATCGCGGCGTCGTGGCCGTCGAACAGGCTCGCGGCGGTGACGAACCGGACCGGGTTCACCGGCACGTGGAGGTCTTTGGTCGGCACGGCAGCCTCCCGGACGGAAGTAGTAGGACGTCCTAGTAATCCTACGAGGGTGTACCCGTCAGCGCGCCCGAGATGTCGGGGAGATCACCCGGGCGCGGGCGGCGGCTGCGGTGCCGGCGGCGGCCCCGGTGTCGGGATCGGACCGGGCCCGGGCAGCGGTTGCGGGGTCGGCGCGGGCCCGGGGTCCGGTGTCGGTCCGGGGCCCGGTCCGGGTCCGGGGGTCGGCGCGGGTCCCGGCCCGGGGATCGGTCCGGGAGCGGGCGACGGGTACGGCTCCGGTGTCGGCGGCAGGGTCATGACGTCGTGGTACCCGCGCGGCCCCGACGCGCGGCGTCGTACGCCCGAACACGCGGTCGGCAGAACCCGGTCCGCCCGTCCCGGCTCCACCTCACGACGACCAGACAAGCCGCGAAACCCCGTGTTCATCGACATTTCCCGCCTCTCAACGGGTCGAAAAGGACGTCGCTGCGTGCCCGTTGAGTCAACGACTCTGCCCGTTGAGTCGGCGTTGATTGCCTGTTCGGTCCTTCCCAGGAAGCTGTCTCCCACCTACCGGATCCGCCGGACCTCCCCGTGGCCCGGGCTCGCCTCGTCGCTCGTTCTCACTCGTTGCTCGAAGGAGTCAGCATGCCTCGCGTCACCGTCACCGTTCGCGCCACCGATCCCATCTCCGAGATGGGCGTCGTCACCGCCTTGCGTCCCCGTCCCGAGATCCGCCTCGTCGCCGCCGACCCGGTCGCGGGGCACGAGGAGATCGCCGCCGTCGCCGTCGTCGTCACCCACGCGGTCGACGCCTCGACACTGCGCCTGCTCGCCGCCGTCCGCCACCAGGGCACACGCCGCATCGTGCTGGTCGCGTCGGCACTGTCCGACCGCGACGTCCTCACCGCCGCCGAGGCCGGGGTCGTGGGTGTGGTCCGGCGCGCCGACGCCACCCCGGACCGGCTCGTACGGGTCGTGCTCCAGGCCGCCGCCGGCGAGGGATCGGTGCCGTCCGACCTGCTCGGGCGGTTTGCTCGGTCAGCTGGGTCAGTTCGGTCAGCTGGGTCAGTTCGCTCCGCTGACCTACGTCGGTGGCGCGCCGTCCGGTGCGACCGCGACGGAACAGCGGGGCACGGTCCGGTCGCGGCTCGCCCAGCGCGAGGTCGACGTGCTGCGGCTGGTCGCCGACGGCTACGACACCGCGCAGATCGCCCACCGCCTCTGCTACTCCGAGCGCACGGTCAAGAACGTCCTGCACGGCGTGACCACGCGGCTGCAGTTGCGCAACCGCTCCCACGCGGTCGCGTACGCGGTGCGGGAAGGGCTGATCTGAGCGGCACCTCCCTTCGTCCGCACGCCGCCCGGTCGGGCCGGCGACCTGCGGTCGCGAGGCTCGTGCACTGCTCCCGTGCGCGGGACGGCTCGAGGGCTCGACGCCCGGTGTCCCGTACGTGGGGGCAGTGCACCAGCAGCCGGAGCGGCCGGTGTCGGGGAGCGGCCCCGAGCGGCCCACCGGATCCGCGGCGGCGCCCTCGGGCGTCGCGCGGCGCCGTCGTCAGTTGACGCCGAGCCCCGCCAGCACCTCGGCGTACGACGCCTTGGCCCGACCGGCCGCAGCGCGGTCGCCGGTCCGTTCGAGGGCCTCGATCAACACCCGCCAGGCGCCGTCGTGCCAGCGGTCGATGCGCACCGCCTGCGACGCCGAGCGGGCCGCGGCGGTGGGGTCGTCGCCCTCCAGCCGGCCGGTGGCGAGGCCGTAGGCCGCCTCCGCGGCGCGCATCCGGTACTCCTCGCGCACCTGCACGACCCACTCCGCGGGGCCGTCCTCGGGCAGCACCTCGCCCACGTAGAGGTCCGTTGCAGTCTGCAACGCTTCCAGGTGGCCCGGAGCATCGTCGAGGTGACGTGCCGCGGTGGCCCGCGCGCAGGGCGAGGTCGAAGTCCCGGAGGTCCGACGTCGCGGTCGGGGCGAGGACCAGCGTGTACGCCTGGCCGTCGCGGACCAGGAGTCGGGAGGCGCGCGGGGCGACGTCGGGTTCCAACGCACCGCGCAGGCTCGACACCGTGACGTGCAGGTTGTGCAGCGCGGACCGCACGGTGAGATCGGGCCAGAACAGTTCGGCCAGCAGTTCCCGGTGGACCGGTCGGCCGGCGTGCAGGCACAGCAACCGCAGCACCGACCGGGCACGGGGACGGACCCGCGCGAGGTCGACCGGAGTGCCGTCGAGTTCCAGCACGAACCCGCCGAAGCAGCGCACCCGCGCCACCGGCAGGCCCGGGGCCACGGCCCCCGCGACCGTCGACGACGGTGCGGCGGCAGCCGCGGCCGGCAGCGCTGACAACGCGGGCAGCTCGCTCACCGGCGAGGCCACGATGCCGGCCGGCGCGACCACGGCGGCCGACGCCACCGGCAGGGTGTCGGTGACGGCGAGCGTGGCCGCCGTCGGCACCGGACCGTCGGTCGCGGCGCCGATCGCGGCCGCTCCGGTAGCGGGTGTCACGGTGGAGGCCGCGACGGTGGTGGACGTGGCAGCAGCGGACGGGGCAGCGGGTGCGGCGGCGGCCGGGGCGGTGCGACCGTGCGCGCGCGCCGCCTTCAGCCAGGTCCAGGGTTTCGCCCCGAGGCCCGCGGCGCGGCCGGTGGCCTCGGCGAGGCGGGTGTACTCCGCCCGGTCGCTCACCTCCGAGGCGCCGAGCGCGGCGTACGCGAGCGAGAGCGCGCCGGGCACCGAGTTGGCTTTCGCCAGCGCCTCGGCGAGGCGGGCGTCGCGGAACGCGTCAGGCAGACCCTCGTGCACGGCGGTGACGGCGTAGAGCGCGCGGGTCCACGCCTCGAGCACGCCGGCGTCGAGGGCGCGGAAGCGTTCGACGAGCGCCTCGACCGCCGCGATGTCGCACTCGCCCGCCCGCAGTTCGGCGAGCGCCGAACCCAGTGCGATGAGCGCGGCGCCCCACTTGTCGCCCATCGCGTCGCACTCCTCGACGAGCGCCGCGGCGATGTCGAGGTCGTGGCGTTGCCCGCCGCGGGCCACCGCCACCCCGCGGGCCATGCGCGCGAGCCAGGACAGGCCGTGCAGTTCGGCCTCGGTGTAGGCGCTGTCGAGGTCGGGCACCGGGACACCCGCGCGGTCGCCGAGCGCGGCCACAGCTGCGAGCAGCAACCGGGCCGACAGCTGGGCCACGACGTCGGCGGTGGAGTCCTGGGCGCAGCGTCGCAACACCACGGCGGCGCGCTCGTGGTTGCCGGCGAGGATGAGCGCGACGCCCTCGCAGACCAGCCGCATCGGGCTGTCGAGCGACTGCGCCCGCTGGGCCGCGCTGGCCGGGTCGCGCACCGTCGACGCGCGCAGCACGTCCTCCCACCGGGTGGGGGTCGCGGTGTCGGCCGAGGTCCACACGCTGGCCCGCCGCACGACGTGGTCGCACGCCCGGCGCCCGCGGGCGTCGGAGAACTTCACCCGCGCACTGCGGGCGGCCTGCACCGCCGGGGCGAACCGGCCGTCCTCGAGCAGGGCGACGGCGCGGGCCAGACCCGCCCACGGGTCGGAGTCGACGACGTGGTCGGGCAGCAGTCGGACCCAGGGATCGGTCTGCGCGGCCGTGAGGGTCGGGCCGTGCAGGTCGAGCAGCGCCCGCACGCCGTCCCAGTCCTGTGCGCGGCAGCGGGCGAGCAGGTGCTCGAGCGAGACCTCCTCGCCCGCCAGGGTGTCGGCGGCCCGCCGGTGCCAGTTGCGCATGGCGTCGGGGCCGAGCCGGTCGGCGAGTTCGGTGGCGACGTGGCGGCGGATCGCCGGGTGCACGCGGAAGTTCTCGCCGGAGTCGTCGACCTCCATCAGCAACGGGATGTTGCGGAGCCGACGCAGCGTGGCCGCCGAGTCGTCGACGTCGAGAAGTGCGTTGCATCGTGCAACGGTGAGGACGTCGAAGGCAGCGGTCCGACGCAGGAACTCGCGGTCGGCGGCGGTGAGGCCGACGTACACCTGGTCCTCGAGGTAGGTCGACGCGTAGCGGGCCCGCTCGGTGAGAGCCGAGAGTGCGGGAGCGATCGCGCCGGGTCCGAGCCGTCGTAGTGCACCGTGCAACAGTGAGAGGCCGGCCGCCCACCCGCCGGTGCGGCGCGTCAGTTCGACGGCGTCGGCCGAGCCCAGCGGGATGCCGTACCGCTCGCGGAACAGCGTCTCGACCTCCCACGGCCGGAACCGCAGGTCGTGGTGGTCGAGCTGGATCTGGTCGACCAACTCGCCCCGTGCGAGGTTCCAACCCGGCAGTTCCCGCCCGATGAGGACCAGGCAGACCTCGTCGATCGCGTCGAGCGCGAACTCCTCGAGTCGGGCGTGGTCGGCCGGGCCGAGCAGGTGGATGTCGTCGACGACGAGCACGGGATGACCGTCGGCGCGCTCGAGGCGCACCACGAGATCGCCGACCATCGTGTGGCCGCCCGGGTCGTGGGTGGAGGTCAGTGCGAGGTCGAGGGCGACGGCCAGGTGGTCGAGCACGCTCGCGCCGTGGTCGGCGGGCAGGCTCGGGTCGGTGGCGACGGCCCGGTACCACGCGACCGGTGCGTCGAGCCCCGCCGCCCACTGCGCCACGGTCGACGTCTTGCCGATGCCCGGTGGCCCGCCCACCAGCACCAGCCCGGAGGGTCGACCGGTGTCGAGCATGGCGTCGAGCCGGGGGCGGCCCAGGCCGCGTACCCGCGGGACGGTCAGCCGAGAACGCGGCACCGCCACAGGCAGGCCGCCGGCCATCGCTCTCCGCTTCCGTGCGCGGGGTGCGCTGGGTCCGGCACCCGCAGACAACAGGCGACAGAGTATCGCCGCAGCGGCCGTTGTGGAGCAGTGTTCCTCACACCCGTAGGAGGTCGTTCCGTCCGGCGAATCGGGCGAACCGTGCAGATGCCGCAGACGACGTGACCCTGACGAGGCCGTTAGGGTCCTCGGGTGACTCCCCGCGGCACCGGCCGGCCCGACTCCGGCCCCCGTGTCGACGCGACCGGCGTCCTCTTCCACCTGCCTGACCCGCACCACCGGCTGCGCGGCGTCCGCCTCGCCCAGGACATCCGCGTGCCCGGCGACCAGCTCGGCTTCACCTTCCGGCGCGGTACCTGGACGCTCCGGTGTGAGCGCCCGGCCGTCGACCGCATGGAGTACCTGCTCGAACTGGAGGAGGCCGACGGCTCGCGGCACACGGTCCCGGACCCGGCCAACCCGCGGCTCGCACCGGGCGCCTTCGGCGAGAAGTCGGTGGTCGAGTTCCCCGGGTACGTCGTGCCCCGCTGGCTCGGTGCGGAGACACCGCCCGGGCGCAACGTCGACGTCGCGGTGCGCAGCGCCGCACTGGGGGCCACCGTCCGGGGGGTCGTGTGGACGCCCGAGGGTCTGGCCGACGACGTCCGTGCGCCGTTGCTGCTCGTGCACGACGGTCCGGAGTTCGCGGCGCTCGGCGGGTTCCTCGGCTGGGCGCGGGCGGTGGTGGCCGCGGGGGACACGGCGCCGTTCCGCGTGGCGCTGCTCGCGCCGGGCGACCGCAACCGCTGGTACGCGGTCAATCCGGCCTACGCCCGTGCGCTCACCGGCGAGGTGGTGCCGGCGCTGATCGACGCCGTCCCGACGTCGCACCGGATCGGGGTGGGCGCGTCACTCGGCGCCCTCGCGATGGTGCACGCGCACCGGCAGGCGCCCGGGACCTTCGACGGCCTGTTCCTGCAGTCGGGCAGTTTCTTCACTCCGGACCTCGACCCGCAGGAACGCCGGTTCTCCCGCTTCGGCCCGGTGACCCGGTTCGTCGTCGAGGTCGGTCAGGCCGTCACCGACCCGGCGCCGGTCCCCACGGGCATGACCTGCGGGACGATCGAGGAGAACCTCGCCAACAACCGGGCCATGGCCGGGGTACTGGCAGGGCTGGGTTACCCGGTGGGGCTGGAGGAGGTGCGCGACGTGCACAACTTCACCGCGTGGCGCGACGCCCTCGACCCGCACCTCACGCGGTTGGTGCGGACGGTCGTGCACCGGTGACGGCACAGTTGCAGGAGGCAACGGATGCGGCGTGAGCAGGTCGAGCTCGGGTGGGACGGCCCGCGCGGGACGGTCATCGCCTACGGCCACTTCGGCCGGCCGGTGATCGTGTTCCCGGCCGAGGCCGGGCGGGCGTGGGACCTCGAGGACAACGGGATCGTCGGCGCCGTCGCGGATCTCGTCGAGGCCGGCCGCGTCAAGCTCTACTGCGTCGACAGTTTCGACGCCTGGACCTGGTCCGACCGCGGCCTGCCGCTCGAGGAACGGGCCCAGCGGCACGGTGCCTACGAGGCCTGGATCCTCGACCACGTCCTGCCGTGGGCGTCGGCCGATTCCGGCGGCGCGCACGAGTTCGTCACCGTGGGCTGCAGTCTCGGCGCGTTCCACGCCGCGAACTTCGCGCTCAAGCGGGCCGACCGGTTCCCGCTGGCCCTGTGCTTCTCGGGCAACTACGACCCCACGACCTGGCACGGCTGGGGCGAACGCGGCGACGCCGTGTACTTCAACGACCCGTTCGACTACGTCGCAGGCATGTCCGGTGAGCACCTCGACTGGCTGCGGCGCCAGGTGTCGCTGCTGCTCGTGGTCGGGCAGGGCGACTGGGAGACCCACCCCACCGCGGCGCTCCCGAGCACCCGCGCGTTCGCGGATCTGCTGTCGTCGAAAGGGATCCGTCACGAACTCGACGTGTGGGGGTACGACGTCCCGCACGACTGGGGATCGTGGCAACGTCAACTCGCCCACCACCTGCCCCGCTTCTGCTGAAGGGACCGACGATGAGCGACACCCAGCACCTGGTCGGGCTGCTGCTCGGCACCGAGACCGACTGGCCCGCCGCGTTCGAGTCCATCGTGCGGCGGATGGGCCCCGTGGCCGCGGGCGACGGCGTCACCCATTCCTACGACGTCGAGCGGGTCACGATCGAGCCGTTCGACCTGCGGTACTCGCCGCGGTACGACCTGGTCATCGACCGGTTGGCCTACTGGTACTACCACCCGCGCGAGTGGCTCAAGAAGGCCGCGCTCGTCAACGGCACCTACCTGCTCAACAGCCCGTTCACGTTCCAGTCGATGGAGAAGCACGCGGCCTACTGGGCGATGATGCGGCTCGGGCTCAAGGTGCCGGAGACGGTGCTGGTGCCGTACAAGAACCCGCCCGACCACGCGAAGTACGCCTACACCGCTGCCCAGTACAACCGTTCCTTCGAGCCCGACCAGGTGGCCGACCGCATCGGCTACCCGATGTTCATGAAGCCCTACGACGGCGGCGCCTGGGTGGGGGTCTCGCACATCCGGTCGCGGGAGGAACTGCACGCGGCGTACGACAGTTCCGGGCAACGGCTCATGCACCTGCAGAAGGCCGTCGACGGCTTCGACGTGTTCGCGCGGTCGCTGTCGATCGGCGCCGAGACGATGGTGATGAACTTCGACCCGGACCAGCCGATGCACGCCCGGTACTCGGTCTCGCACGACTTCCTCTCGCCGGAGGTCGGTGACGAGGTGGTGACGATCGGGCGGCTGGTGAACGCCTTCTTCCGGTGGGAGTTCAACTCCTGCGAGACATTGGTGAAGGGATCCGAGGTCGCGCCGATCGACTACGCCAACGCCTGCCCCGACGTCGCGGTGACGTCGCTGCACTACTACTTCCCGTGGGCGATGAAGGCCCTGGTGAAGTGGACGGTGTTCACGACCGCCACCGGTCGTCGTCCCCGGCTCGACCTCGACACCCGCCGCTACTTCGACGTCGCCGACCGCGACGACCTCTCCTACAGCGACAAGCTCGCCGAGTACCGGCGCCTTGCCGACGACTACTTCGAGGTCGACCGCTACCAGGACTTCTGCGCCTCCCGGCTGGCCAACCTCGACGCCGTCGTGCTCGAGTGGGTGGAGTCGGGGGAGTTCGACGACCTGCTCGTCGACAACCGTCCGCGCAACGTTCCCGCCGCACGAGCACGACCACTTCGTCGCCCACTACCGCGGCCTGCTCGCGGCCTGGGCCCACGACGAACGCGCCCGGATCGGCTGAACGACGCGATCTTGTAAGTTCCGTGGGCGTCACGCCACAGAACTTGCAGAATCGCATTGTGGTGGTGGGCTGATGGAGCCGCGATCGGGTCTCTACTGGAGGTGGCGGACCGCTCGCCACGCCGCATCAGCGGTGGCCGTGTGTGTGGCACCCCGGCCGACGGCGAACGCGGCGACCAGGTCGCTGACGTTCTGGTCCTCGGAGTCGGTGTAGACGTGCCACGTTCGACGGCCATTGCTGGTCTCGACCGCGACCAGTTCGCCGCGGTCACCGACGGCGGCTTCGAGATCGTCCTCGACGACCCGCAGGGCGTCGAGCGCGTCCGGCACGGGCAGCCCGTCCGCGCGGACCGGCGTGAAGTCGAGCGTCAGCGCGTGGTGCAGGTCGAGCGTGGGACGGTCGATCCAGCGCAGGAATGGCCGTGTGGACACGATGATCCGTTCGCCGGCGTCGGTCGTGCCCTGCAGGAGCGCCCAGTTCTCGGACCGGTCGTCGGCTCGGAAGCCCTCGACGATGTCGACCAGAGCTGCGGCATCGCCTCGCTGGGGGGTGGTCACCGCCTCGATGCCGCCGAGCCACCGCTCGACGGCGTCTTCACCGAGCAGCCAGTCGAGCACGAGGAACGTCACCTGTCCGGGCGTTTCCCCGGGCATGGCGGCGAACGCCGGGTGGAACACCGCGACGTCGACCCGCTGGCGGTCGTCGTCGACGGTGAGACCGAACCGGAGTTCGTCCACCGCGATGGTCGTACCGGCGATGTCCAGCCTCTGGCCCGCGACCACAGGATCGGCTCGGCGGGCGGGGTGGAACTCCCAGGTCGGACCCTCGGGCGGCGCAGCGCGGCGCCACCGTTCGGCCAGCGGCCGGATCTCCGCGATCCCACCCCCGCTCACGACGAGCGCGTGCCGGGCGCGGGTTCCGGCAGCGAGTTCCCACACCAGGTCGGGGTGGATGGCGCGCACCTTGGCGGTGATCACGTCGGGGAGGTCGCCGTAGTCGCCGCTCGCGACAGCAGACGCGGTGCGACGCTCGCCCTCGTCACTCCACCACCGCCAGAACGCGGTGATCGGGTGCGCCGCTGGTTCCTCGCGGCGGCGGCGCAGCAGCGCCACTACAGCTCCCAGGTGTGGACGGGCTCGTTGGTGTGCATGTTGTCGCTGTAGCGGCGGACCATCTCGCGCAGGGCCTCGCGACGGTCGAGCGAGGTCTCGGCGTCGATCTTGTGGAAGGTGCGGGCCTGCCACTCGGCGCCGTTGACGTGCTGGATGCACCGCTGCTCGATGATGCCGAGCAGGCGGTCGCTGACGGCGGAGTCGACGCCCCACCGCTGCAGGCCTTCGTGGGCGATGGGCAGCAGGCGGCGCAGCACCAGTTCGGTGGCGGGCACCTCGCCCAGCCCGGGCCAGTAGACCCGGGCGTCGATGCCGCGACGGGCGCCCTCGTAGAAGTTGTCCTGCGCCGTGGCGAACGACATCCGCGACCAGATCGGGCGGTCCTCCTCGACCAGCATCCGCAGGAGCCCGTAGTAGAAGGCGCCGTTGGCGAGGATGTCGACCACGGTCGGGCCGGCCGGCATCACCCGGTTCTCCACCCGCAGGTGCGGCTTGTTGCGGTAGACGTCGTAGATCGGCCGGTTCCAGCGGTAGATCGTGCCGTTGTGCAGGCGCAGTTCCTGCAGTCGTGGGGTGTCGCCGCGGTCGAGCACCTCGACCGGGTCCTCGTCCTCGACCACCGGCAGCAGCGCCGGGAAGTAGCGCAGGTTCTCCTCGAACAGGTCGAAGATCGAGGTGATCCAGCGTTCGCCGAACCACACGCGCGGCCGCACCCCCTGCTCCCGCAGTTCGTCGGGACGGGTGTCGGTCGCCTGCTCGAACAAGGCGATCCTGGTCTCTCGCCACAGCTCCTTGCCGAACAGGAACGGCGAGTTCGCCCCGACCGCCAGCTGGACACCGGCGATGCTCTGTGCCGCGTTCCAGTTGTTGGCGTAGTCCTGCGGGCTGACCTGCAGGTGGAACTGGACGCTGGTGCAGGCGGCCTCGGGCGCGATGGTGTCGGCGTAGGTCGAGAGTCGCTCGGGGCCGTCGATGGTGATGTGGAGGTCCTCGCCCCGGGCGGCGAAGATCTGCTCGTTCAGCAGCTTGTACCGCGGGTTCGCGCTGAGTGTTTCCGAGTGCAACTGTTCGTTGGTGAGGGTCGGGAGGATCCCGATCATCACGATGTGGGCGCCGATCGCCTTGGAGCGTTCCTCGGCGTCGTTGAGGCTCGCCCGCAACTGCGCCTCGAGCTCGCCGGGTTCGTTCCCGGCGAGCGGTCGCGGCCGCACGTTGATCTCGATGTTGAACTGCCCGAGTTCGGTCTGGAAGTCCTCGTTGGCGATCTCCTCGAGGACCTCGGTGTTGCGCATGACCGGGTCCTGGTCCTTGTCGACCAGGTTGAACTCGATCTCCAGACCGGTGAGCGGCCGTTCGACGTCGAACCGGGCCTCCTGCAGCATCCGGGCGAACACGTCGAGGCACCGGCGGACCTTGGCCCGGTAGCGCTGGCGGTCCTGCCGGCTGAACTGCGTGGCAGCGACGTCGTCACCCATGGCGCGAGCCTAGAAGACTGCTGAATAAGGCCTGTTTCCGGCCAGCTCGTGAGCGGCGGCGGCGAGTGGCTGGGAGCTTGGCAGAGCTGCCCGGCGGGGCGGTGGGGGTGACGGGGTCGCTGTGGCCGCGTCAGCGGCCGTATGAGCCTGGCGGGCTGGTGTGTCAGCTCAACGCCCAGGTGCCGTGCGTGTGGTGCAGGCCGAGGTTGGTCAGGCGGCGCAGGTTGACGGCGGTGACGCGTAGGTGCAGCCAGGCGTTGTTGGCGGCGGTCCCGCGGTAGCGCAGTCGGCGGTTGCCGCGCACGATCCAGGCGATGGACCGTTCGACGGCGGGTCGGTGCTGCCGGTAGGCGGCGGCGAAGTCGGGGTCGGTGGCGGCGCGGACGCGGTGGGCGCGGGCCAGGCGGTCGTGCGGTCCTAGCCGCATCGCCTTGCCGGTGCGGCTGGCGGTGCAGCGGGCCCGCAGCGGGCAGCCTCGGCAGGCGACTCCGAAGTTGACCTGCCCGCTGGGTCGGACCGGGCGGGTGACGCCGGCGGGGCAGGTCAACTCGACCGGGTCGCCGGTGCCGCCATCGGTGTCGTCGTAGCCGACGGTGAAGTCGTCGACGGTGAACCCGCCGGGGACGGCCGGGTTCACCGGCCACGGCTTGATCGTTGCACTGTGCGCGGCCCGGTGCAGGTGGTCGAGCATGTCGCCGGTGCCGTAGGCCGAATCACCGAGCACCTCGACGGTTTCGTCCTCGCCGAGTGCGTCCAGGGTGGTGTCTTGGCCGAGCAGGACGACTCCGACGGTGGCGTCGCCGCTGCCGGCGCCGGCGGCCATCGTCACCGTGCAGGCCGTCACGATCCCGGTGTCGGGTTCGACCACGACGTGGGCCTTGAACCCGTCCTGCCGCCGCGACGTCGTCTTGTGGGCGTGCCGCGCCTGCGGGTCGACCGTGGAGATCACCCGGTCCGCCACGACGTTGCGGGCGATCCGCCACGACCCGCCTTCGCCGTCGTCGCCGGCGGCCGACCCGCCGGTCTCGACATCTGGACCGTCGCCGGAGCCGTCACCGGTGGCGGGGACCCACTCGACGTCTTGGCCTGCGATCAACGCCAGCAGCCCGACCGCGTCGACCGCGGCCCGGTCCAACACCAGCCCCGGCAGGTCCTCGTCGGCCGGTTCGGTGAACGCGGTGACCGCGGCCAGGACTGCCCGCGCGTCACGCACCAGCCCGTCGACCAGCCGGTCACGGGCGGCGGTGTCGTCCCACGCGATCTGCGGCTTGCCCGGCGAGGTGTAGTCGTGCCCGGCCGTCGTCGCTGCCGCAGCGATCAGTTCGTGCCCGCCGGGGACGGTGCGGTGCGGGCGACCCGGCGGATCGCCGCGATCAGCTGGGTGACGGTGTCCTGGGTGGCGACCGCGTCGTCGAGGATCGTGGAATCCAACACCCGCCGGGTCCTGCCGGTCAGCACCCCGGTCTCGGCGACCACCGCCCGCACCGCGTCGAAGATCCGCTCCGGCGACGCCGACCCGGCCAACCTGCGCCGCCAGTACGTCAACGTCGTCGGGTGGAACGCCGGCGCCGTCACCGCCAACCCGCACGCCGCCTTCCACCGCAGATCGAACGTCACCGCCTCGGCCGCGTCACGATCCGACAGACCGTGCAACGCCTGCAACACCAACACCGAAGCCACCACCGACGCCGGAGTGCTCGGCCGGCCCCGACCCGACGGGAACAAGTCCGCGAACATCGCATCCGGGAACAGCACCTCGCGGTGCTCGGCCAAGAACGCGAACACACTGCCCGGCCTCAGCAGATGACCCGCGACCGCCCGCACATCCCACAACTCCGGCTGACCGCCGCTGGAACCCTGCACCCCAAGATCATCCCGGCACCAACCCGCCGACCCCGGTCACCACACCGGATTGTTCAGCAGTCTTCTAGGCCGTGTCTCAAAACCCCATGCTCTGCTGCGCGACGCCGAGGCGCGGCGTCTGCTTCGTTGTCGTCGTCGCGAGTACAACAGCGGTACTCGCCTCCTCCTCCGCCTCACATCCACCACACCTCACCGCCGCTCGCAACGAGCGGGAGTTCTGAGATACGTCCTACGCGGCGGCAGGCCGTAGGCGAGGCGCTGGTCGGCCGGCACGACGTCGAGGTCGTCCGGGTGACGGCCGAGGTAGGCCTTGACGAACGGGCACTGGGGGAGCACCGCGACCCCGCGGGCGCGGGCGTCGGCGAGCGCACCGGCGATGAGCCGCGAACCGAGGCCGCGGCCCTCGAAGGCGGGGTCGACCTCGGTGTGCAGGAAGACCAACGCGCCCGGCGCCGACCGGTAGACGATCGCGCCCGCCGAGGTCGCGCCGACCCGCAGGACGTACCGGTGGTGGTCGGGGTCGTCGGTGACGGTCACGGCGTCGGCGTCGTCCACGACCGCTGAGATTACGGCCCGCACCGGGTGCCGTCGTCCGCCCCGGAAGCGCTAACGTCTCGATCCGCCACGCAGCCGTCCGTCCTGTCCGATCACCCGCCCGGAGCGCAGCGCATGGAGATCGTCGGCGACACGCACCAGAAGGCCCTCCGGATCAATCTCGATCCGCGCTGGTACGGGACCGTGGCCGAAATCGGCGCCGGGCAGGAGGTGGCCCGGTGGTTCTTCCGGGTCGGGGCCGCCGCCGGCACCATCGCGAAGACCATCTCGGCCTACGACATGGCCGTCAGCGACGCCGTGTACGGCCACTCGGGCCGCTACGTGTCGATGCAGCGGCTGCAGGCCATGCTCGACCACGAGTTCCAACTCAACCTCGACCGGTTGTCCGAGGACCGCGGCGACAACAACGCGTTCTTCGCGTTCGCCGACACCGTGGTCGCGCGCAGCTACCGCGGCGGCAACGAGTGCCACGGCTGGATGGGCGTGAAGTTCCAGAGCCGTCCGCGCGACGAACCCAGCCAGGTCATCGTGCACGTCCGCATGCTCGACAACGAGGCGTCGTTGCAGCAGGAGGCGCTCGGGATCGTCGGGATCAACCTGCTGCACGGCGCGTTCTTCGAGCACCACGAACCCGACGTGCTCATCGAGCACCTGCTCGACAAGCTCACCACGGGCCGGATCGAGATCGACCTCATCGATTTCAAGGGCATCGAATTCCGGGCGGTCGACAACCGGCTGATGGCCCTCAAGCTCGTCCAGGTCGGGCTGAGCGGGGCCGCGATGTTCGCGCCCAACCGCGAGGTGCTGCAGCCCAGCGAGGTCCTGCGCAAGAAGGCGATCCTCGTCGAGCGGGGCAGTTTCCGGCCGCCGACGGTCGTGAACATCGACATGCTCGACGCCGCGTGCGAGAAGTTCGCGGCGCTGCCCGCGGTGGAGGATCGCGAGATCCTGCGCCTCTGCGAGCTCACGACCGCCAACCTGCTCGACGGCGGCAAGGACGTCGACCGTCGCGACTTCCTCGCCCGGGCCGACCTGCTGGCGGCGTGCGGGCTGACCGTGCTGATCTCCGACTTCGCGGCCTACCACCGGCTCGCGGCGTACCTGCAGTGGCGCACCGACGGCCCGGTCGGGTTGACGATGGGGCTGCCGAGCCTGGTCGACCTGTTCGACGAGTCCAACTACACCGAGTTGCCCGGCGGGATCCTCGAGAGCTTCGGGCGGTTGTTCAAGAACGACCTCAAACTGTTCTGCTACCCGATGCTGCGCGACGGCGAGACCGTCACCGTCGACACCCTGCGCGTCGACAAGGAACTGCAGCCGCTCTACGACTACCTGGTGGGACGCGGCAGCTTCGTCGCCCTCGACAACCACCACGCCGAGTACCTGCCGATCCTGTCGCGCGACGTGCTGCGGCGGATCCGCGAGGGCGACGACTCGTGGGTGCCGATGGTGCCGCCGCAGGTCGCCGAACTCATCCAGCAGCGGGCGTTCTGGCGGCAGCACCGCCAGCACTCGGGGTGAGTGGCAACACCGACGAAACCCCGCTGACCTAGCGTCAGCGGGGTGGACGACGTCCCGATCCGGACCCGCGACGTCCACGGCTACCGCCGCGCCTACCGCCTGCTCGGCCGCGGTACGCCGCTGCTGCTGATCCACGGCATCGGCGACAACTCCGCAACCTGGCTCCCGGTGATGCGCCGGCTGGCGCAGCGGCACACCGTGATCGCGCCCGACCTGCTGGGCCACGGCCAGTCGGCGAAGCCGCGCGCCGACTATTCCGTCGCGGGCTACGCCAACGGCATGCGCGACCTGCTCACCGTGCTCGGCATCGACCGCGTCACCGTGGTCGGCCACAGCCTCGGCGGCGGCATCGCGATGCAGTTCGCCTATCAGTTCCCGGAGCGCAGCGAGCGGCTCGTGCTCGTGGCCACCGGCGGTGTCGAGCGGGCCGTGACGCCGGTGCTGCGCGCCGTCTCGCTCCCCGGTGCGCACCACGCGCTGCTCGTGCCGCGCCTGCCCTTCGGCAAGCTCGCGATCACGACGGCGTTGCGCACCATGGCCACGCTCGGCACCGGGCTCGGCCGCGACGCCGACGACCTGGTCCGGCTCGTCGAGGCCCTGCCCGACGCCACGGCCCGGTCGGCGTTCGCGCGGACACTGCGCGCGGTGGTGGACTGGCGCGGTCAGGTGGTCACGATGCTCGACCGCTGTTACCTCACCCGCGGCATGCCGACCATGTTGATGTGGGGGACCCGCGACAGCGTCCTGCCGGTCCGCCACGCGCGGGTGGCCCACGCCGCGATGCCGCACAGCCGCCTGGAGCTGTTCGAGCGGTGCGGGCACTTCCCGTTCCACCACGACCCGGCCCGCTTCGTCGACCTGCTCGAGGACTTCATCGACACCACCGCGCCCGCCGACTGGAGCGACGAGCAGTGGCGCCAGCTGCTGCGGGGTGCCCACGGCCCCGTCCCGCCCGCCGAGCACGAGGCGCTGCGGCTGGTGAGCGAGCGCTCGGCGACGTAGCCCCTCGCATGACACCGGCGGTTTCGGGTATGACTTGCCGCAAAGCCTCACCGTGGAGACGCCCGTGACGACGTACCTGTTGACCGGCAGCACCGGCCTCATCGGCCGGCACCTGCTCGTGAAGTTGCTCGACGACCCCGAGGCGCAGGTCCACGCGCTGGTGCGGGCGGCGTCGGTCGGCCGGTTGGAGACGACGCTCGCGGAGCTGCCCGCGTCGGTGCGCGAGCGCGTGCACGTCGTCACCGGCGATCTCACCGAACCCGATCTGGGTGTCACCAGGACGACCCGCCGCACGCTGCGGAACAAGGTCGACCACCTCGTGCACCTCGCGGCGCTCTACGACATGACCGCGGGCGACGAACGCAACGAGCTGATCAACGTCGAGGGCACCCGCCGGGTCGTCGAGCTCGCCGAGGACCTCCATGTCGGCGTGCTGCACCACGTGTCGTCGGTGGCCGTGGCGGGCGAGGCCCGTGGCACGTTCGCGGAGAAGGACTTCGACAAAGGCCAGCCACTGCCGTCGCCGTACCACCGCACCAAGTACGAGTCGGAGAAGATCGTCCGTGACGCCGCGGTGCCGTGGCGGGTGTACCGACCCGCGATCGTGCTCGGCGATTCGCGGACCGGCGAGATGGACAAGGTCGACGGCCCCTACTACTTCTTCCCGACCATCGACGCGCTGTCCAAGCTGCCGCACCGCATGCGCACGCCGATCCTGTTGCCCGGCCTCGGCGACTCCAACGTGGTGCCGGTCGACTACGTCGTCGACGCCATGAACGCGTTGATCCACCGACCGGGCCTCGACGGCCGGGCGTTCCACCTCGTCCACCCGCGTCCACAGACGTTCGCCTCGGTCTACAACGCGTTCGCCACCCAGGCGGGCGCGCCGACGATCAGCGCGACGTTGCCCGGCACGACCGTCTGGCCCGCGGCCAAGGCCGTCGCCAAGCTGGCGGGTGCGGTGCCAGGGGCCAAGCTCGGCTACGAGCTCACGATGCAACGGTTGGGCGTGCCCAGCGAGGTCGTGCCGCACCTGGTGTTCACCCCGACCTTCGCGTCGGAGGTCACCCGCGCGGAACTCGACGCGGCCGGGGTTCCGCCGCCGCCCGAACTCGACGCGTACGCCGCCCGGTTGTGGGCGTACTGGGCCGCGCACCTCGACCCCAACCGGTACCGGAGGCACGGTCCGCGCGGCGAGCTCGACGGCCGGGTCGTCGCGATCACCGGGGCGTCGTCGGGCATCGGCCGGGCCACGGCGCTCAAGGTCGCCGAGAAGGGCGGCATCCCGCTGCTGCTCGCGCGGCGTACGGGCGAGTTGGTGGAGGTGCGCGACGAGATCGTGGCGGCGGGCGGTGAGGCGTACGTCTACTCGGTCGACCTCACCGAACAGACCTCGGTCGACGACGTCGTCAAGCGGATGCTCGCCGAGCACGGCGGGGTCGACATGCTGGTCAACAACGCCGGCCGCTCGATCCGCCGTTCCGTTGCACTGTCCTACGATCGCTTCCACGACTACCAGCGCACGATGACGCTCAACTACTTCGCGCCGGTGCGGTTGATCCTCGCGCTGCTGCCCAGCATGCAACGGCGGCGGTTCGGACGGATCGTCAACGTCAGTTCGATCGGTGTCCAGACCAACGTTCCGCGGTTCTCTGCCTACGTGGCGAGCAAGGCCGCGCTGGACGCGTTCAGCCGGGTCGTCAGCACCGAGACGATCGGTGACGGCGTGACCTTCAGCGTCATCCACATGCCGCTCGTGCGCACTCCGATGATCGCCCCGACGAAGATGTACGACCGGTTCCCGACCATGACCCCCGACGAGGCTGCGGGCGTGCTCGTGAACGCACTCGAACACCACCCGAAGCAGTGGGGCACCAAGCTCGGCACCTTCGGGGCGGTCGCCAACGCCCTGACCCCGAACCTCACCGAGGCGATCATGCACACGGCGTACCTCGCCTTCCCCGATTCGGTCGCGGCCGGTGGTGAGGACGCGAGGTTGGGCGCGAAGGCGCCCGAGGCGCTCAGCCGCGGTGCGGTCCTGCTGGCGCGCCTGCTGCCGGGTGTGCACCTGTGACCGCCGTCCCGGTGGGCTGGGCAGTATCCGATACTCGCGGTATCGTCTAATCCCGTGGTCGAACGCGGAGCGGTCCCGCAGGTGCCCGGCGCGGTGCGCCGGGTGCTCGGCGCGGCCCGGGCGCTCACCACACCGCTGATGCCCGACGCCTACCTCGAGCTGCTCAAACCCGATGTGGAACACCCGCGAGTTGCGGGGCGTCGTGACCGAGATCCGGCGCGAGACGCACGACACCGCCACGATCGTCATCCGGCCCAGCCGTCCGTGGCCGGGCCACCAGCCCGGCCAGTTCCTGCGCGTGGGCGTGGAGATCGACGGCATCCGGCACTGGCGCGCGTTCACGCTGACCTCCGACCCCGGCCACCCCCAGGGCCTGGTCGCCCTCACCGTGAAGAAGGTCGAGGGCGGGCTGATGTCGACGTTCCTGCTGGAGCAGGCCCAACCGGGCGCGATGCTGTTCCTCGGGGAGGTCGAGGGCGAGTTCGGGATCGCCCGGCGCCCGCAACGCCCCGTCCTGCTCGTGAGCGCCGGCAGCGGTGTCACGCCGATGTTCTCGCTGCTGCGGCACCTCGACCGACGGGACTGGTTCGACGACGTCGTGCACGTGTTCGGCGTGCGCACCGATGCCGACGTCATCTTCGCCGACCACCTGCGGGCGTTCGAGGCCAAGCACGAGGGCTACACGCTGCACACCTGGTTCAGTTCCGACAAGGGACGGCTGACCCCGGCCGACCTCGCCGACCTCGTCCCGGACTGGCGTGAGCGGACGACCTACCTGTCCGGCCCGCCGTCGATGATCGACACGTTCAAGCAGCACTGGACCGACGAGGGCCTCGCCGAGCAGTTCGAACTCGAGCGTTTCCAGCCCAAGGCGGGCGCCGACGTCGACGCGGGCGAGGGCGGCACGGTGCGCTTCCGGGTCAGCGAGACCGAGGTCGAGTGCGACGGGTCCACCCCGATCCTCGACGCCGGTGAGGACGCCGGGCTCACCCTGCAGCACGGCTGCCGGATGGGCATCTGCCACACGTGCGTCGGCCGGCTCGCGGAGGGCAAGCTCCGCGACCTGCGCAACGGCAACACCTACGGCGAGGTGGGGGAGATGGTGCGCATCTGCATCAGTTGCCCCGAGGGCCACGTCGAGATCGAACTCTAGAGTGCACGGACCCGAGAGGAGCGCGACATGGTTCTGAGCGCCGGCACGACCAAGGTGCAGAAGACCCCGAACCCGATCGACCGTCTGACGCCGGAGCAGATCGAGCAGATCGGCCAGGAGTTCCAGGCGATCCACGACGAGGTCTTCGCCGACCTCGGCGACCGCGACGCCAAGTACATCCGTTCCATCATCGAGTTTCAGCGGGCGGCTGGTCGTGCTCTCGCGGATCGTGCTCATGGCCTCGCGCTACAAGCCGGCCTGGGTGCTCGGGACGGCCGGGCTGTCGCTGGCCAAGATCCTCGAGAACATGGAGATCGGCCACAACGTCATGCACGGCCAGTGGGACTGGATGAACGACCCGAACATCCACTCCTCCACGTGGGACTGGGACACGGCGTCGCCGGCCGCCGCGTGGAAGCATTCGCACAACTACGTTCACCACACGTTCACCAACGTGATCGGCAAGGACAAGGACGTCGGCTACGAGATCATGCGCATCGACCCCCGTCAGAAGTGGGAGCCGGTCTTCCTCGGGCAGCCGGTCTACAACCTGCTGCTCATGGCCTTCTTCGAGTGGGGAGTGGCCGGCCACGACCTCGACTTCGAGGCGATCCGCACGGGCCGCAAGCCCAAACGGCAGGCGTGGGACGAACTCAAGGCCATCGGTGTCAAGGCCCGCCGGCAGATCGTCAAGGACTACATCGCCTTCGCGGCCCTGTGGGGCAGCGAGTGGAGCAAGACCCGGGTGGCGAACGCGGTCAGCAACGTCGTCCGCAACGTGTGGTCGAACGCGATCATCTTCTGCGGCCACTTCCCCGACCAGGCCTACGTCTTCACCGAGGAAGAGGTCGAGGGCGAGACCAAGGGCCACTGGTACGTGCGCCAGCTGCTGGGCGCGGCCAACATCGACGGCTCCTCGACGTTCCACCTGCTCTCGGGCAACCTGTCGTTCCAGGTTGAGCACCACCTGTATCCCGACATGCCGAGCTCGCGGTACCAGGAGATCGCCCCGCGCGTGAAGGACATCTGCGAGCGCTAACGGCCTCCCGTACAACACCGGCCCGTTCGGCAAGCAGTGGCTGTCGGTGCAGCGGACGATCCTGCGGCTCGCGTTCCCGGGCGGCCACGAGCAGACCAAGGCCGATCCGTACGTCGCGCCGCCGGTCGACGAGCAGGCCGAGGCGCAGCGGGTCGAGATCGCACCGGGCGTGCCCGCCTTCCCGTAGGACGCCCCACCGAACCCGATCGTGTGTGTCCAGGCGTCGTGGTGACGCCGGGGTACACACGATCGGGTTGGATGCGGCTCTTGACCGATTCGTCCTAAAGCGGTTTAGTAGTCCGGCATGAGCGCAACGGAGCGCGTCACCATCGCCGACGTCGCGGCACGGGCCGGGGTGTCGGCGGGGGCGGTGTCGTTCGCGCTCAACGGCCGCCCGGGGGTCGCCGCGTCGACCCGCGACCGCATCCTCGCGGTGGCCGACGAGCTCGGGTGGACGCCCAACGTGCGGGCCCGGTCGCTGTCGCGGTCGACGTCGTACACCGTCGGCCTGGTGCTCGCCCGGCCCACCGCGACCGTCGGCGCCGACCCGTTCTTCCCGCCGTTTGTGGCCGGTGTGAACGCCGTGCTCACCCCGGTCGGGCGTTCGCTGTTGTTCACCGTCGTCCCCGACACCCAGGCCGAGGTGGCGACCTACCGGCGGTTGGCCGCCGAGGCGCGGGTCGACGGCGTGTTTCCTCACCGACCTGCGGGTCGACGACCCGCGGCCCGCGTTGCTCGACGAACTCGGCCTGCCCGCCGTCACCGTGGGCCGGCCCGAGAAGGCTCCGCCCGCCACCGGGTCGGTCGCGGTCGACGACGTCCCCGGTGTGCGGGAGACCGTCGAACGACTCGTCGCGCTCGGCCACCGCCGGATCGCCCACGTGACCGGCCCGGACGACTACCTGCACGTGCGGCACCGCACGGCGGGCCTGGCGCGCGGCCCTGCGAGCGGCCGGTTTGACCTCGGAACACCTGGTCCACACGGACTTCTCGGCCGGCGACGGCGCGCGCGCCGCGGACGAACTGCTGGCCCTGGACGAGTCGTCGCGCCCGACGGCGATCACCTTCGCCAACGACGTCATGGCGCTCGCCGGTGTCGCGGTGGCGACCCGCCGGGGCTCGGTGTCCCGGCCGACGTCTCGGTGACGGGTTTCGACGACACCGACCTGGCCCGGCACGTCGAACCGCCGCTCGCCCTCGGTGCGCACCGACGTCGAGGGCTGGGGCCGCGCCTGCGCCCGTGCCCTGCTCGCGGCGATCGACGGCGCACCACCCGAACACCTCGAGCTCCGCCCCGGCGCGCATGGTCGGCCGGGCCTCGCTCGGACCTGCACCCCGCACCACCCGACGGAAGGGAACACGGTGACCCGGACAGCGACGTTCGTCGTCCCGCTGCTGTTGCTCGCGGGCGTCCTCGCCGGCTGCAGCATCGTCAAGCCGGTCGACGCCGAGAAGGCGCGCACGGCCCGCGGGCCGATCACGATCTGGTACTCGAACAACGAGCAGGAAGTCCAGTGGGGCGAACAGGTCGTCAAGAGCTGGAACGCCGCGCACCCGAACGAGACCGTGACGGGACAGCAGATCCCGACCGGCAAGTCCTCGGAGGCGGTGATCCAGGCCAGCATCATCGCGGGCACCGAACCGTGCCTGATCTACAACACCTCGCCCGCGTCGGTGCCCTCGTTCCAGGCCATCGGCGGGCTGGTCTCGCTCGACCAGTTCCCCGGCGCACGCAGCTACATCGAGGGCCGCAGCGGCGCCCTGGCCGACCAGTACCGCAGTCCTGACGGCACCTACTACCAGCTGCCGTGGAAGTCGAACCCGGTCGTGATCTTCTACAACAAGAAGCTCTTCGCGAAGGCCGGGCTCGACCCGGCCCACCCGAAGCTGGCCTCGTACGCCGATTTCCTCGCCACCAGCAAGCAGATCGTGGCGTCGAAGGCCGCGCGGTTCGCGATCTACCCGAGCGCGGCGACCGACTTCTTCCAGTCCTGGTTCGACTTCTACCCCGCCTACATCGCGCAGTCCGGCGGTCAGCAGTTGATCGAGAACGGCAAGGCGACGTTCGACGACCCCGCCGGTCGGCAGGTGTTCGACTTCTGGCGGCAGATCTACGCGAAACGGCCTGGCCGGCCAGGAGGTCTACAACGGCGGACGCCTTCGCCGACGGCACGGCCGCGATGGCGACGGTCGGGCCGTGGGCGATCAAGGCCTACGACAAGGTCGACTGGGGCGTGGTGCCCGTGCCGACCGCCGACGGCACGCCCAGCAAGAACACGTTCAGCGACGCGAAGAACGTCGCGATGTACGCCTCGTGCCAGAACCGGGCCACGGCGTGGGACTTTCCTGAAGTACTCGACCAGCCAGGAGCAGGACGGGCAGTTCCTCACCCTCACCGGCCAGATGCCCACCCGCACCGGGATCCTCGGCACCTACGCGGACTACTTCGCGAAGAACCCGCCCTACAAGACCTTCGCCCAACTCGCGCAGGGGGTGGTCGAGGTGCCGAACGTGCCGAACTCCGTCCAGATCTGGCAGGCCTTCCGCGACGCGTGGGCACGCAACGTCATCTTCGGCAACGGGAACGTCGACGCCACGCTCAGTGCGACCGCCGCAGCGGTCGACGGCCTCGTCGTGAAGAAGTGAGGGGGACCCGATGACCATCGCCTCCGTACCGCCCGCATCCGCACCGCCACCGGCCCCGGCCGGGTCGACGACGAGGACCGCGACACCGGCACCCGAGGTCGGCTCCGGTCGACGCCGGCGCCCGTTCGGCCGGCAGCCGGTCGGCCTGGCCTTCAGCGCGCCGTACATCCTGTTCATCGCGGCGCTGTTCGCGTACCCGCTCGGGCTCGCCGTCTACATGTCGTTCCACCGGTACGTGTTCACCGCGCCCGGTGTCGACGTACCGAAACCCTTCGTGGGGCTGCAGAACTACCGCGACGTGCTCGGCGATCCCGCCGTGCAGCGGGCCTTCGTCAACGTCGGGGTCTTCCTCCTCATCAACGTGCCGCTCACCGTGGTGCTCTCGTTGGTGCTCGCCACCGCGCTCAACCGCAAGCTCCGGTTCCGGTCGTTCTACCGCGTCGCCTACTACGTGCCGTACGTGACCGCGAGCGTCGCGGTGGTCGGCGTGTGGCTGTTCCTCTTCAACGGGCAGGGCCTGGTGAACAACGTGCTCGGCCCGCTCGCGCCGCAGCCGTCGTGGCTGGTGAACCAGAGCCTCGCGATGCCGGTCATCGCGATCTACGTGACGTGGAAGCAGCTCGGGTTCTACATCCTGCTGTACCTCGCGGCGCTGCAGAACGTGCCGAAGGAGCTCTACGAGTCCGCGGCAGTCGACGGCGCCGGCCCGTGGCGGCAGTTCCTCTCGGTGACGGTGCCGGGCGTGCGCCACGCGACCTCCCTGGTCACGTTGCTCGCGATCGTCACCGGCGCGAACCTCTTCACCGAGCCGTACCTCCTCACCGGAGGCGGGGGTCCGGACGGTGCGTCCGCCTCGCCGGTGCTCGTCATGTACCAGCTCGGCATCGAGCAGAACCAGCCCGACCTCGCGGCGGCCATCGGCGTCGTCCTCGTGCTCGGGGTGCTCGTGCTCGCCGGGATCCAACGACTGCTCGAGAGGCTCTGATGACCGCGACCGTTGTCCACGACACCGATCCGGTGACGACGCCCGACCAGGATCCCGGGGACGCCCGCGAGGGGCACTCGGTGCTCCGGTACGTGGTGCTCACCCTCGGCGCGATCGTCTTCCTGTTCCCCTTCTACTACATGGTCATCGGTTCGTTCGCGGCCAAGAGCGACGGCACGGCGAAGGGACTGATCCCGGGTGCCAACGGTTGGACGTTCGCCAACTACAGCGAGATCAACGCGGCGATCGACCTCGGCCGGTCGCTGCTCAACTCGCTGATCTTCACGGCGGGGGTGCTGGTGTGCACGCTGTTCTTCGGCACGCTCGCGGGATATGCCCTGGCCCGGCTGAAGTTCAGGGGCCGTGGGCTGCTGTTCGCGTCGATGCTGCTGCTGCAGGCGGTGCCGTTCCAGTTGCTGATCATCCCGATCTACGTGCTGGTGGCGCGCAACTACGGGCTGGCGGACAACGTGCTCGGGATGATCCTGCCGTTCGCGATCAACTCGACCGCGGTGATCCTGTTCCGGCAGTACTTCCTGCAGGTGCCGAAGGAGCTGTTCGAGGCCGCCCGCATCGACGGCGCGAGCGAGTGGAAGATCCTCTGGAGCGTCGCGGTCCCGCTGGTGAAACCCGCCCTGCTCACCGGTGCGCTGCTGACCTTCATCGGTCCGTGGAACGAGTTCCTCTGGCCGTTCCTCATCACCAAGCAGGCGGACCGGCAGCCGCTCGCGGTGTCGCTGGCCAACTACATCACCACGGCGACGGCCACCGCCAGCAACCCGTTCGGTGCGGTGCTCGCCGGAGCGTGCGTGCTCGCCGCGCCCGCCGTCCTGCTGTTCGTGGTCTTCCAGCGCAAGTTCGTGTCCACCGACCTCGGTTCCGGAGTGAAGGGATGACCGTGACGACTTCCGTCGCAACCACCGTGCCCGCGCGTCTCACCCGGCTGGGGGTGGTCATGAGCCCCGAGCCGGGCGCTGCGTTCGAGGTCGAGGGGGTGCTCAACCCCGCGAGCGGGCGCGACGCCGACGGCCGGTTGTGGTTGCTGCCGCGGCTGGTCGCCGAGGGCAACTTCTCCCGCGTCGGCCTGGCCGAGGTCGTGGTCGAGGACGGTGCGCCGGTCGCGGTGCGTCGCGAGGGTGTGGTGCTCGCGCCCGACGAGGGGTGGGAGCGCGGCGTTTCCTACGGTGGCGTCGAGGATCCCCGCATCACGTGGGTCCCGGACCTGGGCCGCCACCTGATGACCTATGTGGCGAACGGCCCGCTCGGCCCGCACCCGGCACTCGCGACCTCGACCGACCTGCGGACGTGGGAGCGGCACGGGCCGATCCACTTCGACTACCAGGCCGACCTCGACACCGACCTCAACCTGTTCCCCAACAAGGACTGCGTGTTCTTCCCCGAGCCGGTCACCGCCCCGGACGGCCGGCGCGCGTTCGCGATGCTGCACCGGCCGATGTGGGACCTGTCGTGGATCCGCCCGAACGAGACGACCTACCTGCCCGCGGGCGTCGACGACGACCGCCCGGGCATCTGGATCTCCTACGTCCCGGTGGAGGACGTCGCCCGCGGGATCGTCGCGCTCACCCGGATGCAGCAGCACCGCCTGGTCGCGATGAGCGAGTACGACTTCGAGGCGCTGAAGATCGGCGCCGGGCCGCCGCCGATCCGGGTCGAGCAGGGGTGGCTGCTCATCCACCACGGGGTCACCGGCGAGCTCGAGCAGGGTTGGGAGCAGCAGCAGAAGGTCCGCTACACGGCCGGGGCCATGGTGCTCGACGCCGCCGACCCGTCCGTCGTCCTCGCGCGGACCCCCACGCCGTTGCTCGAACCCGAGACGGCCGAGGAGACGGCGGGAACGGTGCCCAACGTCGTGTTCCCCACCGCGATCGAGGAGATCGACGGGCAGCCGTTCGTCTTCTACGGCATGGCCGACACGTCGATCGGCGTCGCACGGCTGGATCTGGTGTGAGGCGCGGCGCCACCGCAGTCGCCGCGATCGTTGCCGTGTGCGCGGGTGTGCTGACCGCGGTCGCGGCACCGGTTGCCGCGGCTCCGGCCGCCGCCGCAGCGTCCACACTCACCAACCTCGCGCACCTCGACTTCCTCACCACCGCCGTCACCCCGCCCGCGCAGGCGGGTCACACCACGTACCGGCTCGCGCAGGAACCCTCGATCGGTGCGTTGTGGGTGTACGCGGACCGCAACGCCGACGGGTCGTTCCGTCGGGTCGGCGGCGGCGCGCTCGACCCTGCCACCGGGCACTACCAGCAGGGTGCGTACGACACCGACGACATCGCCCGGGCCGCGGTCGTGTACCTGCGGCACTGGCGGCAGTTCGGCGACGCCCACAGCCGTACGCAGGCGTACCAGCAGTTGCGCGGGCTGACGTACTTCCAGACCACCACCGGGCCGCACGCCGGCAACGTGGTGCTGTGGATGCAGCCCGACGGCACGCTCAACCCGAGCGCGTTCCCCGTCGAACTCCCGGATCCGTCCGACTCGGCGAACTCGTACTGGCTGGCCCGCACGGTCTGGGCACTGGGGGAGGGGTACGCGGCGTTCAAGGACGTCGACCGCGGGTTCGCCGCCTTCCTCGCCGACCGCATGCGGCTCGCACTCACCGCGCTGCAACGCGAGACACTCGCCCGCTACGGACAGACCCAGGTCGTCGACGGCGTCAACCGGCCGGCGTGGTTGATTGTGGGTGGGGCCGACGCCACCGCCGAGGCCGTGCTGGGACTCGCGGCGTACGTGCGGGCCGGACGCGACGACGGCGCCCGCGCGGCCCTCCGCCAGTTCGCCGAGGGGATCGCTGCACAGGGCAGCGGTTCCAGCGGCGCGACGTGGCCGTACGGCGCGATCCTGCCCTCGGCCGCCTCGGAGTCGATCTTCCACTCGTGGGCGTCGTTCCCGCCCGCCGCGCTCGCGGCGGCGTCCACCGCGCTGGCCGACCGGTCACTGCTGGCGCCTGCGGTCGCCGACACGGCCGGGTTCACCCCCGACCTGCTGACCTCGTACGGGCCGGTCAACGGGCTCACGCCGGTCGCGACCGACCGCACCGTGATCGCGTACGGCGTCGACTCCCGGGTGCAGTCACTGCTCGCGGTCGCGGGCGCCACACGGTCGACCGGTCTGCGCGACCTCGCGGGCGTCGCCGCCGGTTGGTACTTCGGCCAGAACACTGCGGGCGTGCCCGTGTACGACCCCGCCACGGGCGTCACCGCCGACGGTGTGTCGGCCGACGGAGTCGTGAACCGCAACGGGGGCGCGGAGTCGACGATCCACGGGCTGCTGTCGATGCTCGCACTCGATGCGAATCCCGCGGCGGCGCGTCTGGCGCACGCGGCCGGAGCCGCGCCCACCCGGGTCGGCAGCACGACCGTCGAAGGCGAGGCAGCCGCCGTCACCGGAGCTGCGGGCGCCGCCGCCGTCGACCCGCCCTATTCGGCGGAATCGTCGTGGAGTGGCGGGCAGGCCCTCGTGTTCCGTGGTGTGGCCACGGCCGCCTGGAACGTTGCACCGTCATCCGTTCCGCGGGTGTTGGAAGCCGTGGTCGAACGGGTGCCGCGGTCGTCGTCGGTGCTGACCCTCAGCGCCGGCCGCACGACGCTCGGCCGGGTCGGGTTCGGCGGGGCCGGCCCGCAAGGCGTCTCCGCGGTGCCGGGCGTACTGCAGCCGGTGGTGGTCGGCATCGTGCCGGCGGGCGCCACCCGCGTGACCGCGACCTCGACGGCCGGGGCCGGTCGCCTCGACGCCCTCGTGCTCACCCCGCTCGTGAGTTCGGTGCGGGCGGCATCGGTCGAGGTGCTGACCAGCCGATCGGACCGCCCCGAGGTGGCCCGGCTCGGCGTCGGTGGCGCGGCGACCGCCTACGACCGCGACGGGCGACGGGTCGCCGCCTCCACCGGACCCCAGGTGACCGTGCCGCCGCAGGGGTTCGTCGTCGCGAGCTGAGCCGGGTCAGGGGCGCGCGGTGGCGGAACGGGTGGCGTAAGCCTGCTCGAGGGCGTCGGTGAGCACCTCGACGCTCTGGGCACCGGACACGCCGTACCGGCCGTCCAGGACGAAGTACGGCACCCCGGAGATGCCGTACGCGCGGGCCTGCTCGATGTCGGCGGTGACGGCGTCGCGGTAACGGTCACCGGCGAGGACGTCGTCGACCTCGGCCGCGGGCAGCCCGGCGTCGACCGCGACGCGGCGCAGCGTGTCGTGGTCGCCCATGGGCTCGCCGTCGGTGAACACCGCGCGGAAGAACCGTTCGGTGGCCTCGGGCTGGAGCCCGAGATCGGTGGCCAGGTGCAACAGTCGGTGCGCGTCGACGGTGTTCGCCGACCGGACGTCGTCGAAGCGGAAGTCGATGTCGTCGGCGGCGCCACGGGCCGTCATGTCGGCGTGCATCGCGGCGATGCGGGCGGTGTCGGTGCCGAACTTGACCGCGAGCCGCTCGGCGTGTGACGGCCCCGGCTGACCGGGGTGGTCGGACTCCGCGGTCGGGTCGAGTCGGAACGAGCGGTACCGCACCTCGACGTCGTCGGCGTGCGGGAAGGCGGTGAGTGCGGCGGTGAACCGTCGCTTCCCGATGTAGCACCACGGACACACGACGTCGGACCAGATCTCCACGAGCACGTCTGGCGCAACCGCCGATCCGACCGGCGGATTCCCGGAGTCAGCCGGAGCGGTCGGGGAGGTCGTCCCAGACGGGCTCCATGATCCCGAACACCGCGCCGTCGGGGTCGAGCAGGCGGGCGAGCCGCCCCCACGGCGTGTCCTCGGGGCCGTCCTGCACTCCACCGCCGAACCGGATCGCCCGGTCGATCGTGGCGTCGGCCGAGTCCACCCCGAACCAGATCGTCCAGCCGGGCGCCTCGCCGCCGGTCGCGTGCCCGACGCCACCCCAGGGCTCGGGATCGCCCGCCGGGCCGAACATGGCGTAGTCGTCGGCCGCCCGGGGTTCCTCGGTGTACGACCACCCGAGGACGTCGGTGTGGAAGGTCCGGGTCGCGGCGAGGTCGCCGGTGGCGCCGTCCTCCCAGACCAGCGCGCCGGGAGCGTTGACGACCTCGAACCCGTGGAAGCCGGCCGGTTCCAGCAGCGCGAACCGCAGGCCGCCCGGGTCCCGCGCGACCGCCATCCGGGCGACGCCGGCCAGCACGTCGTGGGGTGGTTCGAGCACCGTGCCGCCGCCGTTGGTGATCGCGGCGGCGGCCGCCTCGACGTCGTCGACGGCGAAACCCAGCAACCACGACGACGTCGCGTCCTCGCGCACCGCCCCGATGCCCGCGACCACGCCGCCGTGGGCCTCGGCGAGCGTCCAGTCGTGGTGGCGCGGGCCGACGTCGCGGAACGACCACCCGAGGACCTCGGCGTAGAAGGCCCGTGCCCGTGCCTCGTCGGCGGTGGCGAGTGTGACCCAGCAGGGGGCGCCGTGCGGCCACGGGGAGGTCCGGTTCGTCACCCCGCCGATCATGGCAGGGTGGGCGGCATGAGTCTGCAGGTGCAGGGTGTCGTGTCCATGGCCAAGGGGGCGCCGGTCGAACTGCGCACCGTGACCGTCCCCGATCCGGGCCCGGGCGAGGTGACGGTCGACGTCGCCGCGTGCGGGGTCTGCCACACCGACCTGCACTACCGCGAGGGCGGCATCAACGACGACTTCCCGTTCCTGCTCGGGCACGAGGCCGCGGGCACCGTGCGTGAGATCGGCCCGGGCGTCACCCACGTGGCGCCGGGCGATTTCGTCGTCCTCAACTGGCGTGCGGTGTGCGGCGAGTGCCGGGCGTGTAAGCGGGGCCGCCCCCAGTACTGCTTCGACACCCACAACGCTACCCAGAAGATGACGTTGGACGACGGCACGGAACTCTCGCCGGCGTTGGGCATCGGCGCGTTCATCGAGACCACGCTGGTGGCGGCCGGCCAGTGCACCAAGGTGGACCCGGCCGCGCCGCCGGAGGTCGTCGGCCTGCTGGGGTGCGGCGTGATGGCTGGGCTCGGTGCCGCGCTCAACACCGGCGAGGTGACGCGCGAGGACACCGTGGCGGTCATCGGCTGCGGCGGCGTGGGCGCGGCCGCGATCGCCGGGGCCCGCCTCGTCGGCGCGCGCACGATCATCGCGATCGACATCGACGACCGCAAGCTCGAGGTGGCCCGCGAACTGGGTGCCACCCACACCGTCAACTCGCGGGAGACCGACGCGATCGAGGCGATCCGCGGCCTCACCGACGGCTTCGGCGCCGACGTCGTCATCGACGCCGTCGGCCGCCCCGAGACCTGGAAGCAGGCGTTCTACGCCCGCGACCTGGCCGGCACCGTCGTCCTGGTCGGCGTCCCGAACCCGGAGATGACGCTGGAGCTGCCCCTCATCGACTTCTTCGGCCGCGGCGGGTCGCTCAAGTCGTCCTGGTACGGCGACTGCCTGCCAGAACGCGACTTCCCGCTCTACACCGACCTGTTCCTGCAGGGCCGGCTGCCGCTCGACCGGTTCGTGTCCGAGCAGATCGGCATCGGCGACATCGAGGCCGCGTTCGAGAAGATGCACCGGGGTGACGTGCTGCGCTCGGTCGTGATGCTCTGATGGCGGCCAGGGTCGACAAGCTCGTCACCAGCGGCACGTTCTCCCTCGACGGCGGCACGTGGGACGTCGACAACAACGTGTGGATCGTGGGTGACGACGTCGAGTGCGTCGTGATCGACGCGCCGCACGACGCCGCGGCGATCGCCGCCGCGGTGGGTGGGCGCGAGGTGCGCGGCATCCTGCTCACCCACGCACACGACGACCACGTCGACGCCGCGGTCGACCTCGCCGCGCTGGTCGACGCACCGATCCTGCTGCACGCCGACGACCGCGAACTGTGGGACCGCACGCACCCGAACCGCCGACCCGACGAGACCGTGACCGACGGGCAGGACTTCGACGTGGCCGGGGTGACGCTGCGGGCGTTGCACACGCCGGGCCACACGTGGGGCAGCGTCTGCTACTCGGTCCCCGGTCTCGGCGTCGTGTTCACCGGCGACACCCTGTTCCAGGGCGGCCCGGGCGCGACCGGGCGTTCGTACTCCGACCACCCGACGATCCTGGAGTCGATCCGCACGAAACTGCTGACCCTGCCCGCCGGGACGGTGGTCCACACCGGCCACGGCGACGACACGACGATCGCCGAGGAGGCCCCTCGGGTGGCGTAACACCCACCTCATGGGCCACACTGGTCACTGCACCACCAGCACCACTCACACCGCACGACTCACGGCTGCGTTGGGGAAGGCGTCGCCGAGACGAGTGGAGGTGTGCGATGACGAATGCCTACAGCACGCACGGTGCCCCGGCGACCACGCGCGGGGTCGTGTTCGTGCACGCCTGCCCGCCTGCCATCGCGCCCCACGTCGAGTGGGCGCTCGCGGGTGTGCTCGGTGTGCCCCCGCGCATGGAGTGGACGGCGCAGCCCGCCGATCCCGGCACCCTGCGCGCGGAGATCGTGTGGCGCGCCCCCGTCGGCACCGGCCCGCGTCTGGCGGCCTCGCTGCGCGCGTGGCCGATGCTGGTCTTCGAGGTCACCGAGGAGGGCACCGCCACCTCCGACGGTGAACGCCTCGCCCACCTGCCCGGCCGCGGTTTCCACCGCGCGATGATCGCCGCCAACGGCGACGTCGTGATCGGCGAGGAGCGCCTGCGCGGCGTGCTCGCCCGCTGCGCGTCGGCCGACGACTACCGCCACGCGCTCCACGAACTCGTCGGCACCGCCTGGGACGACGCCCTCGAGCCCTACCGCATGGCCGCCGACGGCCTTCCCGTCGCGCTGCTGCACCAGGTCGTGTGACGCGGCTCGCCCGGCCGGCGGCGACCGTCCGCTCCCGCTGCTACGGCACTGCTCGCACCGGTGCGAGCAATGCCGTAGCGCGTTGAGGACGACGTCGCTCCGGGTGGGACGG